>CM029489.1:15515119-16115119 GCA_017140395.1 Eucalyptus lansdowneana
ACGCCACTGCCGCTAATCTTTGCTCGAGGGTCGAGGCTACCTTCGCTCACACTCGACAGCACCGCGACTGACCTCTGGCTCGCCGTTTGCCCTCGACGGCACCGTCGCTCGCCCTCGACACCACCGCTCGCTGATCCCTTCTCGAGGCCACCTCCTCTCGCCCTTGATGGCATCGCCGCTAACCTCTGGCTCACCACTTGCCCTCGACGCCACCGTCGCTCGCCCTCGACGCCACCACCGCTCACCCTCGACGCCACCACTCGCTAACCCTTGCTTGAGGCCACCTCCGCTCTCCCTGACGGCCCGCCACTGACCTCTGGCTCGCCGCTTGCCCTCGACGCCACCGTCGCTCGCCCTCGACGCCACCGTCGCTCACCCTCGACACCACCACTCGCTGACCCCTGCTTGAGGCCACCTCCACTCTCCCTCGACAGCACTGCCGCTGACCTCTGGCTCGCTGCTTGCCCTCGATGCCACCGTCACTTGCCAAACTTTGCTCGACGCCATCGCCGCTCGCCCTCGACGCCACCGATGATCTCTACTCGGCGAGCCACTGGTGAGTGGTGACCTATGCTCGAGCCACTTCTTGATGTTGTTGTTCGTAACTGTTGTTCAGCGTCTTATGTTCTTTTTTGTCCCGTTTCACTGGTCAACATCCCCCCTTTCTTCATCTCTTCTATTGTGTCTCTACTATTTGTAACTGTTGTTCAGAAGGCTTAAGTAGAATTGGTTTCTTGAGTTATGATTTTATCTGTCTTGTTTTGACTAAACTAGCTAGGAATTTTATAGAACAATCACCTATTGATTTTCAGAGTCACTGATATAAAACTAGCAGAAAGAAATAACTAAAATTGCCTGACATAGAGGCAATATGCCGAATAGGTGCTTTTTTCCCTGCAATCCACATTAATGGTATATGATTTAGTTGGACATATTATAATTGGTAAGATGCTATTTGCACAATTACTTATGATTTAACGATGATGCTTAATACCTTGTGAAGTCTTGTGAGATAACTATTTATTAAATGTCACTAATTTGATTGATGAAAATCCCTTGCAGGAGCTGCGCATGAATAGTAGGTTTGGTGGCATTGCTTTGAGCCTTGAGGTACTTAAGAATCTTTCTAATGGTTCATTTTTATGAGTGTTTTGGGGTGTTCTTGTCTTTTTGTTCAACCATTATATGTTCATGAGTGTATGAACGAGCCTTCAGTTTCTCTTTTGAATTCTCTGTTGCTCTTGCTATGTCAAAAAAGAAAAGAACAGGAGAAAAGTGAAGAGTAGAGAGAAGAGAGAATGAAAAATCTTTCATCCATTGTGGCATCCTCCTCTTTATAGAACATATAATGGTAGTTCACGTGTGCTTTATCATACCTTTTGTCTTGTAGGTGTCACATATGCTTATGGAGCTGCTGTTTAATATGTTCTAACCAAATGTAGCTAATTTAATTTTAAAATCAAATGTTTACATAATTTGGCTAGATCAATGTCTTTGATCTTTTGTAGCTGGCATGTCTAAAAAATCGAAGCTTCTAGCATGCTTCATTGAAGTCTTAGAGCCACTAACAAGCAAAAGCACTTCTTGGAATGTATATAAGATGAAACCATCCTATGCTTGCATTCATAAACCCGTATCTTATCTCGGGATGTATGACGTAATCGACTCTTTTACTATGTTTCTTCATCTAGTAGAAAAATCTATTCGAATTTGCAGATAACTTTCTCATGTTGGCTATGTCAAAATGTTATTTATAGTTTGGCAATTGTGCTTGCATTTTGAGTTCCAGGCTAAAGTATTTGCATTTCACTCAGTCTTTAAGATACACTTTGTCTGATGGATCATCACCGTAATACTCCTTGTTTGAACATCTGAACCACATGGGTAAGAAAGGAGAAACTGGAAAACTTTGATATTGCTAGTATGAGTACCTAGAGGGGGGTGAATAGGTATACAAATATTTTTCTTGAAAATTGCACAATACTTTAGACAGTTGAAGAATTTGCAATAATTAAAAAACCAATCGTGAGACTGAGAAAGGGAAAGAGAGAATTGGACACTCGGTTTATAGTGGTTCGGCTTGATTCAAGCCTACGTCCACTCTTTCTCAGACCGACAGCCAATTGGCTGGATTCCACTATGAACAAAGAGATGTTACAATGTTGATCTTCCTTGATTTCTTGGCGTAGATGATCTACCACACTCACTCAAGGTATCACCAAGTACAAACACTCTCTGTGTATACAATTTCGCTCGAACAGTCTCAACTAACAATCAAGGTTCTTCAGACTCTGGAATTTTTCTATCGATCACACACTTAAAACAACTAGAACGTCTTCCTTTTATACTCCTTTATGCCATCATAGCTGTTGGCACTTACCAAAGGAATTCCTCCAATCTACCCGTTGGACGGAATCAATCAAGAAGATCATCCGAGCTATTTAAGGAATCGATGATAGCCCATCAACTGTTCGCCCATACAATCGGGATCTTGGTTTCCAAGAATAGAACATTCCAAGATTATTTCGTCGACCATCGGATCTTCAATCGATCTTAGATAAGAATTAAAGAATCCGAAATGATTATCCAACCAAAGAATCTATTCCGAGAGGATAGGATAGAATCCTCAACCATATACCTCGGCTTTAGATTTCCTTCGTCACTGGATGAGAAAGATTGTCAGTGAGAATAGACTTAAGTCTTGAGTCTTGAGTCTTAAGTCTTGAGTCTTGAGTCTTGAGTCTTGAGTCTTGAGTCTTGAGTCTTGAGTCTTAAGAATACAAAGTCTTCAGACTTTAAACTGTCGGTCTCCGAACATCCGAGACTTAGATCGATAGAAACGTTTTGTAATCTTCAAAATATTATGGAAAGATTTCTCCAACAATCTCCCCCTTTTTGATGGTGACAAAACTTTCTTGTAGATTTGAACAACTTTGACCTGCAAAAACATTTCTCAAGCAATATGGCTAACTCATAAAGATTAATAAAACAACCGAGACTCTGCATCCACGTAAAATTGGTTAGTCTTTCATGAGTAACACCATATAACAACACTTGAAATAAATGCAACCAGTCAAGCATCACAATCCACAGCTAATTCAGTCAAATTCACACTCAAGTTCAAGTTCTCAAGTCATACTCAAAAATAAACATAACCACTAAAAAGTTTTAAAAGATAGTTGTTGGTTCAAATTGGTTCTCCCCCTTTTTGTCAGCATTAAAAAGGGTGAGAAAGGAGTCATGTCTGCTTGGGAATGCGCACGATCTGGAAATCCCCAATGGACTGGACTACTCCTTCGAGCTTCTTCAGGTCTTCTCTCAGATGAGCTACCTCTTCTCCCTTGGCATTGGCTTGAAGTTGCAGAGCGAGGTCTTTGAATTTATCCTCCAGAGAGACTGAAGATGCTTGTCCAGCATTCTTCAAAGCTTGGATTTCACAGTCCAGAACATATATCTGGCTACGCATTTCCAGAAGAATATTCATGATGCTACGAAAATCTGCAGAATCATCCGTCCGTGTACTGGCATGAGTTTTCTCTAATGGAGTAAATGCAGACGATGGCGCTTCAGTATAGTCTGGCAGATTTGGAATCGACGTATCACCTTCTTCAGGCAATTGAGAGACCTGAACTTCTTCTGGGTCTTCTGGAGATTGTCTTAGATCTTCACTGACAGCAGCATGAGGTGTAGACCTCTCTTGCTCGCTAACTCCCCCTGTCTCTAGGACATCGAAAGGGGAAGAGTGATGATCATGCTCTTGATTTCCCTTCTCTCCAGATTTATCAGCAGACTTTTCTTTTTCTCCTTCTCCTTCTTCTTCAACTTCTTTCTCCTTCTCTCTCTGTTCTTCCTCTTCTCTGTTCTGCTCTCCTTCTTCTCTGCTCTTCTGAAGATCTGTTGGATGAGACACAGAACGTCTTGTTCTTGTCAGTGCTTGGATAGAGGGATCTTCATCATCTTCATCTTCTTCTTCATCCTCAAGGATGAGAGTTCTTTTCTTCTTTTTCGATGGAGCACCAATGACCTCTTTTCCTTTTCTCTTTGAGGCAGACTGAACTGGAGATTTCACTTTGAATTTCTCCATTGCCTTGGAGAGTTCTTGCAGACGCATCTTCATTAACATTTTCAACCCTACCACCATCTTATCACACGGTCGAACACAAAATGTATGTGGCGGTTCAATGTTAAGATGTCTGAAGATCTTGGTCACCAGACCAGGATAAGGCAATTGTCCTTTGTCTTTTGACAATGCTCTGTACATATGGAAGAGAATAGTGTGCGGGAGAGAAAACTTCCGTCCTGAGTTGATCGCATACATCAACTTTGCTTCAGAAAGAGACACAGAAGTCTTTGACGTAGACTTTGGTCTGAGACAGTTGATCACAATCTTATGAAGCACGATGTTGATGGCCTTCATCCTGGAATAGGTAATTTTCTTCTCTACGTCCCTATCTTTGACAAGATCCAGAGTAGTACGAGCAGGTGAGACTTTGATTGGGAGATAGCGTCCCCGTTCAACTCCAACTATGTTCGCCAACATATTCACATCTACCACGTAGACTTGGTCTCGAACACTGAATGAAATTCTATTCGCATCCAAAAAGCTAAGATTTGAATAGAAATAAGTGGTCAGTTGAGCATACCCGTCCGTTGAGTCAGAGCAAAAAGTCTCAAGTTGAAGTAAATTCAACTTCTCTCTTAAGTTCATGTTGATGGTGTCCGGAAGTCAAAATCAACACTTCTAGGGTTTATCACCCCTCTTTTCAATTTGACCTGAAATACACTTTTTCCCGATCCTTGGATTTAAACAAATCCATCCGATTTCCTTTCACCTTTGCTGCCACACCCATTCTAGGTTTAAATTCAAGGAACATTTTGTCATCATCGTTCCCGTCAATCAGATTTTGTCCTGGCATACGAGGATCACTTGGAATGTTCGCAAGAGCCTCCTCTGCCCTTCCTTTCGGAGCAATCCCCAATTCCTCCATTCTCCGCAGAAAAAGATACTCATTCCCATAATTTTTGTCCTTAAGGAAGTCATCTATATATTTTAATGAAGAACCGGAGCTTTTCAACGCACGATAAAGCTTATAGATAAAGGAGGGTCTTTGGACTCTTTATGGGTCGGCTTCCTCGATTATCTCTTCTTCCAGATGTTGACTTGCACCTTGTGGGGGGGGAGGTGTTGAATGACGTGGAGGAGAGCGAATCGGACTTTGTCGCCGACTTGATAAGTCTTCTTCCTCGCAAGATCGAAGTGAGTCGGTCCCTTCTCCATTCTTTGTGGTCCCCTGCTTGTGATTCTTGATGATTTCCTCGAAGACGACATCTTTCTTTGTCTATTGGAAGATTCCTTCACTTGCTTTTCCCAAGAAAAATGACCACTTTCTTGACGACGAACAAGAAGTAGAAACAGTATCGGGAGGAGAGTGCCTTTTAGGGTTTTGAAAATTGGGCGAAGAAAAACTGTATATATATATACCTCGGATTTGAAAAGAGAAGTTTAATCGGTACAAGGAAAGTGTACGAACACTTCTTTTCAAAATCAATAACTGCCAAAATTAATTCCTTGAAAAATACAAGTTTTCAAATTTCACACGAATTATATCTGAATGAAAGAACGTACCTTTTCGAGATAAAATAGCAACTTACAGTCTTTAGCCAAGAATGTTTGAGTCTCATGATTTAAAGTCTGAGAGATCAGAGTCTTAGAAATGGTGAGTCTCTAGACTTTAACTTCTTCAAGCTTCAAAATGTTGAGTCTTGCACGGATAAAGTCGAATTGATTTTTCTCCAAAGGTTTTGTGAATATATCCGCTAGTTGACTCTTTGAATCAACAAATTGAATCGAGATTTCTCCATTTTGAATATGATCTCTAATAAAGTGATGTCGAATCTCAATATGCTTTGCTCTTGAATGAAGGATTGTATTTTTGGTGAGATTGATCGCGCTGGTGTTGTCACATCTGATTTCTGTGCATGAGTCTTCAATGCCAAAGTCTTGTAGCTGTTGTTTTATCCAGAGAATTTGCGAACAGCAGCTTCCAAGAGCTACATACTCGCTTGTCGTTGAGAGAGCTACGGTGCTTTGCTTCCTTGAGAACCAAGATATTGTCCCGTTTCCAAGCGGTTGACAAGTTCCGAAGTGCTCTTTCTATCGACTCCAGAAGGCCAGATTCGCATCTCGAGTATCCTAGAAGATTAAAGTCTCCCTCTTTGGATACCAAAGACCGATGCTTGAAGATGAGGCAACGTATTTGATAATACGTTTCACGGCAATGAGATGTGATTCTCTAGGATCCGATTGAAACCTAGCACGATGCAAACACTCAACAAAATATCAGGTCTAGAAGTAGTAAGATAAAGAAGTGAACCGATCATGCTCCTGTACAGCTTTTGATCTACTTTCTTCCCTTCTTCATCCTTGTCTATCTTCTGAGAACATGACATTGGTATGTCGGTCTTTTTGCACTTTCCCAATCCAAACCTTTTAACAAGATCATTCGCATATTTTTCTTGATGGATGAAAGTTCCTTCCTTCATTTGTTTCACTTGAAGTCCAAGAAAGAATGTTAACTCTCCCATCATACTCATTTCAAATTCGTCCTGCATAGACTTAGAAAATTTCTTGCAAAGACTTTCATTAGAGGATCCAAAAATAATGTCATCAACATATATTTGAACGAGTAAGAAACTTTTGTTTTCCTTTTTGATGAACAGAGTAGTATCTACTTTACCTTTGACAAATCCGTTCGTAATAAAACTTACTTAGTCCGTCGTACCAAGCTCGAGGTGCTTGCTTCGCACCATACAGAGCCTTTTTCAGTCTGAAGACTAAGTCTGGCTTCTTTGGGTCTTCAAATCCAGGCGGTTGTTCCACATAAACTTCCTCTTGGATAAATCCATTTAGGAAAGCACTTTTGACATCCATTTGGAATAATCTGAAATTTTTGTAACAAGCAAACGCAAGTAATAGACGAATAGCTTCTAACCTTGCTATTGGTGCGTAAGTCTCGTCATAGTCTATTCCTTCTTCTTGCGTATATCCTTTGGCCACGAGTCTTGCTTTATTTCGTACGACTTTTCCTTCTTCGTTCATCTTGTTCCTGAATACCCATTTAGCTCCAATAACGCTTTACCTTTTGGTTTAGATGTCAATTCCCGACATCATTGATGTTGAACTATCTCGAGCTCTTCTTGCATAGCTTCGATCCAACTTTCATCGATAAAGCTTCTTCTATGCTTTTTGGTTCAATTTCGAGATGAGAGCAACAAAGCACTAGACTCTTCACGCCTTTTTGATCCGGTGCGGATTCCTTCATTGATTTCGCCAATAATGAGATCTTTAGGATGACCGGATTTGTGTTTCCATTCATCGGTTGATTTGCTTGGTTGATGATCTCTTTCTTTATTTGAATCTTCATGAGCTTCTTGATGTTGGACTTCCGAGTCCGAGATGCTTCTTGAGTTGAAGACTTTGGAAGGTCTAGAGTGAGTTCGACTCTTCATATTGAGTCCGGCTGGATTCATCTTGCGCTCGAGTCTTGGAATTTGACATTCATTGATTCTTCCACAGATCGGCTTTTCTTGTTATAGACTCGTAGGCTTTGCTTGATGTAGAATATCCAAGGAAGATGCCTTCATCTGATCTTTCTTCAAACTTACCAACTCGATCACTTGCATTTTTCAAAATAAAGCATTTGCAACCAAACACATGAAAGTATGAAACAATAGGTTTCTTACCTTTGAATAATTCATAAGGGGTTTTCTCAAGAATAGGTCTTAGGAAGACTCTATTGATGATATAGCATGCTGTTGAAATAGCTTCAGCCCAAAATCGTGAAGAAATTTTGCTTTCAATTTAAAGTGTTCTAGCCATTTCTTGAAGAGATCTATTCTTTCTTTCCACAACTCCATTTTGCTGAGGAGTGTATGGAGAGGAGAATACATGTTTAAAACCAGATTCATCACACAATTTTGTGAAATCTTGATTTTCAAATTCACCTCCATGATCTCGTTCTTATACTTGAAATAGCACATCCTTTTTCATTTTGAACCTTTTTAGCAAACTTCTCAAAGTACGAAAAGGTTTCTAACTTACTTGCAATAAAATATACCCGTGTAAAGCGAGAGTAATCGTCTATAATTACTAGACAATACTTCTTACCTCCAATGCTCTGGGTTCTTGTTGGTCCGAAGAGATCCATATGAAGCAACCGTAGTACATGATTAGTAGAGACATGATTTATTGGCTTAAATGAATTTCTTACCCTTTCCCGTAATGCATGGAGTGCATGAATCAGACTTTTGGTATGGCAATTTAGGTAGTCCTCGAACAAGCTTCTTTGATGAGATTTTGGCTAATTGCTTCACGTTGACATGGCCAAGCTTTCTGTGCCATAAGACTGCTTCATCTTGAATTGAGATTAGGCATTGTGCTTCATTTGGTTTTACATCAAGAAGGTAGATGTTTCCATGCCTTCGACCCATGAAAGACTCAGTAGAGTCTTTACTCATTCCATAGCAAATTCCTTCTTGAAATGAGATCTTGAAACCGGTATCACACAGTTGGCTAATCTTTGAGAAGGTTATAGTTGAGTCCTTCTACTAGAGAAACATTGCTTATTGTGAGATTTCCAATTCTCACAGTTCCAAATCCCACGATGCTTCCTTTGCCGTTTCCTCCAAATGAAACATTTCCGCCGTTTACTTGAACAAGCTTTACGAAGCACTTTGAGTCTCCTGTCATGTGTCTTGAGCATCCGCTGTCAAGATACCATTTTATCTTTTTCTTGACAGAGACCTGCATTCAAATGAGAGTCTCAAGCTTTCTTTGGTACCCAAATTTTCTTGGGTCCTTTGGAGTTAGTAGGATAAGCATTATTGGGCCATGCTTTCTTAACAGGTTTCCAAACCATAGGAAAGTCTTTTTCAAAATGATCTAGACTGTTACACTTTGAACACCTTAGAGCATTTCGACCAACAGACTTTACGAAAACTTTCTTGAAATGATTTTTGTAAGCTTCTCTTGACGGTCTTTTCTTAATTCTTTCTTTAACTTTAGGAAAATCGATCAAGGGAATTGTTTCCGCTGTCATGCCTAACCAGACTTATTGAAATAGGGTCTTTGAACCGAAAGCACTTTTTCAAGCTTTTCGGATCCTATCGAAAACTTCTTTGAAATATTTGATAAGTCTCTGTTTTTAAGAAAACATTTTCTTTCAAAAGATCATCTTATTTTTCTTTAAGAGCAGAAACATTTAGGTCTAGACTTTTAACTCTTTCTTCTAAAATAACTTCCTTTTGTTTCAGAATTGAGTTTTCCTTTTAAGTTCGGAAATTCTTTTGAGAGAAGTCTTAAGATTGAAACACAGTTCATCAATATATTTAGAGACTTTGACAGGAATTTTAAAATCACTTACCTCAAATTCACCGTCTGAGTCGAACCAATCCGAACGAGTCCGAATGTGCCATCAAACATATGTTGGCATATTCATTATCACTCTCTTCACATTCCGTATCACCTGTGTTTCGGCTTTGAGAGCCTTTCGAAACTTCTCGGCTTTTCCTCTTTTTTTTTTAGAAGAGGACAGTTGGGTCCGATGTGTCCCTTCTTTTTACATTCGAAGCAAACTACATCTTTGTTTGGTTCCTCATCATCAATAGACTTGGTCTCGCTGTCTCGAAAACTTTGTTTCTTTGGGATGAACCTTTCGCCTTTTCTATTCGTTTTCTGAATCTTCTTATCATGAGGGCGAGCTCCTCATCATCCATATCATCTTCAGAATCTGCATCATCAGAATCATCATTTGATTTTAGTGCAATAGATTTCTTACCTCTTGGATCTTCGTCTTCATTAATTCGTTCCACTTCGTAAGACTGAAGAGTTCCAATCAGCTTGTCTACAGATAATGGCATAATTCTTTGCGTCTCTCTTATTGAAGTCTTTATATGATTCCAATCCTTGGAGAGTCCACGCAGAAGCTTGTTCACCTTCATGGGATCAGAAATTTTTTGTCCTTGGTTCTCAAGACCATTGACAATATCTCGTAAAACGACTAAACATGTCGTTATAGATTCTCCCGGTTTCATTTTGAAGGCCTCATATTGACCGAGGAGAATGTTAATTCTCTGGTCTCCTTCACTCGACCGTCCCTTCATAGGTGATGTGTAATCTATCCCATACTTCTTTTGCGTAACACAAGAAGATATTCTTATATTCGGTTGGAGATAAAGCACAATATAAGGAGTAAATTGCTTTTGCATCGAGTGCTTGTCTCTTGTTTATTTCTTCCTGAGCCATTCCGCTGGTTTCAATAGTGTCTTTCCCTCTTTCAGAGATTGATGCAGCAGCAGGAGTGATTCCTCTTTCCACAACGTCCCATTCCAGAGGATCCTTTGATCGTAGGAAAGCTTTCATCTTGTTCTTCCAGATGTTGTAATCCTTTCCATCGAAGTAGGGAGGTCTGGTATTGCTTTGCCCTTCCATCAGCCCCGGTGCTAGCATACTAGCCATGGATCTTTTACTCTAAAGTAAAACACTTCAAACAAAGTAAGAACACGGGCTCTGATACCAATTGATATTGCTAGTATGAGTACCTAGAGGGGGTGAATAGGTATACAAAGATTTTTCTTGAAGATTGCACAATACTTTAGACAGTTGAAGAATTTGCAATAATTAAAAACCAATCGTGAGACTGAGAAAGGGAAAGAGAGAATTGGACACTCGGTTTATAGTGGTTCGGCTTGATTCAAGCCTACGTCCACTCTTCTGCACTGACAGCCAATTGGCTGGATTCCACTATGAACAAAGAGATGTTACAATGTTGATCTTCCTTGATTTCTTGGCGTAGATGATCTACCACACTCACTCAAGGTATCACCAAGTACAAACACTCTCTGTGTATACAATTTCGCTCGAACAGTCTCAACTAACAATCAAGGTTCTTCAGACTCTGGAATTTCTCTATCGATCACACTCTTAGAAACAACTAGAACGTCTTCCTTTTATACTCCTTTATGCCATCATAGCCGTTGGCACTTACCAAAGGAATTCCTCCAATCTACCCGTTGGACGTAATCAATCAAGAAGATCGTCCGAGCTATTTAAGGAATCGATGATAGCCCATCAACTCGTTCGCCCATACAATCAGGATCTTGGTTTCCAAGAATAGAACATTCCAAGATTATTTCGTCGACCAACGGATCTTCAATCGATCTTAGATAAGAATTAAAGAATCCGAAATGATTATCCAACCAAAGAATCTGTTCCAGAGGATAGGATCGAATCCTCAACCATATACCTCGGCTTTAGATTTCCTTCGTCACTGGATGAGAAAGACTGTCAGTGAGAATAGACTTAAGTCTTGAGTCTTGAGTCTTAAGTCTTGAGTCTTGAGTCTTGAGTCTTGAGTCTTAAGAATACAAAGTCTCCGAACATCCAGACTTAGACGATAGAAAGGCTTCTTCGACTTTAAACCGTCATTGGTCTCCTTAGTTGGCATTTGATTGATATCTCGACATTCTTTTTGCAAGGTTAGTTAAAAAATTGATAAAAGGCCAGTGTTTATTAGAGCTATAGTGGACATGGTGAGAACTCTATCTCCAAAGCATCTCAATTTACTATTCATTGTGATTGTATGAGCACAATCAAACTGGAACCACAAATATAACTATATGGAGCTGATCCTGAAACCTATATGGCATGCTACAAGAAGCTTTTAGTTTTATCACAATTATTAAGTCCCAACCAGTTCTAGATGGGATGAAGCTAAGTTTTTTCACTTATAAAACGTGGGTTCCGGAAGTATAAAAAGCCCTTGTAGTTTAATATTCAAGTTCATTTGTTTCTCTTGATGATTATCATATATTACAGGTTTATTCTGGATGCCATTTTATTTCTCGTGCTTGATTTCATCCATTTCTTATTCTGCATTCTAAGCTTTGTGTGACACACATTAGCATGCCTTTTTCTGTAATGTGCATTCATTAGCAGAACCTTTTGCCAATACTCTCTGGTGGAATGTAGCCGCCTGTTTTTAGTTAATACCAATATTCTCTTTTGGTAGTTTTTTAAAGGACAGTGCGACACAAATCGATGATCCACCAACCAGTCCTAAAGAGGAGGAAGAGATCTTACCTCTTTAAGAATCCTAAGTTCCCTCTTGATCCTTCTTTTCCACGGTTTTACCTTGCTGAGCCCCTTCGTAGGCCTGTGCTTACCGCTTACAGCCAAACCGAATTTCAGCATCAGTCCCAGAGCTGTCAATCGGGCTTTCTCAACACTGTCTGGCCATTAAATTTCAACATCACTTGTAGATTTTAGTGAGATAGCTTTGCAATCTTTCTAGTTAAGGTAGGCGATGAAATGAACATACTGAAATTGGTCTACTTTCCCATGGTTTGTGCTGTATTATGTTTCTATACAACATCGGTATGTTGTATTTCAACATAATAGACTTAGCTTATGTATAAAAGTGTTGTATTATGTTTCTATACAGCATTGGTATGCTGTATTATACTGTATTAACGTTGTTATCAACTAAATTAATTATATTCTGTAATTGTTGTGTAGTGTAAAGTTAATGTATCAAGATAACACATCAATGGAGGTGGAGGGACATGAGGATATGACTCCAGAATTGGAGTTTTCTAGCCATGAAAATGAAGAAGAGGCACCCCCTACTATGAGTGCCATGAGTAAGGTACCTGGTTCTTATCTTCCTCAGGATAAGAAATATACATCACAATGCTGGAATCATTATACAAGAATCAATGATAAGGATGGAAAATCAAATCAAGTGAAGTGCATACATTGTGGGACAATGCTTAAGTATTGTGTTGCTAACGGTACTTCTGCGATGAGGAAACACTTGACCACATGTAGGAGGTTTCCTCGTAATGTAGATAAGAGATAGAAATTCTTTGCACCACGTAATGTAGACATGGTTGGCAAGTCAGGAGGTGATTCTAATACTGGTAGTATCTTATTAACATGGTCGTTTAATCAAGAACGTTGTAGGCGAATGCTTGCTCAGTTCATCATCAATGATGAGCAACCTTTTTCATTGGTTGAACGTGTTGGATTTCGTGAGTTTGTTAGTGAGTTATAGCCTCTCTTCAAACATATATTACATTTCATAGTGGCAAAAGATTGCATGAAGTTGTATATAGATGAAAGAACTTCTTTTAAGAATTATTTTCGACAGATTAATTCTAGGATCGCACTCACGACTGATACATGGAGCTCCATTCAAAATCTGAATTATTTGTGTCTCACTGCACATTTTATTGATGAAAATTGGAAGTTGCATAAAAGAAATATCAACTTGTGGTGATGCATAGTTACAGGGGTAGGGAGATTGGGAAAATGGTGGAGAAATGCATTTAAGAGTGGGGAATTGAAAAAAAAAAAAAAGGTGTCCACAATCATTGTGGATAATGCTAGCTCGAATGATGTTGCAATTAACTATTTGAGGAATAAATTTTTCAAAGAAAAGTTGTTGATATTGGATGGTAGTGTTTTGCACATGAGGTGCACAGCTCATATATTGAATTTGATTGTGAGAGATGGCTTGACTACGGTACGTGACTCCATTGCACGTGTCCGGAATATGGTTAAGTATGTAAAGAGTTCTTCCGCAAGAACCAATGCATTTCATTTTTGCATTAAGAGTGAAAATATCACTTATAAATGTTCGGTAGTTCTTGACGTTGCTACTAGATGAAATTCCACTTATCTCATGTTAGATACTGCCAGCAAGTTTAGAAAAGCTTTCCAAAGAATGGAAGATGACAATTTATCATTTGCAAGTGAGCTGAATCATGAAACTCCTAGTGATGATGATTGAGAAAATGCTATTATTATTTCAGATTTTCTAAAAGTATTCTATGATGCCACCAACCAGATGTCGGGAGTTCATATGTTACTTCAAATGATTATTTTGAAAGAATAGCTCTTTGTATAGATATTCGAAAGATGTGGTCAATGCTTCGAATCCTAGGCTTCATGATATGGGTGTGAAAATGAAAGAAAAATTTGATAAATATTATGGAAGCTTGGATAAAGTGAATATGATGGTCTTGATTGCGGTTGTGTTAGATCCTAGAGCTAAGTTGAATTATGTGACTTTCTTAGATGGACAAATTTGTGATGATGAATTGAGAGTTAAAGAGATGCATTACAAGGTGAAGGATGCATTGGAGCGTTTGTATGAATTTTATGAGCAATCTTATCTTATTTCAAGTTATCAAAATTTTGGTGGCCATAGTTCGGGTGCAAGTAGTAGTGCTTCTAATGTCGATTCAGGTGATAGTGAAGGAATAAAGAAGTATGATGAACAAGCTTGAAAAAAATGTTTTTATACTCAAATGAACAAGGGTGTGATGACAACAAGTTTGAGCTTAATCAATATCTTCAAGAAAAAAATGAAAATAATCTTGATATTGACCTTTTGATGTGGTGGAAGACTAATGGCTCAAAATATAAGATCATTTATTTGATGGCTCGAGATATTTTGTCAATTCCCGTAACTACCATTGCTTCCGAGTCAACTTTTAATGCATCGGGTCGTGTTCTTGATGGTTTTCGAAGTTCTTTAACTTCCAAAGTAGTGGAAGCTTTGATTTGCACTGAAGATTGGTTGAAAGCTGCTCATGTACCGATTGATGTTGAGGAGTGCATCGAGAATGTAGAAAAATTTGAGTTGGGTAAGTGACATTGTTTATATCTTTATATATTGTAATTCTTTTTGTATATCTATAAGTGAATGTTTTATTTAATCTCTTTTTCTTCTTCTTTTTATAGATATGGATGGTCTTAATGGGGAGATTATCGCCAGTAAATAGAATTTATCACTGGGAGTATGCCTTGCATTGAAAAGTAAAGTATAGCTTTTATTTCAGCTTTCAAGAGATAGTATGAACCAAATATAACTGTATTGCATATCTTTTTTATGTTTCAAGAGCAATAGGTCTTATGCGGGCCAAGTGAAGGCGCTGATGGAGAAGTTAGAAATCATGATAAAGCTTGGTGAGTTCTTGAAATATTGACCGGGCATGTAAACTAAAGAGCATTTAACCTGTTGAATTTGCTTGTTTACTCAAAATGGTTAATTTTATGTTGTCTTATTAACTAAATGCTGCAGGTTCTGCTGGAATTCAAGGAGTATGCTATATAAGTAGATGTCAATTTTGTTAGAAAGGCGGTCCGTGCTATTGGTCGCTGTGCAATCAAGTTGGAGAGAGCAGCAGAACAATGCATCAGTGTTTTGCTAGAGCTGATTAAGATTAAAGTCAATTTTGTGGTTCAAGAAGCCATTATAGTTATTAAAGACATTCAGAAGATATCCTAACACGTTAGTCTCGATATCTATAATTTTTGGAGTACGTGAACTGAAAAGCAGTTCCATTCATCTCTTAATTTAGTGGTGCTCTCATCATGCAGGCTGAGAAGATCAACATGGAAGAGAAGATTGAAGAGAAGAGGAAGCTTGAAGAGGAAGACTTAGCTAGATTGACTAAAGAGAAGGAAAGCCATGACTTAGAATATTTCTGTCCATCAATGCAAATCTTTTAATTTATGGAACGATTTAAAAAATCCACTCAAATCTTTTTCTGCAGGATTACAGGTTGAAGCATTAGCTGATGCAGCAGAGAACTATCACCAAGTTCTTGCAGAAAATAAGAGGCTATTTAATGAGGTTCAAGATCTAAAAGGTGCATGAACTTTAAGTGAAAGCCTAGGAAGAAGACTGCATAGTGGCTTTGTTTTCAGCAAATAGATCATCTCCCAATTTGTTGTGACTTCAGTGCGATGCATCCTTTTTGTCCTTTGATATATGTATATGTATATATAGACATATATATGTATATCTTCCTCTTACCGGAAGAGTTGCATCGCTATATATTTCGAGACCTCGTAACAGTTTAGCATTTAAGCTGCAGCGACTTTATAGTGGTTGGATGCGTGTGAAAAACCGATTTTACAAGTACTGGCTGCCAAATCCATTTCGTGGGAAATTAATGGAGTTTCTTTAGAATTGAGAATTATAAGCACTAGTGCTGATTGCTGAGTTTAATTCTTCAACTTAAGATTTTGCCTTTTCCAGCTGAAGCATGTAATTACATTGGCTGTCGGTGATCCAGCTGTAGTTCTTGTGCTAATCCTTGGTGTGGAGGCCTTGTATAAATTCAAGTTCATTTATATGATTTGCTTGTACTTGCAGTAGCTTCACTTATCACAACCGCAAAGGAATTTCTTTTCCATCTATTTGCCAATTATTCTAACCACCTGTTTAGCCAAAAAGAAGGGGATGTCGTATTTGCCAATGCATTGAGTACTTTGATGATCATCAATTGTCTTTTATCCTGGTTTCTTGTTTCTCTTTGTTTCCCCTCGCGTTTATTGTGATACCATTTCTTCCCATGGTTCATTCCCTTGTTTCTTTTGCAGGCAGCATGGAGTGTTTCCTCTTAAATCATCTCTGATATGGACAGCAGTCACTCTTCAGCTTCTGCAAATTTGCTGCTTGTACATTATTATGCTCTGTTAGCACAACTGCATCTTGACTTGTGTACAAAATCAGCTACAAGAAAAAAACGAATTGTAAATAATGGCGATGTAACGCACCTGATTATCTGCTGTCTTGTTCAGGGATGTTTGTCGGTGCCCTGTAAGACTTCAAATGAGAGCGTTCCAGCTGCTCCAGGGAGGGGAGTCCTTGAGATGCCTCATGCACCTCTGATCTTGTCCTTCTCTCCTACTGCATTCGTTGCATCTTTAACTTTGAGAAAATGTGACATGTAATGAATCTCGTGATTAAGGCGTATTTCGTGACCCGAGCTGCCCTGTTTCGCATTGAAACCTGTCTTTTGTCTAACACATAAACTCTGCAGGTTATGAAGGATGTATAATTCAGTCAGGGAAGTATGAAGATCTAATTGCCGATCAGCAGGGTGAACTTGTGAGGCAATTGTCTGCGCACAGACAATCTTTAAGTCAAGCGAACCCAGCCCAAGAAGACAGGACATCAACCATCAAGCCACACCAAGCAAGCCAAATCGAAGTCATGGAAGAAAACTCTGGGCATCACGTTAAAAACAGAAAGCTTTCGAAGAAAACACAAGAAGAAGAATCGGAAACTGGCCGTGTGAAATGGAGCGTTTACTCAATCTTTGTGACTTATGCTTATAAGGGTGCGCTGGTCCCAGTTGTTCTTCTTTGCCAAGTCCTCTTTCAAGGGTTACAAATGGCGAGTAATTATTGGATGGCTTGGGCGACTGAGGACTATCGCATGATCAGCAGAGAAAAGCTGATCGGAGTATTCATCTTGCTGTCTGGCGGGAGTTCAATCTTTATTCTTGGACGGGCAGTTCTGTTGGCAACTATTGCCATCGAGACTGCTCAACATCTCTTCCTCGGCATGATTTCTTCGGTCTTCCGTGCACCCATCTCGTTCTTTGACTCCACCCCTTCAAGCCGAATTCTCGATCGGGTTGGTTCTTTGAGCTTCTGCTTTCTGTTATAGGTCACTGGTCTGATACTTATTGTGCCAGAGATTAACATCAGCATTGTTTTTTCTCCTTATTTCTTCCAGTCTTCCAAGGATCAAAGCATAGTGGATACGGACATTCCCTACTGGGTAGCAGGGTTGGTATTTGCTCTAATTCAGTTGTTAAGTATAATCGTCCTAATGTCCAAGGTGGCGTGGCAAGTTTTTGTTCTCTTCCTTTTAATCCTTGCTATCTCCTGTTTTAGCCAGTATTCTACAGTTTAGTTCTGAGTTCTATCTGGAGGTACTCAGGTACCTGTCGTGGTGTTGGTAAGGTTACTCCATTCTGGCTCAGAAAGCACAGTAGACTCTAATACTTTTAAGTCATTTTCCAAGGAGAGAGATATTTATCATGTGCAGCACCAAACCTTGGTAATCTTCATTCTTTATGTTTCCAGGCAGAGCTGGAGGACTCATATGACGGGCTATATGATGGTGTTAAGCAATTCTATAGCTAGGTATCTCTAGGGCAGTGCAATCATTTAACAGGGACGTGCATAATTTGTAATTCACAAAACTTGAATAATAAGAAAGAACCCCGGACTAAAGAACTGTTCAACCATGGTTGCAGCGGATCTTCCCAGGAGATTGCATCTTTATTCATGTTCTTTTCTCCTATTTCTGTACTGATGCCACACTTAAACGAAGACCAATGTGTTGTTTGAGCATCCCAGCATTTTATTATCAACAGGAACTGATTGGATACTCATTCATTTTATTCGAGTGTCATTGGCTTTATTCTAGATCTTGGAACAGAAGCATGTGAGAGTTGCTAGTGTGGTCGATGGTCATCGGCTCATTGGAAGCCTTCCATCTCTAGTCGTCGCGCATTGGATTTCACTACACATAATCCACTTCTTTGCTGGGATCAATTTATTCTTATTTGTCTTAAATCAAGTACTATTTACTCCTCCGTTGACTCAAGTTGCCCATGGATGTTCACAGGGTAGTAATCTTCCATTTGTTTTGTACAGTTCTGTAACATCATTATCAAGGAAAGTCCATTCATTCTGCAACTTCAAGTCATCTTCTTTTGAAAAAGGGCACCTGATCTTTTCTTCCCGTATGCTTATTGTTGTGTTTGACAACTACTTTTATGTTAGAATGTTGCCTCGGAGGCCAACTTTCCCTTTTACTTCTAATTAGTGCTAGATATTTCTTCTCCATAGAAGTAATATATTCCAAGCATTGTTACGCAGGTTGGCTTTCTAGAGGAGCCTCTTCTGCTTACACTTCAATTAAGTGGATAAAAGTCTCCCCTCTTTTGCAATTTGTTGAGGAAAACTAACCATGCGTGTTTTGTTTCAGGATGAGAAGTTTATGATTTGGTACTCAGGCCAAGAGGAAAAGCAATTGAGACTAAGCTCACTTACTGAAGTTATTCGTGGACAGAAGATTGTATGTGCTATTAACATGCATCCGAATGCAAATTGGTTTTTTGATTCAAGTAAATATCTTTCAGTGCTCCTTCTGTTTTACTAACAGGAATTTTCACTTTGCAAGGTAAATTTTCAGAAGCAACTTCAACCAGACAGGGAGGCACAGTCATTTTCTCTCATCTATGCTGATGGTAAAAGCTCAATTGATCTGGTAAAGTTTAATGTGTACTCAATATGTCCTTGAATGTGGAATCATCTCAACTTTCTGGAGTGTACTTATCTTTCCACATTTTTACTAGACTCAAAAAATTATTCATCTTGCACTGGTTTTGCAATAGAATTACGTGAGGAAGAGAAGGGCTTCAATTATTCTTCTCTCCTTTCCCTGTTGTATAGATATGCAAGGATCATGCACAGGCCAATTCTTGGTATCTGGGCTTGAAAACCATCATATCGAAGTGTCACCATTCCAGACCATTTGCAAGTTTCAGAAGCCCAAGTGGTGTTCAAACTTGTGTCAACAGTCCGGCAGGTTTTATGCAGAGAAAATGCAACCTAGGACTTCTTGAAGATACTGCAGGATTTTGCCAGGTTAAAAAAGTTTTCTTGATATTATTGAGTAAATACTGTTCTAAGTGATATCTGTACATTCTCATATATTTTGCCAATTTTACCACGTTGTTAGTGTTGCTGAAATATGTTCACACCAAGTTCCTTCCTCTGTTAAGAAAAAAGTTTCTGCTTACACTGAGGTAGCAGACAATTACCTTTTGCTCTGCTTGGGTATTAACCTAGTTCCGTTAGTACTCTGTTATAACTACTAAAAAGTTTTTGCCTGTGATTTCAATAGACGGGAGAAAGACAGGCACAGGCAAATATACTAGGAATATCTCTTTATTTGTTGAAAAGCCATCCGAATGTCCTTTGAAGTGAAGGTAGCTCCAAATTTTAGCACTGTTGCCAGATTGTAAGTAATGGTCTATGTATTAGTTCAATGCTACTATCTTGTCGATGTAAATCATTGATAAATTAGATAGGTGGACTCATCAGACAGATCAGTGGCTGAACAAATTATCCACCTTGGACAGCCTCTCTCTCAATAATGTTGTAATTGAGAGGCTATTGAGCAATGGTAACTACCAAATAATGAACTACAGAGCTCTCTTTCCTTTCAAATGCTTTATTTTTGGATTCAACATATGTATGTACAGTTCATTTTCTCAATGTTTGCAAGCAGTGAAGGTAGATCTTATTCTTTCTATATGCTATTTTGAAGGTGCCCAGCTTATGCGGGAGTCCTGCGTTATCACTTTCAAAAAGGTATTTCTCCGAAGGCTCCTCCAATTCTTCTGATAGCTTTTATTCATCAGAGTCGAGCACGTCGCAGGTCCATGATATCACATATTACAACAATCCTGAGTTCTTGTCTGCTGAATCAAAGAATCTAAGTAAGTCAGAATCATCTTATGGTGGCAGAGATATTCAAAAGGACTTGCCTAGACAGTTTGCCTCACCTGATTACAGCTCTACTCATGTTGAACCAAACAAAAACCTGAAGGATATCTTCATCTGGGGTGAAGGAGCTGGAGGGGCACTCAGAGGAGTGGTTGATAAATCTGTCGACAACACTGGAATGCTGAGGGATTCCTTGTTCCCCAGACTGTTAGAATCCGCAATGATGTTAGATGTGGAGCAAATATCTTTAGGAGGAAAACATGCTGCCTTAGTTACTAAACAGGGCGAAGTGTTTTGCTGGGGTGAGGCAGACAAGGGAAAGCTGGGACATAAGGTTAATATGGATGAGAGTTGTCCAAAACTAGTCGAGTCCTTATCCATGGTCCATGTAAAATCTGTTACTTCTGGTGAACATCAAACATGTGCTGTCACTCTATCTGGGGACTTATATGCTTGGGGCGACTATAACATTGGGTCTGACTTAGCTGTTGAGGAGAGAAGTAGAAATCAATGGTTGCCGTGTAAAATTTCTGGTCCTCCTGATGGTATTAAGGTATCATCTGTTTCTTGTGGAATATGGCACACTGCTATTATTACCACTTCAAGACAGTTGTATACATTCGGGGATGGGACTTTTGGTGTTCTTGGGCATGGGGATCTTCGGAGTATCTCTTGGCCAAAAGAAGTTGAATCTTTCAGGGGCTCTCGAGTGAAATCTGTTGCGTGCGGGCATTGGCACACTGCTGCCATTGTGGAAGTTGTGTCAGATCGTTTGTCACCAAGTGGTGTGAGTGGGAAGTTATTTACTTGGGGTGATGGTGATAGAGGGAGGCTCGGGCATGGTGATCGAGAGAAAAGGCTTCTTCCAACTTGTGTTGCAAAACTCGTGGATCATGATTTCGCCCAAGTCTCTTGTGGACGAACATTTACTGTTGCACTTACCAAGTTGGGTAAGGTGCACACATTAGGTAGTGGAATGCACGGGCAATTGGGGAATCCACAAGCCACGGACCAATCGATCATTGTCGTTGAAGGAAAGCTTAAGGATGAATTTGTCATGCAGATTGCAACAGGGTCCTATCATACAGCCGCGTTGACATCTCGAGGAAGCGTTTATGTTTGGGGAAAGGGTGCGCATGGACAGCTAGGATTGGGCAATACTGAAGACAGAGGCTCACCAACGTTGGTCGAGGCCTTGTGCGACAGAATAGTTGAAAGCATATCTTGTGGTTCAAATACAACAGCCGCTATCTGCATACATAAATTTGTTTCAGTTGGTGACCAAACAGCTTGTAGTAGATGCAGATAATATTGCTGTAGGTACTAAATTGTGAAGGACAAGGACATGCTAACTTCAACCTGTTCTAAATCACTATTTTATAACTATGACAGAGAATCTATCATCAGAAGTTTCCTTGTGCAATTGCGAAATGATAGAATATCAGTTGAGTCATCCTAGCCTCCTAGGGCATGAACATGTATATATCGCATGTTCAGAAAAAAGGTTCTCTCTCATTCAATTGACGGCAAGAGTCCAACTAATTGGAGCTTAGCGATGTGTTGAATAGCATAGTGGACAGTTCAAGTTATTGTATAGCCAATTTACTACATTGATTTAGTGCTGCATTATTCTGACCAAGTCCATGCGCTTCAGGTTGGAAAAACAGTTGCACTGTGCTAGTAATTTCTTCGTCTGTGTTGCTATTTATGGCCTTGCTTCTATTCTGTAATCTTTCACCTCTTTAATGATTATCCTCTCACCTTGCAGCTGCCATTGAGAAGGATCTGTGGGCAACTGGAACTGTCAATGAAGAGTATCTAAAGGCTCTGAGTGCATTGTTTGGCAATTTTCCACGTTTACAAGCCACCGAGCCTGCAACACTTAGTATTCCTCATCTGGTTACCTCCCTAAAGACGGGTTCTGAGGCAACTCAAGAAGCTGCTCTAGCCTCTAGATGCACTTTTCCTGCTGCGGCAAGCCTGGTCAGCATGCCCAGCTGAGGTTTCAAATGAACTCGAAGCAGCTCATCCAAGAACGGCAAAGTTCTCGCTCATAGTGGCAGTGATCTCCTCGTTCATGGTTGGTCTGGTCTTGTCAGCAATCTTGCTTGCCACTCAAGACATATATCCATCCGTATTCTCCAGAGATTTGTAAGGACGGCGAAAATCAGTCATTTAGCACCATCTGAAATGTAAATATGTTCATCGAAGGACAACTTGTGAAAATGTCAATCGACTTACTCAATGACAATATTAGGTTGAAAGTCAGCAACTTTAGAGTGTTATTGATTTGTGGATTGAAGTACTATCTTTCTTCTTTTGTCAACAGGAGGACTTACAAGCCTGGTGGTCGTGGTAAAGGTTGTGGTTCCAACAGTACAGCTCCTCCATGCACTGGGTAGGTGCCCTGCACCATATACTATTGAAAGTGCCTTGTATCTGTTGGCTGTACTTTATATTGTCGGATGGATTGTTTGTTTTTTCAGGCTAAGCTTGTCGGTCTTTTTTTTTTTTAGATACTATATTCTCTTTTTCCTTCTATTGATCTTCTAGTATGGTCTTCTGTAGAAACTAAGTGGATTTAATCTGTTACAGGTATATAGAGATGATGGCTCCAGTTTTCTCCAAAGTTACCTAGCGCTGTGTATGGTATATGATTCAGGTGTGCCATTTTATTGCATCTGGTGTTTGTCTTTTTCTAGGACATCAAAGTGTCTGCTTGTATATTGGGGCCATGTCAATCAGAAGAGATCTCTAGGTTAGATAGGTAGGCATTGAGTTGTGGAAGATGATATCTTTATCGTATGAGTTTGAATTTGACTTTGAATTGGATGCTGTCTGCTATGGACCAGAATAATAAAGTAGGAAACTACCTCATTGATAATCTGTGTGTGTCTAAGAAGATGATAATGCTATTTGTGTATATTCTCTTCGATGAATGGCAAGTTTGTTTATTATTGTTGCATTCATTTCTATTTTTTTAAATTAAAAATGAAAAAAAAAGAAAAGAAAAAAAAAGAACTTATTGGAACCTGTTGGAACCTAGAATCGACCCCGGAACTTATGACAGGATAGGTTATAGGTTATAGGTTCTTGGTTTTGACGAGTAGGTTCCAGGTTCCAAAAAATGAGAAACCTGTACCCGAGGGTAGGTTCCAAGTTCCAAGCGGAATCTATAAGGAATCGGGAACCGCTCACCCCTAGATACAGAAACTCTAAGATTGGTTCCCAAGCCCTTGATAGTGGGGTCGAATCTATCGAGGCCAAGTCCTAGATCTCAATGCCCATGCCTAGATCGTTGACTCCTGAGTCCAAATCTATCGAGGTGAGGCTCGCGACTTCTATGCTTTCTGCCTTTGTATATGTTGAAAATGTAGGTGTTATATACATTTTAAATTCAAATTCACGCAAGCGAGCGCATGCCAATATCGATGAAAATGTTTACCATCATGAGGAAGAATAAAGATGCCCTTTAATGAATTTTCTTAAGTACTCTGCAAGTCCCGAGGGTCGACTCCTGCTTTCTTTCTGCCTCCGCCTTGGTATAAGGTCCACACACTAAATTGAGTTGATGACAGACTGGGTAAAGTTACACGTCACGTGTTCTCTTGGTCAAACGGTGCAATGATCGCCATTCTACGCCACGTCACCTGGATGGTTTAAGACGAATCGTTTGTTTACTATTTAACAGCCGATAATCATCTCTCTCCACTCGATTGCTATTCAACGCTCCCCTTCATCCGTTTCTTGCGCTCGAATCTCTTCGCCTCGTTCGTCTCTCACTCTGTTTCGCTCTTTCTTCATCTCGGCACACCCATTCTTCCTCATCCTCTCCCTCCTTTTCATCCTCTTCAGTGTCTGCTGCTCTTTTTCATCGTTCGATTACCTGGTCTACGCTTCCCTTCCCTCGTCCTTTTTTGGCGCTCGAATCTCTTCGCCTTGTTCGTCTCGCGCTCTGTTTCGCTCTTTTCTTCATCTCGGTACACCCATTCTTCCTCATCCTCTTCCTCCTCTTCCTCCTCTTCCTCCTCTTCAGTATCTGCTGCTCTTTTTCATCATTCGATTGCCTGTTCTACGCTTCCCTTCCTTCGTCCTTTCTTGGCACTCGAATCTCTTCGCCTCGTTCGTCTCGCGCTCTGTTTCGCTCTTTCTTCTCCTCGGCACACCCATTCTTCCTCATCGTCTTCCTCCTGTCTTCCTCCTTTTTCTGTGCTCAAATCTCTTGGCTTTGTTCGTCTCTTGCTCTGTTTCGCTCTTTCTTCTTGTCGGCTCAACCATTCTTCTTCCTCCTCCTCCTCCTACTCTTTAGTTTCTGCTGCTCCTTTTCATCATTCTCCCTCTCCGTCTCTCTTTTTTCTCGCTCTTTCTTTCTCGGAAAAAAAAAAATCAAAGAAAAATGTCGGCAGATTCCGTCGTTGGTATTGGATGGGATGTCTTGAAGCGCTATGTAGTTGTTCCCATCGAACGTGGATTCGGATACGTGATCTCCTCCAAAAGATTCGACAACCGTCTTCGGGGGGAAGTCCAGAATCTGGAGAACGAGGTTCTGAGGGTCGAGGTTCTTGCGAAACAGGCTAGAAACAATGTTCGGAAATTCCACGGTGTCTTCACTACGTGGAAGGAAAGTGCTGACAAGGCCTTGGAAGAGGCGCGAGAGCTGTTGGATGACTTCGAAAAGGCGACCAAGACTTGCTGCTACGGGACTCTTCCCGACCCCAAATCTCGGTACCGGTTCAGCAGGAAGGCCGAGGGCAAGATCGAGGCCATTAAAGAACTCACTCAAAAATGCGGTGAATTCAAGGAATTTAACGACATCTCCTTCATCGATCCTGCTTTCACTTATTCTGCCTCGACGTCGATTAAGCTTGGGGATGATGGCGTCTTCGAATCCAGAGCTTTGATGATACGGAACATCGTGGGCGCTCTTGCCGAAAACAGTAATAGTGTGGTCGGGGTTTATGGGATGGGCGGGATCGGCAAGTCCACCCTTTTAGTGGATGTCGAAAGGAAAATAAGAGGAGGAAAGTCGTTTGATTGGGTCGCTAAGGCGGACGTGTCGGAAAATCCGGACATCAAGACGATTCAAGGAGAGATTGCGGACGCCTTGGGCCTTACTGAGATAAAGGAGAAAGAGACTATTAGCAGGCGAGCGAGACTTCTGCACGACAGGTTGAAAGACGAGGAGAGGGAGAAAAAGAAGGTCCTCATAATACTGGACAACCTGTGGAAGGGGCTCGACTTAAACACAGTCGGCATTCCTTGCGGACACGACAACAAGGTTATAGGATGCAAGTTATTGTTAACGTCAAGAGATCGTAATGTTTTGCGAAATGAAATGAGCTGCGACAAGGACTTCCCCCTTGGTGAGCTGGAGGAGGACGAGGCAAGAAGTTTGTTTGAGAGGCTGGTGGGAGACAAAGTTCATGATGACAAGTTCAAATCCTTGGTGGATGAAGCGCTCCACAAATGTTTTGGTATGCCTTTCCTAATTGTCCATATGGCAAAAGTTTTTAAACATGCTGATTTGCCTGAATGGAAGAGTGTTTTGAAACAAATCAAGTTGTCTAAAAATGAAAGAATCGGTGAAGTGATAAATGAAAGGTTGCAATTGAGTTATGATCATTTAAAAGATGCGGAGAAGTCATTGTTAGCACTCTGTGTTGCTTATGGCACCTCTAAGCCCTCTTTTGAAAACTTGGTGAGGTATGGTGTGGGTTGGGGGCTATTTCGAGAAGATGACAACATGGAAGAAGCTAGAGATAGTTTGAAATTAGGGATTCGTACTCTTCAAGCCTCCTCCCTTTTGTTAGAGGATGGAGATGCTTATGGTTTCAAGATACATGACTTGGTTCGTGAGTTTGTTGCCTCGGTCGCTTCAAGAGATCACCCTCTTCTCGTTTTGAAAGATAAAGATAAGTCAATAACAGGGTTGTTGAAGGACAAGCTCAAAAGTTGTAGGGCAGTATGCTTTCCATACGTTGACATGAAGGAGCTTCCCAAGAATTAGATTGCCCTGAATTGCAAATCTTTTTGTTGTTCACAAACAATGAATCTCTCGAGGTCCCATACTCATTATTTCACTCTATGAGGAAACTCATGGTCTTAAATCTTACTGGGATACGTCTCACTTGCTCCCCTTCATCATCATTTCAATTCTTGGAGAACTTGCACACTTTGTGTCTTGACAGTTGTTTGTTAGATAATGTAGCCATTCTTGGGGAGCTGAAAGGGCTGCAAATTCTCAGTTTTGCAAACTCCAATATTCATCGATTGCCAAGAGAAATTGGGCAACTAGTAGAGCTGAGGTTGTTAGACTTGAACCATTGTTCAAAACTTGAGATAATTGAACCGGGTGTACTTCAAAGCTTGATCAAGTTGGAGGAGTTGTACATGAAGAATAGCTTTGACCAATGGAATACTATGGACCAAACTCCACCAACTAATGCCAGTCTGATTGAGTTGAATCACATGAATAATCTCCGCACTCTGCATGTTTCCATTCTTAATCTCAGTGTGCTTCCAGGTGATCTAAACCTTGAGAAATTAATCAAGTATGAAATCCGAATAGGTAGTGTGTGGCACTAGTGGAGTGGGTGCAAAGGATCGAGGACATTGAAGCTCAAGTTGGATCCATTGGGCAATGTTCTTCGAAAAGGATGCATTCAAAGTATCTTAGGCAAAACTGACTATCTGTCTCTAGACAACTTGGATAGAAATGAGCACAGTATTTGCACGTTGTCCCAAAAAGATTTTCTAGAATTAAAGCATCTAAAAGTCAAGAATAGTCCCTCTATCCATTACATCCACCAATCACCATCCCATATACATTTTAAGATGTTGGAGTCATTACGTCTCAATAATCTCATCAACTTGGAGAAATTATGCAACAGCCATATCTCCTCCAAGTCCTTTAGTACATTGAAAGTGATACAAGTCAAAAGGTGTGACAAGATGGAAGTATTGTTTCCTCTTTCGATGGTGAGAGGACTTCCACAGCAAGAAGAGATTAATGTTGTTGATTGCAAGTGAATGCGGGGGATTGTAGATGCTGATGACGGTGGCAAAGTTGAGTTGCATAATTTGCGTGGATTGAAATTGTGTGACTTGCCAAATATTAAGAGCTTTTTCACTATGGGGACGGCTCCTTTGAGTAGCACATTACACGATCAAGTTGGCACTCAAATTGCATTCTTCAATGAGCAACAGGTAACTTTCCATCAAAATAATATAATACTTATTACTATTTCCTACCTTTGCTTATTAGATGTAACACAAATCATGATGCTTATTTATTTTGTTATTTTCAGTTTATTATCTTCCTAATTACCTTATCCGTTCACACCTTCTTTGTAATTAGTTAAAGTAATCTTCCGTTTCACTTAATTGTGTAGAAATCCAACTATTTGTATGAAATCCATGTAAATTTAGTTGGTGATAGGTTTTGAATTATTTTCAACTAACATGGTGCAAGTATATCTATATTTACAGGGTTTCATAAAGCAAAATTGAAGAGAATTTCAGCACTAAAGTATTCCATGAGTACATAATTTTTAATCTTTGAAATGAATTCCACTGCATTTAGTTATCAAACTTTTTTATTATCCACAAAATGTATAAAATATGTGACTTTCTTGAAAACCAGTATGAAGAATGGGAAGGAGGACTGGTTTTTTTAAATAAAAGCGACTATACTAATCTAATTGATGTGGTCTCTTTTGTATCGTGTTTAAATGAGCATTTAGTCATTGCATAGGCCCCAAAATTGTAAGAATACAGACTTTTGTTCATAGTTTTTTTTGAAAGTGAAAGTAGTCCTTGGCAATTGTATGACTTTTGGTGCATATTTTTTTTTTTTTACTGACTTTTGTGCATAGTTTTTTAGGCCTTGGCAATTGTATGATTTTTATTATGCCACACGAAAGTCGTCATTGCAAATTTGAAATTCTTGCTGTTGAATTTCCAAAGTGATCTTTACATTTCTCTACTCCATACCGCGGAATCAAGGCCAAGTTGTTACAATATCAAATGATGGAACTTGATGACTTGATGGAAAATCCACTATCTGAAAGTCCAAGTAATTTTATAGAGACTTACTTCAAATGTTTTGACTGGCCTAGTATTTTAGTTTGGCTACTTGGTATCTCTTAGTTTAATTTCCAAAGCTTCAAGTGCTCCACAATTTAATCTTCAAGAAATATGTGGTAAAATTTGAGGTTTCTTTTTGTTGAGTCCATCCAATTTAGATTGTGAATATTATGTAGCTTTGATATCTTATCAAGAAAAACTGGTGGTTGCCCAGTCTTGTGGGACCATATGTGGTCATTGCAGTTTCTCGCCATGGTAATTTACAAATCTAAATACCAAATGCTTTAACTCAATGTCTTCACATTTGGCCTTTAAAGTATGTATGGACACATTTGTACACAAATCCACAGTTTGTGTTTAATATCCTGTTAAATTGGTTATTGATAGCAATTTATTAACATTAAAAGAAGTTAAGTGAACTAAGGATAAATAATTGTCCAATTAAGGAAAGTGCATGGCTATTTTATATGGGAAGTAGTTGCTGCAGGTAGAGCCTTTTGGCTCACTACATAAGATTGCCCTTTAATTGTGGTGGGATTATAGCTGAAGTTGATGGTGGGGCCCAAGACTCACACCATATATTAGTTTCCCCATCAGGAAAGAGTCGTGGAGATTTAAGTTGATGGTGGGTCCCTTAAGGTAGTGTGTCTAAGTATCTCCACTTCAACCTCGACTTTTCTACTTCGCATGCAAGAGAGGAATTAGATTGGGAGGGTTTGCAAAGAGGCTTTGGGGTTTTTAACTTTCAAGGGTTCTAAATCTTGTTTGAAGAATTTTACTCTTGCCTTGATGCCTTCTCATTTTGGGCATAGAAACTAGGGCTGCATAAATCTATGGGATTATAATGAAACGTTTCTCATAATTGTAATAAATCTCTTCCAACGTTGTAAAGAGGTGGAGACGACGAAAGTAGCAGTGGAAGGTTGGATTGTCCGAGAAGACAGTAGTCGAACAAAGAAACACATAGAAGTTAAACTTGTTGTAACAGATGGGAGCAATGGGTGATGGCAAGGTAGATGGGAGATTTCAAGTAACTTTGCGGAAGAAATGATTTTCTCAAGTTGAAGCGGTGAACTTTTGAAGAAGACTAGTTACTCTTTGCCAAAAATAAAAAAGAGAAAAGAAAATGAGGCTTTCCATTGTAAGTTATTCTTTAGACAGGATAAAACTCGCTCACTAATCAAATTAATGTCCACAATCATTTTCTAGGTAAAGATCGGAGAAAGATTCGTTATATTGTTTAGCAATGACACTAGTATGGAGATTTTCTTACCTTTTTTTTTTTTAATTCTCTTTTTCTCCTCTTTTGTGCGACTTGTATATATTAACATTTTGGAAGTTCCTAAATTTGTGATTTAACTAAATCACCAATTCCATGAGTGAACATTGCAGGTTGCCTTTTTGAAATTAGAGACATTAGAAGTTGAGGGCTTGGATAACATCGAGTTTTTGTTTTCCCCATCCATGATTAAATCTCTCGCACAACTAAGAGATCTACGAGTATCTTCTTGCAAGAAGATGGAGGCGATCATTACGGAGGAAGAAGGGTTGGGATTGGAAATATCAGAAACTCTAGCATTCCCAATGTTAACTCGCTTAAACTTAAATCATTTGGAAAGTTTGATGTGCTTCTCTCGCAAAAAGCGTAAGATTGATTTTTTGTTTTTATCACTAAATATCTTCTTGTAGATATATTCATCCTTGCGATACAAATGGCAACATTCTTTTCATACATTGAAAAACTGATGACAGGTTCATGAGAAGCTCGGAGTCGGGACCGCATCAAATCATACTACACTACACTCTTCAGTCAAGGGGTACATGATTAACGTTATTTCAACATATTATATATAACAAAAGTATTAAATATGCAAAAGACAAAGCATAGCCAACATAAGAGCTAACTAAATAAGGCTTTCCATTGTAAGTTATTCTTCAGAAGGAATAAAACTCACTCACTAATCAAATTAATGTCCGCAATCATTTTCATAGTAAAGATCGGGGAAAGATTTGTTATATTGTTTAGCAACGACACTAGTATGGAGATTTTTTTTTTCTCTTCTTTCACCTTTTGTGCGACTTAATAATGCCCCTCTTCTTGGCACATGTATATATTAACATTTTGGAAGTTCCTAAATTTGTGATTTAACTAAATCACCAATTCCATGAGTGAACATTGCAGGTTGCCTTTTTGAAATTGGAGACATTAGAAGTCTCAGGCTTGGATAACATCGAGTTTTTGTTTTCCCCATCCATGATTAAATCTCTCGCACAACTAAGAGATCTACAAGTTTCTTCTTGCAAGAAGATGGAGGCGATCATTACGGAGGAAGAAGGGTTGGGATTGGAAATATCAAAAACTTTGGCATTCCCAATGTTAACTAGCTTAAACTTAAATTATTTGGAAAGTTTGATGTGCTCCTCTCGCAAAAAGTGTAAGATTGATTTTTTGTTTTTATCAATAAATATCTTCCTGTAGATATATTCATCCCTACAATACAAATGGCAACATTATTTTCATCCATTGAAACAACGATGACAGGTTCACGAGAAGCTCGGAGTTAGGACCACATCAAATCATACTGCATTACACTCTTCAGTCAAGTGGTACATGATTAACGTTATATCAAAATATTATATATAACAAAAGTATTAAATATGCAAAAGACAAAGCATAGTCAACATAAGAACTAACTAATAAGGCTTTCCATTTAAGTTATTCTTTAGAAGGAATAAAACTCACTCACTAATCAAATTAATGTCCGCAATCATTTTCCAAGTAAAGATCAGGGAAAGATTCGTTATATTGTTTAGCAACAACACTAGTATGGAGATTTTTTTTTTTTCTCTCTTTTTTCCCCTTTTGTGCGACTTAATAATGCCCCTCTTCTTGGCACATGTATATATTAACATTTTGGAAGTTCCTAAATTTGTGATTTAACTAAATCACCAATTTCATGAGTGAACATTGTAGGTTGCCTTTTTGAAATTGGAGACATTAAAAGTCCGGGGCCTGGATAAAATGGAGTTTTTGTTTTCCCCATCCATGATTAAATCTCTCACACAACTAAGAGATCTACAAGTATCTTTTTTCAAGAAGATGGAGGTGATCATTATGGAGGAAGAAGGGTTGGGATTGGAAATATCGAAACTCTAGCATTCCCAATGTTAACTTGCTTAAACTTAAATCATTTGGAAAGTTGGATGTGCTTCTCTCGCAAAAAGCATAAGATTGATTGTTTGTTTTTATCACTAAATATCTTCTTGTAGATATATTCATCCTTGCAATACAAATGGCAACATTCTTTTCATCCATTGAAAAATTGATGACGGTTCATGATAAGCTCGGAGTTAAGACCGCATCAAATCATACTACACTACACTCTTCAGTCAAGAGGTACATGATTAACGTTATTTCAAAATATTATATATAACAAAAGTATTAAATATGCAAAAGACAAAGCATAGCCAACATAAGAGCTAACTAAAGAAGGCTTTCCATTGTAAGTTATTCTTCAGAAGGAATAAAACTCACTCACTAATCAAATTAATGTCCGCAATCATTTTCCTAGTAAAGATCAGGGAAAGATTCGTTATATTGTTTAGCAAAGACACTAGTATGGAGATTTTCTTATTTTTTTCTCTTTTTTCCCCTTTTGTGCGGCTTAATGATGCCCCTCTTCTTGGCACACGTATATATTAACATTTTGGAAGTTCCTAAATTTGTGATTTAACTAAATCACCAATTCCATGAGTGAACATTGCAAGTTGCCTTTTTGAAATTGGAGACATTAGAAGTCTTGGGCTCGGATAACATCGAGCTTTTATTTTCTCCATCCATGATTGAATCTCTCACACAACTGAGAGATCTACAAGTATCTTCTTGCGAGAAGATGGAGGCGATCATTACGCAGGAAGAAGGGTTGGGATTGGAAATATCAGAAACTTTGGCATTCCCAATGTTAACTAGCTTAGACTTTTATAATTTGGAAAGTTTGATGTGCTTCTCTCACAAAAAGTGTAAGATTGATTTTTTGTTTTTATCATTAAATATCTTCCTGTAGATATATTCATCCCTGCAATACAAATGGCAACATTCCTTTCATCCATTGAAAAACTGATGACGGGTTCGGGAGAAGCTCATAGTCGGGACCGTATCAAATCATACTGCACTACACTCTTCAGTCAAGAGGTACATGACTAACGTTATGTCAAAATATTATATATAACAAAAGTATTAAATATGCAAAATGCAAAGCATAGCCAACATAAGAGCTAATAAAATAAGGCTTTCCATTGTAAATTATTCTTGAGAAGGAATAAAACTCACTCACTAATGAAATTAATGTCTGCAATCATTTTCCCAAGTAAAGATTGGGGAAAGATTCATTATATTGTTTAGTAACGACACTAGTATGGAGATTTTTTTTTTAATCTCTTTTTTCCCCTTTTGTGCAACTTAATAATTCCCCTATCTTCTTGGCAAACATATATATTAATATTTTGGAAGTTCCTAAATTCGTGATTTAACTAAATCAACAATTCCATGAGTGAACATTGCAAGTTGCCTTTTCGAAATTGGAGACATTAAAAGTCCAGAGCTTGGATAACGTCGAGTTTTTGTTTTCTCCATCCATGATTAAATCTCTCGCATAACTTAGAGATCTACGAGTATCTTATTGCAAGAAGATGGGGGCGATCATTACGGAGGAAGAAGGGTTAAGATTGGAAATATCAGAAACTTTGGCATTCCTAATGTTAACTAGCTTAAACTTAAATTATTTGGGAAGTTTGACGTGCTTCTCTCACAAAAAGTGTAAGATTGATTTTTTTTTTTCATCACTAAAGATCTTGTAGATAAATTCATCCTTGCAATACAAATGGCAACATTCTTTTCATCCATTGAAAAACTGATGACAGGTTCACGAGAAGGTCGGAGTCAAGACTGCATCAAATCATATTGCATTACACTCTTCAGTCAAGAGGTACATGATTAACGTTACGTCAAAATATTATATATAACAAAAGTATTAAATATGCAAAAGACAAAGCATAGCCAACATAAGAACTAACTAACTAAGCCTTTCCATTTAAGTTACTCTTCACAAGGAATAAAACTCACTCACTAATCAGATTAATGTCCGCAATCATTTTCCTAGTAAAGATTGGGGAAAGATTCGTTATATTGTTTAGCAACGACACTAGTATGGAGATTTTCTTACTCCTTTTTTTCTTTTATTCTCTTTTTTCCCCTTTTGTGCGACTTAATAACACTCCTCTCTTTTGGTGCACGTATATCTTAACATTTTGGAAGTTCCTGAATTTGTGATTTAACTAAATAACCAATTCCATGAGTGAACATTGCAGGTTGCCTTTTCGAAATTGGAGACATTAGAAGTCAAGGGCTTGTATAACATCGAGTTTTTGTTTTCCCCATCCATGATTAAATCTCTTGCACAACTGAGAGATCTACGAGTATCTTCTTGCGAGAAGATGGAGGCGATCATTACAAAGGAAGAAGGGTTGGGATTGGAAATATCAGAAACTCAGGCATTCCCAATGTTAACTAGCTTAAACTTGAAACATTTGGAAAGTTTGATGTGCTTCTCTTGCAAAAAGCGTAAGATTGATTTTTTGTTTTTTTGAGTAAATATCTTCTTGTAGATATATTCATCCTTGCAATACCAATAGCAACATTCTTTTCATCTATTAAAAAACTGATGACAGGTTCACGAGAAGCTCGGAGTCAGGACCGCATCAAATCATATTGCACTACACTCTTCAGTCAAGAGGTACATGATTAAAGTTATGTCAAAATATTATATATAACAAAAGTATTAAATATACAAAAGACAAAGCATAGCCAACATAAGAGCTAACTAAATAAGGCTTTCCATTTGAGTTATTCTTCGAAGGAATAAAACTCGCTCACTAATCAAATTAATGTCCGCAATCATTTTCTAAGTAAAGATCGGGGAAAGATTCGTTATATTGTTTAGCAACGACACTAGTCTGGAGATTTTCTTACTCTTTTTTTTATTATTCTTTTTCCCCTTTTGTGCGACTTTATAATGCTCCTCTCTTCGTAGCACACGTATATGTTAACATTTTGGAAGTTCCTAAATTCGTGATTTAACTAAATCACCAATTCCATGAGTGAACATTGCAGGTTGCCTTTTCGAAATTGGAGACATTAAAAGTCAAGGGCTTGGATAACGTCGAGTTTTTGTTTTCTCCATCCATGATTAAATCTCTCAGACAATTGAGAGATCTACGAGTATCTTATTGCAAGAAGATGGAGGCAATCATTATGGAGCAAGAAGGGTTGGGATTGGAAATATCATAAACTCTTGCATTCCCAATGTTAACTCGCTTAAACTTAAATCATTTGGAAAGTTTGATGTGCTTCTCTCGCAAAAAGCGTAAGATTGATTGTTTGTTTTTATCACTAAATATCTTCTTGTAGATATATTCATCCTTGCAATACAAATAGCAACATTCTTTTCATCCATTGAAAAACTTATGACAGGTTCACGAGAAGCTCGGAGTCAGGACCACATCAAATCATACCGCACCGCACTCTTTAGTCAAGAGGTACATGATTAACGTTATGTCAAAATATTATATAACAAAAGTATTAAATTTGCAAAAGACAAAGCATAGCTAACATAAGAACTAACTAAATAAGGCTTTCCATTTTAGTTATTCTTCAGACGAATAAAACTCGCTCACTAATCAAACTAATGTCCGCAATCATTTTCCAAGTAATGATCAAGGAAAGATTCGTTATATTGTTTAGCAACGACACTAGTATGCAGATTTTCTTACTCCTTTTTTTTTAATCTCTTTTTTCCCCTTTTGTGCGACTTAATAATGCCCCTCTCTTCTTGGCACGCGTATATATTAACATTTTGGAAGTTCCTAAATTTGTGATTTAACTAAATAACCAATTCTATGAGTGAACATTGCAGGTTGCTGTTTCGAAATTGGTGACATTAGAAGTTGAGGGCTTGGATAACATGAAGTTTTTGTTTTCCCCATCCATGATTAAATCTCTCGCACGACTGAGAGATCTATGAGTATCTTTTTGCAAGAAGATGGAGGCGATCATTACGCAGGAAGAATGGTTGGGATTGGAAATATCAAAAACTCGGGCATTCCCAATGTTAACTAGCTTAAACTTAAAACATTTGGAAAGTTTGATGTGCTTGTCTTGCAAAAAGTGTAAGATTGATTTTTTTTTTCATCACAAATATCTTGTAGATAAATTCATTATTGAAATACAAATGGCGACATTATTTTCATGCATTGAAAAAGCGATGACGGAGTTCACGAGAAGCTCGAAGTCAGGACTGCATCGAGTCATACTCCACTGCACTCTTCAGTAAAGAGGTACATGATTAACGTTATGTCAAAATATTATATATAAAAAGTGTTAAATGTGCAAAAGGCAAAGCATAGCCTATGCTTAACACATTTTGGTTAGAATTCCTACTTAGCACTTTTTGTTTTGTCTCTAGTATATTGCAATAGCCTTTCCATTCTAGAGTCATCAACATTAGTATTGAGATTTTTTTTTTTTCGTATTTTCATTTTATTCTTTTTTTTTTTTTTTTGTGGAACTGAAGATAGAATTACCAATTCGATGAATTCGTAATTTACGTCTTGGCACTCTTCTTTATTTACATCTCGGAAGTTCATGAATTCGTAATTTAACTAAATCACCAATTTTGTGAGCATCGCAGGTTGCATTTCCTAACTTGGAGAATTTATATATTGAGGGCATGGACAACATCAAGATGATATGGCACGATCCAATTCATGCGGATTCCTTCTCTAAGCTAAAATTGCTTTCAATTAGTGAATGCAAAAAGCTTGTGAACGTCATACCTTCTTTCATTCTAGGATAGCTCTTGAGCCTAGAAACTTTGATAGCAAAGGCATGTGATTCCCTTGAAGTTGTTTTTAAACTCCAGCCACTAAATCCTCTAGATGGAGATAGTGTTGCTCGTTCTCCATTAAAAGAGGTGAAGTTGGATGACTTATCAATGCTAAATTGTATATGGGATAAGAAATTCAACCGTCATATTAAATTCCAGCGTCTACGTCCGATTACCCTTCGGAGATAAGCTAGGCTCACCTCTTTGTTTTCGACCTCTATAGCCAGAGATCTAATCCAACTTGAGGAGTTGGAGATCAATCAATGCAGCATTGTAGAACTCATCGAGAAGGAAGGACCGGATGAGTTGAGCATCAATGTGGAAGCCATAGAAGGCCCAAGTCATGACCTAAAAGTAGAATCATCCTTTCCAAGTTATTTTAAGCATATGAAGACTCTAGATGTATCACATTGTCATGGGCTATAAAATATGTTCACACTGACAATGGCTACAAATTTGGTGGAACTCACAAAATTGAGGATTAGTAAATGTGAAATATTGGCAGAAGTCAGTAGTGATGAGGGAGGAAAGGAGGGGCGTGTAGTGGCTTTCAATCAATTGAAGTATATGACGCTTGATAGGTTGACTAGGTTGAGATGTTTCAGCTCAAGTGGATACACTTTGATGCTCCCTCTTTTGGAAGATATCATCGTGAATACATGTCCCAAGATGAAGTTCTTCCATGAGGGACAAATAGAGGTGCCAAAGCTAAAGGGAGTAAAAGTAGATTTGAATGAAGGGTATGGAGCAATAGAGTGCTAGTATTTTTGGAAGGGAAACCTCAACACGACCATCCAAAATATGTTGGAAGAAATGGTATGCTTCAGTTATTAAATTTTGTGCAATTTAATTTTTTCTTATCACCAAGAAAGTATCTATATATATATATATATATATATATATATATATATATATATATATATTTTTTTTTTTTTTTTTTTTTTTTTTTTTGCTAACTAGAATTTTACGTTTAATGATGCATTTTCTGATAGGCTATGTTTTTTGGGACTAAGCATATGCGCTTGTTTGAGTTCTCGAAGCTGATTGGAAAATGGCATAATGAACTTAATCCCATCACGTCATCTTGGCAATTAGAATCATTAGTGGTGGATAAATGTCCATTTATTAATGCTATTCCATCCAGTTTGATGATTGTTTTAGAAAATTTGAGCATTTTGCAAGTGCACAATTGTGAGTTGCTTGAGGAAACATATGATCTAGAAGGGCTGGAGGTTATGGAAAGCACTCAAGTGCTGCCTCAACTACAGAAACTGTACTTGGTCAATCTCCCAAAATTGAGGCGACTGTGGAACAAAGATATTCAAGGATCGCTATGCTTTGATTCCCTAACAAATCTCATCCTTTATAATTGCAACAACTTGGGACATGCTTTTACTCCATCGATGGCTCGGTGCCTTGCCAATCTTGAATGGATGGAAATAAAGGAGTGTGGTCAAATGGATGGAGTGATCATAGAGGAAGAAGGGCAAGGAAGTGCAATGGAGAAAATTACATTCCTGAAGCTTTGGGGGATGGAACTAGAATGCTTGTCACACCCCGACCCTCGAGTACGCACACATCCTTCTCTCTTGGTCGATTTTAATATGCGATACCCTAGGACTATGTATCACCGACCCTTTCATTTATTAAGCACATGCGGAAGCAATTATAAATCCCTAGACAATCAATTGATGGGATAGAAAAGCAATGCCATATTTTCATATTGAAACATATAACCAAACTTTTATACAAAACACAAACCAGAGTACTGTACTGACTATTCACATCAACATGGAGTTCTCAAAAGAAGATAAATCTCAGTTCACTCGGGCCGTACTCAAGGCCCCTCTCGGTATTATCTTCTTCTCCCAAAATCCTTCTTCTTAAGTTTCACCGCAGAGTACTCCTTCTCAGATTCCTCCTTAGCTCCTTAACGGGGTCTTGAAATGTTTTCCCCAAACCGGGATGAGATTATGTCTCAGCGAGTTCTACCCCCACTAAGACTCAATTAGGGAACCAATACACTACTCGGTTGCCTAAGCATAGCACGAGTCAGAGGACTTACCTTGGCCTCAATTTCCATCTGCATATTAGCATAGTTCAATAGGCACCCAAGCAATCTCATCACAAATCAATATCTCGATCAATCGATCTAGTCGATCACACGCCAACAAGACTACTCACGGTCAACTCCATTCAATCAATCAATTCATAATATCAAATCAAAACAATGATCAATTGACCTAGTCGATTATATGTCAACAATGACCATTCCCCAGCCAATTCAATTCAATCAATCAATCCATGACAATGACAAACGGATCAAATCATATCGATGATTCCACCTATACTCGATAATTAATCTCAACATTCCAATTCAACATTCCCACTCAAATATGGGCTCAAGGCGCTAGAGGTGACCCCAACATAAAGTCTCATCATCGTGCGGTACTTAGTCATTGACCACAAATAACAATAGTATAAGGCGCTAGAGGTAACTCACACGAAGTCTCGCTATCGTGCAGTACTTAGTCCTTCACTACAAAGCAATAGTATAAGGCGCTAGAGGTAACTCACTCGAGACGTAGCACTTAGCCCTTCACTATGTATGACAATACTGCAAGGCACTAGAGGAAATTCCCATGCGACTCAGGTCGCCATGTAACACTTAGCCCTTGACTACAATAAGTAATGGTATAAGGCGCTAGAGGTGACTCACACGATGTCTTCTACTCGTGTAGTACTTAGTCCTTTACCTGCTCATGATCCATTGGTTTCCCTCAACACAATACACATCACATCAACTTCCAATAATCATCTTGCTTCAATTATAAGCCAACACACGATTAATCCCTCACGGCCCAATGACATTGTGCCTCGCACTTAACTTCCTCAATTAAAGTAATGTATTGGCCTCATTTCTTCATATTAAAAATACCCGATAAAATATCGTGCATGGCACACGGCTGGCCTTAGCTAAAATATAATATTTACCTTTCCATAACTCCCATATTTTCTGTAGTCCATTCACATATTTTTGGCATTATCAACTGATGCCCGGTTAATTTTCAATTAATAACCAAAGATTATTCAATTAAAGAATAATTTCCAATTTCACAAATAATTCAATTCAGCACAAAATAAAGCTCAATTAAATAAATGGACTACACCACGACGATCATCACGAAATTTCGGTTGTCGGCCATCTCAACCTTAATTTCCGAAATTTAATTAATTAATTTAGAAAATTAATAATTAATTACAATAAATCCAATTTAGCTCAAAATAAAGTCCAATTAAATAAACGGGCTACACTATGATCATCAGCATAAAATTCCAGCCATCGGCCATCTCAGTTGAATTTCCGAAAAATAATTAATTAATTTAATTAATTTTGAAAAATAATATTTAATTACTAAAAATTCCAATTATGCTCGAATTGCCAAATTGAAGCCCGATTCGGGGTCGAAAAGTCCCGAGCTACCCTCAATAAATAGTAGACCATGTCTACTTGCTAATTACACATTCAATTTGTCTAATTCGCATCACAATTGACTAATAAATACTAATCGATACTACTCTAACCACCTAAACCTAATTAATTAAAACTAAACAACCCTTAAGCGTAATTAGCCCACTAAGCAAGGATTAGTGAGATTACTCACCAGAATCGTGCGGAAATCGGATCAATCCGATGGGGGCGACGCGAGGAACAATATTTTCCAAAGCACGGCTCGAGTCCGGGGCCCAGAAACGGCCCAAAACGAGCACGAAGGGGGCTGGAAACCCACTCGCTGGGTCGCTGCCCTTGGTTGGCCTGAGCTGTTCTGGTGGCCAAGACGGCAAAGGGAGGCTGACGGAGGGCAAGGGGGATGCCGGGGAGGCTGTGTGGTGGTCGGACAAAGGTAGGCGGTGGCCGAAGGTGGCCGGATCGAGCGGGATAGAGGCTGAACGGCCTGGACGGCGCACGGCAGGGACGGTGAGGCGTGAAGGGGGGGTGGCGAAGCGCACGGCGGAGAGCAGCAGATGCATGGGCACAGGTGCGGGCAGCGAGACGGGCGATGGCGACTTCGATGAGCTACTGCCGTCTGCTCTTCTTCCGCTTCTGGTTCCATTCGTAACAGAGGTGAGAGAGAGAGACTCGAGAGAGAAGGAGAGATGAGAGAGAGAGAAAGAGAGAGAGAGATAACGGTTTGACTAGTTAAAGAGGGAAAAAGAAAGAGAGAGAAGAAGAGAAGGGGGTAGGCGGTCAAGGGAAATCGCACGAGGGGGAGGGGAGAGGAGAGAGAAGAGAGAGAGAAGAAAAGAGAAAAAAGGGAGAGAGAGAAAGAAATAAAATAATAACATTATTCTTATTTTTCTTTTCTCTTTCCTTTCCTTTCTATTTTCTTTTGGTCTTCGATTTTTCCTCCGATAATTTCTTTCTTGAAATTTCGGACTCGTCAATAAATTGACAGACGATGAGACGATCCTAAAAATGAATTGTGACACGCTCGAATATTCGATTCCTGAAACTAATTTAAATTTCATGGTTAAAATTAACCGGACGCAATTTTAGTCCAATCCAACAAATTAGGTAGCTTTTAGGGATTTTACCGCGGATATATCCCTTAACGGCTTCACCAAATAGGTTAGTTAACTCGCGAGTGATTAGCTCAGAGAAAAAGGACCATAGGCGCGCCGACAATATGCATATTTCATTTTATCGAAACGGGATCGAATTTCAAGATGTCACAACTCTTCCCCTCTTATAAAAATTTCATCCTCGAAATTTAAACCTTACACATTTTGATAAAAAAAGGCGGGGGTACAATTGTCTCATCGACTCTTCAGTCTCTCAGGTCGCTCTTTCAGTACCGTGGTGTTGCCAGACCACTTTGACCAACAGAATGGTCTTTGTACGCAGAAATTGCTCTTTGCGATCGACAATCTGAATCGGGCTTTCAACGTATGACACACGGTCATCCACGTCCAATTCCTCGAAATTGAGCACGTGGGTTGGGTCAGGCTCATACTTCCTTAACATCGACACGTGAAAGGCGTCATGCACTTGTGCCAATCTTGACGGCAACGCAAGACGATACGCTAGGTTTTCGATTCTTTCAAGAATCTCAAACGGGCCTACATACCTCGAACTCAGCTTGCCTTTCTTACCGAAGCGCAAAGTTCCCATCATTGGTGACACTTTCGAAAAGACGTGATCACCAACTTGGAATTCCAAAGACCTTTGACGCTTATCTGCATAACTTTTCTACCTGCTTTGCACTGTCTTTGATCTGCCTCTGATCACTGCCACGGCATCTACTGATTGCTGAACCAACTCTGGGTCTGTGATTTTCCATTTCTTCGACTTCATCCCAACATATTGGAGTTCTGCATGCTTTGCCATACAATGCTTCAAGAGGAGCCATCTTAATGCTCTGCTGATAACTGTTGTTGTAGGCGAATTCCACCAGATGAAGCTGATCTCCCCAATTTTCCTTGAAATCTATTACACACGCTCTCAGCATGTCTTCAAGAGTCTGAATTGTCCTTTCAGACTGGCCATCCGTTTGAGGAAGATATGCCGTACTATACTGAAGCTTTGTACCTAAAGCACTCTTTAAGCTCTTCTAAAAAGCAGCAATAAACCTCGGGTCTCTATCGGATGTTATCGTAATCGGCACTCCATGCATACGAACCACCTGACGCACATACAGGTTTGCGTGTCTATCTAGATTCAGGTCCTTTCAAACTACAATGAAATGAGCCAATTTTGTCAGCCTGTCGACCACTACCCAAATTGAATCATTTCCTCTTTGACTCTTTGGTAGTCCAGTCACTAAATCCATCGTGATATGCTCCCATTTCCACTCTGGGATTGCAAGAGGTTATAGAAGTCCTCCTAGCTTGCAATGCTAGGCTTTTACTTGCTAGCAAGTCAAACACTTGGCCACATGTTTGGCGATGTCTGCCTTCATACCTGACCACCAGTAGTATTGACGTAGGTTTTGATACATCTTGGTACTTCCAGGATGAACGTTGTGACTGCTACGATGTGCTTCAGATAAAGTTTCTTTTCTAAGCATTACATCGTCAGGTACAACCAAACGTCCATGGAGCCTCAGTACCCCATCATCAGAAACTTGAAAATCAGCCTTTCTTTTATCAGTATCCTCTTGAAGAATTTTCTGTACGTCTGGATCTGTCAGCTGGAGTTGCTTGATTCTGACCTGGACATCTGTCTCAATTCTAAGGGTGGCCATAAAACTTGAGAGGTGGCCTACCTCAAATTTGAATTCCGAATCCGAGCTGTCTCGATTAAATTCCACTCCTTAACCAAGATTTGTGCTATTGAAGATTTCCGACTCAATGCATCGGCGACCTTGTTCGCCTTTCCCGGGTGATATATAATATCATAGTCGTAATCCTTCAGCAATTCCATCCATCGGCGCTGTCCCATGTTCAACTCATTCTGAGAGAACAGATACTTGAGACTCTGATGGTCTGTGAAAATTTGAACTTTTCTCCGCACAAGTAGTGCCTCCAAATCTTCAACGCAAATATGATGGCTGCAAGTTCTAAGTCATGCATCGGATAATTCAGTTCATGAGGCCTCAATTGCTGGGAAGCGTATGCAACAACTCTGCCATGTTGTATCAGCACGCAACCCAATCCTCTGAATGATGAATCACTATAGATCTCGAATCCTCTAGGACCAGATGGAATCGTTAGCACAGGTGCAGTAGTCAGCTTTTCCTTTAGCTCTTGGAAACTACTCTCGCACTTATTTGACCATACAAATTTCTCTTCTTTCTTCAGAAGCTTTGTTAGAGGCGATGCTATCGATGAGAACTGTTCCACAAACCGTCTGTAATAACATGCTAATCCCAAAAAACTTCTGATCTCTATCACTTTCGTCAATCTCGGCCACTTGATCACGGCTTCTATCTTGCTCGGGTCGACGGAGATTCCTTCTCCGGAAATCACATGACTTAAGAACACAACACGAGTCAGCCAAAACTCGCATTTGCTAAACTTAGCATACAATTGATGCGTCCTTAAAATCTGGAGCACTAATCTCAGATAATTCTCATGCTCTTCATCACTTCTCGAATAGACCAATATATCATCAATGAACACAATCACAAACTGATCTAAGTATTCCTTAAACATTCTGTTCATCAAATCCATAAAGGCAGCTAGAGCATTCGTCAACCTAAACGGCATCACTGTAAACTCGTAATGACCATACCGGGTACGAAATGCCGACTTAGGAATATCTTCCATCCTAATCCTCAACTGATGATATCCCATTCTCAAGTTGATCTTCAAGAATATTGACGCTCCTTGCAATTGATCAAACAAGTCATCTATCCTCAACAATGGATACTTCTTCTTGATCATTACCTGATTGAGCTACCGATAGTCTATGCACCAACACAACGAACCATCTTTCTTCTTAACAAACATAACTGGTGCTCCCCAAGGTGATGCACTAGAACGAATAAATCCCTTATCCAGTAATTCTTGCATTTGCACCTTCAATTTCTTCAATTCAGATACCGTCATTCGATAAGGTGCCTTTGAGATCAGTTCTGTCCCTAGTGCTAGCTCAATTACAAATTCAATCTCTCTTTATGGCGGTAATCCTAGCAATTCTTTTAGAAAGACATCTGGAAACTCTTGTACCACTACTATATCTTCCATTTTCAGCTCCTCAACTGTCGTATCTACAATAGTTGCTAAGTACCCATGGCAACCCTCGTCTAACAAACAAGTTGCCTTTAGTCAACGAGATTAATGAAATCGAAGATTCTTTTCGACTCTCAATAACCTCGACACTTTCACATACTAATGGACTAAACTGGTTACTCCAAGACCATGATTAATTATCACAAGATGCTCCATGAACCCACACTATTCACGTGGCGTCAAACTCACACCTCAACAACTAGTCAAGCACAACTATTACTAGTGATTCCCCTCTCTTTCACTTTTACTTCAACAATTTAAGTTCTACCAACTCAGCACAAAGCTCTGCTACGCTGTTTTGATAAAATCACTTCCAACACTTTCTTTCTCTGATCAGTGCAAGGTCAATATTACTCCCATTCCTTTCGCCATCCTAGTGGCGTTCTAGCCGTAGTAGCGATGTCTATGCTACCTTAGGCTTCCACTGACAATCCTTCACATGATGGTCATGCTGGTCATCTTCACAACATGTTCTAGTCATACTCAGACACTGGATTTATCCATGCTTCCTTTTACAATTCTGACACCTATCTAGTGTGTCTTCTATCTTCTATCAGGTGAAAGCATGCACTCTTTCTAGTACCAGAGATCTATTCCAAAACTCCATTGTACGCTCTGTGGCGTATTTCCTCTAATCTGTCCCATCGGCCTTTTAGGATTGTCTCAGGTCAAGTAACTCTGTTGGCTATTCTCGAAACAAATTCTTGTCCTAAGAAAATATAAGGCTGATCTTTACCATCATGCACAGGAACAGCATGTTCCATTTTAACTCAATACTGGTCTAACTATCACACCCTTCTCCTTGGCTGAAATAGAATACTCTTCTCTCCACATTGGTCTTTTCCTTGACTGATTTTCATATCTGCTTGAATTGGAGCTATACCTCGACTTGGATGCAACGACTCGCTCCCAGATCACATCTCCACTCTGGATCTCAGCAGGTGAGGCAACAAAGGCGGTTGTAACACTGACAGCGATTCGATCCTGAGCCTCCTGGCTCATCCAGTTCCTCAGGAACACTAGCATCAAAACGATCCTATCAAACTTAGGATCCTTCAACGCTATTACACTAGTACCAACCTGCAGTGGTACTCTTACGCTCGAGCTGGCCAGAGCCGACACTCTGCCACAATCACCTCGGGTACCAACTTTTGTCAGTGCATTATCCCAAGTCACAGAGGACATTGTCCTCTTACTAGGAGTTCTCAACTCCTGCTTGCTCATGGTTCAGTCTTTACACTAAAACTCGTCTTCCAAATCCACACTAGATTAGAAGGTGAGCGATCCATACACAACAAGCAATTCTAGCATTTAGCTAACACAGACATGTACCGGCATGAATTTAAAGGCCTTTCCTACTAACTATCCCATGGTCAACGCTCCTTATCACTCCAATCTTGAACTTCGCTTTGATACCACAAAAAGGGGATGTCACACCCCGATCCTCGAGCACGCACACATCCTTCTCTCTTAGTCGATTTTAATATGCGATACCCCAGGACTATGTATCGCCAACCCTTTCATTTATTAAGCACATGCGGAAGCAGTTATAAATTTCCAGACAATCAATCGATGGGATAGAAAAGCAAGGCCATATTTTCATATTGAAACATATAACCAAACTTTTATACAAAACACAAACGAGAGTACTGTACTGACTATTCACATCAACATGGAGTTCTCAAAAGAAGATAAAATCTCAGTTCACCCGGGCCGTACTCAAGACCCCTCTTGGTATTATCTTCTTCTCCCAAAATCCTTCTTCTTAAGTTTCACCGCAGAGTACTTCTTCCCAGATTCCTCCTCAGCTCCTCAACGGGGTCCTGGAATGTTTTCCCCAAACGGGGATGAGACTATGTCTCAGCGAGTTCTACCCTAGTAAGACTCAATTAGGGAACCAATACACTACTCGGTTGCCTAAGCACAGCACGAGTCAGAGGACTTACCTTGGCCTCAGTTTTCATCTGCATATTAGCACAGTTCAATAGGCACCCAAGCAATCACATCATAGATCGATATCTCGATCAATCGATCCAGTTGATCACACGCCAACAAAACTACTCACGGTCAACTCCATTCAATCAATCAATTCACAACATCAGATTAAAACAATGATCAATCGACCTAGGCGATTATATGTCAATAATGACCATTCCCCGGCCAATTCAATTCAATCAATCAATCCATGACAATGACAAACAGATCAAATCATATCGATGATTCCATCTATACTCAATAATTAATTCGAACATTCCAATTCAACATTCCCACTCAAATATAGGCTCAAGGCGCTAGAGGTGACCCCAACACAAAGTCTCGTCATCGTGCGGTACTTAGTCCTTGATCACAAATAGCAATAGTATAAGGCGCTAGAGGTAACTCACACGAAGTCTCGCTATCATGCAGTACTTAGTCCTTCACTACAAAGCAATAGTATAAGGCGTTAGAGGTAACTCACTCGAGACGTAGCACTTAGCCCTTCACTACGCATGACAATACTGTAAGGCACTAGAAGAAATTCCCATGCGACTCAGGTTGTCATGTAACACTTAGCCCTTGACTACAATAAGCAATGGTATAAGGCGCTAGAGGTGACTCACACGAAGTCTTCTACTCGTGTAGTACTTAGTCCTTTACCTGCTCATGATCCATTGGTTTCCCTCAACACAACACACATCACATCAACTTCCAATAATCATCTTGCTTCAACTATAAGCCAACACATGATTAATCCCTCACGGCCCAATGACATTGTGCCTCGCACTTAACTTCCTCAATTAAAGTAATGTATTGGCCTCATTTCTTCGTATTAAAAATACCTGATAAAATATCGTGCATGGGCACACGGCTGGCCTTAGCAAAAATATAATATTTTCCTTTCCATAACTCCCACATTTTTTGTAGTCCATTCACATATTTTTGGCATTATCAACTAATGCCTAGTTATTTTTCAATTAATAACCAAAGATTATTCAATTAAAGAATAATTTCCAATTTCACAAATAATTCAATTCAGCACAAAATAAAGCTCAATTAAATAAACGGATTGAACCACGACGATCATCATGAAATTTCGGTCGTCGGCCATCTCAACCTTAATTTCTGAAATTTAATTAATTAATTTAGAAAATTAATAATTAATTACAATAAATCCAATTTAGCTCAAAATAAAGTCCAATTAAATAAACGGACTGCACTACGATCATCAACATAAAATTCCGGCCATCGGCCATCTCAGTTGAATTTCTGAAAAATAATTAATTAATTAAATTAATTTCGAAAAATAATATTTAATTACTAAAAATTCCAATTATGCTTGAATTGCCAAATTGAATCCCGATTAGGGTCGGAGAAATCCCAAGCTACCCTCAATAAATAGTAGACCATGTCTACTTGCTAATTACACATTCAATTTGTCTAATTCGCATCACAATTGACTAATAAACACTAATCCATACTAATCTAACCACCTAAACCTAATTAATTAAAACTAAACAACCCTTAAGCGTAATTAGCCCACTAAGAAAGGATTAGTGAGATTACTCACCGGAATCGCGCACAAATCGGATCAATCCAACGTGGGCGACGCGAGGAACAATACTTTCCAAAGCACGGCTCGGGTCCAGGGCCCAAAAATGGCCCAAAATGAGCCCCAAGGGGGTTGGAAACCCACTCGCTGGGTCGCTGCCCTTGGCTGGCCTGAGCTATTCCGGTGGCCAAGATAGCGAGGGGAGGCCGGCGGAGGGCGAGGGGGACGCCATGGAGGCTGTGTGATGGCCGAACAGAGGTAGGCGGTGGTCGAAAGTGGCCGGATTGAGCGGGACGGAGGCCGAATGGCCTGGACGGCGCATGACAGGGATGGTGAGGCGTGAAGGGGCGGTGGCGGAGCGCATGGTGGCGAGCAGCGGATGCACGGGCACAAGTGCGGGCAGCGAGACGGGCGGCGATGGCTTCGGCAAGCTACTGTCGTCTGCTCTTCTTCCACTTCTGGTTCCGTTCGTAACAGAGGCGAGAGAGAGAGTCGAGAGAGAAGGAGAGATGAGAGAGAGAGAGAGAGAGAGAGAGAGAGAGAGAGAGAGAGAGATAAGGGTTTGAATAGTCAAAGAGGGAAAAAGAAAGAGAGAGAAGAAGAGAAGGGGGTAGGTGGTCGGGGGAAATCGCACAAGGGGGAGGGGAGAGGAGAGCGAAGAGAGAGAGAAGAAAGAGAGAAAAAGAAATAAAATAATAACATTATTCTTATTTTTCTTTTCTCTTTCCTTTCCCTTTCTATTTTCTTTAGGTCTTTGATTTTTCCTTCGATAATTTCTTTTTTGAAATTTTGAACTCGTCAATAAATTGACAGACGATGAAACGGTTCTAAAAATGAATTGTGACACGCTCGAATATTCGATTCTCGAAACTAAGTTAAATTTCATGGTTAAAATCGACCGGACGCGATTTTAGTGCAATCCAACCAATTAGGTAGCTTTTAGGGATTTTACCACGGATATATCCCTTAATGGCTTCACCCAATAGGTTAGTTAACTCGTGAGTGATCAGCTTAGAGAAAAAGGACCATAGGTGCGCCAACGATATGCATATTTCATTTTATCGAAACATGATCGAATTTCAGGATGTCACAATGCTTGCCCAATTTGACTTGTTTCCTCTCAGGAAAAAATCACACGCTAGAATGCCCCAAATTAGCAAAGTTGAAAATTGCCCACTGCCCCAAGATGAGAAGTTTGACTGGGCAATCTTGGATAGAGAATGACCATGGCACCTCTTCACTTTTCACTCCCCAGGTTAGTTTTTCAAACAAATGCATTTTTGACGTTTCATTTTGAACATATTCTTGTAGTTTTGGACGGTGCATGGTATGATACAAATTTTGTGTTTTCTGTGGGTTTATATACATAACTTCTAATATTTAATACAAAGACTAAAAAATTCTAATCCTCAAGAAATATAACTATGAATTGTACATCTTCGTATCCTTTTAGAAGTGTTAGGTTGGTGTCAATTCATGAAATCGTATCATGCGCAGTACCTTGATTAATTAGTGAGGTTCTTAAGAAAGTTATCACAATAACCATATAAAAACATTTAATTTTTGCAATTTCGACTATAAAGAGTTGAATAGTAAAAGAGAGTATCATCTAAAAGTGGCCAAAAAAAATGTAATGTTGCCACTTCATATTTTCTTGCACAGAAGCAAACTGGCATCATTCTAATAAATATGAAGAGCAGGGGAAAAGAAAACTTCATAATTATAAAAGCCTAGTTCACAAATTGCTCAGTTATTACAGCTCATTGTACCATAATCATCTTACCCGATTAATGAAATTGGAGGCATTAGAGAGAATTGCTCTTTTAATTGGAGTGCTCTAAACTTTGATAATGATTAGTGCAAACTTTTTTATATCTTAATAATCACTGATGCTTGAATTGGGTCTTGATAATAAAATAAATAAAAATAAAAAGGCCAATATGAATGAAGTTGTTCGTCTTGTTTGTTCTCCCTTCGCTATACTCCAACAACCTATCAAATTACATACTTCTATTATACAATAAATATTAACTCTAGACTATTATATTGAGTGATAATTAGTGTAATACTACACACAATCTATGTTTGGCAAGAGAAAATGTAGATTGCTGTTTTGAGAAAAGAAATGGCAAAAAAAGGAAAAAAACTAAAAGAGAGAATAGGACAGCTAGACAATAAATAGTCGCAATTCCGTGGGTGGTTGCCATCATCGCGAGTCTTATTTCATAACTAGATGAAAATATTTAGTCAATATCCTGGCTAAAATAAAAATTTTAAAAATTGGAATAAATTATCCAATCAACAACACTACTGAAAAGAAAATATTAGGTGCATTAAATACACCATGTAGGATCCATATTGAATCATCTGCAAATCGACATGTGGTAAAGCCGGGCCCACTCAAAATATTTGCTCCCCCTCCCTCCAATAACACCCTGTTACTGGAAAGCTCTCTTTCCTCTTTCTGGTTTGGCTTTGCTCCCTCCCTCTCTCTCTCTCTCCTTCCTCGGTGGCCTTGGCCTCCGTCTGTTGCAATGCTGTTGTGGTGCCCTCTCTAGACAAAGGAAAAAAAAGATAAAAGAAAACAGAAAAAGGAAGAAATTAGACAAAGTCTATTTGATGATTTAGCTTCTCCCCCTCTCTAAGAAATGTTCGCTCTGAGTCATTTCGTTTTGCCTTGATCTTCCTCTTCGCGACGAGAGGAAAAAAGAAAGTGAACCAAATCTGTAGAGGCAAGTAACAATAACCTTCTGTTTTTTTTTTTTTTTTTTTTTTTTTTTTTTTTTTTGGGCGATTGATTGGGTGGTCTGTCCAATGGTTGAATCGGAAGCTTCGGAATCGCTTCTCTAAAGCTCGTCTCCTCTCTGTGCGCATGCTTTCATGGGTTTTGAGTGATTACGCGAACTGGAGCTTGTTGGTTATGGTGGGTCAAATTGGATCTCTGATGCGAAAGCGATTTCGGCATCGATTCGATCGAGGTGTTGATTCCCGGCGAAGAAAATTAAAAAGTTTTCTGTTCAGCCCTCTCTTCCTCCTTCGTCCACAGCCGCTCGACCTTCGCCCCTCCTCCGTTGTCGCCAACGGTGGAGTCACCAGCGCCTTGATTAGGTTGACGCCCACTATGTCCAAGCCAAGCATGGCTAGCTTCCTCCGTTTTTTCCGTCTCATCGTTCTACAGATCTCGAAATCTGGCCGTCCATAGCGATGGAGTTGCAAATCTAGAAGTTGACCGCCGTCGCTCGTAGCCATGGACGAGCCGCTGTCACTGGAGCCATGGTCACAGATCTGGAAGTCCCGTCGCGAGCAACGACGGCTTATGGATTGCCATTGTTCCACCTGTTGTCGCCTGCAGCCGGCTCGTGGTCAACCCCGTGGCCGAGCCACCCCTCCATCGTCATAGCTGCCCGTGGTCATTGCCCATCCAGATCTGGACTGGAGTCGCGCCTCCAGATTTGGTTTCGTCCATGGACACAAGCCTAGTTCGTCCATGGCTCGCGAGGAGGCTCCACCACAGATTTGGCGACTGCTGCTTGTCCATGGCCATGAACCTTGACGGTGATTTTGAGATCCAGACGGCCATGGACTGCGAGGTCAAACAGCGAAAGAAAAAAACAGAGGAATAGATGTCAGGGAAGAGTGGCCATGGACGAGACGGCTGGAGCTTGATCGCAGCCATGGATGAGACGACGTCATGAACGGCCAGATCACAAAGACGACGGAGAGGGTTGGACGCCCAGCAATGGTTGCCTTGGATGGGGCGCCGACAACTCCTCCGGTGGCAATGGCGGGGGAGGCGGGAAGGTTGGGCTCAATGTGGCTGGAGACGGAGGAGAAAACGTAGATGGAGGAGGAAAGTGAGGTAGATTGAGATTTTTTATATTTAGTCATTTGACCAGAAAAAGAACAATATTTAGTCAATGTCATAGCTACATAAAAAAATTAAAAATAATAGGAATCAATTATCCGGTCAACACTTCCATTCCGTCTCATGAAGTTCTCATGTGAAGACTACCTCCTCCGGCACTTCTTTTTTTGGGTCGAAATGAGGCACTTGAAAATGCGCGATATCAATTTTTATTATAGATTCCATACAAGTTTTGGTTTTTTTTCCCCTGATGGAGGAATTTTTTAATTTATTCTAATAATTTTGCGCAATTCTTTCTATTGTTTTATGCAAGTAGAATGTTTAATTATAACAAGTATCTACACATATGTTTACTTTTTGGTTGTAAGAATTATCACTAATTATTTATTTATAATGTCATTTGCATGTATAAATTTTTATATAATACCTAGCCCTGCATTCTAAGAATATTTCAAAAAGTCATTATAACACTCAATCAACATTACTAATAAATTTGGGAAAGTATGAAAATAGTCATCTAATCTTTTGGTAGTGACAAGTTGTGATAACGTTGATTTCATTTTAGTATCAAATATGAACTGTCATATAATAATTGATTTCTCCTGCATTTATTAGATAATATCAAAAACTTATCAAAACCCTCAATTAAGAATATTGATAGATTTAAGGAAGTGTTGAAAGTCTTTTTTTTTTTGTGACAAGTCGTAATTGCATTAATTATATTGTAACCAAATTAAAAATATCAATACTTACTTTTCAATGGACAATTCATTGGAGGTCATAATGTAGTAAAAAAAAAAAAAACACTCTTGATTTTCGCCATACAAACAAAATGCGATCAACGGGTGCACACCCACTTTTTGCCAAGGGGTGGATCACTCACTACACCGCAAGATTCTATTTTTATTTTTCCACCTCAAATCTGAATAAATATTATTTCAAGGATGTTATTAATGGTCCAATGTAAAACTAGTAAATTGACCAACTTGCTTTTGCTGAGATCATAACATTATGTTATTTAATCAAGTCGTTTTGTTGCCGATGCCTATTAAGAAATTATTTTCTTTCAACACAAAAATTTTCCATGCATAAAAAAGAAAAAGGTTGTGACTATAATTTTTTTGATATCCGGTTCACCATATAAATTTCACGACTCTTCTATGTAGTGAACTATATTAATTAGAAGATTCATAAGTACCGTTTGCAATTTAGTATGAATAAGTAGCAATGCTCATGGTAAATAGAGGAAATAATGTTGAGCCAAGCATTAGTTTCATCCATTCCTTCTTCAATACATACACTGCTTAAGTTCTTCGCACCCACTATTCATATCATTAGTTGACTGGCTCATTATCAGCATGCCCTTGCTTTTTCTCTAGGTGTTATGCATGTTCACCTTCAAGCAAACAAATCTAAAACATAATCGGTCTTTGCTGACGAAACTCACGTAACGGAAATTTTCAGTCTATATCAATGAATATAAATGTTGCTCTTTTCAATAGTTTTATCGGACTGCCTAGCAAGCTCCCTAAACTTTTTGCCAGTCTTCGTGCTTATTCATTACAAAAATACAACTTGTCACTCCGCCATAGCATCAACATTGTTTTGCGGGATTCATATTCTGATCTTCTTCATCTTTGTCCTCATTTAATTGCGCAGATAAACAATTGAGTGAGCTGTCATTAATGTTTAGTCAATGGTTCCATTCATGCATCAGCATAAATAAGAGGGCTCTCATTTCTCTCTCTTTCACTTTTGCATTGTAGGTTTTCTTATGCTTTAGATGCTCTTGCATCCAATTGGAAATAGGCCTTCTCTCTCTCTCTCTCTCTCTCTCTCTCTCTCTCTCTCTCTCTCTCTCGATTGTGACACAAGAGCTACAGTCAAAAAAAATGAGGACTCAGGCGGGGAGAATAGGAGGAAGTTGAAAGGTACAAAATCGGAATTCAGGAGACCTCCTTAGCAACCGTTTGAACGAGCCCAAGTTCATGTGCATAGGGCCCATCTGCCTAATTCCTGGACTTTTAAGTTATTCTTATGATTTGTCGAGTAATCAAGAAAAGTCAACATTGTCTCGTCACTCCAAAATCTACATACCCTTAATCATCAATTAAGCCACTCATAAAGTCAATGATGAACGCACTATTAATTTATAATGCATTTATAATTTCATGCTTGCTGCAATGGTTTTAGTCATCAGTCAACTTGTATAAAAGCATCAATCAACCCCTCCCTATTTATGTCAGTAACAAGATTTTGACTTCAAATGACTTGTGAGAACGAGGAAAGTCTGGAAATTCATTCTTTAAGGTCTTAACTCAATGCAATCATATTCATTGTATCATTTTTTTTCTCACTATGGCAGGTAAAATTTCCTCAACTTAGACGGATGTATCTCTCCCATATGGACAAATTAAGCAGAATATGGACTGACAGTCCACAAGAAACTCCGACGTTTGATTGTTTATGGGAAGTGAAGGTTCAGAACTGTAGGAGCCTTGAAAATCTATTTCCACATTGGGTGGCTATAAGTCTAACTAAACTTGATGAACTTCGAGTGGAGTCTTGTGGGATTGAAGAAATAGTCACTAGTAGGGATGACACTCCAAATTCAAATACCACTCAACATCTTTTCCCAGAACTAACCTGTGACATCCCGATTTTCCAATTCTAATTTCAATAAATTTAGATGGGCATTTCGTTGGCACGCATATAGTTCCTTTCCTTGAGTCGGCCACTTATGTGAAAATTACTCTATCCGGTGAAGCCGTTAAGAAATTCTAATGCATAAGACTCGAGAATTTAATCGAAGCGACCTTTCGACCGAGATAATCTACAAGAGTCATTACGGCACAAATAAAAATCGATTAAAGATCGAATTAGGTTGGCTCGACGGAGGCATGTGATCAGTGTGGGTGATTCCACCGGATTGCACAATTCTTGTTGATCAACACTGGACCGACTTTTCTAACGTATTTGAAACCTTGAGATTAGCCCGACAATCGAAAGTTGCCAATGTGTCAAAGATGTACATTGTGGCTTGAATTGATCAACCGCAAGTCAAATGCACAAAAATTTCTAAAAGCTGCTCAGTAGATTAGAATGCACTAGTATTGTGCCAAAGTGAAATTAACCGTGAAATTGAGATCGAATTCTAAAATTGAAAGTCATGGTGTGTCACAAATCTTATTAGGAATATTGGATTAATTTATGGACTTTAATTTGGGCTCAATTGGAAAAGAATTGATGAGAATTAAAGGAATTGGATTGTACAAGAATTGGACCCCGGTGGAAAATGAAATTGAACCTATTGGACTAAAGTTGTGGGAGGTTGGAGTGAGTGGATGGTGACATCACAAGTGATGTCATGGGGGAGGCAAGATGGGCTAGAGTGGTGACAAGTGGAAGGTGAGGATGAGGTATTGGAAAGGTGGGATGTCACTTCCCCCTTGTCCCCATCATCTTCCCCATTTGAACTTGGAAGAGAGAGAGAGAGAGAGAAGGTGTGCGTGAAAGACCAGCTGGCCATTTTGTCCGCCCCCTTCGCCGCTCGGTTGCTCGCTCGGCCGGCCACCGTCCCACCCATGATCCTCGTCGCTCGCCGTTCGTCGAAGCTCGCACGTCGCCGTCCCGTCCCGCGTCGAGCTGTTCCGTCTCCACCCGTGAGTGCCAGCCATCATCCGCCATTCCGCAACCGCTGCTCGACGTCGCCGCGCCTCACCGAAGCCTCCGTCGCCGCCGTTCTTCCGCCTAAACCACCGCCGGTTGTTGTCCGAACTAGCACCGGTCATCCCCCGCCTTTTCTCTGCCCGTTCAGCCGCCGTTCCGTCACCCTCCGAGCTCAGTTAGTTGCTAGAAAAACCAGCAAGAACCAGCCCCTTCCAAGCTCGATTTGGCCTCCTATTAGTTCTCATTTGGTGTTGATCCATGTAAGTTTGTCGTCGGCGTTGTCGTGCTCTTCACCGGAGACTCGTCGAAAAGCGATTCCGTTGAGTTTAACTCACTAAACCCCGATTAGTGGGTTAATCATGCCTTAAGTGTGTTTAGTTTAGGTTGTTAGATTAGTTCATTTAAATATGGATTAGATTAAGTTGTTTAATTAAAGTAAAGCATGTTTAGTTTAAGGGTTAAGTAGGTTTATTTTAAAATAAGCCTTGATGTGACTTAAGGGAATTTATTTATGATTTAAATAAATGTTTCGAAATTGTTGGATTATTTAATAATAAATCATATTCCGAAAATCATTAAAATATTATTTTAAAAAAAACTCGAAAAATTATTTTTTGACCCTAATTGCCCAGAATTTCGTGCCAATCGCTTTGTGTAGTCGGATTTTGAAATTGATGAATGGTTAATGCAAATTGAGTGCTGATTGAGGAAAATATGGATTTTATTTAGAAAATCTCAAATGTCGGGTTTGATATCGAAATTGGATTTTTATTTTTAAAGATTATGTTGTAATTGGAATATGTGAATGACGTGTGAAGTGCCTCAAGTTGATTATGAGTTGTGGTATGATATTTATGAGGAATTGTTTTGAACTATTAAGTTGGAATTGCCCCTATATGGGATGCCCCATACAACGGATGCGGGTCGCAATTGATTCTGGGCCCATGCTCCTTCGGGAACGCCATCGATGTACTGACGAAGCTGCGCTCCAAAGGGGGAGGCGATGCCTGGCTATATGTCAATAGATAGCCGAACTGCGAGTAGGCTATGCCCTTGTGTGGTAGTGATTGATGATTGGAATGCTTGCTGTGATTGATTGTGTTCCAATGATTTAAGTCCCTATTATTACCTATGATTGAGTGATATGAATTGTACTAATCTGCAGGAAGGCAAGAAGGCGAGGTAAGTCTTTTGTGCTACGTGGCTAGACCACTCTAAGGCGTATTTCCTTTCTAATAGGGGTTTAGGAGGGGTGAACTTGCTGAGATAAAGTCTCATCCCGGTTTGGGGAAAATATTACAAGACCGTAGATGGCGATACCCCCGGAGATGAGTGGCCTGCCGACGGAGATTGACCAGACTACAGAGAGTGCTCCTGACCCTAGGAGTCCTTGGATCTATCAGTTGGTTAGGACTCTTATCTAGGTCCAGGTGACTGTGCATGACAGAGTACCGTATATGTTTAGGGCTTGGTTTCGTTCAGGAGTAGATGGCGTTAGGGTTGGCCCCCTGGATAGCATGGACATTTCGTTGACGGTGATGAACGCCATTTTGGGTGAAGGCGTGGCGGATCTTCCCAATGGTGGAGTGTCGCGACCAATTTTTTTGGGGTTTAGACCACCTAGGGTTTGGCTAATTGATTGTTAAGCCTGGACTTAACTCGGGCTCTCCCAAGCCCATACCAATTCGTGACTTAGGTTTGAATTTTTAATATGCAATTGAATTTTAACTAGGAGTCGCCACTAATCTATTTTTGGTGGGTCGATTAGAAACCCTAGTAAAGTAACGGGAGATTTACTTTACTCCTACGAACAGAGACTAAGGGTACAGGGACTTGGTTACGTTAGATTTCTCTAACGCCCTTTCGGTACCTTCTTTTAATTTTAAAAAAAATGTTTGGCAAGCAATTTGGATTGATTTTAAACTATCTCCCTAACATGTGAGGTGTTCATGCAGGTGCGCAAACCAACAATTTAACACCCAATAAAGCAATTAAATAATGCAGAACTTACCTCAAAGCAACGAAAGCATCTACAATGTTAAATTAAAATCCACATCAACAACCCTAGATATGGTTTCTAATTAACACGCAATTTTTGTTTCGTTTTCACTTAATTAATAAAAATCATGCAATATGCAATACAATATTAACTAAATGACCTAATTCCAATGACATGCAATTTCTAATTAAATGGGCCTAGCAAAAATACTAAATGACATGCGTCTCAATGAATCTAACCCTAATGAAATGCATATGAAATTTCTTTCTTTTTCCTAAAAAATTGCATTTCATCCTAAATAATAAAACTAATTTAACCTATGACATTTTTTGTATTTTTCTTGAAATTCGAAATTAAATCAAATGTGAAAATTACCTAATTAGATTAAGATCCTATTTAATTTATATTAGGAATTAGGTTGAGCTAAATCCTAATTTAAACTAAAATATTATCTTAACCCAAATAATCCTAAAATGCAATCTATTTAAGAAAATGCCTAAAATTATAATAAATTAAAAAAAAAATATTATCTAAAATTAAACTAAGTGCAATTTTAACCCTAATATGCAATGACGTGCAAAAGATACCCTAATTCTACATGACATATGCATAATGAATGACTTTTTTTGTGTTTTTCCTTTTTCCCCTTTTTTTAATTTCGAAATTAATAATTGCCAAATAATTAAACATGCAATCCAAGTTAAAAAAAAACTAAACCTAAATTAATTGATTTGATTTTTTTATTTTTTTTTTAAATTCGAAATAAAATTCCTATTATGAATGCAAACCCTAAAACTACATTTTTTTTATTTTTGTTTTTTAAGAAAACAAACCTAAGTAATACCACAACAAATCAAGCAATATTGTCACGCCCCGATCCTCAGGCACGCACACATCCGTCTCAGTTGGTCGATTTTATAATGCGATATCCCAGGACAATGTATCGCCGACCCTTTCATTTTTAAGCACATGCGGAAGCAGTTAAAATCCCCAGACAATAAAACAATGGGATAGAAAAGTAGGGCCATATTTTTCATATTGAAATTTATAACCAAACTTTTGTGCATGACATCAACTAGAAAACTTCATAACTATTCACATCAAATGGAGTTCACAAAGAAGATGAAATCTCAATCCCTTCAGGTCATACTCAAAATCTCTCTCGGTATTATCTTCTTCTTCCAAAAGTCCTTCTACTCAGGTTTCACCTCCGAGTTCTCCTTCTCATATTCCTCCTCAGCTTCTCAACGGGGTCCTGAAATGTTTTTCCCCAAACTGGGATGAGACTACGTCTCAGCGAGTTCTACCCCACTAAGCCCGATTAGTAAACCATTATACTATAGGCTGCCTAAACACGCATGGGTCAGAAGACGTACCTTTGCATCAGATCCCACCTGCAAGTCAGTACAATTCACAATTGGCACTCAAGCAATCATATCACCGATCAAAGCATCGATCAAATCGACCTAGTCGATTAAATGCCAACAAGACCACTCACGGTCATTTCTATTCAGTCAATCAATTCACAACATCAAATCTAAGCCATGAATCACATCAAGTCACACTCAGATCGAATCATCGATCAATCGACCTAATCGATTACAAGTCAATCAGACCATCTCATGGTCATTTCCAATAAATCGATCAATTCACAACATCAAATCAAAACAATGATCAATCGACCTCGTCGATTACACGTCAGACGAACCATTCTAGGTCAATACTCTCGGGCGTCAAGTTCGCCAAAGTGATTTATCCACTAGACAATTGCGTGCGTTCTTTAAGGCGCCGTTTTCGCCAGTGACCTCCTTAGTCACCGAACCACGCATGCCTATGACCATGTACTCAAATAGACAATTGTGTGCGTTCTTTAAGGCGCCGTTTTCGCCAGTGACCTCCTTAGTCACCGAACCACACATGCCTACCATGATCTGTTCAATAGACAATTGCGTGCGTTCTTTAAGGCGCCGTTTTCGCCAGTGATATCCCAAATCACCGAACCACGCATGCCTATAACCATGTACTCAATAGACAATTGTGTGCGTTCTTTAAGGCGCCGTTTTCGCCAGTGATATCCCAAATCACCGAACCACATAGGTCCACAATATTGTATGTACTAGACCGATACGTGCGTTCTTTAAGGCGTCGTTTTCGCCAGTGATATCCCAATCACCGAACCACGTAGGTCCATACACTGTGTCTGATCAGTTCAATCCCAGAGTACCTCCAATCCGCTCTCATGATTCCATCCACTTTACAACTCAATCAAAGCATTATAAATGCTAAACAAACATGCTCGGCCATCTACCAATCAATCATTCAATCTCAATCAATTCCAAATCAATTTAGGTAAATCCCTAAAACATCACAATTTATTTAATTCCATACAACGTAGAGCTCAAATAAATAAATGAACTGCGCCCACGACGATCAGCACGAGATTTCGGTCATTGGCCATCGAAATCTTAATTTCCGAAAAATAATTAATTAATTAATTAATTAATTTCGAAAATTAATTATTAAATATTAAAAATTCCATTTAGCTCAAAATAAGGCCCAATTCAAAAAACAGACTTCACCACGGTCATCAGCATAATTTTCCGGTCACGGGCCATCCCATTGAATTTTTGGAAAATAAATAATTATTAATTTAATTTCGAAAATTAATTAATATTAAAAATTCAATTTAGCTTAAAATAAAGTCCGATTAAATAAACGGACTTCGCCACGATCATCAGCATAATATTCGGTTCCAGACCATCTCCCTCAAATTTTCGGAAAATAAATAATTATTTAATTTAATTCCGATAATTAATATTTAAATGCCAAAAATCTCCCTTAGGCCCGAATCATCAAATTGAAGCTCAATTAGGGGTCCGAAAATTCCCGAGACACTCCCAATAAATAGTAGACCACGTCTACTTGTTAATTGCACAATCAATTTATCTAAATCGCATCACAATTGACTAATAATTGCTAATTACTTCTAATCTAACAACCTAAACATAATTAATTAAAACTAAACCAACCTAAAGCATAATTAGCAAACTAATCCGAGATTAGTGAGATTACTCACCAAATCGCGCGCAAATCGGATCAATCCGACGGCGGCGACGCGAGGAACAATTCTTCCCAAAGCGGGCCTCGGGTTCGGGGCCGGGAAACGGCCCAAAACGGCCCACGAACAGCTGGATACCCACTCCGTGGGTCTTGCTGGTCACGGCTGAACGGAGTAGATCGGGGCTGCTCCGGCGGCTAGGGCGGCGAGGGGAAGCCGGCGGAGGGTGAGGGGGACGAGGGGGAGGTCCGGCGGGGCTAGGTGGTGACCCACGGTGGCCGGAGGGTGGCTGGTCGGTGCGGAACAGGGGCGAACAGCAGCTGGTTCGCGCGGCCTGGGTGTGCGCGGACGGCGGAACGGCGGCGAGCGCGCGGGCGGCGGTGCGGCGGTGCGGCGGCGGGATGAGCGACGACGGCAGCCGCGGCGAGCTGCTTCTTCTTCTTCGGTTTGCTGGTTTCGGGCTGGTTCGCATAAAGAAGAAGGAAGAAGAAGAAGTCGGTTACGAGAGAGAGTGGGGGAGAAGAGAGAGGAGAGAGAAGAAGAGATAAGAGAGAAAAGAGAGAGAGAAGACAAGTTTGACTAGTCAAATGGAGAGAAAGAGAAGCCAAATTGAATTTGGCAAGGGGTATTGGCGGTGGGGGAGGGGATTCGCACGAGAGAAAAGAGGGATGGAGAGAGAAAAGAGAGAGAGAAAAAGAAGAGAGAGAGAGAGAAAAGAAATAAAATAATATAACACCACATGGTCTTATTCTTTTCTTTTCTTTTCTCTTTCCCTTTCTATTTTCTTTTGGTCTTCGATTTTCTTCCGATAATTTCTTTCTTGAAATTTCGGACTCGTCAATAAGTTGACGAGCGATGAGACAGGATCCTATTTATCCAGTCAAATTAAAACTCGAAAAATCTGGATGTCACAAATATTGATACCCAAAATTGACGATCCGTATCTCGCGCATGAGATTGGGTTGGCCAATTTCACATAAATCACGAATCGGATCTCGGGCGGGAGATCGGATTGGCAATTTTTTTAAGTAATTGCGAGTCGGATTTCGGCGCGAAAATCGGACCGACAATCACTAATTTCAAGGCAATTTTGTATCATGGAATTATCAATTTCACATGAGAGGATAATTACACTAAAAAGATAAAATAAAAATAAAAATAATAAAACAAAAATAAGATGGAGAAAATACCTAAATTTCTTTTGCTTTTCTCTTTTTTTTTTTCTTTTCTTTTTTTCTGAAAAAAAGAAAAAGGAAAATAAAGCTGGTGGCCGGTCCGGCGAGGGAGATCGCCGGCTAGGGTTCCGACGAGGCTCGGAGGATGGCGTGACGGCGGCGCGGGGGTTGTCACGGGTCGGCACGGGCCGTGTCGCGGAGGCAGCGTCGTGCGCTCGGATCACGGGCTTCGGATGGCGGTGAAGCGGACGAGCGAAGGTGGTGCGGTGGTGCGGCGTCGGCGAAGCGGGAGCGCGATCGTCGAGTGCGTGGGGGAAATCTCCGGCGGCGGTTTCAGCGGCTGCCGTGGGCGAGCGACGGCGGGAAGGAAGCAAAGAACGGCGGCGTCGGGCTCCGGTGGTGCTCGCGAACGGCGAGGCGCGAAGACCGCCGGGTCACGGGTTGCGGAGGCGCGCGTCGCGAGCAGCGATCGCAGGCCGACAGTGAGCAAACGGTGCCGGACGAGGGCGCGCAGAGTCGCGGTCTTTGCCGGGCGCGGCGTCGGTGGCCGAGGCGCGAGCTCGCAGGTGAGGCGGACCTTCGGCGGCTGGCGGAACGGCGGCCGACTCGGGTGGGCTGACGGAGCGGTGGTGCTGCTTAGAGATCGACGGTGCAGGGGATTGGCCATGGCGGTGGAGGAACTCGCGAGGAAGAAGAACAATGTTTATTCTGTTTTGTTTTTTTTTTTTTCACTTTACTCTCACACGTCTCTCACTGCTGTACTTTCTGCCCTCTGCACCCCTTTTTCTGACCTAGATCAAAGAGAAACCCTCCTCTCTCGTGCTTTTTCTTTTCACCTTTTTTCTCTCCTTTTCGTTTTTCTTTTGTGTTCTTTTTTTCACCAAAAGAAGCCCTCTTTTTCCCACCGTACGCAACTCTTTTATACACCCAAAAGAATGTATCTTTGCGGTATATTTCATTGCCAATTTTGTTCGTGTAAAATTCCATTGAATATATTATTTCACCCTGCACAATATTTTTTGCATATCCGATCAAAAAATTCCCTTTTTGCGCAAAAATGCATCCCCCGAGTGTATATTACCTAAATATGAAAAATCTTAACAAAATATAACAAAAAATAAAAAAATAAAATTTTCCTAAACTATATGCCATGTGATTATGATTTTTATTTTTTTATTTTTTTATTTAGCAGAATTTAACCCCAAAAATTTAGGTGTCAACAGCTGCCCCTCTTTGAAGGTGAGCTCGCAGAGGTTGCCTTCAAAGACAAATTGAGACCTAAATTTTGGTCATGCTCATGCAATGAATGAATTTTTTGTTAGAAATTTTTTTTAATGCAATTTGTATGATGCATGGAAATGCTAATGCAAATGATAGATGAACCTACCTGGGATAACTTACCTTCGAGGAGGATAAAGTAATTCGAGGTAGTGAGTGTTACCTGTCTGGGACCCGTACCATTCTACGGTCGCCCAGTATAGCAGAAAGGAGTTGCTTTCTCAGGACCCATACCATTCTACGGTCGCCCAATACGGCAGAAAAGTTTTGTAAGGAACTACTTTCCCAAGACCCGTACCATTATACGGTCGCCCAGTATGGCAGAAAGGAGCTGCTTTCTTAGGACCCTTACCATTCTACGGTCGCCTTAACGAAGAAATTTATTTTTCCAAGACCCGTACCATTCTACGGTCGCCTGAATGAGGAAATTGCTTTTCTAAGACCCGTACCATTCTACGGTCGCCTGTTAAAGCAATAAATGTAGTCTAGGACCCGTACCATTCTACGGTCGCCTAGATTGAGGTTTTGCTTGGCTAGGACCCGAACCATTCTTCGGTCGCCCAACCTTGCGACAGAAATCATCTGATCATGACCCGAACCATTCTTCGGTCGCCTTAATCAGATTGAATCTGGAGGAAAAATCTTTGGGGACAACTCAATTGAGTGTCGGTATGCTTAAAAGGGAATACCTATGCAATGACAAATATTCAAGGTATAGATAGAGATATACTTACCTGGTAACATCTCCAATCTTCGGGAATACGTCTCCTGCAAAACATGGTAATAGGAGAAGCAACATGTATTTGTAATCATAAATATGCATCATTATAATGGAGGTTCATGATGATTTCCATTAATCTTGCACCACCTAATTTCCATTCTGAACACATGAGTATCATGAATGTGTCAAATGAGGGATCCTTTGGTCTGAAAGGACTTTTCTCTCATTCTCATTAAAATGGCAATTTCATCCTGACCTTTGATGCAGGATTTTGTCAATCACTCTATCTCACCATCGTCATGTCAAACAAGGGTCTGAGCAATCTCGCAAGTGGTACGATCTCACCAATCTGAGAGGTCTTTAAAGGGACCGTAATGTGGGCTTAGTTAACGGCTTAACAAAGGGGACTATTTTGAGTCGAGGTTATTTGAAAAAATGAGTGATATTCTGTAATCATCTCTGGGTTTACAAGTCAAGAACCCTGCAAAATGAGAAAGAAATAATCTTGCTCGCACTTCTTCGAGCGATGCTTAAAACATGTGAACCCCTTAGTTAATTCAAGTGCCATAATCAGAAGAGACTTTGCAAGAGACATAACATAGGCTTGGTTCATGGGTTGAGAAATGAAAAGATCATTAGGCTCAAAAAGTGTTTAGGGGGTAGTTGGTGATCATCTTGACATTTTCACCACTTTCTTTCTCCACTGTCGAAGATTTTTTATCACAACTCCATTGATTGTAACAGCATTTGAGAGTTTTTTTTGGTATCGCCTTGTTGGGGATACAACTTACTATATCAAGAGTTTGATTTTTTTTTTTTTTTTTTTGCATTGGCCTTGCTTTTACCAGGCACGCTGCTTTTTCATGCCCCATTATTTTGCACTTATTTTTTGAACTTGCACAACAATCCTTTACAGCATTCTAAGCCATGTTACTTGAATGGTTCTTTTTGCCTTGCCCCAGTGTAAGAGATGATCACGAACTGGGTTTAATATGAAATAAATTCATAGGCTCAAGTGGGCTATGCAATGGATAGAAGTGTATATGATATAGAAAGAACTGCTCTTCATTATCCTAAGGCACTTCAATTAACACATGAATTCGATGCAATAGCACAACTTGAAGATTGATGCAAGTGAGAGCAAGAAAATTTCAATTCATTTTCCTCACCTCATGCTGCCATTTTATCTCCCATTTGCCCCAATGTGGGGTGATTCTTGACAGTGGTAATTTGAAAAGAATATCTATAAGTGTATGAGCTCAAAAGGGTTAAGCAATGGATCACCTGTAGTGTTTAAGATAGAGAAAAGAATGCCTCTCATCACTTTTGTTGACATACCCTTTGCGAGATAGCCCTTTTCCTTATGGGCATGGAATTTCTTCACACAACTCACCGATGATTAGTGTATGGGATAGTGTATGGAACAAGGCTTGCCTTTCATCATTCCAAAGTATCTCATTTGACACATTCAATTTATCTCACACAATTCATCAAGGAAGAAAAATGCAAGATTTATGACAAATTTGAACAATTCAGCTGATTGAAGCATATTATTCATCATAAAATACTTGTAATTCAAGACAAGACATGGCGAATTCTATCATGGATAATACTTCTTGACAGTATCAGAATTAACTGGAGTGGAAAACTCACGACCATCCATTTCTGCCAAGATCAAGGCACCTCCAGGAAGTACTTTCTTCACCACATATGGACCACCATAATTTGGGGCGAACTTGCCACCGGGATCAGGGAAAATTGGCAACAGTTCTCTCAAAACAAGATCATTTACCTCAAAATATCTCGGTCGCACTTTTCGGTTGAAGGATCTGGCAACTCTTTGCTGATAAGCTTGGCCATGACAAAGAGCCTTCAGTCTCTTCTCATCAATCAAGTTTAACTGTTCAAGTCTTTGTTGCGACCACTCAGCTTCAGACAACTCCACTTGAGATAAAACTCTCAGAGAAGGAATCTCCACTTCTACAGGTAGAATTGCCTCCATGCCGTACACCAAAGCAAACGGGGTTGCCCCAGTGGAAGTGTGGATCGATGTCCGATACGCTATTAATGCGAAGGGTAACCTGTCATGCCAATCTCTATAATTCTCGGCTGTCTTAGCCAAAATCTTCTTAATGTTCTTATTGGCCGCTTCAACAGCCCCGTTCATTTGAGGGCGATAAGGGGACGAATTCAGATGCTTGATCTTGAACTCGCTAAACAACTCATCAACAAGCTTGTTGTTTAAATTTGTTCCGTTGTCAGTGATGATTGTTTCAGGGACACCATAGCGAGCAATTATGTCACGTTTGATGAACTTTGCAACATTGCGAGCAGTAACACTTGCAAATGACGTAGCTTCGATCCATTTGGAGAAATAATCTATGGCCACTAAAATGAATCGGTGCCCATTGGAAGCCTTCGGGTTTATTAGGCCGATCACATCAATGCCCCACATTGAGAAGGGCCATGGCTCGGAGAACTGATGTAGCTCGGTTGGAGGAACATTTATCTTATCACCATGGATCTGGCAATGATGACAACTTCGTACATGTTTGATGCAGTCACTTTCTAGTGTGAGCCAATAGTAGCCTAATCTCATAATCTTCTTAGCCATCATGTGCCCATTCATATGAGGGCCACATATTCCTTCGTGTACTTCTTGCATGATTTGAGAGGCTTCGACTGCATCTATACATCGCAACAAAACAGAGTCGTAAGATCTCTTATACAAATTCTCACCACTGACGAAAAATTTCGAAGCTATCTTCGTGATGTATTTTCTATCAGCCTGAGTGCTTCCTTCGGGAAATTCATGTCTTTTAATGTAATTCATGATATCGTAATACCATGGTTTTCCATCGGGTTCTTCAGTCACAATCATACAATAAGCCGGTTTTTGGCAAAACCTCTATCTTCAAAGGCTCAACCTCTAACCCGTTAGTGACTTGCAACATAGATGACAAAGTCGCAAGTGCATCCGCAAATTGATTATGAGACCTTGGCAAGTATTCAAATGAAATTTCGTCAAACTCCTTTACCAGATCTTCTAAGTACTTGTGGTACGGGAGCAACTTGGCATCCTTGGTCTTCCACTCACCTACAGTCTGTAATATGATCAGTGCCGAATCTCCAAATACCATTAACTTGGCCACACCCATCTCGATTGCAGCTTGAAGTCTGAGGATGCAAGCCTCATACTCGGCCACATTGTTAGTGCATGGGAATATCAATTTTGCAGCTACCGAATAGTGCTGTCCATCTGGGGATATCAGAACTGCCCCAGTTCCAGAACTAGACAAGTTTACAGCTCCATCAAAGAACATCTTCCATGAGTCTTCATTTACACTCAAGATACGGTCATCAAGGAAACCGTCATCGTCATTATAGACTCGTGAATTTCCGGCCAATAGATCGGCACTTACTCGACCCTTAACCGACTTCTGTGGCATGTATTGCACATCAAATTCGGAGATCAAAATTTGCCATTTGGCCAACTTACCCACCAAAGCTGGCCGATCAAGTAAATACTTGATGGGGTCGTTTTCAATTACGAGAAATGTCTGATAATGCAGTGTGTATTGTCGCAATCTATGCAATACCCACACCAATGCCACACAAGTCTTTTCAACATCGAATATTTCAGCTCGATACGGTGAACTTTTTACTCGGATAATAAACAGCTCGTTCTTTTTTATCCACAGGACTTTCCTGAGCCAACATTGCACCCAATGACTCACTATGAATGGTGAGGTAGAGAGTCAAGGGATGCCCCAGTGATGGTGGGACAAGAACTGGTGGATTCATCAGGTACTACTTTAACTTGTTGAATGCTTCTCGACACTCATCATCCCATTTGATTCGTGCATTCTTCTTTAGGAGCTTGAAGAATGGCTTGGCAGTCTCAGAAAGTTGGGAAATGAACCGGGCTATGTAATTCAGTCTTCCTAGGAGGCTCCGAACTTCCTTCACTGTTGATGGAGATTGCAATTCGCATATGGCCTTAGCCTTGGATGGGTCAATCTCAATCCCCTTACTACTTACAATGAATCCGAGTAATTTACCGGATGTTGCCCCGAACACGCATTTAGTGGGATTTAGCCGAAGCTTGAATTCACGGAGTCGATCAAACAATTTCTTCAGGGTTTCCACATGGCTTCTTCCAGGCCGAGTCTTTGCGATCATATCATCAACATAGACTTCAATCTCCTGATGCATCATATCATGGAATAGTGTTACCATGGCTCGTTGGTAAGTTGCCCCTGTGTTCTTGAGTCCAAAGGGCATGACCTTGTAATGAAAGGTCCCCCACGGGGTGATAAATGCAGTCTTCTCCTTGTCTTCCTCCTTCATCCTTATCTGATTGTACCCGGAAAACCCGTCCATAAACGAGAATAATTCAAATCCGGCAGTACTATCCACGAGGACATCTATGTGAGGCAGTGGGAAATCGTCTTTTGGGCTAGCCTTGTTCAGATCTCGATAGTCGATGCAAACTCGAACTCGACCATCCTTCTTCATCACCGACACGATATTAGCCACCCATTCAGGGTATTGTGAGACTTCAATGAATCCCACTTTCAAGAGCTTCATCACCTCTTCCTCTATCTTCTTCGAGAGCTTGGGCTTAGTTCTCCGGAGCCTTTGCTTCTTAGGTGGTACGTCCGGATTAGTAGGCAAGCAATGCTCGACGATCGATGGGTTTAAACCAGGCATGTCAGCATAGGTCCATGCAAAGACATCCTGGTATTCCTTTAGTAGCTGAGTTAGGCGTTTAGCCTCGTCTTTGGGTAGATTTGCTCCAATTTTCACCTCTTTGGCTTCTTCAGTGTCACTCAAATTAATAGTGATGGTCTGCTCAGATGTGAAAGGCTTAGCTTTTTCCTGTTGCTCCCGCTACGTTGTATGGGGTCTTCGATCGAGTCTTCAGGATCATCATTATCAGCACTTGTTGCAATGGATTGGACCATTTCCACACCTTTGCATGTCATAGGATTGTTCCTGAAACATGAAATAGATAAATCAGAAAGACAAACAGAGTAATCAACATCTTTGCCTTTTTTATTGAAAGAAAAATCTTTGACAAAAATGTTTTTTTTTTTGAAACATTTTGACATGAGGAAGCATGATGAAGCCCAGGCCTCAGAATTTCTCCATGGATGATATTTTCTTTTTATTGTTGGCTGGATATCATCACCGGGCTGGTTTGGTATACCTCATCATGCCCTCAAAATAAAACTTGCAATTTTATTGATATTCATCAATCAATTACATTTATTGAATGGAAAAATGCAACACTCAATCACTAAAAGAAAAGGAAATTGAAAACATCTCTCAGAAAACAATAAAAATTCCCACGCAGGGGAAATGTGCACAAGCAGTAAAAGAGTTACTCTTGTGGGCCAATGCCCATTTCTTCAGAGGGTCCTTCATTAATGGCTCCTATGATGAGGTTGTGGAATAAGCTTGCAACTCCATCCAGCTCATCATTAGGGTTCTCTGTGTTCGGGGTTGTCGGATCATTCATGCCACCCCATCCATCTGGGACTATCTCACTAGGATCAATGTAGTAGCTACGATGGGTTGAATACTTCACCAGGTAATCAAACTTGCCACTAGGCTGCCCCAAAGTGTCTATCACTTCTGCTTCTTCATGCATCATTCTTGGAGGACTAAGGAATGTTTCGTGAATGCTCGGGGGTAGTGGGTTTTGCCTCTCTCGCCCTTGGTCAGGTGGCGAGTTCCGCCTCTCTTGTCTTTGTCCTTCAGAGCTTCCCCCACCTCGTCCATGGTACCCTAAACCAGCAGAACGGGACCTCTGAGGGGCTTCAATGGGGCTTCGAATGCCCTGACCATTTCTCCCAAGACCATTGCCAGGGACAAAGTCATTCCCAACCATTACTCTTCCCACCATGAGGGCAGCATTTGATACTTCAGGGGTAGGCGGTGATAAACCCCGAGAAGCATGTATAGTGGACACCAATTCGAATGAGTGGTAACTTGATTCAAACTGGGAATCTGGCTCCACATAGGGGATAGCCGTCTCATGATAAATCCGGTGGTCTTCCTCGCCATACACGGTGACCAACTTCCTTTCAATCACAAATTTCACAGCTTGATGTAGACTTGAAGGCACTGCTCCAGCAGTATGTATCCATGGTCGACCTAATAGGAAATTGAATGCAGTAGGGATGTCCAGCACTTGGAAGGGAATGTTGAAGACGACCGACCCTATTTGTACATTGAGATGGATTTCCCCGATCACTTCCTTTCTTGTTCCATCAAAAGCTCGCACCGAAGTCTTCGCAGCATGTAATGTTCAGAGCGGACCCATTATCAATGAGTACTCGGGACACATGAGAAGACTTGTGCTTAACGGATATGTAGAGTGCTTTGTTATGTCCCCTGCCTTCAAGAGGAAATTCCTCATCAGAGAAGGCAATCAAATCCTTAAGAAGGACCAATCCCACAAATTCTTCCAGCTTGTCTGCCTCAACTGTCTCTGGCACACGAATTTCACTCAGCACCTTCATTAGCGACTTTTGATGAACGGGGGATGTCATCAAAAGCTCGAGTAAGGAGATCTGAGCAGGCATTTTTTGTAGTTCGTCAACCACGTTATACTCACTTGCTTTGATTACGACCAGAAACTCCTGAGCCTCTTCATCAATGACCGGCTTTGCAGGTTGAGCACTGGCTTGACTATAGGTTCGACCAGATCTTGTAACAAGGTCCACATCCAGGTCATAGGACCAAGGCACTGCCTTATCATTGACATACTCATACGGCTGCGGCACCTCTATCACTATCTCTTCGTCAGATGCATCCTCCAATGGGGGCATGTCTACAAGCGCAAGATCAACCTCTTTTTTGCCAGCATCAAGTGCAGCCTGCTCCTCCTCCCAATCAATGATGAGGTGGGAGATAGTAGAAACTATGCAGTTACGATCAGCATACACAATGATGCCATCATCCACCATTTTGGCAACTCTTTCTCTCATCACCAATAAAGGGACATCTTCCCGACCTCGGTAATACCCAGCTCTCACTAGCCCATTATAGGCATCAGCCACGTGCACCTTTGAGTTCCTGATCCGTCCGACTTCAGGTTCCAGGATAGCATTCACTGTACCCTCATGCCCTGGTAGCGGATTTTTTTGGACATTTGGCCGAGCAATTTGAAATGAAAAGGCCTTTGTATCGAGGAGATTCTAGATCTTGTACTTGAGGGTGAAAGATTCATCAGTTGAATGCCCCAATTCACCGTTATGGTAGTCACACTTCTTCGTCGGGTCGTAGCCACGAATGCTTTCACGGTTAGGGCGCTTTGGTTCACTAGTAAGCAAACCCTTCTTTCGGAGGACTGTCAGCACTTGGGATGGAGACCCAGGGAGAGGAGAGAACTGCCTTCTATTATTCGCTTGGGCGAATGATTGACGGCCAACAGGTTGTTGCTGTCTTGGGCTTACCTGTATAGCCGAGGCAAGTTTGGCACTTTCTTGGCTATAAGCCACATTCACATCCACGGCTGCTTCTTTCTCCTTCTTGGCAGAGAACCTTTTAGTAGACGGCTCAGAAAACCATCCTTCAATTATCCCCATCTCGATCTGCTCTCCTACAGGAATAAGTTGATTGAAGCTCTCGACATATGTACTGGCCATTCGATTGCGGAACTCCGATGGAAGGGTCTTCACGAACAACTTCATCAATTCCTTGTTGGTAGGCTCAGGAGTAATTTGAGCTGCCAAGTTTCTCCATCTTACAGCATATTCTTTAAACGACTCACTCCTTTTCTTTTCCATCCGCTCCAGGTCTTCTCGAGAAGGTGCGATGTCCATGTTGAACTTGTATTGTTTGAGGAACGCATCCGCCACTTCATTCCAGGTTTCGAGGAGGTTTACGTTCTTCATCACGTACCAGTTTAATGCGGGCCCAATCAAACTTGCGTGAAACGATTGGATCATGAGAGGCTCATTTTTGACGTGTTGGGCCATGCGCACATGATACATCTACAAATGAGATTTCGGACAAGATGTCCCATCGTACTTCTCAAATTCTGGCATTTTGAACTTGCTCGGCATTTTAACCTTCTCATAGACTGAGAGGTCGAATGGGAGTGAGCTTTGTGACTCATGCAGTTGTCTCACTTTCTCCTCCAGCTTTGCAACGCGTTCATCCTGATCTGTCTTGGGAACATTGTCTAGCTTGGCCTTTCCAACAAGGACCACGTCATCTTCCAACCCAGGCATTTCATCATCATTCATTTGGGCCCTATTTGCTTGCCTCGGGACTACTATCTCAGGGAGAGCAGGTGGAGGAACCGGATTCACTTGGAGGGATTGAAGTTGAGCTGTTATAAGCTCCATAGAGGCAGCTAACTGTTGGAGTTGGCTTTCCACGGAGGACATACGATTACGCATCTCGCTTTGATCGGCCATTCTTGCTCTTAATCGCGTGATAATAGGAGAGCGTGGAGGATCCGTTATCACCTAAATTTAAGAAATGAACACAAATAAGTATCTCATATGAAAATACATCGATCCATGGCAATACTCTAGAAATTTTATTCATCAATAGAGCTTTTGACAAGCCTAGAAATTCGAAATGTCCCTAACAAATGAACTAAGAAAGTAAATGACCCAACTTCCTAAACATTAATCTAAAAATGAAAATAGCAAGACTGATTCAAGCATTTCATTTGGCTTGATCAATATACACTTGGGACACCATTCGGCGCAATCGCTTATTCTCCTCTTGAGCTTTTTCAGCAACTCTTTTGAGGCGTTTATTCTCAGCTCGATTGGTGATCTTCAACGGCGCCTTCGGTATCTTCGGAAGCAGCTCCTCGGGAATTTTGTGTTGTTAGATATACTTAATCGAGGCATAGTACTTCCTTTCCTTGCCTTTCAACTCCTCCTCGGGCCATTTGAGTTTTTGTGGATGGCACATGTCCCACATCGATTTGATAGTAAGAATGGAATCTTCATGGTCTCGGCTTCCATCAACAAAACTGACTTGGAGTGGCTCCGCTTGTAACGCCGGGGGAAGCTCTTGTACGACTTGATACTGACGAGTCACCCTAGTCGGATAGTACTCCAATGCTCCAATGAATCCCAATAGAGGGATTAGGCCAACTCCTCCACACGAGAGTCTCGCTACCCGAACTTGGAACCATTTAGCATGCCATAGGAAACCTTTGGAAGTTGGTTTTTTTTATGAAAGCTAGCCATTTAGAATAATGATAATCCGGTGCATGTTTTTGGTTGTTCTCAAATCTCATAATAGGGTGATTGGAATTACTAACATCATGTATAGTCATTAGACCACCAAACCCTTGTATATGTGAAAGAAACCAAATTTGCAAAAGTTCAGGAGAGGAATGGAAGGTCTTATCACCACCCCCTTTAAAAACGAGTGAGGGAAAGGAAAGTTTCAGTTAGAACAGTGTTTACAAAATTCTTTCCTTCCAACACTTGTTTAACTAATTGAGCAATCAAAGGGTTAATAGCATTCTTGTAGTAAGGAAAAACTATAAACCCAAAGAAAGCTAAAAGGAAAACCCTTCGCATTTGAGATGAAATGCCTTTCTCAAAACATTCTTTCAAGAAGGATAAAGGACATGTATTGCGATGAGCCTTTAAAACCTTTCTTATATCATCTTCCTTAATTCTTAGAAAATCAGATAAAGTCATAACAGGATCTATTCCGATAGGCGGACTAATCAATTCAGCTTTTAAGGACTTTCCTATGGCAATGCTATACTCTTCCAAGGTGGGAGTGAGCTCATGCTTACCGCCGAAGATAAAGGTAGAAGTCTTGGGGCACCAAGAGTGGGCGAGTGCTTGGACGAGGCCGCCATGGATGTTGATATGCAGCAATGGAAGCAGTCGACCAATATGTGACTCTACGAACTGACGGCCATTTTGGTCTAATTTGTCCCACCAAGCGCCAAGCTCTTCCTTTGGAGGGAGGATAATTCGAATGTCCAATGTCCCCATTATATATTGATCAAGACTTAGGACAGTCCTAATGCCATGGACCGACAAAATAATGCGATAAAGTAAGTAAATTGCAAAGGCCAAAAATTTAAATAACTTACTTTACCAATGATGGGCAATCACATAGACATACGCATGATAAGTGGCTCGATTTCTAGTCTATAAGGCTTGACAAGGTGGAGCCACAAGGATGATCAGACTAGCCACGGGCTTGTGGACTACATCGGGTCCTCATGACTCCGGCTTAGTCAAAGAGCCGACCCAGGTTGCGGGCGTGCGAACCAAGGTAGGTACTCTTGACACCATGAATGAAATTTCGGGGTTGAGATGGGCGACTCGTATTGCGGGCTTGCGGTCGGAGTGGCAAACATCTCAATACCATCCTAGATGATCCTAATGCGGCCCAGGTCCGGCAGCAGGTTGTGTGTGCAATAGTGTAGTGCAAATGCAAGGCATGCACAACATTTTATATCAAACAACACTTCATATATGGAAATAAACCATACAATCCTACACCTCCCTACAAAACAAAGGTTAGCAAACACTTCCCCTTATACCTCCCATCCTGCAAAAACATTTAACACCTTAAATATTAGGGGCGTACCTGGGATCCTCGCTGCCAAACAAAAACATTTTTTGAAATAAAATTGGCCTAAGTCTACTAAGAGTTTTAACTCAAGTCCCCAGCGGAGTCGCCAAGCTGTCGCGACCAATTTTTTCGAGGTTTAGACCACCTAGGGTTTGGCTAATGGATTGTTAAGCCTAGACTTAACTCGGGCTCTCCCAAGCCCATACCAATTCGCGACTTAGGTTTGAATTTTTAATATGCAATTGAATTTTAACTAGGAGTCGCCACTAATCTATTTTTGGTGGGTCGATTAGAAACCCTAGTAAAGTAACGGGAGATTTACTTTACTCCTACGAACCAGAGACTAATGGTACGGGGACTTGGTTACGTTAGATTTCTCTAACGCTCTTTCGGTACCTTTCTTTTAATTTAAAAAAAATGTTTGGCAAGCAATTTGGATTGATTTTAAACTATCTCCCTAACATGTGAGGTGTTCATGCAGGTGCGCAAACCACCAATTTAGCACCCAATAAAGCAATTAAATAATGCAGAACTTACCTCAAAGCAACGAAAGCATCTGCAATGTTAAATTAAAATCCACATCAACAACCCTAGATATGGTTTCTAATTAACACGCAATTTTTGTTTCGTTTTCACTTAATTAATAAAAATCATGCAATATGCAATACAATATTAAGTAAATGACCTAATTCCAATGACATGTAATTTCTAATTAAATGGGCCTAGCAAAAATACTAAATGACATGCATCTCAATGAATCTAACCCTAATGACATGCATATGAAATTTCTTTCTTTTTCCTAAAAATTGCATTTCATCCTAAATAATAAAACTAATTTAACCTATGACATTTTTTGTATTTTTCATGAAATTCGAAATTAAATCAAATGTGAAAATTACCTGATTAGATTAAGATCCTATTTAATTTATATTAGGAATTAGGTTGAGCTAAATCCTAATTTAAACTAAAATATTATCTTAACCCAAATAATCCTAAAATGCAATCTATTTAAGAAAATGCCTAAAATTATAATAAATTAAAAAAAATATTATCTAAAATTAAACTAAGTGCAATTTTAACCCTAATATGCAATGACGTGCAAAAGATACCCTAATTCTACATGACATATGCATAATGAATGACTTTTTTGTGTTTTTCCTTTTTCCCCTTTTTTTAATTTCGAAATTAATAATTGCCAAATAATTAAAAATGCAATCCAAGTTAAAAAAAAAAAAACTAAACCTAAATTAATTGATTTGATTTTTTTTATTTTTTTAAATTCGAAATAAAATTCCTATTATGAATGCAAACCCTAAAACTACATTTTTTTTTTTTTTAAAGAAAACTAACCTAAGTAATACCACAACAAATCAAGCAATATTGATACCCAAAATTGACGAACCGTATCTCGCGCATGAAATCGAGTTGGCCAATTTCACATAAATCACGAATCGGATCTCGGGCGGGAGATCGGATTGGCAATTTTTTAAGTAATTGCGAGTCGGATTTCGGCGCGAAAATCGGACGACAATCACTAATTTCAAGGCAATTTTGTATCATGGAATTATCAATTTCACATGAGAGGATAATTACACTAAAAAAAGATAAAATAAAAATAAAAATAATAAAACAAAAATAAGATAGAGAAAATACCTAAATTTCTTTTGCTTTTTCTTTTTTTTTTCTTTTCTTTTTTTTCTGAAAAAAGAAAAAGGAAAATAAAGCTGGTGGCCGGTCCGACGGGGAGATCGCCGGCTAGGGTTCCGGCGAGGCTCCGGAGGATGGCGTGACGGCGGCGCGGGGGTTGTCATGGGTCGGCATGGGGCTGCTTCGCGGAGGCAGCGTCAGGGCGCTCGGATCACGGGCTTCGGATGGCGGTGAAGCGGACGAGCGGAGGTGGTGCAATGGCGCGGCGTCGGCGAAGGCAGGAGCGCGATCGTCGAGTGCGTGGGGGGAAATCTCCGGCGAATGGTTTCAGCAGCTGCTGTGGGCGAGCGACGGCGGGAAGGAAGCAGCAACGGCGGCGTCGGGCTCCGGTGGTGCTCGGCGAACGGCAGAGGCGCGAAGACCGCTGGGTCACGGGTTGCAGAGGCGCTGCGTCGCGAGCAGCGGATCGCGGGCCGACGGGTGAGCAAGCAGTGCCGGACGAGGGCGCTACAGGAGTCGCGGTGCTGGCAACTGCTGGCGTCGGTGGCCGAGGCGCGAGCTCGCAGGTTAGGCGGACCTCCGGCGGCTGGCGGAACGGAGGCCGACTCGGGTGGGCTAACAGAGCGGTGGTGCTGCTTAGAGATCGGCGGTGCAGGGGATCGTCCACGGCGATGGAGGAACTCGCGAGGAAAAAGAACAGTGTTTATTCTGTTTTGTTTTTTTTTTTTCACTTTACTCTCACACGTCTCTCACTGCTGTACTTTCTGCCCTCTGCACCCCTTTTTCTGACCTAGATCGAAGAGAAACCCTCCTCTCTCGTGCTTTTTCTTTTCACCTTTTTTTCTCTCCTTTTCATTTTTCTTTTGTGTTCTTTTTTTCACCAAAAGAAGCCCCCTTTTCCCACCGTACGCAACTCTTTTATACACCCAAAAGAATGTATCTTTGCGGTATATTTCATTGCCAATTTTGTTCGTGTAAAATTCCATTGAATATATTATTTCACCCCGCGCAATATTTTTTGCATATCCGATCAAAAAAATTCCCCTTTTGTGCAAAAATGCATCCCCCAAAGTGTATATTACCTAAATATGAAAAATCTTAACAAAATATAACAAAAAACAAAAAAATAAAATTTTCCTAAACTATATGCCATGTGATTATGATTTTTATTTTTTTTATTTTTTTTATTTAGCAAAAATTAACCCCAAAAATTTAGGTGTCAACATGGAGTAATCAACGCTTCGCCCCCGACCTCTTGGGTGACAGATCCTGAGGATGTGGGATCGTCGAACGGGGCCGACCAATAATCCTAGGACTGTTTCTTTCCTTTTTGGCAGACTGATCCATGTTGTGTAGGCTAACCCCTTTTTGATGCACATAATGTCACGCCCTGATCCTCGAGCATGCACACATCCTTCAAACTTGGTCGATTTTATAATGCGATATCACAAGACTATGTATCACCGACCCTTTCATTTATTAAACACATGCAGAAGCAGTTAAAATCCCTAGACAATAAAACGATGGGATAGAAAAGCAAAGCCATATTTTTCATATTGAAACTTATAACCAAACTTTTATACATAATACAAACCAAAGCACTTCACAACTTTATACTCTATCTCTATTCACATCAAAATAGAGATCTCAAAAGAAGATAGAATCTCAATCCATCTGAGTCGTACTCAAGGCCCCTATCGAGATTATCTTCTTCTTCCAAAAATCCTTCTCCTCAGATTTCACCTCCGAGTTCTCCTTCTCAAACTTCTTCTCCTCAGCTCCTCATCGAGGATCCTGAAATGTTTTCCCCAAACTGGAATGAGACTATGTCTCAGCAAGTTCTACCCCACTAAGGCCCGATTAGTAAACTATTATACTAAAGGCTGCCTAATCACGCATAGGGCAGAGGACTTACCTTGGCCTTAGATCCCACCTGCAAGTTAGTACAATTCATAATAGGCACCCATTTACTTCAAATAAATCGAACCAGTCGATTACATGTCATACAAATCATTCTCCACGGAGGAGTATCTAAAAGCTAGGCCACGTGCATTCTCCAAGACGACATTCCAAGTCTCCGAGTCCACGTGCCTCGAACCTTGGGCCCACATGCATTCTCTAAGGTGACCTCTTCGCCAAAGTGATACATCAAGTCACTGAGCCACGTGCCCTTTTAGATGTTATTTCCGAATACTAGACCCACGTGCATTCTCTAAGCACTAGTTCACCAAAGTGACGCATCATATCACTGAGTCACGTGTCCTTTTAGATGCCGTTCTCAAACACTGAACCCACGTGCATTCTCTAAGGTATTCGCTTACCAAAGTGACGCATCAGATCACCGAGCCACGTGTCCTTTTTACGATGCCCGGGCCCACGTGCCTTCTCTTAAGTGCTATTTCACCAAAGTGATGCATCAATTCACTGAGCCACGTGCCCTTTTAGATGCCAAACTCTGTCACCGAGCCACGTGCATTCTCAAGGAGGACATACCAAGTCTCCGAGCCACGTGCATTCTCTTAGGTGACCTCTTCGCCAAGATGACATAATCAACCACTGAACTCACGTGCATTCTCCAGGTGATATTCCAATTCACCGAGCCCATGTGCTTTCTTTCAAATGATTACCAATCTACTTTCAATACCGACAACCAATGCCCAACAATTTCTCAATCAAATAATTAAATCAACTCAAAAAAGCATTGTAAATGCTGAATAACATACTTGGCCATTTACCAATCAACAATTCAATCTCAATCAATTCCAATCAATTTAGGGTAAATCCCTAAAATATCACAATTTATTTTATTCCATGCAACGTGGAGCTCAAATAAATAAACGGACTGCGCCACGACAATCAGCACAAGATTTCAGTCGTCGGCCATCTATTATTTCAGAAAAATAATTAATTAATTTATTAATTTTGATAATTAAATAATTAATATTAAAAATTCAATTTAGCTCAAAATAAAGCCCGATTAAATAAACAGACTTCACCATGGTCATCAGCATAAAATTCTGGTTCCAGACCATCTCAGTTGAATTTTCGGAAAATAAATAATTATTTAATTTAATTCCGAAAATTAATATTTAAATACTAAAAATTTCACTTAGGCCCGAAAAGCCTAATTGAAGCCTACTAAGGGTCGGGAAAAATCCCGAGGGACTTCCAATAATTAGTAGACCACGTCTACTTGTTAATTGCACAATCAATTTATCTAAATAGCATCACAATTGACTAATAATTGCTAATTTATTCTAATCTAACGACCTAAACATAATTAATTAAAAATAAACCAACCTTAAGAATAATTAGCCAACTAATCCGGGATTAGTGAGATTACTCACCGGAATCGTGCGCAAATCAGATCAATCCGAAGGGGGCGACGCGAGGAACAACAAACTCCAAAGCGGGTGTCACGCCCTGATCCTCGGGCACGCACACATCCTTCTCGATTGGTCAATTTTATAATGCGATATCCCAGGACAATGTATCGCCGACCCTTTCATTTATTAAGCACATGCGGAAGCAATTAAAATCCCTAGACAATAAAACGATGGGATAGAAAAGCAGGGCCATATTTTTCATATTGAAATTTATAACCAAACTTTTATACAAAACACAAACCAGAGCACTCAACAACTTTTTACTATAAACTTTAATCACATCAAAAAGGAGATCTCAAAAGAAGATAAACTCTCAGCCATCCGGGCCGTACTCAAGGCCCTTCTCGGGATTATCTTCTTCTCTCAAAAATCTTTCTCCTTAAGTTTCATCGCAGAGTACTCCTTCTCAGATTCCTCCTCAGCTCCTCAACGGGGTCCTGAAATAATTTTCCCCAAACTGGGATGAGACTACGTCTCAGCGAGTTCTACCCCACTAAGCCCGATTAGTAAACCATTATACTATAGGCTGCCTAAACACGCACAGGACAGAGGACTTACCTTGGCCTCAGATCCCACCTGCAAGTCAGTACAATTCACAATAAGCACTCATTTACTCAAAACAAATCGAACCAGTCGATTACATATCATACAAATCAATCCCCACTGTGGGATATTTAAAAGCTAGGCCAAATGCATTCTCCAGGATGACATTCCAAGTCTTCGAGCCACGTGCCTCAAACCTTGGGCCCACGTGCATTCTCTAAGGCGACCTCTTCGCCAAGGTGGTACATCAAGTCACCGAGCCACGTGCCCTTTTAGATGCTATTCTCAAATACTAGACCCACGTGCATTCTCTAAGACACTCAATTGCCAAGGTGACGCATCAGATCATTGAGCCACGTGTCATTTTTACGATGCCCGGGCCCACGTGCATTCTCTTAGGTGCTATCTCACCAAAGTGATGCATCAATTCACCGAGCCCACGTGCCCTTTTGGATGCCTGGGCCCACGTGCATTCTCTTAGGTGCTATCTCACCAAAGTGATGCATCAATTCACCGAGCTCACGTGCCCTTTTAGATGCCTAGGCCCACGTGCATTCTCTTAGGTGCTATCTCACCAAAGTGATGCATCAATTCACCGAGCCACGTGCCCTTTTGGATGCCAAACTCTGTCACCGAGCCACGTGCATTCTCTAGGACGACATACCGAGTCTTCGAGCCACGTGCATTCTTTTAGGTGACATTTTCGCCAAGGTGACATATTCAACCACTGAATTCATGTGCGCTCTCCAGGTGATATTCCAATTCACCGAGCCCACGTGTCCTCTTTCAAATGATTACCAATCTACTTTCAATACCGACAACCAATGCCCAACAATTTCTCAATCAAATAATTAAATCAACTCAACAAAGCATTATGAATGCTGAATAATATACTTGGCCATTTACCAATCAACAATTCAATCTCAATCAAGTCCAATCAATTTAGGGTAAATCCTTAAAATATCACAATTTATTCAATTCCATACAACGTTGAGCTCAAATAAATAAACAGACTACGCCACGACGATCAGCACGAGATTTCGGTCGTCGGCCATCAAAATCTTAATTTCCGAAAAATAATTAATTAATTAATTAATTTCGAAAATTAATTAATAATTATTAAAAATTCAATTTAGCACAAAATATAGCCCAATTAAATAAATGGACTTCATCACAGTCACCAGCATAAAATTCCGGTCCGGGCCATCTCAATTAAATTTTAGGAAAATAAATAATTATTTAATTTAATTCCGAAATTTAATATTTAAATACTAAAAAATTCCACTTAGGCCCGAAAAGCCTAATTGGAGCCCACTAAGGGTCGGGAAAAATCCTGAGGCACTTTCAATAATTAGTAGACCACGTCTACTTGCTAATTGCGTAATCAATTTATCTAAATCGCATCACAATTGACTAATAATTGCTAATTTATTCTAATCTAACAAGCTAAACATGATTAATTGAAACTAAACCAACCTTAAGCATAATTAGCCAACTAATCTGGGATTAGTGAGATTACTCACCAAATCGCGCGCAAATCAGATCAATCCGATGGGGACAACGTGAGGAACAAAACTTCCCAAAGCACGGCTCGGGTTCGGGGCTCGGAAACGGACCAAAAGCGGGCCCGAAGTCGCTGGATACCCACTTTGTGGGTTGTTGGTCGGGGCTGGCCGGGGCTGCTCTGGTGGCCAAAACGGCGAGGGAAGGCCGGCGGAGGACGAGGGGGATGCCGGGGAGGTCCGGCAAGGTCAAACGGCGGCCAGAGGTGGCCGGACGGGGTTGGACGGAGGCCGGGTAGCGGCTGGGTCGCGCGAGGGAACGCCTGGTGCGAGGGACGGGGATGGTAGCGCACGGCAGCGAGCGGCGCGCGCACGGGCGCAGGCGCGGGCATGCAGTGTGACGGCGGGACGAGCGGCGACGGCGAGCTGCAGCCTCTGGTCCGAGCTTCTGGTTCTGGTTCGCTTGCTCAAGCGTGCGGAGGAGAAAAAGAAGAAGAGAGAGAGAGAGAGAGAGAGAGAAGATAGGTATTGACCGGTCAAAGAGGGAAAAGAAAGAGAGAGAGAGGGCAGGCGGTGGGGGAATCACACGAAGGGGGAGGGAAAGGGGAGAGGAGAGAGAGAGAAAAGAAAGAAAAAGAAAGAAAAGAAGAGAGGGAGAGGGAGAGAAAAGAAATAGCCTTAATCTTATTTTCTTTTCTTTTCTCTTTCCCTTTCTATTTCCTTTCGGGCTTCAATTTTTCTCCGATAATTTCTTTCTTGAAATTTCGGACTCGTCAATAAATTGACGAGCGATGAGACAAGGTCCTAAAAAAAAAGAATTATGACGCGCTTAAAATTCGATTCCCGAAATCGAGTTCAATTCCGTGGTTAAAAATCGATCAGACGTGATTTTAGCTCAATCCAACCAATTAGGTAGCTTTTAGGGATTTTACAGCTGATACATCCCTTCTTAACGGCTTTATCCAATAGGTTAGTTAACTCGTGAGTGATCAACTCAGAGAAAAAGGGCCATAGGCACGTCGACGAAATGCCAATTTCACTTTATCGAAACAGGGTTGAATTTCAGGATGTCACAGCGGGTCTCGGGTTCGGGGCCCGGAAACAGCCCAAAACGGCCCACGAGTGAGCTGGAAACCCACTCGTTGGGTTGCTAGAATGGCTGGAAAAACATACAAAACAGCAACCTACAACCACGGCAAGGGCGGCAAGGCGCGGGGGAAGGCCGGTGGAGGTCGGGCGGTGCTGGGCGATGGCCGGAGCTGGCCGGACGGGGGCTGGATAGAGGCGAACAGGGTTGAGCAGAGTTGGATCGTGCAGGGGAGGGGAGGCAGACGCAAGCGACGCACGGGCGGCGAACGGCGGACGCGCGGCATGCGCAGGCGTGCGGTGCGGCGGCGGGATGGTGGCGAGCAGCAAGCTGCAGCTTCTGCTCGAGCTTCTGCTTCTGGTTCGCTTGTTCGAACATGCGAAGGGGAGAAGGAGAGAGAGAGAGAGAGAGAGAGAGAGAGAGAGAGAGAGAGAGAGAAGTGGGAGATAAGTATTGACTGGTCAAAAGGGAAGAGAGAGAGGGAAGGTAGGCGGTGGGGGAATCGCACGAGGGGGAAAGGGAGAGGGGAGAGAAGAGAGAGAGAAAAGAGAAAAGAGAAAAGAAAGAAAAAGAAAGAAAAGAAGAGAGAGGGAGAGAGAAAAATAAAATATTACCTTTATACTTATTTTATTTCATTTCTCTTTCCCTTTCTATTTTCTTTTGGTCTTCAATTTTCTTCCAATAATTTCTTTATTGAAATTTCGGACTCGTCAACAATTTGACGGACGATGAGACAGGATCCTAAAAATAAGAATTATGACGAGCTTAAAATTCAATTCCCGAAATCGAGTTCAATTTCGTGGTTAAAAATCGATCAGACGTGACTTTCGCCCAATCCAACCAATTAGGTGGCTTTTAGGGATTTTACAGCTGATACATCCCTTAATGGCTTTACCCAATAGGTTAGTTAACTCGTGAGTGATCAGCTCAGAGAAAAAGGGCCATAGGCACGTCAACGAAATGCCCATTTCACTTTATCGAAACGGGGTCGAATTTCAGGATGTCACACATAAACTCTAACCCGTTTTTGGTGCATAGTCTCTGGATCCTGTTGATGTACGTAAACCTTGGATTGATGATGATGTATGAAAGTATGTTGTTTGATTTTGAATTGATGTTCCTGTTGTCCTATCCCGTATGTTTTTGTAAGGGGCTTCTTAGTACGTTCCGCTTGCGCATTAATAAATAATTTGGGGTCGGTGACACTACTTGGAAATGTTGCATTTGCATGACCATGGTGGGATGTTGGCGCGCTCGAGGTTCGGGGCGTGACATAACCTATCTTGTGTTACATGACATGCCACGATTCAAGAGCTTCCGTTCTAACTTACCCACTTTGAATTGGCCATTATTGAAGGAATTACGAGTGACTCACTGTGACAAACTGAACATGTTATCCTTTGGGGCATCCATGAACAGTTGGGCTCAAAGAGATGGTCAACAAGACCTTTCAGATCAAGAAGCACACTCGTCATTTGAGAGGGTATGATTATAATTGCTCTCCCCCAGTCTCTACTTTGTTCTTTAAAGCACTCACTAATCTCATATTCATTGCATAATCATGTCACGTTATAATGTTATAGAAAAGATGATCTCTCTTACCTATTAGTTGTCGATAACATTAAGATATTTCTAATATCTTACGTATACTTTCATTTGTGGACATGCATAAGATATTCCATTACCTAGAGTTACAAAAATATTTATAGTATTCTGTCGACAACCGAATATATTCCTAATCTAACCTAATGGTGCTCGTTGGCGACATCAATAAAAATTTGATAAGAACTCCTCTCCATTACTGACACGTGTTGCACATTTGAACTTTTCTTCTCTATTTCATCTTCTACAAAGAAAAAAATCAATTCAAACATTTAAAAAAAGAAATAACATTAGTACCTTAGTGCACTATTTTCTACTATATTTTATAATAAACCAGTGCACTGCATAGTCGTCGTGTTGTTCTATTATCATACTATAGAAAACTAGAACCCCTTTCCTATAAGTTTGCAGACAGCATAAGGTATTTCTTATATCTTAAGCACACTTCTAAATTTGTGGACCCCATATGTTTTAGTAACATCATGAGTGCATCTCGTTACATAAGATTCCAAAGATGATAAAAAATTTTGTTGACAAGATGAGATATTCCTAACAAAAGATGAATTTAGTGAGTGCAGGGATCTTGAATTTAGATTCACTCTATCCACTTGACCAGGCCAACCTCTACTTAAGACTTTTAAAAGCTTGTGTCTTGAAAAAAAGGTTCTTTAGATATAATGAACTTTAAGAAGATGGCCACCTTCCATGCAAATCATCTAAATAGGTTTACTTTTTACAACACATGACTTATTGCCAAAACTTTGTTGAATTTACTTTTCTTGTTGTGTTGGCTGTTTGACAGGACTTTCCCAACTTTGAGAGACTTTTATTAGTCAAAAACAATATTCAGATGATACAAGATGGAAATTTTCCCGATGACATCTTTAGCAAACCAAAAGCACTAACACTAGCATGCTTTCATGATGAAAAGGCCATCTTTCCTTCCATATTTCTCCTAGAGAGATTTCAGAAACTACAAAGCCTTGAGGTATTCTGTAGCTCCTTTGAAGATATATTCCCGAATGAAGGGCTTGTCGAAGAAGGGAAACATTCTGTGCTTGAAAATTTAAGAGAACTTAAGTTAAGCAAGTTACACAACCTAATGCGTGTGTGGAGAGAAGACTCTTTAGTGTTGACAATTCTTCAGACAATCAAAACATTGAAGGTTCGAGATTGTCCTTGTTTGACGACAATATTTCCAACCACGACATCCTTCCAAAATCTGATGGAGTTAGTGGTGAAGAATTCCTCTGGATTGATACATCTAATAACAGATTCAGCGGTCACAAATTTGGTGCATCTCGAATATATGACTATAATAGGATGTGAACGAATGAAAGAAGTAGTGGCCAATGATGGAAACAGAGAAGGAAAAGTGATTTCTTTTGGAAATCTACGACAATTGATACTCCAACATCTGCCAAGCCTAGAATGCTTCTCCTCCATCCCGAGTTGCAGCTTTAGGTTCCCATTCTTGTATATAATTGAAGTGGAAGAATGTCCGAAAATGAAGACCTTTTCTAAGAGTACACTAAGCACACCACGACTAGGTTGGTGGAATGGTTCGGTGAGCCTGTTCAGATACAAGTGGGAACGAGGGAACTGGGAGGAGGGTGGTGATCTCAATACAACCATACAAAAGTTATCAGCATGAACAAATGCACACAAAATTGGTAAAGATTCAATTGATGTCATTCTCTCATCCATTCGTTTTTCTTTTTTCTTATTTTTTGGTAGCACGGTAAGTTTTTAAATTTTTCTTTTTGTATATTTTCTATTATTGATTACTGTCGGATCAAAGCATCATCAACCCTTATCTATCGATCGATCAATCTCGCCTCCTTCACTGAACAGTAGGAAACGAAGCAAGGCTCTCCTTGTCCTTCTTGACGCCAGAGGCTCTCTCTGCAGCATTCACGGAGGAGGGAGCGAAAGGGAAGTGTTGGGAATTACCAGGACTGAGAGAAGATGGCACTGCCGAGTCTGGGCAGTCAGTCCTCCACTCACTTCATCAAAGAAGAACATCTTTCTCTCTCTCTCTCTCTCTCTCTCTCTCTCTCTCTCTCTCTCTCTCTCTCTCTCTCTCTCTCCGCATCTGTAACCAACGAATCGTAAGTTCACGCTTCTGCACACATCATTCCTCCCGTCTGCCAGAATTTCTTCCCGACTTTTGTGTCTTGTTGCTCATAATTTTCTAAGGTTTTCGTAGAGAACTTTCCTCAATCGTCGTCGTCTTCTTCAGCTAGGGCTCTGCTTTTTAAATTCGTTCTGTGTAAATTTCTCAGTCCACTGCTTCAGACCATGGACCAATAGAGGTCCTCCACTGACATCATCAAAGAAGAAGACCTCTCTCTCTCTCGCTCTCTCGCGCTCTCTCTCTCTCTCTCTCTCTCTCTCGCACTTGAACCGGGAAACTCGTAAGTTCACGTTTCTTCCAATTTTGGTGTCTTATTGCGCGTGAATTAGGTTAAAGTTGGAACCTGGTTTCAGAGACCTTCCTCGATCCTCGCCTTCTTCTTCAGCAAAGGCCTCTGTTCTTAAAAATTCGTTCCACATTAGAGTCTAAAAGCATAAGTTCCTCAAACTAGCAATTTTATCTTAACAATGGAGTAATTGAAATGGGGAAAAGTATGAAAGGACTATTATTGGGACATAAGCTGGTGGTTGGAGGCTCGGTAACAATCGTCTCCTTTTTTGGTGGATAGATGCGTTGGAAAAGCAATTCCTAAGGCGTCTTAGAATTAGAATCCAAGTCCTCTTATATGGAGAAATATGACAATGTGATTCAATGTCGGAGAAGTAGAATATATATGTTAATCGCACAAAGAGACTATGTTCATATGGACAAGCAAATTGCAAAGAATGTTGCTGCCTCCATAACTAAAGAGAAAGACCTAATCGATAAAGGGTTGGCTTGTTGTGATTATGAAATTTCATTGTAGATCTAATGACTGATAATTTTGTTTTCAAATAGGAGATGCTGTTGTATTTTATTATATTAATCAGATTTGGGGAAAAAAAAAGATTTTACTTTGTCAAATTGAACCAATAGTTTGATAAAACCTTATTTGAGCTGCGCTTGAAAGAATCAAACAGCTTAATTTTAAATTTTCAATTCCATCCATGTTACAGTCATCAATGTATTTGCTTTTTCCCCTGTGATTGTGATTTATAAGGCTGACATTGATATGTTTTAAATATACATAGGACCTGGAAGGCTTCTTCTGAATGTGTGCCCTATTGTATTCTGGGAGCATAGATTGGACCTTGACTTTGGATTAATGGCATTCGTCATGTGGCTTACTGTCTCCTAAAACTAACAAGTAATGCCTTAAACTCACTCTGTTTACAATTTAATTCTCTCATCAGGGTATGCTTATGTCTTGGTCTTTTCTTCACCATATGTTGGTTTTTCAACCATGTACATGCGCACTCGGCTCCTGTTCAATTTATTATGCAACATATTCAAGAAATTTAGCAAATTGTGACTCTCAGGTATTCAGACAGGTCATGGATGGTGAAGCTAAGGAGTTGTGGATGAGATCTTTTTTTTTTTGGCCAGGGGGAAGGGAGGGTACGTTCTTTTCTGCTAGTCGGCCCAAATTTGCAAGAGAAGGTCATCTGCATGTAGAAACTCATTGATAGGGATGATTTTCTGTTCAGAATCGACATATTCACTAGTGCTGGTTAGGACTTGATTTACATTGATCTAGATGAACTATGGAAGTGTCACTTTCACTGGTCCAAAATGAATTTAGTATTCCAAATAATAACTCTTTTATATAGTCTTGAGGGATCAATGAATTGTACTTCTATGCTGATTGGGTTTTATGAGGTTGATCACAATCCAGATGCACACTCACTAATGCCACATTCCAAATCTGAATGAACTGAAAAGTATGTGCTTCAAGACGTCCTTTTTGGTTTATGCGTTCTTCATTTTGAATTTAAAAACAAGTCTCATAGGCTTATTGAGATTATGGGTTTTATTTTTCCTACAGGAATATTGAAAATGTTCAAAAGGATGCTTTTGAGAGAATGGTGCAATTATTTGGCCTGTAGAATTGGAAAAATGTGATGAGATGGTTTGGTTAGCAAAGGGTTTGAATGAATATGCAGAGCATTACTCTATCTGTGAGGTTCAATTTTTGGTCTTCTAATATGAAGGGGACTCCATTTCCCGTGTCACCATAATTGATGAAAAGATGTCCGAGATAGAATATCCGCCAATCAGTGTTGATATGAGGAGCCAAGCCTCAGCAATTATGGAATTGTCTTGCTGAAAGTGGAAGATGCCTTTTTTTTTTTTTTTTGGTCGTAAAAAGTATTCACATTCATATTAGAAGATAATTACATTCAGACGTTACTACATCCGTTGATAGTATCTGCAAAAGTGCAGGAGGAGTTTGAGATAACCAGTTAATACTTGGATCCTTGGTGCATTGGGCCTTTGCTACCCAATCCACGGCCCGGTTCGCATCTCTCAAACAGTGCAGTAGGGTTAGGTCAGAAAATCTTGCAAGAAGAACGAGCACCTCCTCCATGATCGGGCGAAGCTCCCACACAGGCGAACGGCTTTGGCGCACTGCTACAACAAGGGAAAAACAGTCCGATTCCACCTCAATCTTATGAGATTGAAGCCCTTGTCGCAGCATATGGTGGAGTGTGTAGGTAAGTGCGTTGATTTCAGTTTCCAGTGGTGAAGTCGCTCTAACCCTGCACGAGAATCCATCCAGTAACCGTCCTTGATTGTCTCGACCAATACAGCCTATCGATCCCTCGGTGCCACCTGGTTGAAAGGCGCCGTCAATATTATACTTCAGAGTGCCGAGAGCTGGAGGTTGCCACTGGTTCGGGGAATGATGAAGGGGAGGACCGGATGAAATTCGGTTCACATCAGGGGAGGTGAATGCCCTGGTCTGTTCAACGGCCAGATCAACGACTCTTCTTGGATCTAGCTTCTGATCGCGGAATACGGCGTCATTGCGCATTCTCCAAATTTGCCAGAGAGTGTTCACCGTGATCTCCATCTGCAGTAAGTGTTTTGGAGTAGCCGCTCTTACACTGAGCCATTGATCAATCCTCTGAACTTGCATAGGGGATATGGGAATATTAAGTTTCTGATTTTCCCATACAGCTCTAGTCCAGGGGCAATGAAAGAAAAGGTGCTCGACGGTTTCCGGATACTGTTGTTGACATAGAGGGCACCAGGGATCTGTGATTATATCTCGGCGAAACAAGTTATCTTTCGTCGCTATGGCATTCTGACAAAGGGCCCAGGTAAAAACTCTAATCTTCGATGCCGTTTTCATCGACCAAATGCGACGCCATAAGCTTTTATGATTCTGATATGATGTTGATGTTGTGTCACTATTTGTAGTTGTTGCTTGCTGACGTAGCTTATGGTAGCAGCTCTTAACTGAATATTCGCCATCTTTTGTGCCTGTCCAAATGAGTTGATCTGCAATGGGGATATGTCTGAGTGGTAAATTCAATACCTGTGCTGTGATGTCTTCTCCTAATAGTGAGAGGAGTTTAGGTTGATTCCAGGTTTGGTGTGTTTGATCAATAAGATCCGCCACCAACAGTGGATCATCTTTGTTGTTCGGTCCGTATATAGTGCCACAAGGTAACCAACGGTCGCCCCTTATCTGTATATCGCGGCCATCACCTACTGACCAGCATAGATATGGAGCAATAGCATTCCTCCCTATTAAGATACTCTTCCATCCCCATGAAGCCCGAGCTACTGGGCTAATAGATAGAAAAGGTTTCGTAGGAAAGTACAAACCTTTAAAGAGTTGACTCCATAACGCCAAGGGCTATTGCAGTAATCGCCAAGCCTGCTTGCCAAGCATAGCTTCATTAAATGCTATTAAATCCCGAAAGCCTAATCCGCCATCATCTTTACTCCTTTTCAGCAGATCCCAATTTCGCCAGTGGATACCCTTTCTATTTTGATCATTACGCCACCGTAATCTAGCGGTCTTTGTGCTCTATAGACTTGCATATTGACAAAGGGATTTTAAAAATAGACATGGCATAATGTGGTAGAGCTTGCACAACAGATTTTAGAAGTACTTCCTTGCCACCTTTAGAGAGGAACTGTCCCTTCCAGCTTTCCAACTTGGCATGTACACGCGCTAGAATCCAAGAGAAAATTTCCTTTTTAGATCGACCCCAATCAGATGGCAATCCCAGGTATTTTCCACACCTAGTCAAGATTGGTACTCGTAGCTCGCCCGACATATTATCTTGCAAATTTGGTGGACAGTAATGACTAAAAATAATGCCGGACTTATTGCGATTCACAACCTGACCCGTAGCCATACAATATTGGTTCAGAATACTAGCTACGTTTTGACTTTCCCGAATAGTCCCATCTAGAAAGAAGATAGCATCATCGGCGAAAAAGAGATGGGATAGTGTTGGACACCATTGGTTGAAACGGATACCTTTAATGTGTCCCATCCTGACAGCTTCATTGATTAAAGTAGATAACACATTTGCTACCAGAATAAACAAATATGGAGATAAGGGGTCACCTTGTCTTAGACCTCGTGATGGAGAAAAGTAGGGAAGTGGCTCTCCATTAAATTTCACACTCAAGGAAGTAGTAGATACACACTGCATAATCCATCGGACCCACGTGGGATGGAAGCCCAATTTCAGAAGATATCATTTAGGAAATCCCACTCGACCCGATCATACGCCTTTTGCATGTCTAGCTTCAGGATGGCGTTGAATTTTCGTCTTCTCTTTCTTATCCTGAATTGGTAAAGAACCTCTTGCATAATCAATATATTGTCCTGGATCTGTCTCCCACTAACAAAGGCAGATTGTTCCTTAGATATGAGAGAGTTCAAGCAAGGTTTAAGGCGATTAGCAAGGACCTTGGCGATGATTTTGTAGGCGAAGTTACACAAGCTAATAGGGTGATATTGTTCTAGTTTTTCTGGATGGGGTACCTTGGGAATCAAAGTAAGAAAAGTCTGATTAATAGTGGGAGGCATTTGACCTGTCATCATGAAGTGTTGTACTTGGAGCAATAGATCATCTTTAATAATTTCCCAATGTGTCTGATAAAACAGACCACCTAGACCGTCGGGACCCGGGGCTTTTGTAGTCCCTAATTGGAAAGTGGCATGTCGCACCTCTTCCATTGTAACCCTTTCAATTAACAAGTCATTCATCTCAGTAGTAACAATCGGTGGACATTGGGCGAGAATAGGAGCATAATCCCTGGATCCCTGAGATGTGTATAAATTCGAAAAGAAAGCCGTTGTCATATCTTGTAGTACCTGTGTGTCACGAATCCACTGCTGTTGATCATCTTGAAGCATTATAATACGATTTCGAGATCTTCGTTGTAGAGTCGATGCATGAAAAAAGCGAGTGTTTTTATCCCCCCACTTTAGCCATTGAATGCGAGATCTCATAGCCCAATACTTCTCTTCCTGCTGCCAAAGTTTTATGATATCCTCTTTAAGTTTAGCAGCTTCGGCTTTTTTATAATTTAAATGCTGTTGATTCGTCAGATTTTGTAGCTGATTTTGTAGAGTGATGGCACTGGATCTTCCATGTGAAAACTTTGTTCGACTCCAAGTAGATAGTGCTTGGCTAACATTCTTTAACTTAGGAAGGAAGACTGGCTGGTTGGGAGAAATAGAATTCCACGCTACAGATATGATCTCGCTACACTCTTCATCATCATTCCAATAGGCTTCATAAATGAACATTTTCCGCCTCCGTTTAATCGGTGCTGAAGTTTGGATTATCAACGGACTATGGTCAGAACCAACCGCAGGTATTGCTAACACTTCGGCCTCAGGGAATAGGATGCGCCAGTCCATTGAACATAAAGCCCGGTCCAACCGTTCCTTAATTATCTCCTCCCCTTCTCGATTATTCATCCATGTGTATTGACATCCCTTACTCTCTAACTCCATCAGATCACAATCATTCAGAACAGAGCGAAAAGATAGCATACGGTGAGATTCAGCTTGTCTCTTACTGAGTTTTTCCCAAGGGTAAAGCACTTCATTATAGTCACCTACACATAACCAAGGAAAGCAATTCATTCTACCAATCATTCTGAGTTCATCCCATACTTCCTGTTGTTGACGATAATTATAAGGGGCGTGAACCCAGGTTAAACGAACGGTTCTATCTTCCTGTACCATCTTGCAAGTCGTATCTATCAAATATTGAGAAGAGCGAAGTACCTGAATGGATACCTGGTCATTCCACATCAGAGATAATCCTCCTGCAATGCCAATTGGATTTATGTTATATGAGTGGTGAAATCTTAACTGACTTTTAATCCTTAAAAGCTTTGATTCTGGGTTCTTTGTCTCCATTAAAAAGGCGACATCGGGCTTTTCTTTGGCCATCAAGGCCTTTAAGAGCTGGACTGTCAGGGAATTGCCCAAACCCTGACAGTTCCAGCTTATAAGCTTCATTTGTCGAGTGGTGGCTGTTGTGGGCCAGCCACCAAAGCCCTTGCTTCGACTTCCTCAGCCACATATACCGGGGTATCCATAAGAGTACTATCATCCGCATCATAGAGCAGCAAGTGCTTAGGCTCATAAGGAGTATATCTCTTTATTTTCTTGGCCTTCCCTTGCTTTGAAGTCAATCTGATATTCTTTTTTTTCTATGGCTTTAAAGTTTCAATCGGTGAAGTTTGAATGTCTTTTAACTTCTCTGCTGTAGGTAATGGTGCTGGATAAATACAAGTTCGAGGTAGCTGATTGAGAGTTGCTGAAACGAACATAGGATCTTCCACAGCAGGGGCCAAGTGGTACAGATGCTTGCCGGGCCTGAATTTGAGTTGGTGGCGTTTCAGGTACAGTTTCTTCCGGGGTATCTACAACATCTTGTGGGTGATAAAAAGCATTCCAGTAAGGACTATTCTCTCTTACCTCTGCCCGTAGCCACTGCCCATAGGCCATTTTCCCTTGACCATCCACCTTTGCTTCTTCAAAAGGTATTTCCTTACAGTAAGACGCATAATGACCCAACCTCCCACAAGAATAGCATAAATGTGATAGTTTCTCATATCGGAAGTCTAGCCAAAGAAGTTTGCCCTCTAATCGGATAAGCTTGCCCGTCTTAAGTGGTTCATTTAAGGGCAATTCCACCCTAACACGTCCCGGTCGAGCTGATGTTCCTTCCTTTGTTTCCACTCGGACTTCCAAAACCCGGCCAAGATGCTGTACAGCCCCGGTGATCATCGCTTCTGTGCACCATTCTAGTGGTAAGCCGAGTACTTGAACCCAAAATGCACATGTAGAAAAGTCATAGCAATGAAAGGGGGTATTAAGAATCCATGGCTTTAGAATAACCAAGTGTCTGGAGAATAACCAGGGGCCTCCATCCAACACCTTTTGTTTGTCTGCTTGAGATTGGAACCTGAATGTATAGAGTCCTGCCTCGCATTGGGAAATCTCGACTTTGTCAATACGCCATACTCGCTTTAAAGTACTTTGCATAGCTGGTAAATTGACTGAAGGATTTGATAAAAGGGATCCTATTAATGTTCGTTGGCATTCATCTAATTTGTCAGGTGGAGGAGTATCTACCCACTCGTCGATGCGCTGCTCAGTGGTTAATCGTCCAAGCCTGTTGCAAAGGGCCAATAACCGCGATGTTTCATCGAGGGCATCCGTCGCCATAATGCCAACGAGTTCGCATAGATTCATAGACCAAGACAAACCATCGGCCGAACTTCAGAGGTAATCGATACTACTCACCGCACCATTGTCCATAATTACACTACTTTCAGAATCAATAAGAAGGCCCATCACTTCTACTCATCAGTCAAGAAACACTATCTCTGACTTACTACTTCCGCCAAACTTGATGAGGGCGAATGACAAACTATGTATATGAAAAGTTACCTGGAGACCTCTTCAGTGGAAGATGCCTTTGATTGCTGTGAAGTTGAGCTTGAAGTCCGAGGGGATGAATTGCATTCAGCCAAGTGTCCTTGGTTTTGTACGGAAATTGAATCTGATCAGGTTTGTGAAGTTCATGGCAGTTCCTACGCACATTCATCAGCAGAGTTTGGGAGGGACAGAAGTTCCAACTACTCATCACAAGATTTTCCAGGTGTGAATCTTAATATTAGCTAATTCTGCCCTTGATTGTGTTGTTCTCGTGTTTGATTCAAATACCGTATAGGAACTGTCCATGTCGTTAGGCTAAGAGAAACTATGTTAGAGCTAATGCTAAGAGAAACTGTGTTAGAGCTAACTCATTCTCTTAGTGTTTCTCTGTCTCTAGATCTCCCGTGTATGCATATATATGTGTAGAGACTAAAATGTCCCGGCGATTGCTGTGATGTTTCGGTTGAGCTTGAAGTCTTGGGGGATGAATTGCATTCAGCCAAGTGTCCTCAGCTTTGTATGGCAATGGAATTTGATTAGGTTTGCAAAGTTCATTGCAGTTCCCATGCGCATTCATTAGCAAAAAGTTTGGGGAGGGACAAAGTTCAAACTGCTCATCACAAGATTTTCCGAGTGTGAATCTTAATATATTAGCAAATTCTCCCCTTGACTGTGTTGCTCTCGTGTTTGATTTGAATATCATGCAGGAACTCTTCACGTCATTAGGCTAAGAGAAATTGTGTTAGGGCTAATTCATTCTTGTAATGTTTCTTTGTCTATAGCTCTCCCACGTGTACATATGTATGTGTTGCGGGATCTCATAAATAATGGAAACGAACTGAGCCAGTCATATCAGATTTCATTGTGATAGACCATTAGTAAGACAGATATATTGATTTGGGGTTGCTATGTCAGTAGATATGAGTTTTACATAACAAGAATAGAATATGCCTAAAACACTAAAGTTTTCATGTTCTGTTTGCGGCTGCTGTAGGAAAGCTGAGAGAGTCAGGCTCGTGAAGAGCTCTTGAACTGGCCAGTGAATTTATAGTCGATTATCCTTTCTTCCAAATTGTAGTGAGGTGAATATATCTGAAGAAAAGCAATATGGTAAGATCCTCATGACAATGACAACTCTTGGATTTAAATCACATAGAGTTGCTAGATTATGTTAGATCTACATATTAATCAAGTGGCAATAATTTTATATTTTTTTGGTTCTTTACATGCTTTGAAAAGGATATTCATACTGTCTTCCTCAAAATCATTGGTTGTTTTCTTCTTTCTGATCACAAAATTGCGAAATGTCTCCTTGAGCAGGGAGTTCCTGGTTCATTCCTAAAGACGCGCTTTAAGAAAAGCCCATAGACCATGGCTCTCATATTTCAAGACAGCATGGCGTTGAACCTCACCAGCCCTGAACATTATGGAAAGCTATTTGCCCACAGGGCTACATTCATGAGAGAAACTTCTCTGAAGGCAGAAGACGCGTGTGTTTGAGCTCTACTGAAAAGGACAATATCGTGTTCGGACTATCCAACTTCAGAACCACTGATATGACTTGGCTGAATGATAATACTATGCAATACGATATGTCAGAGGAAGTTTTGGCTTAGCTCACTTTTGGTGAGAATGTGACTTTCAGAATGGCAAGGCTGAATTCTGCTTCCAATTCGGCAAAATGGATAAAAGCATGAGCTTTGTTCCAATGAATGAAATGGTCCTGAATGTGTACGATGCCTTTCCTTGATCCTAGACTCAATAATCACCATGAGGGCACGAGTTGTGAGTCGGAGGAAGCTGATTACTACTTTTGATTCTGTAACTTCCATTTCCGGAGACAATCTCTTGAGTCTGGGGCTTCTTCAAGGTTTCCAGTGGCTCAACCTGACCTTTAGAATGGTAGAGGGTGGTAACATCGGATACGCTTCCGCTAAGCCATATACCAAGTCTAAATTTCAAGGTGTAATCATGATTTTACAAGCTCCAGTGAACTTAATCAGATTCTGATCATTGTCTCTTTTTGATTTCTTCAAGATTTTGTGATCAGTCTTTTCGCATGTGAGAAATTTGTTAGTTTCTTCTCATATAGAAAGCATTCAGAATTTATTCTGTCAAATTAACTGAATCGGGATACCATTGACAAAGTAATTTCCAATCTATGCTGCATCTTTTCATGGTTAGTCAATTGAGGAACTTTTCACATCAATGCCCTACTAAAATTCCTCATTGTTCAACTGTGGAAAAAGGGATTTCTAGTCACGCACCTTTCTACCCTCGGCCATGGCGCCAAATGAAATGATTACATAGGATATAGATGAAGTCCCCCAGCGTGTAAGGAATGGCTTTACTGGGAAGTAGTTTACACTTTACATGTATATTGAGCCATTTTGAGTCGGTTTTTCATGGTCCTATACTTCGTAGACCTCCCATTACACACTTAAATTAGCTCGCAAATTCGATTTATAACTATCCTTTTTCAAAATGGTGATCCATTTTATATGAATAGTCTCATATGATCTTGAACTTAATTCGTCACCTATACCTAGAGCTCAATTATGATTGTTAGCGCCTACAATATCATGACCGCTTTAGCAATTGATGTCCACTTGTTGGAGTTTTTTCCATTTATACAGCGTTTATAATTGAAGCCAATAGAACACTAGAACAATATTCACTAATAACACGTATTAAAAAAGGATGTTAGCTAGCAATTTCTTTTCATCCTTTAGCACTTTGGAAGGATAAATTAATCCTTAAATTTCCTTGACCTCAAATTATTACCTTCTTGTTCTTTGCCCTCCAATTTTATCCTTTGATTTCTCATTCCACTTAAATAATTGCATAGCTTGGTTGTTTAAACATGTAGATGTGCAGAATATTCCGAGTGGATTCATTAAGCAACATATTCAGAAAAAGCAAAGAGCAACTCTTAGGTATTCCGATAGTGAAGCCCGTTGGGCCTACAGACTCGTAAGAGGGGTTTGATCTCTATATTTTTCTTCTAGTTGACTTGCATTTCCGAGAGAAACTCATATGCGTGTAGGAGACGGTTGCCAGTTTGAGCTAATTGATAGGGATGATAGTATTTGAAGACTCCATTTTGAGTCTGCATGTTTCAGCTAGTTGATAGGGATGATGGTGTTTGAAGACTTCATTGTATGAAATGAGTACTCCCATGTTTAGTCGTGCTGCATCACTGACAAGCAAACTTCCTTTTCTTTGTTAATTGAAAATAAACTCAAAAGGATTTTATGAGGACTTTGGTGCATCAATTTGTAATGCAACGATTTAGGCAGGAATTCTAGGTAGTTATATTTTCATAAATTTCCACTTCTTCATTAATGTTCATAAGAGTTACCACTTCGATAGAAGACAATAACAATATCAAATGGATGAGTCATTTATCCAAGTCAAAGTCAGGACAACTAAACTCAACTCTATCATCAGATTCCCATGAATGAATGGACTAAGATGATCACCTAAAGGCCTGCATTCTTTGCAGCAACAGCTTCTCGTTACTACGTGCTTATCATTACTCATGACTCAGATACCTCTATGTAATTAGATGCCTTTTCTTCTCCCCACATGGTGTCATAGAATCCACAAAGAAACTTCTTTAAATATCCATGATTTGTATTTCTAGAGTCTTTATGTTGATTTGCCATCACAAGACATGTGTATAATCATTGACAACGTTGCTTAGGAGTGAGCTTTAGGAGCTCACCAATTCTCTACACCATTACAACGAAATGAAACAACACATAATATTGATACTCATAACCATGAAGCAAAGCATACCCAAATAAAATTTCATTCAACCCCGAACACCAGAGCACATAATTAACAAATCAAATTCGAAAAGACGGAATCATCGGCTAATTTAAAGAATAGCGGTTAAGCTATGCAACGACAGGTCACCCACCAAAGTATATGAGGGTAAGGAGTGCCACCCAGTCTTTTGACCGGTACCTTCATTTCCCTGTACCATGCCCAAGCAGCCCTGGGGAAGGCATCATGGGGATCTGGCATGGCTGCCTTTTCCCCTTGCGGGGGTTGTGGCCGGGTCAGCCAATGGGGCCGGTATATTTATCGAGGCTCGGATCCCAGCCTTTATCCTGTCTTTCCAGGATGTCAGAGCCTCTTAAGGACCTGCTTGGGTCCTAAGAGTGTCATTGAATAGCAAAAGCAAATTACTACTTCGAAAAGAGAACAACATGTCCAGAATCTGCCAATAATTGCTTACCCTTTCGAAACAAAGAAGGCAAGAAAAGAGGACGCGGGAGACGTGAAGCTTTCTCGATCCTTCTTCTTCTTCCTCGAAAGCGAAACTCGGGGAACCTCTGCAGCACTTCACGGAGGACAGAGCGAAAACGAAGCGTTGGGAATTGCGATGATCAAGAGAAGTGAAGCCGCACTTAACAGAGCAGAGTGAAGTAGAAGTGGGGGGAGAGAGAGAGAGAGAGAGAGAGAGAGAGAGGGAGATTCATCTAGATAGAGTGTTACTGTCGTCGCCGTCGCCGCCGCCGCCGCCGCCGAAGAGAAGACAAAAGTGCGACGCCGGAGATGGCATAACCGAGTCTGGATGGACAGTCCCCCACTCACTTCATCAAAGAAGAAGATCATTCTCTCTCTCTCTGGCGACTCGTAAGTTCACACTTCTGCACCCATCATTTCTCCCATCCGCCAGAATTTCTTGCGATTTTCGTTTCTTATTGCGCATAATTTTCTTCCGATTTGCAGAAAACCTTTCCTCAATTGTCGTCGTGTTCTACAGCAAGGGCTCTGCTTTCAAAATTCGTTCCACAGTCGAGTCTTGTCCTTGTAAACTTCTCATGTCACGCCCCGACTCTCGGTCGCGTGACCATCCTTCAAGCTTGGTCAATTTTATTATGTGATATCCCAGGACTACATATCGCCGACCCTGTCCTTTTTAATAGCACATGCGGAAGCAGTTATAAAAATCCCCAGATAATAAAGCAATGGGATATACAAGTAGGACTAGAAACCTGAACCTGAAAACCACATCCTTATGTACATATACACACTTCAAGTCTAACATCTATTCACATGCACACAAGGTTTGACAAGACTGGATGGGATCTCAATCCTCACCTGGGTCGTACTCGGGGTTATCCTCAAGGTCCTCCTCCACGTACTCCTCTTCAGGTTCCTCAACAGGGATTTCCTCATCAGATTCATGCTCCTTAGGCTCCTCATCCGGGTCCTGAAATGGTTATTCAATAACCACTGAGACAACGTCTCAACAAGTTCTACCCTCTAAGACCTGATTAGTAAACTAATACACCTTAGGGCTGCCTATGCACAACATGAGACAGAGGACTTACCTTGGCCTCAGACTCCACCTGCATATTAGCACAAATCAAATAGGCACCCAAGCAACAACATCACAGATCGAAACATCGATCTAATCGACTTAATCAATTACACGCCAACAAGACCACTCACGGTCATTTCCATTCAATCCATCAATTCGCAACATCAAATCAAGGCAATGATCAATCACATTGAATCACACTCAGATCGAATCACCGATCAATCGACCTAGTCGATTACAAGTCAGTCGAATCATTTCTAGGTCATTCACTCCATCCCACATAACCTCCAATAGTACACTTAGTCACAGAGCTCCATCATTACTCTCAGGCGTCGTTTTCGCCAAGGTGACATAAGTAATAGACGGTTTACGTGCGTTCTTTAAAGCGCCGTTTTCGCACAGTGATATTCCTCATCACCGAACCACGCCCGTCACAGGTCACAATCACTAACAGTCTACGTGCGTTCTTTAAGGCGCCGTTTTCGCACAGTAATGTCTTTCATCACCGAACCACGCCTATCATGATTCATAGGTAGTCTACGTGCGTTCTTTAAGGCGCTGTTTTCGCACAGTGATATCCTTAATCACCGAACCACGCCTACCATAAGTCATAGATAGTCTACGCGCGTTCTTTAAGGCGCCGTTTTCACACAGTGATGTAATTTATCACCGAACCACGCATGTCTATACTTCGTACTTGATCGGTCTCAGCCAATAGAATTCTCAGTTAGTTCTCATCACTCTCTCCACTTACAGCTCAACAAGGCATTACAATTGCTAACTAGCCATACTCGGCCATCTACCAATCAATAATTCAATTTCACTCAATTTCAATCAATTTAGGGTAAATCCCTAAAATATCACTATTTATTTAATTTCACACAATGTAGAGCTCAAATAAATAAACAGATTGTGCCACGACAATCAGCACGAAATTCTGGTCGTCGATCACCTCAGCATTAATTTCCGAAAAATAATTAAATAATTAATTTATTTCGAAAATTAATTAATAAATATTAAAATTCAATTTAGCTCAAGATAAAGCCCAATTAAATAAATGGACTTCACCGCGGTCATCAGCATAATATTCCGGTCATTGGCCATTCAAGTTGAATTTTCGGAAAATAAATAATTAATTAATTTAATTTCGAAAAATAAATAAATAAACACAATAATTCCAATTTAGCACAATATGAAGCTCAATTAAATAAACGGTCTGCGTCACCATCATCAGCATAAAATCCCGGTTATTGGCCATCCCAGTTGAATTTCCGAAAAATAAATAATTAAATAATTAATTCCGAAAATTAATATTTAATTCCTAAAAATTTCAATTAGGCCCGAATCGCCTAATTAACACCCGATAAGGGACGGAAAAATCCCAAGAAGCATCCAATAAATACTATAGGCAATTCTCTATCTAATTACACTAACCACACAACTAATATGCAAAGCAATTAACTAATAATCACTAATCAATTCTAATCTAACAATCTAATTACACTTAATTAACTCTAATCAACCTTTAAGTATAATTAGCGCACTAAGAAGGCATTAGTGAGTGAAACTCACTCAAAACGACGGGCTCGATGCGAGGATCGACTTTCCTCAAAGCGGGCCGAGCATCCAAGCTCGGGAAAACGGCCAAAACGGGCTAAAACCCCCTGCGATACCCATTTTCTGACTTCTTTGTGCGCGGCTGGTTGAGGCGGTTCCGGCGTCGGTTGAGGCGACCAAGGGCGGCTGAGGGCGAGGCGGAGCTTCGGCGAGGTTGACGGTGGTCGGAGGTGGTCGGGCGGCGGCCTGAGGTGGCCGAACGGGACCGAGCAAAGGCAAAACAGGGGCTGGACAGAGGCGGTTGCTCGACTGGACGAGGCGGACGGCGTTCGAACGGGCTAGAGGGAGACGAACGGCGGCGAGGCGGTGTGCGGTGAAGATGGCAGCTCCGGCGCGATTGCAGCTCCTTCAAGCGGCGCCGATCGCTGCTTCTAGTCTTGATGGTCGGTTATGTTCGAACCAGAGGGAGGAGAGGGGCGAAAGAGAGGGCGTGCGGTGAGGTGCGGCCAACCGCGGAGCAGCGGCGGTGGCTCCGGCTTCGGTGGACGACGACGGTGGCGAGAGGCGATGACGGCAGCTGCTTCTGCTTCGCTGGTCTTCCGCTCCCATGGAGTTTTTAAGAAAAAGAAGAAGATGGGGGATGCGTTCGGTCGACGGAGGGGAGAGGGGAGGAAGAAAAATTCAATTTCCCCTCTTCCTCTCACACACTCTCTCTCTTAGGTCATCACACATGGGCCACCATGACCTAATATGATGTCATCTTCCACTCACCATTTCTTGACAATTATACCCCTTCTAGAAGTATTTAGGTAGGCCAAAGTGTGGGGGTAGAGGTGGCATACGAATTTTGCCAAGTTTTCATTCCAATTGAGCCCTAATTCCTCTTGAATTGAATCAAATTGACCCCCATTAATTTATTCAATGCTTCATCATTCCAATTGGTATTTTTCCTTACCAATGTAGCCCACTTGTATCCCAATTTCACAATCTATGGCTTCAACTGAACGAAAACGGCCCTATTTATTCAGTCGAAATTAGAACCCGAAAATCTGGATGTCACAACTCTTCCCTTCTTATAAAAATTTCGTCCTCGAAATTTAAAATTTTACCAATCCTTATACACAAGGTGGGGGTATTGTCGTTTCATTGAGTTTCACTATTGCATGCTAATCCTTCGGTCTCGTGGTGTTGTTCGACCATTTTGACTAAGGAGATCATTTTTGGTACACAAACTCTGCTCTGCCTGAACCAAAAACTGAACTGAGCTTCTCACATAAGACATTCTGTCATCCACATCTGATCTCTTTTTCTCGATTCCCTAATAAACCTTCGAACCTCAACGATTCAAAATTTTGATAGTTCTGAGCAATCTTTACTCTGACACTAATCTGACAACTGCAAATACTGATTACTGAGCTGACTCTGGCCTGTAATCTTTCTTCACTTTCTTTTCACCATTGAAATTATGTACCCTCTGATATACACTGCTTAAGAAAGAACCCTCTGAAAACTCTGCCAAACTTGTAATCTTTGATCTAGATTCGAAATATAATTCATCATCGACACTCCATGTCGGTGAACTATCCGAGACACACACACTTCGGTATACCCACTCTGTGACAAGGTAGAATCTTCAATTTCTGATATCGAATTTAGATTGACGGTTAATTTCACTCCGACACGCTTTTAGTGTGACCTACGCTACTAGTAGTTTTCAGAGCTTTTTAGGACAAATGACTCGTGGTCGATTTTCTTCGAGCCACAATGAACCCACTCGACCCATTGGTGACTCTCGATTGTCGTGAAAATCTCAATGATTCAAATACGGACATAGGGCACCAAAACGATAGAAACATCAAATTAGTGCCGGTCGATGAGAATTTTCCAATTTAGTGGAGTCACCCACGATCGGTCATTCATCTCAGTCGAACCGATCTATCTCTGAGTTCAAATCAGTTTTATACTGTGCCGCAATGATCTCTAAAGATGAACACGGTCAAGAAGTCAATCCATGGTTGAATTCTCAAGTCTATTTGCCTTAAGGTCCTTAATAACTCACCCAGCTAGTCTAGTTATCTCATGAGTGGCCAACTCAGAGAAAAACACTATAATCACGTCGATGAAATGCCCAATTTATCTAATCGAAATCAGAGCCCGAAATCTAGATGTTACACACTCAAAACAAGATCTATTCGTACTGTACCAAAGTGGACCAACTCCATCTATCGATCAACTATTATCCTCAAATGGTATCAGTAATCCCCTGAATCCTTAGTAAGCCTATCACAATGTTCCATTGTAATATATTTCTATTCCCACTTGGGACTCTCAAGTGATGGTAAAAATTCTCCCCGTTCGCATTACCGAGCTTCCACTTACTGACACCTTTGACACTCGTAACCTGCTCAGCGGTATCTATCTTCATATCAGTCTACTAATCTAGCTGATGCCGATTCTGATCCATCTTGAATTGTTTAACCAAACACTGCAATACTTACAGTGAATTTCTAACAAGGTCTTTTCCATGAGTGCTACACTGTCAAGTGCACTCAATTCCCCATGGAACCCGAACGTTCCATCCTCAGAAGTCTTAAAGTCAGATTCTTTCTTGCCAGTATCCTCTTATAAGATTTTCTGAACATCTCTGCTTGTCAATTAGGCGCCGATTCTAACTTGAACATTTGGTTCAATTTTGAGGGCGGCTATAAAATTCAAAAGGTAGCCTACTTCAAATTTGAAAACCAAAATTCAAACCCTTTTCAAGTAAAGTCTACAATTTAGCCAATCTATGCACAATTGAAGACTCTCGGCTCAACACATCAATGACTCATTTCGTTCCTCCAAGATGATACCCGATATCACTATTATAGTTGTACCAAAATTCTGGTTCATGACACCGCTTCGTATTCCACTTATTTGGTCCCAACTGGCGGGACGGTCATGTAACAATCTTCTCATGTTGTACCAATACATACCCAATCCTTTACAAGACGCACGACTAAGGATTTCATGCTTTCCAGAGCCATATGAAACGTTTAGCACAAGTGTTGTAGCCTGTTCTTACTTAAGCTCTGGCAATTATCTTTGCACTCACCTATGCTTACGAATTTCCCTTCCTTCTTAGGAAGTCAAGCTCGCGATGATACTGATGCTGAAAATTCTTTCACGAATCTTCTGTAGCAATCTATCCAATCCCCACGGCTTTTAATCTCTGAGATTGATGCCGGTCTTGTCAATTAACAACCGATTCGATCTTGGCTGGGTCCATGAAGATTCTTTTACATGTAATCACATGACCATTCTTAGGGGCTCTCGTGATCTTCAGCACTTAATGAGCATCCTAGAATGTCGTTACACCACACGATCACCATTGATCTAGATATTCTTTGAACACTTAGTTTGTCAAATTTATGACAGCGGCTGGAGCGTTCGTCAAATCAAATGGCTTCACATTATTCTCACAAGGGCAAAATCAAGTGTGAAATGTTGTCTTCAGTATAACCTCCTTCCTAGTTCTCAACTGACGATAACTTGTCCTCAAGTCGATACTTGAAGACATCAACACTTTTTATAACAAGTCACCCAATTCGTCGATCTTTGACAATGAACACTTATCCTTGATTGTCACTTGATTAAGTCGACTATAGTTGATGCATAATTGCAACGAACCATCTTTCTTTCTTTCTTACTATGAGATTGATGTTTCCCCTAGGTAATGCACCGATATGCATGAATTCTTCATTCATCAATCCTCACATTTGCGCAATTGGTTCTATCAATTCAAGCAACAACAACCGGTAAGAAACTTTAGAGAATGGTTTTGTTCCGGGTGCTAGCTCAATCGTAAATTCTATCTCTTTCTCTAGCAACAATCTGACCATCCTTCTGGCATCACTTCAAGGAATTCTTGGACTACTGAGGAGTCCTCAATTTTCAGTTCTTCAATCTGTCTTATTTTTGACAATCGTCAAGTAACCTAGGCGTCCTTCGTCTAACAAACGGATCGCCACCAGTGACGAGATTAAAGAAGTCAAGGACCCTTCTCGACTCTCAATAAAACTTGGCACTTCTACCTGCTCCTAGAATAAACTGGGTTATTCCACTATAACAATTCATCACCACAAAATGCTCCAAGAGTTAATTCTTTTCACGCTTGGCGATAAAGTCATACACCGACGGCCAATCAAGTGCAACTCTAGTCAGTGATCCCTTTCTTACAACCTTAACATACAATTGAAATTCCACAATTGTATTCCCAACACTCTCTGGCACTATTCTGATGAAATCACTTCAAAACATTCTTCCATTGAATGAAGCATGGTAAATTTTGTTCTTGTTCCTTTTGCCATCCTAATGGCGTCTTATCTGCAGTATCGGTATCAATGCTCCCTTGGACTCACAATGATAGACTTTCACCCGACAGCCGTACTGACTACCATCATAGCACGTTTTAGCCAATCCCAAACACATGATCAATCCATGCCTTTCTTCCATACTTTTGGCACTTACCTAGTGAGTCTTCTACCTCTTGTCAAGTGCTAGGATGCACTATTTCCTGTACCAGAGACCTATCCCAGAAATTCCACAGTGCGTCCTATGGTGCACTTCTTCTCAACTATCTTATCAACAATGACAATAGTAACCATTGTCGAGATTCCATCTACTAATGCGGATACACCATAAATCACTGTCCGTACTGGCGACACTTACCACAATTTCTTGTCCTCAAAATACACGAGACTAATTCATACCATCTTCCATAGAACAACATGTTCCGTTAATCTGAATACTGACTTGACTATGCCACCTTTCCTATTGGGTGGAATAGAATACCATTCTCTCAACATCAGTCTTTACCCTGATCGAATTCCCAATCTACTTGCATTGAATCTTGATTCAAATATCGAAATCTCTTCCCTGATTATCCTTCCAGGTTGGACCTCAACAAAGGTAGCAACAACAACAACTTGATTCTGATCATACCGATTCATCTAGATCCCAAGGAACAATTGCATCAGAACAATTTTATTGGACTTAGGATCAATCAACGCTGATACACCAGTACCAACCTGCGGTGGCACTCTTACGCTCAAGCTGGCCAGAGTCAACACTCTGCCTTCCGAATCCATAATAATTAAAAGCAAGCAATTCACACCCGACAAACAATTCAATTAATCAGCTATCAAAGACATGCACCAGTCATGAATTTAAAGGCCTTTCCTACTACTATCCCATAGGTCATTGCACCTTATCACTCAAATACCTAACCATTGCTCTGATACCACAAAAAGGGGATGTCACGCCCCGACTCTCGCTCACGTGACCATCCTTCAAGCTTGGTCGATTCTATTATGCGATATCCCCAGGACTACATATCGCCGACCCTGTCCTTTTTAATAGCACATGCGGAAGCAATTATAAAAATCCCCAGATAATAAAGCAATGGGATATACAAGTAGGACTAGAAACCTGAACCTGAAAACCACATCCTTATGTACATATAAACACTTCAAGTCAAACATCTATTCACATGCACACAAGGTTTGACAAGACAGGATGGGATCTCAATCCTCATCCGGGTCGTACTCGGGGTTATCCTCAAGGTCCTCCTCCACGTACTCCTCTTCAGGTTCCTCAACAGGGATTTCCTCAACAGATTCATGCTCCTTAGGCTCCTCATCCAGGTCCTAAAATGGTTATTCAATAACCACTGAGACAACGTCTCAGCAAGTTCTACCCCCTAAGACCCGATTAGTAAACTAATACACCTTAGGGCTGCCTATGCACAACATGAGACAAAGGACTTACCTTGGCCTCAGACTCCACCTGCATATTAGCACAAATCAAATAGGCACCCAAGCAATAACATCACAAATCGAAACATCGATCTAATCGACTTAATCGATTACACGCCAACAAGACCACTCATAGTCATTTCCATTCAATCAATCAATTTGCAACATCAAATCAAGGCAATGATCAATCGCATTGAATCAAACTCAGATCGAATCACCGATCAATCGACCTAGTCGATTACAAGTCAGTCGAATCATTTCTAGGTCATTCACTCCATCCCACATAACCTCCAATAGTACACTTAGTCACAGAGCTCCATCAATGCTCTCGGGCGTCGTTTTCGCCAAGGTGACATAAGTAATAGACAGTCTACATACGTTCTTTAAGGCGCCGTTTTCGCACAGTGATATTCCTCATCACCGAACCACGCCCGTCATAAGTCACAAATCACTAACAGTCTACGTGCGTTCTTTAAGGCGCCGTTTTCGCACAGTGATGTCTTTCATCACCGAACCACGCCTATCATGATTCATAGGTAGTCTATGTGCGTTCTTTAAGGCGTCATTTTCCCACAGTGATATTCCTAATCACCGAACCACGCCTACCATAAGTCATAGACAGTCTACGTGCGTTCTTTAAGGCGCCGTTTTCACATAGTGATGTAATTTATCACCGAACCACGCCTGTCTATACTTCGTACTTGATCGGTCTCAGCCAATAGAATTCTCAGTTAGTTCTCATCACTCTCTCCACTTACAGCTCAACAAGGCATTACAATTGCTAACTAGCCATACTTGGCCATCTACCAATCAATAATTCAATTTCACTCAATTTCAATCAATTTAGGGTAAATCCCTAAAATATCACCATTTATTTAATTTCACACAACTTAGAGCTCAAATAAATAAACAGACTACGCCACGACAATCAGCACAAAATTCTGGTTGTCGATCACCTTAGCATTAATTTCCGAAAAATAATTAAATAATTAATTAATTTCGAAAATTAATTAATAAATATTAAAATTCAATTTAGCTCAAGATAACGCCCAATTAAATAAATGGACTTCACCACGGTCATCAGCATAATATTCCGGTCACTGGCCATTCAAGTTGAATTTTCGGAAAATAAATAATTAATTAATTTAATTTCGAAAAATAAATAAATAAACACAATAATTCCAATTTAGCACAATATGAAGCTCAATTAAATAAACGGTTTGCGCCACCATCATCAGCATAAAATCCCGGTTATTGGCCATCCCAGTTGAATTTCCGAAAAATATAAAATTAAATAATTAATTCCGAAAATTAATATTTAATTCCTAAAAATTTCAATTAGGCCCGAATCACCTAATTAACACTCGATAAGGGATGGGAAAAATCCCAAGAAGCATCCAATAAATACTATAGGCAATTCTCTATCTAATTACACTAACCACACAACTAATATGCAAAGCAATTAACTAATAATCACTAATCAATTCTAATCTAACAATCTAATTACACTTAATTAACGCTAATCAACCTTTAAGTATAATTAGCGCACTAAGAAGGCATTAGTGAGTGAAACTCACTCAAAACGACGGGCTCGACGCGAGGATCGACTTTCCTCAAAGCGGGCCGAGCATCCGGGCTCGGAAAAACGGCCAAAACGGGCCAAAACCCCCTGCGATACCCATTTTCTGACTTCTCTATGCGCAGCTGGTTGAGGTGGTTCCGGCGTCGGTTGAGGCGGCCAAGGGCGGTTGAGGGCGAGGCGGAGCTTCGGCGGGGTCGACGGTGGTCGGAGGTGGTCAGGCGGCGGCCTAAGGTGGCCGAACGGGACCAAGCAAAGGCAAAACAGGGGCTGGACAGAGGCGGATGCTCGACTGGACGAGGCGGATGGCGTTCGAATGGGCTAGAGGGAGACGAACGGCGGCGAGGCGGTGTGCGGCGGCGATGGCAGCTCCGGCGCGATTGCAGCTCCTTCAAGCAGCGCCGATCGCTGCTTCTACTCTTGCTGGTCAGTTCTGTTCGAACCAGAGGGAGGAGAGGGGCGGAAGAGAGGGCGTGCGGTGAGGTGCGGCCAACCGCGGAGCAGCAGCGGCGGCTCTGGCTTCGGTGGGCGACGACGGTGGCGAGAGGTGATGACGGCAGCTGCTTCTGCTTCGCTGGTCTTCCGCTCCCATGGAGGTTTGAAGAAAAAGAAGAAGATGGGGGATGCGTTCGGTCGACAGAGGGGAGAGGGGAGGAAGAAAAATTCAATTTCCCCTCTTCCTCTCACACACTCTCTCTCTTAGGTTATCACACTTGGGCCACCATGACCTAATATGATGTCATCTTCCACTCACCATTTCTTGACAATTATACCCCTTCTAGAAGCATTTAGGTAGGCCAAAGTGTGGGGGTAGAGGTGGCATACGAATTTTGCCAAGTTTTCATTCCAATTGAGCCCTAATTCCTCTTGAATTGAATCAAATTGACCCCCATTAATTTATTCAATGATTCATCATTCCAATTGGTATTTTTCCTTACCAATGTAGCCCACTTGTATCCCAATTTCACAATCTCTGGCTTCAACTGAACAAAAACGGCCCTATTTATCCAGTCGAAATTAGAACCCGAAAATCTGGATGTCACATCTCAGCCCACTGCTTCAGATCGTGGACCATGGAGGTCCTCAATCGTCGTCGTCTACATCTCATGTGCTTCTCTCTTGAGTATATGTATGGTCCTTCTTAATCACACGGGCGCAAGATAAGGAGCTAATCCGTACAAGCATGTGGCGTTCTTCTTTGCCGGTACGCAAGCATTTGTTATAGAGTCATGTCTGTGTAGGAGATTTCTTACGTGTGTGAGCTCATTGATGAAAATGATACGAGGAGTCGCTTTTACGCCTTGTTCTTAATAAACTCCAGAGAGCTTATCGTCATGAGAATTTGGAGGTGTGACTTGCGGTTTAAAATGTCGAGTTTCTGCTTGTGTAACTCTATTTCCGTCGTTCTTTTCAAATTCCAGAAAAGTTTCTAAGAAGCTCTTGTTTTAATCTTGATTGATTACGTCATGATTTGTACATAAACTATCACTAAAGTTGTCGTTTTTCAAGTACAGGGAGGACGAAACAGTTAGAAGATTTGAGGCATCGGGAGCTGGTTTTTTATGGTCCTACACACCCAAGGCCTCAGACTGGTCTTAAATTGGCCAAGAAATTCCAAACGGAGAATCCTTTTTTCAAGGTGGTGATGAGGCCATCTTCTGTTAAGCATGGCACGGTAAGATCCCAAGCTTAATTACTCAAACTGGCATGACGGAAAATCGAATATATCAATGCTGTTTATATCTTTGCCCATACTCTATTGTAATTTCAAGTTTACCTCATTATGTAGTAAACCACGACATGTTCTTTTCCTTGAAGTGTTCATGACTATATGTTTAAAACCAGTTACACATCTTAACGATGGAGTAATTAAAGCAGGGAAAAGAATGAAAAGATAGTTATTAGGACATAAGCTAGTGGTTAGAGGTTCAGAAAGATAATAATCATCTTCTTCTTTTTGTGGATAGATGTGTTGGAAAAGCAAATGCCAAGGCAAGTCTTAAGAATTAGAGTTTGAGTAATATGTTAATCGCACAAGGAGACTATGACATGAACAGGCAAATTGCAAAGAATGTTGCTGTCTCCATTAACTCGCTTCCTACTTGCTCACGATATGATCTTGACAGCCAAGTCACTCACTAAACTCTGGAATGCTCATCATCATGAGAATTTGGAGGAGTGACTTGCTTTTTAACATGTCTTGTTTCTGCTTGCGTAACTCTCTTTCTCTCATTCTCTTCAAATTCTAGAAGAGGTTTTTTAAGAAGCTCTTGTTTTGATCTTGATTGATTACGTAATGATGTGGGGATAACTTCTGACCCATGCTATATTTTTTCATGGCAAGTCCAATTAATGAAGTGTAAACAAACTGTCGCTAAAGCTGTTGTTTTCCAAGCACAGGAAGGACCAAACAGTTAGCACATTGAGGCATCCTGAGATGGTTTTTTTATGGTCCCCCACACCCAAGGCTTGTCACTGCTCGTAAATTGGCCAACAAATTTCAAATGGAGCATCCCTTTTTCAAGGTGGTGATGAGGCCATCTTATGTTAAGTATGGCTTGGTAAGATCCCAAGCTTATTTACTGAGACTAGCATGTCTGAAAATCAAATATATCCATGCCGTTTATATATTTGCCTCTCCTCTAGTGTATTTCCAAGTTTACTTAATTGTATAGTAAACCATACGATATGTTATATTCCTTGAAGTGTCCATGGGTATATGTTTAAAATCAGGTATATATCATAACAATGGAGTAATTGAAGCAGGGAAAAGAACGAAAGGACAATTATTGGGACATAAGCTAGTGGTTGGAGTTTTGGGAAGATAGCGATCGTCTTCTTTTTTTGTGGATAGATGTGATGTAAAAGCAATTGCTGAGGTGTCTTAAGAATTAGAATCCAAGTTCTCTTATATGGAGAAATTTGACAATGGAGAAATCAAGTATATGTAAATCGCACAAGGAAACTATGTGGATATGGACAACCAAATTGCAAAGAATGTTGCTGCTTCCATAACTAAAGAGAAAGACCTAATACATGAGGGGGTGGCATTTTATGATTCTGAAATTTCGTTGTAGATCTAATGACTGATAATTTTTTTGGCAAATGGGATATACTGTTGTATTTTGTTATATTAATCAAATTTGGGGCAAAAAAGAAGATGATTTTACTTTGTCAAATTGAATCGATAGTTTGATGAAACCGTATTTGAGCTGCACTTGGAAGAATCGAACAGCTTAAGTTTGACATTTGACATACATGTGCCAATCATCGATGTATTTGCTTTTTCCCTGGGATAGTGGTCTGTGTGGCTGAAATTTGTATGTTTTAAATATATATAGGACATGGAAGGCTTCTTCTGAATGTTTCCCTATTCCAATCTAGGAGCATGATGTCACGCCCCAATCCTCCGAGCGCGTGAACATCCCACTCTGGTCGATACAAATGCGACTTCCCAGGACGTGTCGCCGACCCATTCATTTAATTACACATGCGGAAGCGAAACAAATCCCCTGACAACATTTAACTTGGGATAGAAAAGCAAGCAATCAATCACAACCAAACAAACTTTCTATAAACACATAGGTTTATATACAACAATGGATTGTCTACAAAATAGACAGGCTCAACAACTAGGGAACTGTCCTATGACCAACTTGTCAGACACGTTCGCCGATTCTTCAGCCTCCACCTTCCGAACTCCAGGACTTCCGGTCCTCCACGACTGTCATTTAGGGACCTGGAATATTATCCCACAACCGGGATGAGACTATGTCTCAGCGAGTCCTACCCTCTAAAACTCAATTAGGAAGAAAATACGCCTTAGGGCGCTCTAGCCACACAAATAGGATAGAGGACTTACCTCGCCTCAATTCCTTCCTGCACGTCACTATAATTCATATTCAAACAATGCTCGTACAAGCTGAAACTACCGACACTTACATCGGTCTATCAATTCAATCAATCCAATCATTCACAATGATTCAATTCCATCATACTATCTATCTTTTCATTTCAATCCGTACTATCTATCAACCATTACTATCTATCATTCAATACCGTCTATCAAACCAGTCGTTAATACGACACATGCTCTCCGAAGCTGTAAATATATAGACGGTAACTTGCTCATGCTGTATAGATAGATAGTATAATAGCTTGCCAAAGCTGTAGCTGATAGATAATATGATAGCTCGCCAAAGCTGTAGCTGATAGATAATATGATAGCTGGCCAAAGCTGTAGCTAATATAATAGCTCTCAAAAGCTATAGCTCATATAATAGCTCACTGAAGCTGTAGCGTATAGATAGCTCATTGAAGCTGTAACTGATATAATAGCTCACCAAAGATGTAACTGATATAATAGCTCTCAAAAGCTGATAATTCAATAATAAACTAATCCATACTTCAAATAAATCAATCAATAAATCCAATCGATTCAAACTGGCCATACAAACCAATCACGGTGCTAGAAGCTAACACCGGGTATTTTCAAGTTAAATACCAAAACTTCTCCAATTTTATTCAATTCCTCACTTAGGAACAATTAACCATAATCATCATTTCCACTCAACTTCTCAATTTAAAATATAATTAGCACAAACCGACCCGGACCTTTGCGATCGGCGCGAAATTCTAACGACCGGCCATCCCAAAGACAAAATTTTGAAATTATTAAATAATTAAATTTTATTCCGAAAATTAAATAATTAAATATTATATTATAATAATATAATTTAATAAAATAATATTTATAAATTCGAAATAATTAATTAATTAAAAATAATTAATTAGGGTTTAAACAAGATTACACTAATTTAATCATACAATTAGCCCTAATTAAACATCCATTAAGCTAATCATACAACTAATCTAATTTACATTAAAATAATCTAATCTAACCACCTAAACCTAATTAGACTAATCTAAACACCCCTTAAGCGTCATTAACTCACTAAGCAAGGATTAGAGGATAAACTCACTGGTTTTGCGCGCCGGTAAGTTCACGACGACCCCAACACCAAGGCGGTCAATAAATCCCAAAGTGGCGACACCAATGGAGGCCGGGAAGGGCTTGAAAACAGACCACGAAGTCTCCAAAACCTTGCTGTCTTCTGCTTCTGATCTGGGCTGAACTGCAGAGAAGAAACCAGCAACTTCAACAGCGAAAACGGGTCGATCGGAGCTCCGGCAAGCGGGTGGTTGGCAACTGGCAGCTCCTGGGGGTCTTAGGGATCTTATAGAAGGTTGGGATGGGCAAAGGAAGGGTCGGAAAGGGGCGAAACAACAAGAAAACGCGAAATAGGCGGAACCGGGCGAGTCCAGACGGTCCGGCGAGCGGCGGCTTCGGTCGGTCGTACGGGATGGCCGGAGAATCGTTCCGGCGAGCAGTGAGGTGCTCCGGAACGGGCTGGATGTCGTCTTCGCGGCGATGGGTGGCTCGTTTGCTGATTCAACCGGGAAGTTAACTTTTTACTCGGATATTTGGCGAAAGGTCGGCTGGAGCAGAAACTGGAACGAGGGGAAAACAAGGGAGGAAAACGGCCGACGATGGCCTTCTGGGCATGCGACAATGGAGGGGCTGGTGCTGCTCGGTTTCTCTGGTTTTTGCTGAGCTTCTCTCCTTCAACAACAATGGAGAAAGCTATTGGAGAAATCTTTCCAAAATATTTTGAAGCTGACAAAACGTTTCTATCAGTCTAGTCTGGATATTTGCAGACCTTCTGTTTAGAGTCTGAAGACTTTCTGATCACCAGACTCAGCACTCAAGACTCAAGACTCAAGACTATTTTCATTGACAGTTTTTCTAATCCAGTGACGAAGGCAATCCAGAGCCGAAGTATTTGGTTGAGGATTTAGTCCTATCCTCTGGAGAAGATCTCTTGGCTGGATAAAAATAATGGATTCTTTTATTTGTAATCTAGATCAGTTGAAGATCCAATGGTCGACGAAATATTCTTGGAAGTTTCTATTCTTGGAAACCAAGATCCCGATTGTATGGGCGAACGGGATTGATGGGCTATCGTCGAGTTCCTTTAATAGCTCGAATGATCTTCTTAATTGATTCCGTCCAACGGGTAGATTGGAGGAATTCCTTTGGTAAGTGCCAACGGGTATGATGGCATAAATGAGTATAAAAGGAAGACGTTCTAGTTGCTTTAGTGTATGATCGATAGAGAAATTTCAAAGTCTAAAGCACCTTGATTATTAATCGATATTGAGCGAAATTGTATACACAGAGAGTGTCTATACTTAGTGAGACCTTGAGCGAGTGTGGTAGATCATCTACACCGAGAAATCAAGGAAGATCAACGCTGTAACATCTCTTTGTTCATAGTGGAATCCAACCAATAGGCTGTCAGTGCAGAAGAGTGGACGTAGGCTTGAAATAAGCCGAACCACTATAAACCGCGTGTTCAATTTTCTCTTCCCTTCTCTCAGTCTTACCTTGATTATTATTTGTCTTAAATCTATCAACTGTCTAGTATTGTGCAATTATCGAGAAAAATATTTTATATACCTATTCACCCCCCTCTAGGTACTTATACTAGCTATATCAATTGGTATCAGAGCCTGTGTACTCATTTTATTTGAAGTGTTTTTCTTCAGAGTAAAAGATCCATGACTAATATGCTAGTACCAAGGCTGGTGGAAGGGCAAAGCAATACCAGACCACCCTACTTTGATGGAAAGGATTACAACATCTAGAAGAACAAGATGAAAGCTTTCCTATGATCAAAGGATCCTCTGGAATGGGACGTTGTAGAAAGAGGAATTACTCCTACAGCTGCATCAGTCTCTGAAAGAGGGAAAGAAATTGTTGAGACCAGCAGAATGACTCAGGAAGAGATAATCAAGAGACAAGCACTCGATGCAAAAGCAATTTACTCTTTATATTGTGCTTTGTCACCAACTGAATATAACAGAATATCTTCTTGTGTTACAGCAAAAGAAGTTTGGGACAGATCACATATCACCTATGAAGGAACAGATCGAGTGAAGGAGACCAAAATTAACGTTCTCCTCGGTCAATATGAAGCCTTCAAAATGAAACCAGGAGAATCCATAACTGACATGTTTAACCGTTTTATAGATATTGTCAATGGTCTTGAGAATCAAGGACAAAAAATTTCTGATCCCATGAAGGTAAACAAGCTACTACGTGGACTCTCCAAGGATTGGAATCATATAAAGACTTCAATAAGAGAGACGCAAAGAATTATGCCATTATCTGTCGACGAGCTGATTGGAACTCTTCAGTTTTATGAAGTGGAACGAATTAATGAAGACGAAGATCCAAAAGGTAAGAAATCCATTGCATTAAAATCAAATGATGATTCGATGATCTGATTCCGAAGATGATTTGGACGATGAGGAGTTTGCTCTCATGATAAGAAGATTGAAGAAAACTGAATAGAAAATGGAGAAGGTTCAACTCAAAGAAACAAAGTTTTCAAAGACAGTAGACCAAGTCTGTTGATGATGAGGAACCAAACAAAGATGTAGTTTGCTTCGAATGTAAGAAAAAAGGACACATCGACCTAATTGTCCTCTTCGAAGAAGAAAAGAGGAAAAGCTGAAACGTTTAAAAGCTCTCAAAGCCGAAACACGGGAGTGATACTGAGTGTGAAGAAAGTGATAATGAATATGCCAACCTATGTCTCGATGGCACATTCGGACTCGGACTCAAATTGCGGATCGACTCGGGACCGTGAATTTGAGGCAAATAATTTTAAAATTCCTGTCAAAGTTTCTAAATACATTGATGAACTGTGTTTTAGTCTTAAGACTTCTCTCAAAAGAATTTCTGAACTTAAAAAGGAAAACTCAGCTCTAAAACAAAAGGAAAATGTTTTAGAAGAAAGAGTTAAAAGTTTATACTTGAATGTTTCCACTCTTAAAGAAAATGAAGATAATCTTTTGAAAGAAAATGCTTTTTTAAAAACTGACTTATCAAATATTTCAAAGAAATTTTCGATAGGGTCCGAAAAACTTGAAAAAATTCTTTCAGCTCAAAGACCTTACTTCAATAAGTCTGGTCTAGGCATGACAGCAGAAACAATTCCCTTGATTGATTTTCCTAAAGTAAAAGAAAGAATTAAGAAAAGACCCTCGAGAGAGGCTTACAAAAATTATTTCAAGAAAGTTTTTGTAAAGTTTGTAAGTCAAAATGCCCTCAGGTGTTCAAAGTGCAACAGTCCGAATCACTTTGAAAAAGAGTGTCCTATGGTTTGGAAACTTGTTAAGAAAGTATGGGCTAATACTGTTTATCTTACTAACACCAAAGGACTCGAGAAAATTTGGGTACCAAAGAAAGCTTGAGACTCTCTTTTAAATGCAGGTCTCTGTCAAGAAAAAGGTAAAGTGGTATCTTGACAACGGATGCTCAAGACACATGACATGAGACTCAAATTGCTTCATAAAGCTTGTTCAAGTAAATGGTGGAAAAGTTTCCTTTGGAGGAAACAGCAAAGGAAGTATTGTGGGATTTGGAACTGTGAAAATTGGAAATCTCACAATAAGTAATGTTTCCCTAGTGGAATGACTCAATTACAATTTTCTCAGCATTAGTCAATTGTGTGACACTGGTTTTAAGATCTTCTTTCAAGAAGGAACATGTTCTGGAACCAGTAAAGACTCTACTCAGTCTTTCATGGGTCGAAGACATGGAAATATCTATCTTCTGGATGTGAAACCAAATGAATCGCAATGCCTAATCTCAATTCAAGACGAAGCAAGCTTATGGCACAGAAAGCTTGGTCATGTCAACATAAAGCAATTAGCCAAAATCTCATCAAAGCAGCTTGTTCGAGGTCTACCCAAATTACCATTCCAAAAGTCCGATCCATGCACACCATGTATTCTAGGAAAGCAGGTAAGAAATTCATTTAAGCCAATAAATCATGTCTCTATTAATCATGTACTACAGTTGCTGCATATGGATCTCTTCGGACCAACCAGAACCCAGAGCATTGGAGGTAAGAAATATTGCCTAGTAATTGTGGATGATTACTCCCGCTTTACTTGGGTATATTTCCTTGCAAGTAAGTCCAAAACCTTCTCGTATTTTGAAAAATTTGCTAAAAATGTTCAAAATGAAAAAGGATGTGTTATCTCAAGTATAAGAACAGATCATGGAGGTGAATTTGAAAATCAAGATTTTACAAAATTTTGTGATGAATCTGGCTTTAAGCATGTGTTCTCCTCTCCATATACTCCTCAGCAAAATGGGGTTGTGGAAAGAAAGAATAGATCTCTTCAAGAAATGGGTAGAACTCTTTTAATTGAAAGTAAGATTTCTTCACGATTTTGGCTGAAGCTGTTTCAACAGCGTGCTATATCATCAATAGAGTCTTCTTAAGACCTATTCTAGAGAAAACCCCTTATGAGTTATTCAAAGGTAAGAAGCCTATTGTTTCATACTTTCATGTGTTCGGTTGCAAATGCTTTATATTGAAAAATGCAAAAGATCGAGTTGGTAAGTTTGAAGAAAGATCAAATGAAGGCATCTTCCTTGGATATTCTACATCAAGCAAAGCCTACAGAGTCTATAACAAGAAGAGCCGTCGTGGAGGAGTCAATGAATGTCAAATTTCAAGACTCTACGCAAGATGAATCGATCAGACTCATTATGAAGAGTCTCGAACCGCTCCAAACCCTCAAAAGCTTACAACTCCGAAGCATCTCGACTGGAAGACTAGCATCAAGTTTGTTCATGAAGATTCAAATAAAGAAAGAGATCATCAACTAGATAAATCAATCGAATCGAAAGCATAAGTCCAAGTCATCCCAAAGATCTCATTATCGGCGAAATTAATGAAGGAATTCGCACTAGATCCAAAAACGTGAAGAGTCTAGTGCTATGGCTCTCATTTCTGAAATTGAACCAAAAAGGCATAGAAGAAGCTTTATCGAAGAAAGCTGGATTGAAGCTATGCAAGAAGAGCTCAGACAAGTTCAACATTAATGATGTCTGAGAATTGACATATAAACCAAACGGTAAAACTATTATTGGAGCTAAATGGGTGTTCAGGAACAAGATGAATGAAAAAGGAAAAGTCGTATGAAACAAAGCAAGACTCGTGGCCAAAGGATATACGCAAGAAGAAGGAATAGACTATGATGAGACTTACGCACCAGTAGCAAGGTTAGAAGCTATTCGACTATTACTTGCGTTTGCTTGTTATAAAAATTTCAGTTTATTCCAAATGGACGTCAAAAGTGCCTTCCTAAATGGATTTATCCATGAGGAAGTTTATGTGGAACAACCACCTGGGTTTGAAGACCCAAAGAAACCAGACTCAGTCTTCAGACTGAAAAAGGCCTTGTATGGTTTAAAGCAAGCACCTCGAGCTTGGTACGACAGACTAAGTAAGTTCTTAATACAGAATGGTTTTGTCAAAGGTAAAGTAGATACTACTTTATTTATCAAAAAGGAAAACAAAAGCTTTTTACTTGTTCAAATATATGTGGATGATATTATTTTTGGATCCTCTAATGAAAGTTTGTGCAAGAAATTTTCTAAGTCTATGCAGGATGAGTTTGAAATGAGCATGATGAGAGAGTTAACATTCTTTCTTGGTCTTCAAGTAAAGCAATTGAAGGAAGGAACTTTTATTTATCAAGAAAAATATGCTAATGATCTTGTCAAAAGGTTTGGATTGGAAAATTGCAAAAAGACTGACATACCGATGTCAAGTTCTTTGAAGATAGAAAAAGATGAAGAAGGGAAGAAAGTTGATCAAAAGCTGTACAGGAGCATCATTGGTTCACTTCTTTATCTTATTACTTCTAGACCTGACATTTTGTTGAGTGTTTGCATCTGTGCTAGGTTTCAATCAGATCCTAGAGAATCCCATCTCGGTCTGCGTAACGTATTATTAAATACGTTGCTTCATCTTCAAGCATCGGTCTTTGGTATCCTAAGAAGGGAGACTTTAATCTTAAGGATATTCGACTTGAATCTAGCCTGGGTTCGAGTCGATAGAAAGAGTACTTCGGGAACTTGCCAGTTGCTTGGAAGCAAGACAATGTCTTGGTTTTCAAGAAAACAAAGCACTGTGGCTCTCTCAACAACAGAAGCAGAGTATGTAGCTCTTGGAAGTTCTTTGTTCGCAAATTCTATGGATAAAACAACAGCTACAAGACTTTGGAATTGAAGACTCATGCACAGAGATCAGATGTGATAACACCAGCACAATCAATCTCACTAAAAATCCAATCCTTCATTCAAGAGCAAAGCATATAGAGATTCGACATCACTTCATTAGAGATCATGTTCAAAATTGAGAAATCTCGATTCAATTTGTTGATTCAAAAAATCAACTAGCGGATATATTCACAAAGCCTTTGGAGAAAAATCAATTCGATTTTATCCGTTCCAGACTCAGACATTCATGGCTATAGATTGTAAGTTGTTATTATATTCAAACTCGAAAAGGTACAATCTTTAGTTCAGTTAATTTATAATTTCCGTGAAAAACAGAATCTTGTCTTTTCAAAAGGATTAACTTCTATTTGGCGTTAATGATTTTAAAAAGAGGTGTTTGTTCACTTTCCTTGTGCCGATTGATCTTTCCTTTTTTAAACTAAGTTATATATATACAGTTTTCTTTTTCGCCTAATCTTCAAAACCCTAAAAGACATTCTCCTCCCAATCCTGTCTCTACTTCGTGTTCATCTTCGAGAAAGTTGTCATCTTTTCTTGGGAAAGCGAGTAAAGGAATCTTTCAACGACAAGGAAGGATGTCTTCTTCGAGGAAGCTTTCAAGAATCGCGAACAGGGGACCACAGAGAATGAGGGAGGGGCCTACCCATTTCGATCTCACTGAAGAAGAAGATTTATCGAGTCAGCAACAGAGCCCGATTCACTCTCCACCATGTCACTCAACACCATCTACCCCACAAGGTGCGGGTCAACAACCAGAGGAAGAAATAATCGAGGACGCAGACCTTGTAAGAGTCCAAAAACCCTCTTTTATTTACAAGCTCTATTGTGCGATGAAGAGCATTGGGACTCCGTTGAACTACGTAGATGATTTCCTTAAAGATAAGAATTATGGGAATGAGTATATCTTTTTGTGACGAATGGAGAATTTAGGAATTGCTCCCAAAGAAAAGGCTGAGGAAGCACTTGCGAACATTCCAAGTGACCCTCGTATATCGGGACCGAATCCGACTGACGGGAACGATGATGATAAAATGTTCAGTGAATTTCAACCTAGAATGGGTGTTGCTGCGAAGATGAAAGGAAAAAGAATGGAGTTGTTTAAATCGAAGGAACAAGAGAATATGTTCTTCAGACTGTTAAAACGAGGGGTGATAAACCCTAGCAGTGTTGATTTCAATTTCTTGGATACCATTAATGTGAACTTAAGGGAGAAGTTCAATCTGCTTCAACTTGAGCAATTTTGCACCGATACCACAGACGGTTATGCGCAATTGACAGCATACTTCTATTCGAATCTTAACTTTTTAGATGCGAATAGAATATCATTCAGTGTTCGAGACCAGGACCATGTGATAGATGTGAACATGTTGGCTGACATAATTGGAGTTGAACGAGGACGCTATCAACCGATCAAAGTTTCAATTGCTCGTGCCTCATTGGAGCTTGTCAAAGATAGGGATACAGAGGGAAGAATTACCTATTCAATGATGCGTGTCATCAATATCTTGCTTCATAAAATTGTGATCAATCGTATCGGGCGAAGTCTACATCCAAGGCGCGTGTCTAATTCCGAGGCAAAATTGATGTACGCGATTAACTCAAGGAAGAAGTTCTCTCTCCCACACCATTCTCTTTCACATGTACAGAGCAATGGCGAAGGACAAGGGCCAATTGCCTTACCCAAGTCTGGTGACCAAGATCTTCAGACACTTGAATATTGAACCTCCACATACTCTTTGTGTTCGACCATGCGAAAAAATGGTGGTAGGTTTTAAAATGCTGACAAAAATGCGTCTGAAAGAGTTTGCTAAGGCAATGGAGAAGTTCAGAGTGAAGACTCCAGTACCTTCTGCTTCAAAGAGAAAAGGGAAGGAGCCCATCGGTGCTCCATCCAAAAAGAAAAGAACTCTCATCTTGAAGGATGAAGATGAGGAGGAAGATCTCACTATCTCTACATTGATAAGGACCAGACGTTCTGTACCTAAATCGACGGAACATCAGAAGAAAGGGAAAGAAGTAGAGGAAAGAGAACAGAGAGAAGAAGAGAAGCAAGCAAAAAACAGAGAAGCAGAGGAGCAGCAAGAGAAAGAGAAAGAAGCTGGAGAAGAAGGAGAAGCAGCGAAAGAAAAGTCTGCAGATGAAGCCGGAGAGAAGGGGAATCTAGATGCTGAAGAGCCTGACCATCACTCTTCCTCATTTGAGGTCCTAGAGATAGGGGAAGATGGCGCGCAAGGAAGGTTTACACCACATGCTACCAACAGTGAAGGTGTAAGACGCTCACCAGCAGATCCAAAAGATTTTCAGGCTTCTCAAATGCCTGAAGAAGGACGTGATACGTCAACACCAAATCTACAAGATTATACAGAAGCTCCATCGTCTGCATTCACTCCATCCGAGAAAGCAAATGCGAGCACACAGACGGATAATACAGCAGATTTTCGTCGTATCCTTGATGTTCTTCTGGAAATGCAGGGTCAAATCTATGCTCTGGACTATGAAATTCAAGTCATGAAGAATGCTGGACAAGCATCTTCTGGTACCCTGGCGGATCAAATGAAAGACCTCGCTCTTCAAATTCAAGCCAATGCCAAAGGAGAAGAGGTAGCTCATCTAAGGGAAGACTTGAAGCGGCTGGAAGGCATCGTCCAGTCGATGGGAGATTTCTAGATCGTGCGCATTCCCAAGCAGACTGACTCTTTTCTCACTTTTTTTAATGATGACAAAAAGGGGAGAATTGCAATTTGAACTTCAAACTTTGACCTTAAATTTCTTTTGTGTGTTTGAATATGTTTGTTTTTGAGTATGACTTGAGTGAACTTGGGTGTGAACTTGAATTTGATCGACTTGGGTGTAGATTTTGATGCTTGATTTGTTTGCATTTATATCAAGTGTTGTTGTATGGTATTACTCATGAAAGACTAACCCATTTTTTGTGGATGCAGAGTCTGGTTGATTTATTAATCTTTATGAGATAGCCATATTGCTTGAGTAATGATTTTGCAGGTCAAAGTTGTTCAAATCTACAGGAAATTTTTGTCATCATCAAAAAGGGGGAGATTGTTGGAGAAATCTTTCAAGAATATTTTGAAGCTGACAAAATGTTTCTATCAGTCTAGTCTGGATATTTGCAGACCTTCTGTTTAGAGTCCGAAGACTTTCGATCACCGAGACTCAGCACTCAAGACTCAAGACTCAAGACTATTCTCATTGACAGTTTTTCTAATCCAGTGACGAAGGCAATCCAGAGCCGAAGTATTTGGTTAAGGATTTAGTCCTATCCTCTAGAAAAGATCTCTTGGCTGGATAAAAATAATGGATTCTTTTATTCGTAATCTAGATCGGTTGAAGATCCGATGATCGACGAAATATTCTTGGAAGGTTCTATTCTTGGAAACCAAGATCCTGATTGTATGGGCGAACAAAATTGATGGGCTATCGTCAGGTTCCTTTAATAGCTCGAATGATCTTCTTAATTGATTCCGTCCAACGAGTAGATTGGAGGAATTCCTTTGGTAAGTGCCAACGGGTATGATGGCATAAAGGAGAATAAAAGGAAGACGTTCTAGTTGCTTTAGTGTATGATCGATAGAGAAATTCCAGAGTCTGAAGCACCTTGATTATTAGTCGATATATTGAGCGAAATTGTATACACAGAGAGTGTCTATACTTAGTGAGACCTTGAGCGAGTGTGGTAGATCATCTACACCGAGAAATCAAGGAAGATCAACGCTGTAACATCTCTTTGTTCATAGTGGAATCCAGCCAATAGGCTGTCAGTGCAGAAGAGTGGACGTAGGCTTGAAATAAGCCGAACCACTATAAACCACGTGTTCAATTTTCTCTTCCCTTCTCTCAGTCTTACCTTGATTATTATTTGTCTCAAATCTATCAACTGTCTAGTATTATACAATTATCGAGAAAAATCTTTTATATACCTATTCACCCCCCTCTAGGTACTTATACTAGCTATATCAAAAGCCACAAATTAAGGGAGAAGAAGGCTGCTGAGCAAGGGGGTCTCCTTGGGCTCTTTAGAGCTCAACACTTGCCATTCTCTCATTGGCTTTGCTGCCATCATGACATCACATGACCTCAACCACTCTCTCTCCTCAAGCTTCCTCCACAACCTTGCCAATAGGTGCAAAATATCCCTAGCCCCATGGCATACGAATTTTAGACATTTGTGCATCAAATTCTATCAATTCTCACTCAATTCCATCCAATTGAAGCTCAATTAAATCAACCCATGTGTCCTCAGCCTTCTCATGACATTTCCCCGTCAAATGATCCAACTTGCATCCCGAAGATTCAATTAAAAAGGGCCCTGTGACAATCTTGAACAAAAACGACATTACTTTGCTTTTCCACCAAAAATCTCGATCTGTAGAAAAATCTTCTGGAGATGAGTCGACATTCCTAAAATGAATTGTGACTTGACAGAACTTCTAATTTATGTAATCGGGTTCAATTTCACAGTTAAATTCAATCTGGTGCGACTTTAGCTCGTCCTAATCTACCGGGTAGCTTTTAGGAATTTTCTGTGCAATTGACCTATGGCTGATTATTTTCAAGCCACAAAGTACATCTTTGACACCTTGGCGACTCTCGATTGTCGTAAAAATCTCGAGGTTTTGATTACGGACACAGGGTACCCAAAACGACTGAAGAATCGGTCTAGTGCCGGTCGATGAGGATATTGCGATCAGGTGGAATCACCCACACTCTAATCACATATCTCAGTCGAATCGACCTATTACTGATCTCTATTCGATTCTGACAGTGTCGTAATGATCCTTGCAGATTAATACGATCGAGTAGCCGATTCATGGTCGAATTCTCAAGTCTATTGCGTTTAGATTCCTTAACGGCTTCACCTGATAGACTAGTTATCTCGTGAGTGGCCAACTCAGAGAAGAAAGCTATAGACGCGAAGATGAAATGCCCGACTTATTTAATTGTAACCAGAATTGGAAAAATCAGGATGTCACAATATATATTGACATTTGACTTTGGATTGATGACTTTCATTATATGGTTTATATTAAACTCCTAAAATTAGCAAGTAATGGCTTAAACTCATGCTGTGTGTGATTTGATTCTCTCATTAGGGCAGGCTTATATTTTGGTCTGTTTTTCACCATATGTTGGTCTTTCAACCATGTTTAGAGGCAGTATGCTCCTAATCAATTCATCACGCAACATATTCAGGAAATCATGCGAATTGCAACTTTCAGGTATTTAGTTAGATCATGGACAGTGAAGCTAAGGAGCTATGGAGACGTGATATTGGGGCGGGGGGTTTTTCTTTTCTATTGGTTGGCCCACATTTGCAAGGAAAAGTCATCTGCATGTAGAAATTCATTGATAGGGATAATGTGGTGTTCAGAGTCTACGTATCCACTAGTGCTGCTTAGGACTAGATTTACATCAATCGAGATGAACTCTGGAAAGGTCACTTTGGCTGGTACAAAATGAATTCAGTATTCCAAATAATAACTGCTTCATATAGTCTTGATGGACCAAGGAAGTTTACTTCGATGTCGATTGTGTTTATGAGGTTGATAATAATCCAAATGCACACTCATCATTGCCACATTCCAAATCTGAATGAACTGAAAAGGATGTGCTTCAAGATGTCCTTTTTGGTTTATGCATTCTTGTTATATTGTTCTTCATTTTGAATATGAAATCAAGTCTCATAGGCTTATGAAGATTATACATTTTATTTTTTCCCACAGGGAATACCAAAGAGGTTCATGAGAATATGGTGAGAATCTCTCAAAAGGATGATTTCTGAGAGATTGGTTTGACCTGTGGAATTGGAAAAATGCGATGAGATGGTTTGGCTATCAAAGGGTTGGAATGAATTTGCAGAGCATTGCTATACCTGTGAGGGCCAATTTTTCATCTCAAATCTGAAGAGGACTCAATTTACCATGTAATCATATTTGATAAAAGCATGTCCAAGATAGAATAACCGCCAATCAATGCCAATATGAGGAACCGAGCCTTAGCAATTGTGGAATTATCTTGCTAAAAGTGGAAGATGCCTGCAATTGCCATGATGTTGCAGTTGAGCTTGAAGTCTTAGCAGATGAAGCCAAGTGTCCGTGGCTTTGTATGATGATGGAATTTGATTAGTTTTGCGAAGTTCATGGCAGTTCCTATGCATATTCATCAGCACGGAGTTCGGGGAGGGACAGAAGTTTGAATGGCTCATCATGAGATTTTCCAAGTATGAATCTTATATATTAGCTAATTCTCCCCTTGATTGTGTTGTTCTCTCATTTGATTCGAATTCCATACTAGAACTCTCTAAAGCTAAATTCATTCTCTTAGTGTTTCTCTGTCTCTGGTTCTCCCATGTGTGCATATGTATGTGTTGGGGGATCTCGTAAATTCAAGCCAATGGAAACAAGCTGAACTAGTCATATCGGATTTGATTATGCTGAGAATTGTATTGGCATGCAAATAGGCCTCAGAAGCTACAGCATTAGTAAGACTCAAAACTATTGATTTAGGGTTGCTATGTCGGCAGATATGAGTTTCACATAACTAATTTCTTCATGTTCTTTTGCAACTACTGCAGGTGTAAGCTGAGAGAGCCGGGCTGGTGCAGTGCTTTTGAACCGGCCAACAAATTTAAACCTGAGTATCCTTTGTCCGAAATTGCAGTGAGGTGAATACATCTGAAAAAAGACAATGTGGCAAGATACTCATGACAATGGCAACTCTTGGGTTTAAATCACAGAGTCACTAGACTGTGTTAGCACTAGGTTACTCACGCATCATGTCAATAGTTTCTGTTGTAATCCTTCACATGCTTTGAAAAGGATCCTCCAACTGTCTTCCTCAGAAATCATTGGTTGTTTTCTTGTTTCTGATGACAAAATTGCGAAATGTCTGTACTTGAGCAGAGAGTTCCTAGTTAATCCCCAAAGATGCATATTAAGGAAAGCTCATGGACCATTGGTTTTATATTTCAAGACAAATCATGGCCATTGAAGCCCATCAGCCACGAACATTATGGAAACTTATCTGCTTGTTGGGCCGCATTCAGGAGAGAAACTCCTCTGCTGGTGGAAGACGTATGTGCATTCGAGCTGTATCGAAAGGGACGATATCGTGTTCAGAGAATTCATCTTCAGAACCACTGATAAGACTTGGGTGAATAACGATACCATGCAATCCGATGCAGCAGAGGAAGCATCGCTTTTAGTTCACTTTTGGTGAAGAACCGAACATACAGAATTACTAGGCTGAATTCTGCTTCTAGTTCGGCAAACTAGATACAAGCATGAGTTTTATTCCAATGAATGGAATGGTCCTGAATGTGCTTCTTCAAGGTTTCTGGGGCCTCAACCTGACCTTTAGAAGTGTAAATGGCAGTAACATCGAATACACTTCCCTTGAGCCATATACCAAGCCTGAATTTCAAGGCACAACCACGATTTTACAAGCTCCGGTGAACTTACATCAGATTCTTTTCATCATCTCTTTCTGATTTCTTGAAGATTTCGTGATCAGTCTTTTCGCATGCGGGCGCAAATTGAAGTTTGTCGGTTTCTTCTCGTGTGAAGGGCTTTCGGAATTTTTTTTATTTTTTATTTTTTTCATGTTAGCTTAATGTTGATATGCATGACAAAGCGAATATACTGGCGTCTTTGCGTCGCTGCGGCACGACACTTCCGCATACTCTCTCGACAGACACAGCATCTGAGCCTCCAGCAGTGGCTTTTCATCTTATAGAATCGGCAACATCCCGGCGCTCTCAGAACTCGCTCTTGCCGCCGATAGAGCTCGCCAATTCTCTCTCTTTCTCTTCCTTGCAAGAACTCGATACCTCCTCCAAAGTACAACTGACGGCAATGGAAATTCGGGAGACAGCAAGAGGATGGGAGAAAACAAAAGCGAAACGTCCCACAAATGGAACGTTCCGGTAATTATGACTGTTGATCAAGGAAATTCCATGGTCAAGTTCCGCCGTTGTGGTTGCACGGCGGCTGGCGTCTTTGAACCAGTAGCGACGCTGTTTGTGCTTTGGTCGGTGCTGGAAGTAACAATCGTCAGAGAACTCAGTCTCGATGAATCGCTGGTGGGTGCTCCATTGGCGGTTGGACTCTCTCTCCCTAGATTTTGTCCGACCAGATTTTTTTTAGCATCTTCCCTCTGTCTCTCTCTCTCTCGCTAGCTCTGGATTCCCCTGATTCATCTCCACCAATTCAGATCATGCCCACGGTGAAGCACAGCATCGGATTCCATGTTCGAGTCGTGACCACTTTGATTCAAGTCGTCACTTTTCCTGTCCTTACCCATGTTTGTCGCCGGGCCATCTCAAGCTCACGTGGCCATCGCCGCCGAACCATCATCAGGGCCATTTCATGTCCGATTTAACTTTCGAGTCAATTTCCGATTCACTCGAGAATACATTCTGTTGACTCTTGCTTCGTTCTGCTCGGCTCCCACTTCATCGCCGTCTTTCAATTCCATCCTTTCGCCCATCTACGCCGCGCACAAAGGGGATGCGGAGTGGTGTGTTCACTGTTTACAAGAGCTTTATCTGATTGCCAAGGCTGAGGTTGGATGGATGATCATCATCTGGATACGATCCACCGATTCGAAGGTTGAGATTTTTCGGGTTTTGCTCTCAGCTCCCCCACCGGTCCGGCCTCACTTCATCGACCACGGTAGCCGAGGCCAATCTGGGTCGTCATCATCATCCGAGACGATATGCCAAGCGTGAAGATTGGCGGCGGTGAGCACTAAGAGAAAACAACGAAGAGCAAAAAGGAGCGAAACAGCGGATGGAGATGCTTTGGATTTTGCCTGGGGATTGTGGGGAAAACGGGACAAACGAGGTGAAGCCGATGGTGGTTCTTTGGATGAGAAGGAAATAAAGTGTTGAAAAAAAAAGAGACGAAGGGAAAATACAGGGTGCCCACGAGAAATCTGTCTAAAGGAAGACTTGCAGAAGAGATGTAATTCGTCATTAAATCGAGCATCTTCCTTGCAAACTCGATCCCTCCTCCACAGTGCAACCGACGGCAATGGATCTTTGGTAGACGGCAAGAGAGAATTGGAGAAAAACAAATGGAAACAGATATCAACAGACGAAGTCAAAACATGTCGAAATTAATTCTAGAATTGAATCGAAGATGATATGACCTGGTGGTAAGTACAACCGTCGATCTGACATATATCATGATCACCCGAATGTTAGTGAGGAACCGGCTGTCCATGGATATTTCTTATGGTGTGATCTTCGTTCCTCCGTCTGTGTTACAGAATCGTTTCACTTTCTCTCTCTCTAAGCGCAATTCAACGAACACCTTCTACTCAGAGGACGCAGCACATTCAATGACAAGGAAACTCGTGTGTCAAGTTCTTCGCCGTGCATCGTTTTCTCTATGTCCATCTTCATTCTTCACCAAGTCTTCCTCCATCAGGGTCGTTTCCTATCCGATTGAACTTCCAAGCCCAGTTTCGATTCATTCCAGAATACGTTTTGTCGATTCTTGCTTCGTTCTATTCTCTCCCACTTCATCGCCGCCTTTCGGATTCCAAATGCCGTCGCTTGCGTCCTTCGTTTAGCCCGTCTACACCGTGCACAAAGGGGATGACGGGCTGGTGTATAGGATCCATTGATTTGAAGGATGAGATTCTTCGGGTTCACTATCGGCCCTCCTGCCGGTCCGAGAAGCCCGTTGAAAGGAAGACTTGCATAAAAGATGGAATTCCTTGAGAGGAAGATTCATCCCACGACTCAGCCATCATTTTCATTTTCTTTTCCTTAGAAAAAGGCATCAAAAACTCCAAACGACGCCATTGCCGCTTCTCTTCGCTTCACATACCTTTGTCGGATCTCTCCCTCCATCTCGATGCACTCCCCCGCTCAGTGAATTCCGAGTCGCTCCACCATCACCCTCACTGTCTACTGCTGCCTTGAAACCGAGTTGCACTCACCTGTTTCCAGTGCGAGCCTCGTGATTGATTCCGTCCCTCGCCGTCTTTAGAAACTTTCGGTGATAATTTTTTTTCCTTCTTCCGGTTTAAATCGTGTTTTCGTATTGTGGATTCTTACGTGTTTTGACAGAGGCTTCAATCTGGTGGCCTCGAGCGATGTTTAATGCTCTTGTCATTTTGCTCATCTATGGAGTTCATTTCAGATTTTTTTTTTCCTTTTTTCCTTGTTTCCAATCGTGAATCCGAGACCACTTGGAAACGAGCGAAGATTGAACTGAAAACATCGTGAGAAATCGCCACAGCGAGCAAGAGTTGTGCAGAGTTAAGCTCGGTCAAACAATGGTTCCGTTTTCCTCTGTTTTTTGGCATCCTATCCTATAGTTACTTCTGGATTTAGTTGTGGTGCAAGGGTGACTTACTAGCCATTCCTGATCAGTCCTTCGGTTAGTGCTTTTCTCTAAATCTCGACTTGAGGAAACCTTGGAACATAAGTTTTTGCATTTCCTCAAATAATTTCAGTAGTTTGTCTCAATATTTTCCGTGCTAAGCTATCTTCACATTCTGTATGGAATCCATCTACAATGTAATAATCTCTTCTACTATATGTGAGAATACCCTAGAGTTGCGTAATGTGGTCGATGGTACAAAAAGTGCTAGGTATAAACAATCGGTCTACCAACTTGGCGTGCAAATGAGATTTTTCCCATCATGTAGTCTTTTTGTACAATCAAGTTACTAACTTTGATTTCAATTACCTGATGCACTAACATTATTTTCCCCCCTATCCAATCAATGCATTATGAAGACTTTTTGAACAATTTTTCTATGCATTATTGATGTAGTGTCTTACATATCTGATTGGAGATGCCATTACGACATGATGCCATATGGGTCTCAATTAAGAAAAAAGTAAAAAACAAAAAGTTTAAAAAAAAGATAGGGTTACGTGGCCCTTGTGTTACGAGGGGAGGTTCTCAAGGCGTAACCCGATCGGAGGAAGCTAAAGTGATCATAAGTATTTAAATCCTTTTTTATCCCCATTGGATTTTCTAAAGATTTCTTTAATTGAGTCCATAACGACTATTTTCATTTCAATTTGCCCCGCAAATTGATGAAGGTCAATAAGCGATTTTAGAGTCATGAAAAATCTAGTTGCCATAAGCAAGCCAAACCAACACGACGGTCATTTTGTCACATATTTTTATCAACACAATGGTAATTTCATCACATATTTTTACGCTCAAGGGCATTGGTTTATTTACTAAAATAATCATTACTTATTGAAGTTTGCCCCCACTAAGAAAAATCTCGAGATGCATCCATGGATCAACCATGATTTGGTCGGGTTTCGATTAGTTACAAGTTCTGAAGTTCATCCGCGATTGAAATGAGAATATAATGATTGATTGCAAAAATGCGATATATAATTCAGTCATCGCAATTGATTTACCCTAAATAAGTAGGTCTTATATTTTGAAGGTCAGTCTTACTGCGTATAATATTGCTCTTTAAGTAAGTAATAGTAATATTTGTGTTCTTTTGGATATATAACGCAATTCCAATACAAGTCCCCACTTTAACTTCTGGCCTAGCCTCATCCCATCAATTTTTTGCAAAATTCCCATCAATCCATCTCCTTTTCCCTTTCAACCTAGTGGCCACTCGTAGCCGAAATCACCGTCTTCTCCCCATCTTCAGTTGAATGAAGACCTGCTGAATGAGCGTTATGCGATCTTTTGCGGCAGTTTTGGATCAGTCTTTAAAGGTTGAGTTGAAAACTTTTGGGGAATAAATATCTGAAATCATTTGACATAGGACTACACAGTCTGCTTCTGCTTTGGAATCGTAGGTTATTTTTTGAATTTGTATATCAGAGAGATGAGCTACTCATGTATCCATCTTCAAGTGTTGAAGTTTCTGCTGTAGGCAAAGGTGAAATCAAGAGTTGATTACGTGCAAGTGTTCTGCCTGAGTTTTCTCATGTCAAATCTAGGGAAACCAAGGGCATGTTTGGTAACGTTTTCTGTTCAAAAATTGTTCCGAAGAACAGAAATAGAAAAAGTGTTTCTGTTTCCGGGGAACAATTATTGACCAGAAAGATGCATTTGGTAAACTTGTTCCGGGAATAAAAAATGAATAGAAACACGTTTGATAAATTTATATTCTTTTTTTATTTCTTTTAATTTTTTAATATTTTTATTTTATTTTTCCTTTTTTCCTTTGTTTTTTATTTTTTTTCTTTCGGCCACCGGCGGCCTCGCCCGTACCACGGCGAGGCTCGCTGCCCCGGCGAGGCCAAGCCTCGCCCCGGTTGGCTGGGCGAGGCTCGGCCTCGTCTTGGCCGGGTGAGCTTAGCCTCACCCCTGATCCGGCGAGGCCGAGCGAGGTCGCCGACCCTCGAAGGCCGGTCGTTGGCCATGGCCGAGGCCGGCGACCAACCAAAGAAAAAAGAATAAGAAAAGAAGAAGAAAAGAAGAAGAAAAGAGAAGAGAGAGAAGAAGTGTTTCTTTAAAAGTGTTTCTAGAACAAGAAACAATTTTTTTTTTTGTTTCTCATTTATGTTCTTTTTGTGTTCCGGGAACAAAAAATCAGATTTTGAACAAAAACGCAAACAAACGCGTTTCTGTTCTTTTTTTGTTCCCGGGAACAAAAAAAACAAAATTTCTATTCTTAAACAGAAAAAAGAAATGAAAACATGCAACCCCCAAGAAACCTCAGCATAAGCTGTAATTTCTCCTATCATAGGTCTAAGAGAAAATAGAAGAAATGATAAGAGTAAAAATAATATATATATGTCTTTTCCTTTTGGGCGTTTCGAGAAGTTACTCGGAAGAGCTCTATCTTTTGACCGATGGTTAAAGATTTGTTGTTTTAACCTGTGTGCAATCCCAGATTTTTAACTAGTGCCAAGATACAAGATGTGGTGGCTTCTCAAAGAAGGTGTTGTAGCACTTCTTGTTGTTCTCATTTTGACATCTATCAAGCTTGTTGACACCTAAATTTTAATTAGGTTATTAATTTAGCCTTAGTTTCTTTATTTATGTATTTTTCCCTTTTTTCGGATAATAAACAAAACAAATAACAAAAACAACAAAAAAACAAATAAATAAAAAAAGAAGTTGTCCCCTCTTCTTCTTCTTTTCCACGCAGGCCCAGGGCCCAGCCTTTTTCCCCCAAAGCCCGGCCCCCTTCTCCTCTTCTTCTTCCTTCTTCCCCCTTATTCCCCCTACGCCTCTACAACTCACGCACTCAAAGACAACCTACGGCCAAGGAGGGTAGGCCGACGTCGACCGGAGATGACAGATCTCAAGCGCCATTATTGGCCTCCTTCAATGCCGAGCACACCTTGTTGGAGGAGCGAGGATGGGACGCCGGTTCAGCCGCGGGCATCTGGTCGGTAAGCCAAAGACCGGCGGCCAAGCCCCTCTGTCGCTGGTTCAGCCGCGGGCTGCCGTCGCTACCTTCTGTCACTGCCACCGAAACCTCGTTGCGCCGTTGCTGCAGCTAGGTATCTACCGCCGCTCGCCACCACTCGCCGTTGCTTTTCCGTTCGAGATCTGGTCACCGCCTCTGTCTACTGCGTCACTGCCATCGCCCCCTTGACCGTGCAACCCTAATCTCCCAGTCCCGACTAGCCAATTAGATCGGCCCCATTGTTGAGTCGTGCTCTTCAATCCGACGAACGACCGACCACCGTCGTCCTTTGTGTAGCCGTCATCGATGATGGGAGCTGTCGCCCCAGTCCCTTCAATAGCGCCGCGAAGGAACAAAGGGGAAAGGAGGCCGGAAATTGAGTCAATTCGCGGGTCCGTCCGACCTAGTTTCCCTGTCTCCGAGTAGGGTTTCCTCAGTCGGACTCGCACTCGTCGGGCCGGTTTTTTTAACTTGGGGGTGTCCTTTTTTTTTATTATTATTCAAATAGGCCCAATTCCGGTGTGGGCTGAGTTTAAAAAACAAAAAAACAAAAAAAAGCAAAACAGAAAAATCCCGGGCCGGGCTCGCATTGCGGGCCCGACCGGATCTCGCGGGTTGCGAACCAGGTCGGACCCAACCGGGGATCCAACCCGGTTCTTTTTTTAATATTATTATAATATAAAATAATATTTTAAAAAATCAAAAATCAAAAAATAATTTATTTTTCAGAAAATCAAAAAAATCAAAAATATCCCTTATTTTCCAAAAAATATCAAAAAATCCAAAAATCCCTTTTACTTTAAAAAATAGAAAAAGGTCCCAAAAATGTTTTTCCTCCACAAAATGCATGGAAAATCCCTCAAAAATCCAAAAAGCCTTAGGGTTTAAACAAAATTAGGTACCAAAAGAGCATTAGTGATTAACTAATGTAATCAAGTCCCGATCATAATTTCTCCAGTTACGCAGAGCGAGTATTTCTCCCGATATTTTGCTTGGGTTTCTAATCGACCCACCCCAAATTGATTAGTGACGACTCCGTTTTAAAATTAATTTATAGATTAAAAAACTTGGACCATTAAGTCGTAAATTGGTGGACTTGAGAGAGTCCAGGCTAAAAGACCTAGCCAAACCATTAGCCTCCTTTAGGCGCCCACACCCGATTGCGAGCACTGAAAAAAAGAGGTCGCGACAAAGCTAAAGTAGAACGTGATAAATGGATATTTGCTAGTGTACCTACAGTTTTCTTGTTCTTTCTTTTTGTATCATTTCAAACTCCTTCACTTATGATTGTTTTCTGTGATTATGTTTGGCTCTCAGTTTCTAATTAATGTCTCTTTTTAAGTTACATGAACTTTTGTGAACAGACTCTTTCTGTTTTCTCTTCCTATTTTGGCTGGATCGAAAAGTCTTTTGCTGTGTCGATATAGTTGTAGTGTTGCCTGCTCCAATATTTTCGGACTTGGTCACTAGTAGTTCTTCAATTTTTAGCATGGCTTCACTTCTTGCATTATGTATCAATTAGGCGCTTTGATGGTTGGTATCTACTATCCATAACTATCAATTTAGTGAATGTCAATTTTGTTGCAAGATGCGTACTATATATGCTAGTACTTCATTCTCTCTTTCTTTGGTTCTTGTAGGTATGGGTGGCTGCTTCAATTGGTGCCTTTTATTTTGCACAAACAAAAGGGATACACACTTAGGGGGTGCATGATAACCAAAATTCATGTTCCAGAAATAGTTTTTCTGTTCCAAACCCGTTTTCGGAAGAGAAATTCGTTTGATAAACCTATTCAGTTTTTCTATTTATGTAATAGATTTCTATTCCAAAAATAGGTTTGGAAGAGAAATCAGAAGTTAAAATTTTCTACTTCTCTATTTCTGGAATAGAAGTCAGAAATAAAAATTATTCTCATCGTTCGTTAATCGGTCCTTCATTTGTCACAGTGACCACCGCCCGTTAGTCGCTCACCGCGCCGCCACGGTAGCCGCCGCCGGCCGCCACCACCGGGCGTTGGCCATCCATCCTCGCGATCGCCGGTCCACCACCGTCCGAAAGGAAGAAATTTTGTGTCGTTATCAAACGAATTTCTATTTTTAGAGCAGAAATTTTGTGTCATTATCAAACGGTTATTTTTGCTTAGAAACTCTTCTAGAAATAGAAATAGAAAAATCTATTTATGTTCCAGAAACTATTTTTGGAACAGAATGGTTGTCATGTACCCCCTTACTTACTTCGGATAGCTTCCACCTGAGGCATCCTTCTCCCTCCGCACTCCCACCCGTTTTTTGCTTGAGTTATCTTCCCATTTATATTAGTTTCTCAATTAAGAGTATTTGAAACTGAGCGAGAATAGACCTGCGGTCCCTCTTGATGGTGATATTTTGTCTAATCCATGTCATGCCTACATCCTTAGTACCCTTAGTGCTTTGTCATGAAGCAACCGAAAACAGCATATAAAGGGACATCCTCACTAAAGAAGGAACCATAAGGGCACTTCAAGGCCAGTATCATTAGTGCCTGCACAGCTGAAGGAAGAGAACTATAGAAGGTATATCTACGAAATGTTTCAATATTCAATGAGGTAAAACCAACATAACTAAGAAGTTCACCCAGACTGCAAGCCTAGAACATCTGAAAAGCCATAAATGATATACGTAATCCAGCCTTCGTAATATGTAGCATTCAGCAGGAAAGCTATGTCTACAAATGAGAAGTATGTAGAAAACTGCTTTAATGAACATACCTTAGATGGACAGCAAAGCTGAATGATTGCTTAGTTGAGTAGAACATGCCTATGTGATTTAATAACTTGCACAATGCCATGTTAGGAGGCTAAAGAATCCATGCACACACAGAAGTTATACGCCCAACGCATACACTTAAAACATTTAGTGGACTGGTAAACCACCCTGTTTGTCATGATTCAGATATGTTTTTTTAATATGATCTGCCTGTGGAATGAGCTATAAAACAATTCTCGTTCAACTGATCTTACTGGAGAATTATTCGATACTTTAGTTTGGCAACAATCTTGATGTAGAATCTTGCTGCAATATCATCACCATTTAAAAGAAAGGAAAAATGATATTAATATAATGGATTGAATCTAGCATCAATTGAAAGTCAATCAACAAATGTCCAATTCCACAACCTCAATTTCACCTCAAAAGCAGCTAAGAAAACTTACGGGAAGGGGAGGAGGGAGGAGCTGTGTGGTGAAAAGAGGAGGAACAGCCCGCTGTATGGACTACAGTGGCGTTGCCATGGTGGTACTCAATCCTTCGGTACATTGGAAGTCAGACTTCCACCCTGCTCTTTGCTTCATTTATCTTTCAATTTATATCAGTTTCTCAATTAAGAGTATTTGACACTGAGTAAGAATAGAACTGTGAGCATGAAGAAAATGATAGTCCTCGGGGTGGTCACTCTTTCCGGTGATATTTGTATAATCCACGTCATACCTACATTGTTAGTACACTCAGTACTTCCTCATGAAGCAATCAAAAAGCTAAATATGAAAGAGACATCCTTAAAATATAGAAGGAACCACAAGGGCACCTCAAGGTCGATATCATTATGCCTGCAAAGCAGAAGGAAGAGAATTATGGATGATATATCTAGGAAATGCTGCAATATTCAATGAGGTAAACCCAACATGGCTAAGAAGCTCACCCAGCCTGCGAACCTAGAAAATCTGAGAAGCCATGAAGGAAACATAACCAAGCCTCTGTAACATGTAGCGTTCAGCAGGCAAGATATGTCTAGAAATAAGAGACTTTGCTCCAAGGATTGGAAGCACATAGAAAAGTTATTTTCTGAACATGCCTCGGATGGACATCATGTTGAATGGTTAGCTTAGTTGAACACGCCCCTATGATTTGATTCCAATAAAAAATGGTCAAAACACATTAATAACTTCCACAATGCAATGTTAGGAGGGTAAAAGGAATCCATGCATGCATAGTAGTTAGATGTATAATGCATACATTTAAAACATTTGGTAGACCTTGTGAACCACCCTGTTTGTCATGATTCTGACTTGACTATATCAGCGATCAAACACAAATCAACATACAAAGTAAACAGCATTACAACCTCTTGTTGAAGAGATTCATATAGAACCAAAACATACCCTCCAACTTCTCAGTCTATTCCTATTTGTAATGCCTAGCATAGCAATCATGAAAATGGTGACTACATTCCCACCAAACGCCACAATTGTGGACACCGTTAAGGAGAAGCCAATCTAAGAGAATTGTATCTGCTATCCTATTCCATTTGAACCAGAAAGACAAGGTACCAAATTTGAAGGACATATATTACTAAAGCACTCGGACAATCTATTTCCATCCCACACTTGAAAAACCACAAATAGAGATGTTCAATCAAAATCCACTAAAAGAATAGATGCTCTGTTAACTAACTAACTAATGTATGAAACTAAATACACATTAAGCATCAGATTACCTACTTCCACAGAGAATGGGGCATAGGGACAAGAGAGAAGTTTGCACTAAAAACTTGTTTAAGTGGAGTCTTGTGATCATTATTTTTCTCTACAGTTGTAATGGAACTTAGCACTTGTGGATATATGTTAAAACCAGTCACTATGAGAGACAGCTCAATAATCGCCAAGTTGAACTAAAGGGGCTGAATCGAAAATTTGAAAGGCAAGAGCATCACGTGATTCGTTCTAAATTTGGCATCGAAAGTCATTGCGTCCCACACATATCTAAAGATACAGAAATTACATGCCGAGAAAAGAGTCATCAATGAAAATATGTAGATAGAAGCCCCGATCAAGACAGTGACAAAAGATCATAAACACCACAAGCGCAAGCCGAAAGTGATTCGTTAAAACCGCTATGGCTTGCAAGTAAAGCGATTGGAATGAGCTACAAAACAATTCTCATTCAACTGATCTAACTAGAAGAGTTTTCCGATACTCTGATTTGGCAGTAACCCCAATGCGGAAACCTGCTGCGATATCATCACCAATTAAAAGATGCAAAGGACAAAATGATATCAATATAATGGATTGAATCTTGCCATCTTTGAAAGTCAATCAGCAAACATCAAATTCAAGACCTCAATTTCGCCTCAGAAGCAACTTAAAAAATAAATAAATAAAAAAACTTACAGGAAGGGGAGGGAGGAGGAGCCGCGTGGTGTAAAGACGAGGAATGCCCCGCCGTGGGGACTACTGATGGTGTTGTCACACCCCGATCTTCGTGCACACACAAATCCTTTTCTCTTGGTCGATTTTATAATGCGATACCCCAGGACTATGTATCGTCGACCCTTTCATTTATTAAGCACATGCGGAAGCAGTTATAAATCCCCAGACAGTGAATCGATGGGATAGAAAAGCAAGGCCATATTTTTCATATTGAAACTTATAACCAAACTTTTATACAAAATACAAACGAGAGTGCTTCATAACTATTCACATCAAAATGGAGTTCACACAAGAAGATGGAATCTCAATCCATCCGGGTCGTACTCAAGACCCCTCTCGGTATTATCTTTTTCTTCCAAAAATCCTTCTTCTTAGGTTTCACCTCAGAGTACTCCTTCTCAGATTCCTCCTCAACTCCTCATCAGGGTCCTGAAATGTTTTCCCCAAACCGGGATGAGACTACGTCTCAGCGAGTTCTACCCCACTAAGACTCAATTAGGGAACCAATACACTACTCGGTTGCCTAAGCACAGCATGAGTCAGAGGACTTACCTTGGCCTCAGTTTCCACCTGCATATTAGCACAGTTCAATAGGCACCCAAGCAATCACATCACAGATCAATATCTTGATCAATCGACCCAGTCGATCACACGCCAACAAGACCACTCATGATCAACTCCATTCAATCAATCAATTCACAACATCAGATCAAAACAATGATCAATCGACCTAGTCAATTACATGTCAACGATGACCATTCCCCGGCCAATTCAGTTCAATCAATCAATCCATGACAAACGGATCAAATCACATCGATGATTCCATCTATACTCGATAATTAATCTCAACATTCCCACTCAAATATAGGCTCAAGGCGCTAGAGGTGACCCCAACACAAAGTCTCGTCATCGTGCGGTACTTAGTCCTTGACCACAAATAACAATAGTATAAAGCGCTAGAGGTAACTCACACGAAATCTCGCTATCTTGTAGTAGTTAGTCCTTCACTACAAAATGCAATAAGGTAAGGCGCTAGAGGTGACTCACACGAGATCTTGCCATCGTGTAGCACTTAGCCCTTCACTATGCATAACAATGCTGCAAGGCACTAAAGGTAATTCCAATGCGACTCAGGTTGCCATGTAACACTTAGCCCTTGACTACAATAAGCAATGGTATAAGGCGCTAGAGGTAGCTCACACGAAATCTTCTACTTGTGTAGTATTTAGTCTTTTACCTGCTCATGATCCATTAGTTTCCCTCAACACAACACACATCACATCAACTTCCAATAATCATCTTGCTTCAACTATAAGTCAACACACGATTAATCTCTCACGGCCCAATGACATTGTGCCTCGCACTTAACTTCCTCAATTAAAGTAATGTCTTGGCCTCATTTCTTTGTATTAGAAATACCCGATAAAATATCGTGCGTGGGCACACGGCTGGCCTTAGCCAAAATCTAATATTTTCCTTTCCATAACTCCCACATTTTCTATAGTCCACTCAAATAGTTTTGGCATTATCAACCGATGCCCGATTATTTTTCAATTAATAACCAATGATTTTCCAATTAAAAAATAATTCTCATCATTTGCAAATAATTCAATTCAACACAAAATAAAGCTCCATTAAATAAACGGACTTCACCACGATGATCATCACGAAATTTCGATCGTTGGCTAACCCAACCTTAATTTCCGAAAAATAAATAAACAATTAATTAATTTCGAAAATTAATAATTAATTACAATAAATCCAATTTAGCTCAAAATAAAGCCCAATTAAATAAAAGGGCTGCAGCACGATCATCAGCATAAAAATTTGGTCACAGGCCATCCAAGTTGAATTTCCGGAAAATAATTAATTAATTAATTAATTTCGAGAATTAATAATTAATTATAATAAATCCAATTTAGCTCAAATTGGCGCTCAGTTAAATAAACAGACTTCACCACGATCATCATCATAAAAATTCGGTCACAGGCCATCCCATTTGAATTTTCGAAAATAAATAATTAATTAATTTAATTTCGAAGAATAATATTTAAATACCAAAAATTCCACTTAGGCCCGAATTGCCTAATTGAAGCCCGATTAGGGTAGGAAAAATCCCGGGCTACCCTCAATAAATAGTAGACCATGTCTACTTGCTAAATAAACATTCAATTTGTCTAATTCGCATCACAATTGACTAATAAATACTAATTTATTTTAATCTAACCACCTAAACCTAATTAATTAAAACTAAACAACCTTAAGTGTAATTAGTCTACTAAGCAAGGATTAGTGAGATTACTCACCGGAATCGCGCGCAAATCGGATCAATCCGACGGGGACGGCACGAGGAACGATAAACCCCAAAGCACGGCTTGGGTTCGAGACCCAGAAACGGCCCAAAAGCGGGCCTAAAGCTGTTGGAAACCCACTTCGTGGGTTGCTGTTCTTGGCTAGCCGGAGCTAGTTCGGTGGCCAAAACAGCGAGGCGGGGCCGACAGAGGGTGAGGGGGACGCCAGGGAGGCTGCGAGGTGGCCAGACGGAGGTAGGCGATGGCCGGAGGTGGCCAGATCGAGCTAGACAAAGGACGAACGGCCTAGACGGCGCACAGCAGCAACGGTGAGGTGCGAAGGGGCAGTGATGGAGCGCGCAGTGAGCGGCGGACGCGCGGGTGCGGGCGGCGATGGTGGCTGGCTTCGGCGAGCTGCTGTCGTCCGGCTTCTTCTTCCGCTTCTAGTTCAATTCAAACAGCGAAGGGGAGAGAGAATGTCGAGAGAGAGAGAGAGAGAGAGAGAGAGATGAGAGAGAGAGAAGAGATAAGGGGTTTGACCGGTCAAAGAGGGAAAAAGAAAGAGAGAGTTGGCGTGGGGGGGGGGTATCACACGAGGGGAGGGGAGAGGAGAGAAGAGAGAGAAAAAGAAGATAAAAAGTAATCAAATAGTAAAAATCCTACTATTCAAATTACTTCTATTATTTCCCCTTTCTCTTTTTAATTTCTTCCGGTCTTCAATTTTTCCTCCAATAATTTCTTTCCCAAAATTTCGGACTCGTCAATAATTTGACGGACGATAAAACAGGATCCTAAAAATGAATTGTGACATGCTCGAATATTCGATTCCCGAAATCGAATTCAATTTCCTGATTCTAATCGATCAGACACGATTTTAGTCCAATCCAACTAATTAGGTAGCTTTTAGGGATTTTACCGCGGATACATCCCTTAACGGCTTCACCCAATAGGTTAGTTAACTCATGAGTGATTAGCTCAGAGAAAAAGAACCATAGGCATATTGGCAAAATGTCCATTTCACTTTATCGAAATGGGGTCGAATTTCAAGATGTCACAAGTGTTGTCGTGGTGGCTCTCGATCCTCAAATACATCGGAGATCGGACTTCCCAGCGGTGGTGACGGCTTGGTGTGAGACGGAGGAGAGGAAGAAATGGAGGAGTTTCCAAGAAGTGCAACAGATGGGACCAGAAAACATGAAATTGAAAAGGAAGTAATCCCGATTCATTTGGGAAATTTTTAAAATTATTTTACCCAATAACAAACTTTAAACAAAATTGCCTCAATTTAAATTGCTAGAAAATGCCGATTATAGTGAACATTTGTGCGGTTGACGAGTTTAAATTTTTATTCAAAATGAAATCCACTTTAAACTCCTTTTTAGAAAAAAGATGATCTCATTTTAGAATTTTATTTGAAATTTTTCTTAAATTATGTAATGGCTAATTTAGCGAGAAATGAGTCCTCAAACGTGAAAATGAAAAGGGTTTAGGGGTTCTGGTGGTGGCCCCCAATATGCTGATGTCAGGAAGCATGACTATAAAAATGCTGGAGCTGGACTTCAAAGATTTTCATAAAGGTTTGTTGGGCGATGATTATTCATCTTCCATTCTTTCCTTATTTCAATTTTTGATGGCTTGGCGTGAGAGGAGGGAGATGAAGCAATGGAGGAGTTTATAAGGAGCGCGACGGAAGAGATTGGAAAACAGGAAATTGGAAAAAAGACTTCATCCCAATTTTTTTAAAATTTTTTTAAATTATAAATTTCAAACAAAATTGCCTCATTTAAATAGTAGGAAATGTCAATCGCATTACGATGAAGATTTGACTTAGAGGCGAACTCAAATCCGAATTTGATAATTTCTTTTTATCAAAGATCTTTATTTGAAATTAACTGGATTATTGCATGTTTTTATTTGAAATGAAATCTATTTTGATTTTTTTATTATAAATAAATGACTCAATTTCAGCTCTCTATTTGGAATTTTTCTTAAATTATGTAATGGCTATTTTTAGCAGTGGAAAATGCCATAGGCATAGTGATCCTGCCCTGCGCAAGGACGATAACTCCCTGCTGTCCTCGGAAATATGAAGAGGGTGAGGGGGGTGATGGTGGGCCCCATCATTATTGTCTATCAACATGCGGTGAAAATCTCGGTACTTTTCTTTTTTTTGATTTTAAGCTTCCCTGGAAATGGAGGAGCCGTTTTGCACAGAGACTCGTGGACTTCGACTTGGAAAAGCTTTTAGACTATTATCAAAGAAAAAATTGTTGGATGACCTTTCATTATTTCCATTTTGAAGAGTTTTGATATTCTATATGCTTATTTATCCCATATTCTTCTTCTTTACAAACAAAATTATCAACGGAAAATGATGATTTCAAAATATACATCATTACAAAAGATATCTACTTGTTAAAATTCTTTTCTTTAATCAAAGGGAGGACTAATCGATCCACCTGTGCCCTCAAATCCAACAAGATTCCTTTTCTTTCTTTTTTGGCATATCAACTCCATCTAATTTGATGAGATTTTATTACTTGTTGTTAAGCTGCAAAGGTGGTGATTTAACATGTGTATAGCGGAGAGATTATTGTTTACTAATTTATTCATGTAATCTCCACATTTAAGTTTATTAACCAAATCCGTCCGTTATGAATGCATGTTCAACTAGGTTGGGCTTTTTGAGGAAAAATTATTTCCTAAATCTCTCCATTTGGCATCAAACCTAGCGAAATGGCTTAGAAGGACAGATTGAGCATCCATGCCTATAATCAAATCCAATGAACACAATTCTAGCAACCTGATGGGTCTATCCATTATTTGTGTAAAGTTAAGGCACTATAAGGAGGGGCCTGAGTTATATATTGAAAAAGTATCAACGTCAAGAATGTGAAAAATCTTCGAAGCTCAAAGCTCATTTCATTATAGTTCAAAGTATCGAAACTCCATACAACTACGGAAATTTATTATAGAAAAAAATACTGGGCATTTCTATTGGGCTTCAACTTGTCTAACGAAGCCCAGGCTGCCAGAGGGCCCGAATATATATGCCAAGCCTATTTTTCTGCCCAATGCCTAGTTTCGCATCTCGGTCCAAGCCCAAGCACGAAATTGATCCACACAGTCTAGCCCTCAACATAAGGTAAGGTGAGGTTGTTCTTAAGGCATGCTCGTTTGCGGGCCTGAATTGGCTATGCAATCCGAAGGAGCAATTGGCCCAAAAGCGAGACTTGCCCCACTTGATGAGCAAGCTTCACACCCCCCTACTTGGCTCTCTTTCTCATTTCGCATCCCTATAAAATACACTCATTCTTTTGAATAGGAAAAAGATTATACTTAACCTCTCTATCTTGCAATTATTGCATATTGGTATTATGATCACTTCATGTTAACATTGCCATTTTCTTTATTAAAAAAAAATAATCAAATTGCATAATACACTTACTCTTTACTTATGCTTCCAAAACCCAATGATTGTTATAGTTGATTGGGGTATCGGGGGATCTCTGATTTGAGAATCAGAGGTTGCTTGTTCGAATCACAAATACTACATGTAAGTTATTCTGAGTTATAGCCACCTATACAGGCCATAGGCCTAAACTCAACCTGTTCAACTTGTATTATATTTGTAATGAGCTTTAAGAAGAAGAGTCTCCATGCCGGTGCCCATAGATTATTAAAAAAAAAAAAAAAAAAAAAAAAAAAAGATACTCTAGGAGAATGCTAATATAATATAGCAATTTTTTATATGCTCTTCTTCCTCATAAACTAGGTAATCATTATGCAAAAGGACCTTAGCAACTTGGTTACAAGGATAACATCCCTTAAGACTTAATAAATCACACACACACACACACGCTAGCCTTTGGCAATGCGCGCACGACGCACACACACATATACTTATTTATTTTTGATTAGATATTAGACATCACCTTATGCCTTATGAGCAATTTGACATGGTATTCCAATAATTATGGCGCACACACACACACACACACACACACACACACACACACACACACACACATATATATATATATATATATATATATATATATATACTTATTTATTTTCGATTAGATATTAGACATCACCTTATGCCTTATGAGCAATTTGACATGGTATTCCAATAATTATGGTTGGCAAGAAAATTAAGGAACTTCAAGTATACCTTTTGAATTGAGCCTTTTTTTTTTTTTTTTTCACTTATAGCACTCTCAATAGATCCATGAAGATTTGAAAGATGATATATGGAAAGTCAAGACTTATTTTCAACTAATGGTCAACATTAATTAGATATGGGGGTCTAAGTTAGCCCAAGTCTAACCTGTCAACAAGTAGTTCAATACCAAAAATTGCAAATCAATATATAAATTAATGACAAGGTCATATTAGAACTATGATGAGAATTGAATGATATTATGATTACCATCACTAAAAACATATCAAACACCCGTGTAGTTTATGACATGAATCAAAATCTTAATATGGTAAATAGGAAAATTTACCGGCTAAGCAGTTGAATCAATAGGACAGGGCCACATAGAAGCACACGAGTGCATACTAAAATTTGGATTTGACGAATTTGTTCCTTCCCAAAACTCAAGCGAAAAGGAGAATGAATAAAAGATAAAGAGCCTTGACAGACAAATAAAGCACAATCAATGCTTTGGAATTTTGATAATGCTTGTTCCTTACCTACGGAATGATTCTGGCACTTTAATACAAAACCGTGCGATTGATATTACTAATTCTCAACCGTCAATTATCAATTTTTCCAGTTAAAAATTGCTGTGTTTCGGCGCTTCCTTTCCTTCACCACTTCTTGAGTGGGTCCATTAATTTGTCTTTTGACTTCTCTATTTAAAAGTACTTATTCCTTCGTCCACTTGGTAAGATTCCAAGCGTAATTCATTGAAGGCATCTTTGTATCAAGCACGCCAATACTGTGTATATCTTTTCTCGGGTTCTTGGGTATTGACAAGTTGATGTGGTTAGTGAAGAAGGTCTAGATAAGTTTTTTTTTTTTTTTTTTTTTTTTTTTTGGTAAGGAGGTCTAGATAAGTTTAGTCTTTTTATAGAGCAGAATCTACTTCTTAAAGATATGAGTACTTGGTATTTTTTCTTTGGTAAATTGAGTACTTGGTATTCATATCCAACTTTTCTGCTTTTGACAAGTAAAAGGGTGGTAAAGGGCAATCGATGTCAACAATCCCCCGGGCATTACTATAGTCTAAAACTATGGTAAGGAGGAGCTTCCAAACTTTACTGTTGGAACCAAAACCACATATATGGAAGAAGTCATTTTTTCAATTTCTTGTTTCAGTTAACATTATTTGTAAATGAAACCACATTCGAGTGATCAAAGTCTATTTTTGTTGGTTTGGGGCGAAAAACTCTCTTAAGATTTCGGTGCTTCTCACTTGATTAATTTTGACATCAACACTGCAATCATAACAATCAATTTGAAGAAAACGATTATTATAACCATGGCATTAGAAAAAGAATATCAAGCATTGTCTAATTTCTGACGTGAATTGAAGTTTCAACATGGTAAAATGGAAAACTTGCCACTGAAGTAGTTGAATCAAAAGGAAGGGGCCTGAAGAAAAGCAACAAGTGAATAAGAAGTTTTGGATTTGATGAAAATCGTTCATTACGCAATTCAAACCAAAAAGGAGAAAAAAGAAAAGAAAAAGTAAAGAGCCTTAACATTCCAAGTTCTTACTTTACAGTCGTTTCTTGTGACATCCTATAAAAGTTATTATTTCCACAAAAGCGGCCAGACATTATCACCAGAATACCATGATTGAACAATTCATGCAAAAAATAGGTTCGACTATGTATTCTTTTGTCCTATGGAGCTCTGTCATTGGATAAAAAGCAATGCATGTTGCTCACGACCGGAAGATGCAATAATTTAACTAGACTTTGGATAATGTGGTGTCCCCACTCCCCACTCTCACTTCACTTCTACCAAAGATGTTTTATAACAAAAGCTAAAAAGACGAAAGCGTCAATTATTCGAGAATGGCTTAGCACAAGGAGCACCACACACGAGAGACTTTGGCTATAATGTGGATTTGATAATTATACTTGTTCTTTCTACTTTTGCCATTGAAACATTACGTAAAGAATGATTCGGCATTTTAATACTAAATCTCGGCTGTTATTGTCGACTTTTCCAGCAAAAAGAGTTGCTGTGTTTCTACGCTACCCTTCCTTCATCCACTATTCTAGTGCTCCGTCGCTTTGTCCTGGATGCTTCACTGAGAATTGCTTCATTGAACCGAAAGCAAAAATTCACGAGGCTATAAAAGAAATATTCCTCTAGTGAGCCTTCCATTCCATCAGAACCTTTGAAAAATAGTTAAGAAAATATTCCAAGTTAAGTATACATATAGACAAACACACATTTACGCACCCAATTTAGCTTAAATCACATTTTTCCATGTAAGCTGACTAAAATGTCTTCCACACATAAGTGTACACTTAAGCATTAATAGACCCGCCTTTTATTTCAAAAGAATATATTTGCCTTTTTCATTTTCTCTCAAACCTATTGTCTTGCGTCTTTTCTTATCTACTTAGACTCTTGATAAGAGATTTTGATATGAATCCTCTCACTTACTCTTCTGATTTCAGAATTTTTTTATACAAGAATCTATCTTAAGAGCATCTTCAGCCTATGAATCACCCAAAGGTGGCTGATTCATCTCAAAGATTGGAGCATAAGCATGTCTCGGAAGATCTTATCACATTTATGCTTTCATCAAACTTTAGCTATAATTTTTCCAAAATATCATGACCAAACTGTTGTTATTAGATTCTTCACATTTGAAGTTTCATTCTTTATAGTAGAGGTCATTTCAAGCACTCAACTAGGTATGAGATTTGATTTATATGAGTTCATATATAAGTGAATTTATTTATTCAAATGGCTAGACAATGGTTTTGAGACATTAGAATTCATTTTTTTAATAGCTAATTGGTTATTCTATGTTTATAATGCTAGAAAAAATTGGAGATAATTGGGTGAGTTATTGTGAGCATTTTTTTTTTTTTTTTTTGGTTTCTCTGCATCTCTATAGTTATTTTAAGAACCATAGTTGATGCTAAACGGAAGAAAGATGGAAGCCCATTGTTTGATTCAACTTGTTGACTATCTAAAATACAATTTCGTGTTGAGTGAAGAGAAATCAACATCTTACAAAGTATGGATTCTATATTGAAAGAAATGTGGCCACTTAGGCCGTTTGATAACGTTTTTATTCCTCCTAATTTCTATTCTTTTATTCCCCCGAAACAAAAACAAAAAAATAGAAATTTGTTTGGTAATGCCAACTTATTTTTCTATAAAAGTAGTAAGAGAATAGATTTGAAATAGAAACAAGAAACAAAAAAAGTAATTTCTTATTCCCGGAAAAAATTTCTAGAAATAAGCCAAATTTCCTTTTTATTTTTCTTTCATTCTTCTCCCTTGCTACAGCCACCACAGGCCACCTCTGGCCACCTAGGGCCGTTGCCAACCGTCGGTCACTAGCACCGCCATTGCCGACGACTACGTCGGCCACCACTGTCCTCCAACCATCAACCGCCTCCATCGCTTGTTGACCACTGCTGACCATCAACCGCTGGCGTTGGCCACCATCGTCCTTCCATCGCCTCCCGCCGCCGTTGACCTCCATTGTTGTTGCTTGACTACCGCTCGTCGCTTATTGCCATTGCTCGCCACTGCCCTACCATTGCCCATAGTCCACCGGCTGCTGCCCCCTCCCGCTGCAACGGGTGGTACTCAGCGTTTGGCCGTTCGTAAGTAAAAAGAAAAAATGAAAAAAATAAAAAAATTTGTAGATCGTATTAAACGCATTTCTATTCTTTTTTTTATTCCAATAATAGAAATTTTGTATAGTTACCAAGCGCTTTGTTTTACTCAGAAATTGTTCCAAGAGTAGAAATATAAAAAAATTATTTTTCAAAATAAATTATTTTTCGGAATAAAAGCGTTACCAAACAAACCCTTACGCATTGGGAATGACGGCTGGTCAAGTGAAGAAACAAGAAAACCATTTCTATTACCATGTTCAACTTTTGATTAAAAAGTATTGGGAGACACCGAAAGGAGATCTCCCCGGTGATAGTAATAATAATTTATTTGCTGATTTTGCTAGACACACAATGGAATTGGTTATGCTTTTTTAATATCATTGCAAGTTCAATTGGCTTAAAAATTTTAAGTGTCATGTATACACCCAGCTGCACTAAAATTGAGTTGAAAATGGGTTTCTTATACATATTGCCACCTCCGGATGGAACTACTAGTCATGCGGGTTTTGATTTGTCCTCTTCCTTTTGTTCTTTTTGTTAATTACATTTGCTATATCGAAGAATGACAATCTACATAAGGTATATATTATACATGAGGGATGATTTAAGTCCAATCATTTTAATCATTTTGTTTTAATTGAAGGTGCTATATACGTTTCAGATTCTAATGGTCACTCCGTGTTGATTCACAAAAGTGTCCACATACAAATATTGATGAAAATATTAATATTATGAAAAAGATTAAAGATCCTACTTATCACGTGGAAGGGTGGTCGTGGCCTGTTCTTATCACGCGGTCGCTGCCCATCTTTCTATTTATTGCTCTTTCTTAATTATATTTTTTTAAAGTATTCATATAATTCAAGTCAAATCATTCTGCTATATTAGCAGCTGGTAATCATTTGTATATTACTTTTTTAAGCCACTTGGATGAGCGTGCAACTTATAATGCAAAGAAATCAATTTACTCCGCAATTATGATGCGACGGGCAACTAGCTTAATTAAGGAATTGATTGATTTCAAATTAAGGCCTCAACTAAGGTTAGATTTTTATAAGATCTATAGTTTGTTGTCCACGTGAGTAGTGGACCATCCATGAGCCTTGGGAGTTGGGTTTTCCTTCTCAATAAAATATTAATTCGCAATATGATATATTATCTCTTATTTATATCGAGTAATGACTGATGTAGTTTCTCATATCGGTTGAAAATCAATTTTATAAATGAAGATGTCTAGAGATCATCAATCAAGTAAGAAATTGTACTAAATATTTGGCAAAACAAAATCACATTTTATAATTAAACAACTATCGTGTGTTTATGATAAAATCTTTGTTTTAACATTTATGGTACAACAATTTAAATAAAATTACTACCAATCATATGGGATTTACACATTGAATCATACATTCCCTTCCCATCTACTTGTTCATATGGTTGCCAATTTTTAAAGTTAATTTTACGTGATTATATCCATTGCCTAAATTCTCGCCATGAAAACACAGTGTCATGGACTCACCATGTATCGCATGCTACTTGACTTATACTATTATTATGACTAAAATGCCCAGTATCCTGCAATAGCTAATTTCATTCACATATCTATCCAAGCTAAACTTTTTTCATGAAAGGTTATAAAATTGTCATGCACTGCATGTTGAGATGCTATTTGACTTTACACCATTAGTGTGGTGTCATCAACAATTATACATTTAGTCATATTAACAAATGATAGATGCATATCCACTTAATGTAACCCTCTAAAAGTTTATTATTTTCATTCTATAACTTTTTGTAATAATATATAATCTTTTATCTTATTGATATTCAATCAATTGTTTTTTTACTTTTTAATATTTATTTATCTACAAAGCATGTACCATAATTATGTTTTTATGATGATAGATAATTGTTTGAATTCTCTAATGTCATTTATTTGTCAAATATAGATTATCACGTCATAAAAAGTTCATAATCAACTACATATTACAATCACTCAGTCAGGGCGTTATATACATTTCAAATTCTATTCGTCACCCTCTTTTGAGTCAAACCAGCAGTTGCGTATAAATATCGATGAAAATATTGATAGCATGAAAAAGGATTAGAGACGCTATTTATCACAATCACATCACGTAGTAATTACATATAAAAAAATCACGGATTTTCTTTAAGAACTCTTGAATTTCCAAGGGTCCCCACGCGCTTTTGCCTCGGCATGTGGACTGACGGCACTGCGTGAACGTTCTCCCAATTGTCAGCTCTTTTTTGGAATTCTAACCCTAAGGAAATCACGGTAGGTGACAGTGTCACGTGGGTGGGACCTGTCCTTGTCCACTTATTATCATTATTAATTACACTTTATTATATTGGTGCTAACACACTGTGTAAAGTACATATTCCGAGGGCAAAGGTTTAAGTCGAGATACTTTAACGCTCTTGGGAACATTTATTTATATTTTTTTGTTCTCAAAAGCAGAAACGAAATAAAAATATATTTGTTAAGTTTTTTGTTTCTGAACATAAATATAATTTTTGAAACAGATTTGAAACATAAAAAAAAAAAAAATTATTTTTTATTCGTGAGAACAAAAATAAAAAATGGAATTACTTCTCATCCTTTTTAAAACTTCTTAGTATAGGTCTTTTTGTCTCCCTCTCTTTTCTCTCTCTCGTGAAGTTTGTTTCTCCTCCTCCTCCTCCTCTTTGCATCGTTCGCTGGAGAAGACAGAGTCGCGACACCTTTCCTCCTCCTTTGTTGCCGCAACTAGTCTTGAGAAACGGTAGGAGGCGTCTCTCTCCTTGGCAGTTGGCTTGATACTATTTGTAAGGATCCGGACCTTTACTATGCAATATTGTTCACTTTAAGTTTCAGTCTTCACAGTTTCAAAACGTTATACAGACTAGGCTAGATAACCCAAATTTTATAAAACTAGACTCAAATCTTATAAACTAGACTCTCCTTCCTAAGTTATGTGGAATGAGGGATCATTTTCCGCACACATCTGAGGACCAAGGCGAGGAGACACCGCCATCCCTCCTCCCCATCCTTCCCATGCACCGCCACTTGGGCTGTCACACCTGCAATTCTCCTTTTCTCGTGGGTTTCTCCCCATTTGCGGAATCAAAGTAGTGGGTAAAAGGAAAAATGAGATTTTGGGGTCAATGGTTCGTGTGTTTCACAAGTGTGGTCGAAGCGGTTGCTTGAGAAGATTACCAGTGTCACGAAGCGGTGGGTTCTCAAATAGTGCCATCAAATCCTCAAACATTCTCAAACTCGCTCGAAATGCTCCCCTTACCTTATCTATGCATTTATACCTGTCTGTCCCCAGCAGAGTTTTGGCTGGGCTTTTTCTGGAATATACTTTTTCCAGCATCCATTCTTGAATTTTCATGCCTTTCTATTCTCTTGTACGAGGTTCTTTGAATTGAAAGATTTAGAAGCAACGTATTTTTGTTCACAGCTCTCTGGTTTCTAGCAATTTCGTGATAAGCTCTTCATGTTTTGATTGTTTTAAATTTGCTTTGAGATTTATTATGTGATGAATAAAAGTTGGGTTTTTTTTTTTTTTTTTTTTTTGGTGTTTTGCTTCCTTTTGTTGGGTGGTTGTGTTTCAGAAGCGCACCTGAAGTTCGGATTTTGGAGTCGAAAGACCAGGAGATAAGTAGCATTTTTTTGACTCAAAGCAGGTATGATCATGAAAACTTTCACCCGCAATCAGACGTGCAAAATTTTAATTTTTGGAACTGTGGTGGTGGCTTATGTGGAAATGAGCATGTATATGCGTGGAGTGGCCTCTTTTTACAACCTTTTTCAATTTGTCTGTTTCGCTCGCTTGAGGAGGTCGGTGGTTTCGAAATGATGGATGCACTGAAAATGCATAATGAATGTGGGAGGGGAGAATCAGATGGTTATGAGAGGGGTAGAGCTTGCGGGGTGTTGTGGTTCATCCGAGTTGTAGATTACTCTGGTACTGCATTGAGTGAGGTTTTACTATCTTGTATTGTCCATAAGTCGGTTACAATGTGATTTCTTTTGATTGAATAATGACAATGAAGACTTATTTGAAGTATAGAAAAGAGAATAATGAGAATATTTCTATACAGTTTTTCCTTGTTGAGGCTCCATGTGCATTTAGCCTAATCTCTGCTGATTGGCTTTAGTTCAAAACACTGCAGGAATTATCAATGGCGATAGTTATCTAGCATATTAGGCCTCATTCAAGTTTATGATTCCAATTGCACCTTCCTCTTTCAAGAACTTTATATAATCAACTATAATTGACATTTTATAAATTAAATAAAAAAATTGGGAATAAAAATTTTTTGGGAACAGAAATTTTTATTCTCATACCAAACGCATTTATGTTTTCTTTTTTGTTATGGAAATATAAATTTTGTGCAATTTTATGCTTAAAAACTGTTTCTGAGAATAAAAATAAAAAAAATTATTTCTGAACAAAAATTATTCTAACGCACCCTTGTTTACTGCTTTAATCGCTGCTAATCATCTCTTTCTTTCTACAATTGATTGCCATTCCACGCTCCCCTTCCTTCATACCTTCTTGCGCTCAAGTCTTTTCGCCTTGTTCGTTTCTCGCTCTGGTTCGCTCTTTCTTCTCCTCGGCTCAACCATTCTTCCTCCTCCTCCTCTCCTTCTTCAGTATCTGCTGCTCTATTTCATCACTATCTCTCTATCTCTCTGTTTTTTCGCTCTTTGTTTCTTAGGAAAAGAAGCAAAGAAAAATGTCGGCCGACTCTGCCGTTACTATTGCATGGGATCTCTTGAAGGGGGCAGTTACTGCGATCAAGCGTCCAATAAGATACTTGATGTCCTCCAAGAGCTTCGCCGAAGGTCTTCAGGAGGAAGTCCAGAATCTGCAGAACGAGGTTCAGAGGGTCAACGTTCTCGTGGAGCGGGCCAGAAACAATGTTCGGAAGTTCCATGATGTCTTCACGATGTGGGAGAAAAAATCTGACAATGCTTTGAAGGAGGTGCAAGACCTGTTGGGCGACTTCGAAAAAGCGACCAAGACTTGCTGCTATGGGACTCTTCCAGACCCAAAATGTCGCTATCAGTTCAGTAGGAGGGCCGAGGGCAAGATCAAGGTCATTATGCAACTCGCTCAAAAATGCAGCGGATTCAAGGAATTGAACGACATCTCCTACAGCGATCCTGCTCCGGGAAATGTCACTGCTACAAATCCAGCCAGGAGAGAAGGCAAAGATATCGTACAGTCGACCACCGCAACGGCCTCCTCTTCTTCTACCTCAACGTCAAATGAGCTTAGTGAGGATGGCGTCTTCGAATCCAGAGCTGCGATCATAAGGGACATAATGGGTGCTCTTGCCGATAACAGCAATAGGGTGGTCGGGGTTTACGGGATGGGTGGGGTCGGCAAGTCCACCCTTTTGGACGATGTGGTAAGCAGAATAAGAGAAGAGAAGCGGTTCGATCTGGTCGCTAAGGCCGACGTGTCACAAAATCCTGACATCAAGAGAATTCAAGGTGAGATTGCGCATGCGTTGGGCCTGGACATGAAGGATTATGAGTATGAGAGCATGCGTGCGGATCGTCTGCGCAAGAGGTTGGGAAATGAGGAAAAGAAGGTCCTCATAATACTGGACAACCTTTGGGAAGGGCTTGACTTGAAATCAGTCGGCATTCCTTGCAGACATGACAACAAAGTCATAGGCTGCAAGTTGTTGTTGACGTCGAGAGATCGAAATGTTTTGCAAAAGCAAATGGGTTGCGACAAGGACTTCCTACTTAATGTGCTGGAGGAGAAAGAGGGAAAAACATTGTTTGAAAGGATGGTGGGAGACAAAGTTCATGATGACGAGTTCAGACCCTTGGTGGGTGAAGCACTCTGCAAATGCGGAAGTTTGCCTTTGCTAATTGTCGCAATGGCGAAACATTTAAAATGCGCTCCTCCACATGAATGGAGGGATGCCTTATATCAAATTGAATGGTCTACAAATGAAGATATAAGTGGAGTGATAAATAAGGTGTTGCAACTGAGTTATGACCATTTAAAAAATGAGGATGCCAAAAGTTTGTTACAACTCTGTGTTGCTTATGGTGTCTCTAAGCCTTCTATTGAAAACTTGGTGAGGTACGGCTATGGTTGGGGGATATTTCAAAAAGATAGCAGCATTGAAAAAGCTAGAGATAGGTTGAGAACACTCATCCGCATTCTTCAAGCCTCCTCCCTTCTATTAGATAATGGAGGCGTAGATGGTTTCAAGATACATGACTTGGTTCGTGACTTTGTTGCCCGTTTCATTTTTAGAGATCGCCCTCTTCTTGTGTTGAAGGATGAAGATATGTCGGCAACACAGTTGCTGAAGGAGAGGCTAAAAAATTGTACGACCATATGCTTTCCCTATATTGATATGAAGGAGCTTCCCAAAGAATTAGATTGTCCCGAATTGCGCATCTTTTTGCTTTTCAACATCAATGAATCTCTTGAAGTTCCAGATTCATATTTCAACTCTATGAGGAGACTTGCGGTTCTAAATCTAACTAGTGTACGCCTCACTTATTCACCAACGCCATTTCAATTCTTGGAGAACTTACATACTCTATGTCTTCAGTATTGTTTGCTAGAGAATGTGGCCATTCTTGGCAAGCTAAAAGGGTTACAAGTTCTTAGCTGTGCGAACTCCAACTTTGAACGATTGCCGCAAGAAATTGGGCAACTAACAGAGCTGAGGTTGTTAGACTTGAGCCGTTGTTCACATCTTCGAATGATTGAACCGGGTGTGCTTGGAAGATTGATCAAATTGGAGGAGTTATATATGGAGAAGAGCTTTCATCAATGGAATCCTGTGGAGCAAACTCAACCGACTAATGCTAGTCTGATTGAATTGAATCAACTTAAGAATCTTTGCACTCTATGTGTCTCCATTCCTAGTCTGAGTGTGCTCCCAGAGGAACTAGATGTCAAAAAATTAACCAAGTACAAAATCCAAATAGGTAATGCAATGCGCTGGAGCGAGGACCAAGGATCAAAGATTTTGTACCTCGAGTTGGATCCAATGAGTGATGTTCTTCGAAAAGGATGCATACAAAATATCTTAAGCAAAACTGACGATCTGCTTTTGGCCAAGTTGAACGGAAGCGAGCAAGGTATTTGTGCATTATCTCAAGAAGGCTTTCCAAAATTAAAGCATCTACTGGTCGAGGATAGTCTTTCTATCCATCACATCCTTCAACGGCGTTCCCTTAGTGCTTTTGAGATGTTGGAGTCGTTAATTCTCAAAAACCTCATCAACTTGATGAAGATATGCTCCAGCCATATCTCCTCCTCCAAGTCCTTCAGTAGATTAAAAGTAATTCGAGTCGAAAGTTGTGACAAGATGGAAGTTTTATTTCCTCTTTCATTACTAAGAGGACTTCCACAACTAGAAAATATCAAAGTTGTCTCTTGCAAGTTAATGCGTGGAATTGTAGATGTTGATGATTGTGGCAAAGTGGATTTGCAAAATTTGCGTGTAATGAAATTGCAACACTTACCAAATATCAAGAACTTTTTCACCACTGAGATAGCTCCTTCAAGTAGTACATCAGAGGACCAAGTTGGCACTCAAACTGCATTCTTCAATGGGCAACAGGTAACTTTCTATCAAAAGAATATAATATTTATTACTTTTTCCTGCCTTTGCTAATTAGATACACAACATATTATGTTGCTTATTCATTTTGTTATTTTCAGTTCATTTTTTTTCCTATTAACCTTATCCATTCATGCCTTCTCTACAATTCTCTTTATTGTGTAGAAATCCAATGAAATCCATGCAAATTTAATTTGTGATAGGTTTTGAGTTATTTTCAATTTAAATGCTGCAAGTATATCTATATTAATAGGGTTTCATAAAGCAAAACTGAAGGGAATTTCGACACTAAAGTAATTCCATAAGTAATTTTAAATCTTTTGATATGGATTTGATTGAATTTACTTATCAAGCTTTGTTATTATCCACAAAATGTATAATATAGGTTACTCTTTAAAACCAATACGAAAAATGGGAAGGAGGACCAGGTTTTTTTTTTTAATAAATAAAAGCAACTAGGCTAATGGAATTGATGCATGTCTTTTGTGTATCTTGTTTAAATAAGCAATTAGTCATTATATAGACCCCATAATTATAAGAGTATAGAGTTTTGTGCATGTTCATGCATGCATATTGTATACATAGATATCTTTATATGTACTTTTGGCATCACAAAAATAAATCCACAATCTGTGTTTAATATCCTATTAAATTGGTTATTATTGATAAATTGGTTATTGATAGTGATATACTAACATTAAAGAGAAGTTAGTAAACTAATAATGATCAATTGCCCAATTAAGAAAAGCACATGGCTATTTTTCATAGGGAAAAAATTACTACGAGTACAGCCTTTTTATTAACTAGATAAGATGGCTCTTTTATAGTGGCCCAATTATCACTGAAGTTAATCATTGGGCCCAGGACTCACACAATAGATTAACTTTCACGTCAGTAAAAAGAGGTGGAAATTTAAGTTGTGGGTCCCATATGCTAAGTGTGTGACTTATCTTTTCCCCTTCTTTGAGCTTCCTTGGAGAGAGTGCTTTCAAAGATAATGGAACAACATTGGGGAAATTTTACAAAGAGAGCCTTTGTGGCTTTGCTTTCCTCCTCTTCTTCTTCATGTTAGATCCTTTTCTATGATCTTTACACCAAGTTTAAAGAAGATGACAAATCATTCAAGTTCAACAAGGGAAAGCAATTACAAAGTTGATAAAGTAGCTCATCACAACAACATTTAATGACATTCAATTGAAATTGGGAGTGATTATTTGTAGTATATTAAAGTCTAGACTAGTAGGTGGAGGAGATGTAGTTCACAGTTTAATTAGCTTTAGTGATAACATTTAATAGGAGATCCTCTTGCTATAATATCTACACCAAGTTCATAGAAGATGACAAATCATGCAAGTTCAAAAAGGGGAGCAATTACAGGTGAAAAATCCTTTATTATTTGTTTTTCTCAATGAAAATGATGTTTAGCCACTGTAGATATATTTTATGGTCCTATATGGACTTCTACGGATAATAATTTACTATGATGAAAGAGAATCAGTAAACTAAGGATAAACGATGACCCAATTAAAGAAAGCTAACAGCTATATGTTAATAGGGAGGAAAACTGCTGCAAATATAAGGTTTTATTTGACTAGATAAGACTGCTCTTTTATAGTGGCACGGGCCCAAGCCACATGCCGCAGGTTAGTTTCCCGGTTAATAAAGAGTGTGGAGAGATGAATAGTGGGTCCCACAAGGTCGTGATGTGAGAGTGTGACTTTTCTTCAACCCATGCTTTGAGCTCCCATGGAGAAAGCTTGCTTTCAAATATAATGGAACTAGATTGGGAAATTTTGCAATGAGCCTTTGTGGCTTTGCGTTTTTTTTTTTTTTTTTTTTTTTTTTTCGGTAGTCTTTGGGGCTTTTAATTTTCTAGGATTCTAATTCTTCATAAAAGAGTTACTCTTGCCTTAGTACTTGTTTTTATTTTTATTTTTTTTTTGTGTAAAACCTAGATATGCAAAGATCCATGGATTTATAATGAAATGTCACTTAAAACTATAATAAATCCCCTCTAACATTATAAAGTGGTGGTAGCATACAAAAGTAGTAGTTTAAGGCTTATCGGGGATGACAATAGACTAATGAATGAAACACAAAAAGTTAAACTTGTTGCATAGGTGGGAGCGAGGGGTGATGGCGAGATAGATGGTAGATTGAGAGTAACTTGGTAAATGAAAGCTTTCTAGAGTTGCAACAATGAACTTTTGAAAAAAAAAAGGTCACTCTTTACATAAAAAAAAAAGGAAGTAAATAAAGCTTTCCATTATCATGGGCACATGGGTCTCTTCACCTTTTAGACATGTTGATTAAGGAAATTACGACAACAAGGAAGATTAATTAGGATAGGTTATATATGCGTCCAATTTGAAAGGAATACCCAAGGTAATTTACAAAGGATAGGAAAAAAGAAGTCCAAATAATCTCAAGTTATTTATTATTTTTCAAGGATAGTTGGGATCTCAATCGGTGGCGGTGACTAGTGACTACTCAGTTATTGCGATATCCCAATTAGTCCCCTTTTGCCTAATAAATTTGGAGAAATCGGAGACATTTGAGAAGGAAAAAACAATAAAAGGCCTGTTTTGTTAGATTTTATCGAGGAAGCAGGCAATAGCACTATGTGAAAAGTCCTCTTGACCTTAAGGGATGAGGAATGATGTCACGTTTAGCTATCAACTCCTATTTCCATAAGTCACATTCATATACCATCGTTTGGCCAAGGTTTAATTTTTGAGTTAGGCTCATAGCTAGATAATTATTAGAAGGCCCAATCTCGCCTTAGACTAATGGGACATAAACTATATATATTTCCATCTAATCGATATAATTTGACAATTGGAAAAATATTTCATGCAAAAATTGATTGTCATTAGTAATTGGAATGAGAGCGAATTCTTGATTATTGCTATTCCTGATATTGCTAGTAAAATGCACAAAAAATCAATCGTAATAGCATCCCTAGTTATATGATAAATAAAATGTAAAGTTCATTAGCCGTCTTTTAAGGTCATAAATTAGATTTTGTTTATCATAAATTTTCGTACATGTGAAATTATCCTAAAGGTTGTACATTATCTTGCTTGTAAATTTCTTTGGCAATCATTTACAATTCCCAATATATTGCATAAATTTGCTGACTGTCCTTTGTAATTGTAAATGCAACATTGATGGGTTTGTCCATTACATTTTGTTCTTATATTACATTTCAAAAGAAATATGTAATCAAGCTAATTGTATCAATCATGCAAATTTAGTTTGTGATATAGTCCTTGAGTTAATTGGAAGGATTTCCCATAAGTAAAGTATTTTATAATCTTTTGAAATGTGTTCCATTGAAAGAAATTTGTTATTATCCACAAATTTTATAATATAGGTGACTTTCTTAAAAATAAATATGAGGAATGGGAAGGAGGATTGAATTGTCGAATAAAAGCAGCTATGTTAATCCAATTCATGCATGCCTTTTGTATGTTGTGTTTAATGACCACTTAATCATTGTATAGGCCCCATAATTATAAGAGTACATAATTTTGTGCATAGTAGGCTTTGGCAATTGTATGATTTTCGTTATGTCCCAACAAAGTCGTCATTGCAAATTCAGAATTCTTGCTCTTGGAGTTCCAAAGTGATCCCCTGCGGTAAAAGAAACTACTTTTGTATAGCTCCATATCCCACGTTGACTAGAGAATGTCTCGTGAAGTGATTCATGAGTAAGATTGACGTTAAATGATTATCTTATTTTGTGATCACCCTTAGATACTCCTCTAGGGAGATTGGGTCACGTGAATAATGCCAAGTCTATAACAATATCAAATTATGGAACTTGATGCCCTAGTGGATTTTCCACTATCTTAAAGTCCAAATAATTTTATGGACTTGCTTCAAATGTTTCAAGGGCCGTGAATTTCAACTTGGCAACTTACTATATCTTAGTTTAATTTCCGAAGCTTCAGTTTTCCATAATTTAATCTTCAAGAAATTTGTGACATTTGAGTTTTTTTTTGTTTAGCTTTGAATGAATTTTATTAGCTTTGATATTTTTTCAAGAAAAACTGGTGGTTACCCAGTCTTGTGGAACCATATGTGGTCATTGTGGTTTCTCCATATGGCAATTTACAATCTAAATACCAAGTCCTTTCACTAGATGTCTTCATGTTTGGCCTTTAAAGTAGGTATAGATACATCTGTACACAAATCCACATTCTGTGTTTACAAAATCCACAATTTGTGTTTAATTATTTGAATGCACTTTTTATGTATAGATATATTTGAATGCACTTTTGGCATCACGAACACAAATCCACATATTTATGTTCGATATGCTGTTAAATTGGTTATTGATAATGATTTGCTAACATTAAACTAAGGACAAACAATTGCCTGGTTAAGAAAAGCGCACGATGATTTTGTCCAGCAAAAGTTGAGGCGACTATTTCTTTGACCAAAAAAGATTGCACTTTTATAGTGGTGGTTAGCACTAAAGTTGATAGTGGGGCCCAAGACTCCTGCAATGTGTTAATTTCCCCATCAGTCAGTAAATTAAAGGGTCCTAGACACATTTGTTGCGGGTCCCATAAGGCAGTGTGTGTGAGCCTTTACATCTTTGCTTTTTCTTAATCATCATAGTCCTTGGAGCTTTTAACTTTGGCCATAGTTCTCCCTAGAACGCCGGCCATGGATATAGTTGAACTTTTTTTGGGCCAAAATTTGAGGTTGAAAGTATTGTTGGGTTTGCTTTATTATACCGAGAGAGATAAGTAATGCTCCACTTGCTAATACATTTCTGATGGAGAAATTCTTTGGACGAAATAAAATTGGCTCACTCATCAAATTAAGCTTAGCTTTGTAATTTTTTTAGCTAAGGAAAGACTCGAAATTTAAAACAATGCTAGTATGGAGATTTTTTATTCCATTTTTTTATTCTTTTTGTTTCCTTTTGTGCAACTTAATTAATCCCCCTCTCCCCTGGCACTCGTGTATATTTACGAATTCGAGATTTAAATTAATCACTAATTCCATGAGTAAATTTCGCAAGTTGCCTTCCAGAAATTGGGGAAATTAGAAATCATTGGCTTGGATAACCTCGAGTTTATATTTATCCCATCCATGGTTAAATCTCTCACACAACTGAAAGAACTAACTATATCGGATTGTGAGAAGACGGAGGCAATCGTTATGGAGGAAAAAAGGTTGGGAATGGAAACATCAGAAATTTTGGCATTCCCGATGTTAACCAATTTATGCTTAAGAGGATTGAAAAGTTTGACGTGCTTTTCTTGTGGAAAGTGTAAGATAATTTTTTGCTTTTATCACTGAAGATCTCTTGTAGATATATTCATCTATGCAATACAAATGGTAATATTCTCTTTATCCAATGAAATACCAATTACAGGTGCACGAGAAAGTCGAAGTCAGGATCGCATCAGGTCACGCACCACTGCGCTCTTCAATCATGAGGTACGTGATTAACATTATGTCAAAATATTAAATATAGTGGAGACAAGCATAGCCAAGATAAAAACTAAGTTTTAATGTATGTTTGATATCCTGTTAAATTGGTTATTAATAGTGTTTTACTAACATTAAAGAGAGAAGTCAGTAAACTAAGGACAAGCAATTGCCTAGTTAAGAAAAGCGCACAACCCTTTTGTCCAACAAAAGTTGAGGTGGCTATTTCGTTGACAAGTGTATTTTCATAATTGCAATAAGCACTAAGTTGATGATGGGGCCCAAGACTCTTGCAATATGTTAATTTCCCCATCAGTAGAGGGTCCTGGACATGTTTGTTGCGGGTCCCGCAAGGCAGTGTGCGTGAGCCTTTACGTCTTCAGCTTTTTCTTAATTGCTGAGTCTTTGGGGCTTTTTACTTTGGCCAATCTTCTCATTAGACACTAGCCATGGATATCGGTTGAACTGTTTTTGGGCCCAAATATGAGGTGGAAAGCGTTGTCAAGTTTGCTTCATTATACAGAGACAGATAAGTAAGGCTCCACTCGCTAATACATTTTTGATTGAGAAATTCTTCGGATGGAATAAAACTGGCTCGCTCATCAAATTAAGCTTAGCGTTGTAAGTTTTTTAGCGAAGGAAAGACTCAAAATTAGAAACGATGCTAGTATGGAGATTTTTTTATTCTTTTTTTTTTCCTTTTGTGCAACTTAATTAATCCCCATCTCCTCCTTGCACTTGTGTGTATTTACGAATTCGAGATTTAAATTAATCACTAATTCCATGAGCAAATTTCGCAGGTTGCCTTTCAGAGATTGGAGAAATTAGAAATCATTGGCTTAAAAAGCCTCAAGTTTATATTTATCCCATCCATGGTTAAATCTCTCACACAACTGAAGGAACTTACTATATCGGATTGTGAGAAGATGGTGGCGATCGTTATGGAGGAAGAAAGGTTGGGAATGGAAACATCAGAAATTTTGGCATTCCCGATGTTAACCGATTTATGCTTAAGAGGATTGAAAAATTTGACATGTTTTTCTTGTGGAAAGTGTAAGATAATTTTTCTGCTTTTATCACTGAAGATTGTCTTGTAGATATATTCATTTGTGCAATACAAATGGTAATATTCTCTTAATCCAATGAAATACCAATTACAGGTGCACGAGAAGGTCGAAGTCAGGATCGTGTTAAGTCACGCGCCACTGCGCTGTTCAACCATGAGGTACGTGATTAACATTATGTCAAAATATTAAATATAGAGGAGACAAGCATAGCCAAGATAAAAACTAAGTTTTAATGTATGTTTGATATCCTGTTAAATTGGTTATTGATAGTGTTTGACTAACATTAAAGAGAAGTCAGTAAATTGAGGACAAGCAATTGCCTAGTTAAGAAAAGCGCACAACTCTTTCGTCCAACAAAAGTTGAGGTGGCTATTTCGTTGACTAGTGTATCTTCATAATTGCGATAAGCACTAAGTTGATGGTGGGGCCCAAGACTCATGTAATATATTAATTTCCCCATTCCTCACATGTTTGTTGTGGGTCCCACAAGGCTGTGTGTGAGCCTTTACATCTTCGCTTTTTCTTAATCACTGAGTCTTTGGGGCTTTTAACTTTCGCTATTGTTCTCATTGGACACTAGCCATGGATATCAGTTGAACTTTTTTTGTGCCAAAATTTGAGGAGGAAAGTGTTAGTCAAGTTTGCTTCATTATACAGAGAGAGATAAGTAAGGCTCCACTTGCTAATACATTTCGATGGAGAAATTCTTCGAACGGAATAAAACTGGCTCACTCATCAAATTAAGCTTAGCGTTGCAAGTTTAGCGAAGAAAAGAATCAAAATTAGAAACAATGCTAGTATGGAGATTTTTTTTATTTTTTTTTTCCTTTTGTGCAACTTAATTAATCTCCCTCTCCCCCGGCACTCATGTATATTTACGAATTCGAGATTTAAATTAATCACTAATTTCATGAGCAAATTTCGCGGGTTGCCTTTCGGAGATTGGAGAAATTAGAAATCATTGGCTTGGATAGCCTCGAGTTTATATTTATCCCATCTGTGGTTAAATCTCTCATACAATTGAAAGAACTAACTATATCGGATTGTGAGAAGACGGAGGCAATCATTATGGAGGATGAAGGGTTGGGAATGGAAACATCAGAAATTTCGGTATTCTCGAAGCTAACAGATTTACGCTTAAAACAATTGAAAAGTTTGACGTGCTTTTCTCGTGGAAAGTGTAAGATAATTTTTTTCCTTTTATTACTGAAGATCATCTTGTAGATATATTCATCTCTGCAATGCAAATGGTGATATTCTCTTTATCCAATGAAATATCGATTCACTGTGCACGAGAAGTTCGAACTCGGGACCGCGTCAGTCACACGTCACTACACTCTTCAATCATGAGGTACGTGATTAACGTTATGTCAAAATATTAAATTTGCTGGAGACAAGCATAGCCAAGATAAAAACCAAGTAAGTTACTTATAATGTATATTTGGTTAAAAATTTTTAATAGAAGATGAGTGGCGTACAAGCAATAAGTGTTTGGAGACATGTTTGAGTTGCAATTTCTCTCTTTTAAATTCTCTAGACATAGTTTCCATAAAGATAATTGAACATCTTTTATGGTACCTACACAAAGCATGAACGGGTAATACAACTACCGAATAGGATCTCTAAAAGCTTTCCGATATTCACAAGAAACTTAAAACTCTCAACAACCTTACATGTATGGCTTAATCGTGAGGAAAGTGAGCTGTAAGGTTCAAGAGACTGGAGATGAAGGGCCTCTAAGACACTCACTTGACTTCATTTGCACTTACAAGATCTCATTTTTTTCCTAGTCGAAGGAAGCGTTACTCTCTCTTAACTACACTAGCAAAGGGAATCGAAGCCTTCTTCGTTGCCTAACTGAGCAGGACCTCTCGGGTCTTGGGCTTCATATATCACCCCTCTTAGTTTTTACATGAACTGCAAGACCATTCTTATGAAACTTTTGTTAAAGAAACAAAATACATTTTGCAAATCAGCCATTTCAGTTGAGTCATCTGAATTGTCGAGCGCATAGCAGAAGAATGTTTCCGTGGAAAATGAAATAGAGCAATGTACGGGTGGGTTGACTTTGACTAAACTAAAAGCAATATAGGCCATTCACCGAAAATGTTGTTTATGCAGCCAAATAGGCGGGCGGTAAAAATGGGACCCCATGGGATTTATACATCGACCTTCTTAGATACTTTTAATCTATTATAATGAGATATTTAGCACTGCTTTCTATAATTTAACTCGAGAATATGTATATGATCTATCGTTCGCATATAATTATTGGACCTTCTAGCATTAACAGAAAATCAATTTTAAAAGGAAAATTCCACCGATTAAGTATATATAGTCCTTTGAAGTGTGGAATGATGTGAGTAGGATTTATTCATTTGACCCAAGCAATTCCTTTTATATCGCTTTCTCTTAGCCTAACTATGTAATTGCTTTAGAGTGATCTAATATTGATTTGAGGCATTCCGTATTAGATAAAATCATATCTCTTACTTGTAGTGCACCATTTGATGGTTGATCTATTGTCTTTTTAATCTCAATCTCTCCATCATTTTCTTCCTAATGGCTAATATTCTTTCTCAAGCGATCCCTTAGCTGCATTCTTCTTTTACTACATCAATTCAGTTACTTCTCTAACAGTGATTACCCGTTTGACTTAGTTTTGTTTCTTTATATAAGTTCTTCCTCATTCTTAATTAATTAACGAAATGGTGCAATTTCACTGAAGAATTTCATCCATATTGTAACTTAAATGATCTTCTCTAGGTGATTTAACAATTGCTACGTATAGTAGCTATTTCACTCTTGAGCTAGCCAAAAAAGCATAAAGGGAGAGATTTTATTTGAGTTTGGGATCTACAAAACACCAACGTCATTAGATGATTGCTATATGAGCGTATCCAAATTATCATTTTGCCCATGCTTAATAGATTCTGGTTGGAATTCCTGCTTAGCACCTTTTTTTTGTCTTCAGTATATTCCAATAGCCATCACGTTCTGGAGTCATCGACCTTAGTATGGAGATTTTTTTTTTCATCTTAATTCTTTTTTTCTTTCGTGCAACTTAAGATAGAATTACCAATTCCGTGAATTTGTAATTTACATCTTGGCACTCTTCTTTATTCACATCTTGGAAGTTCATGAATTCGTAATTTAACTGAATCACCAATATCGTGAGTACTGCAGGTTGCATTTCCTAACTTGGAGGATTTATATATTGAGGGCATGGATAACATCAAGATGATATGGCACGATCAAATTCCTGCAGATTCTTTCTCTAAGCTAACATTGCTTTCAGTGAACAAATGCAAAAAGCTTGTGAACGTTGTACCTTCTTTCATTCTAGGACGGCTCTTGAGCCTGGAAACTTTGAAGGCAAAAGCATGTGCTTCCCTTGAAGTCATTTTTAAACTCCAGCCACTAAATCCTCTAGATGGAAATAGTGCTGCTTGTTCTCCGTTAAAAGAGCTGAAGTTAAATGACTTATCAAAGCTAAACTGTGTATGAGATAAGGAACTCTACCATCATATTAAATTCCAATGTCTACGTTTGGTTACCCTTCAGGGATGCGCTAGGCTCACCTCTTTGTTTTCAATCTCAATAGCTAGAGATCTAATCCAACTTGGGAAGTTGGAGATCAATCAATGCAGCATTGTGGAACTCATCGAGAAGGAAGGACCATATGAGATGAGCATCAATAGGGAAGCCATAGAAGGCCCAAGTCATGGGCTAAAAGTAACATCATCCTTTCCAAGTTATTTTCAGCATATAAAGACTCTAGATTTGTCACATTGTCATGGGCTGACAAATATGTTCACACCCACAATGGCTACAAATTTGGTGGAACTCACAACATTGAGGATTAGGAAATGTGAAATATTAACAGAAGTCATTAGTGACGAGGATGATGGGGAGGGACATGTAGTGGCTTTCAATCAATTGAAGTATATGGAACTTGATAGGTTGACTAGGTTGAGATGTTTCAGCTCAGGTGGATACACTTTGATGTTCCCTCTCTTGGAAGATATCATTGTGCATAGATGTCCTCACATGAAGTTCTTCTTTGAGGGACCAATGGAGGCGCCAAAGCTGGAGAGAGTACAAGTAGGTTTGAATGTGAGGTATAAAGCAACAGAGTACCAATATTTTTGGAAGGGAAACCTGAACATGACCATCCAAAATATGTTTGAAGAAATGGTATGCTTCAGTTACTAAATTCTGTGCAATTTGATTTTTTTTTATGACCAATAAAGTAATTGTTTTTTTTTTTTTTTTTTTGCTAACTAGAATTTTACGTTTAATGATGCATTTTGTTATAGGCTACATCTGCTGGGAGTAAGTTTATGCGGTTGTTTGAGTTCCCGGAGCTGATTGTAACATGGCACAGTGAACTTAATCCCATCTCGTCATCTTGGCAACTGGAATCACTAGTGGTGGATAAATGTCCATTTATTAATGCTATTCCATCCAGTTTGATGCTTGTTTTAGACAAATTGAGCTTTTTGCAAGTGTATGATTGTGATTTGCTTGAAGAAATATTTGATTTTGAAGGTTTGGAGGCTATGGAAAGCACTAGAGTACTACCTCAACTACAGAAATTGAACTTGGCCAATCTACCAAAATTGAGGCAACTATGGAACAAAAGTCTTCAAGAATCGTTAAGCTTCAATTCTCTAGGTAGTCTCATCCTTTATAATTGCAACAACTTGGGACATGCTTTCACTCCATCCATGGCACGATGCCTTGCCAATCTTAAAAATATGGAAATAAAGGAGTGTGGTCAGATGGAGGGAGTGATTGCAGAGGAAGAGGGGCAGAGAAGCGCAGTGGAGAATATTACAATCCTAAACCTCTTGTGGATGAAACTAGAATGCTTGCCCAATTTGACTTGTTTCCTATTGGGAAAAAATCATATGCTGGAATGCCCCAAATTAAGAACTCTAAGCATTGCCCATTGCCCCAAGATGAGAAATTTGATTGGGCAATCTCGAATGGAGAATGACCACAGCGCCCCTTCACTTTTCACTCCCCAGGTTAGTCTTCCAAACAAATGCATTTGTGGTATTCTCGTAGTATTGGACAATGCACGGTACAATGCAATTTTTTTGCTTTGCACGGGTTTATATACATAATATTCTAATATTTGATACGAAGACTAAAAATATTCTATTCCTCAATAAATATTGCTATTATATGTACATCTCTGTATCCTATTAGAAGTGTTATGTTGGTGTAAGTTCATGAAATCATATCATGCATAGTACTTTAGAATTAATAAGCGAGATTCCTAAAAAAGTTAACACAATAAAAAAAATATTTTTTGCAATTTCAGAATTTTTAATTTTTCTTTGCGGGGAATCAACGCCTGACGGATAGATCCGACTTGGCCATGTGTTAGCGTTAATTTCATTTTTGTGTCAAATATGAGAAATTGGTTACCACTTTTTGCTGTAGCTCATATGATTTTTTGGTAGTGACAAGTTGTGTTAGCGTTAATTTCATTTTTGTGTCAAATATGAGCTGTCTGTAATAATAGGTTTCTCTCACATTGTTAGATAATTTAAAATACTCATCAAAATCCTCAATTAAGAATATTAATAGATTAAGGAAAGTGCGGAAAGTCATTTTGTTTTTTTGGTTGCAACAAGTCATAGTTGCGTTGATTTTATTGTAACCAAATGAAAAATATCAACACTTTGCTTCTTAGTGGACAATCCGTAGGATTGGTATTGAATTTTCCGCAGATAGACACATGGCAAAGTCGCTTCTTAGTGGACAATCTGTCGGAGGTCATAACATGGTAGAAAAAAAAATGCGGTTGGTTTTCTCTAAACATACATATTGTGGTCATCCACTTCTTCTTCTTCACTTTTCTTTTAGCCTCCAACACCTGAACAAAACTCCAAAATCCTCAAATCCTCAACATGAGGCATCAATCAAGGATGAGAAATTGGTTACCACTTTTTGCGAGCGGTTGGATCATTGGCCCACTAGAAGATTCTACCACAAAAGTGAATAAATAATATTTCAAGCAAAGTTATTAATGGTCCAATGTAGAACTAGCAAGTTGAGCCAACTTGCTTTTTTATGAGATCATAATATATGTTAATTATTCCAATCATTATATTGCCTGTGCCTATTACATATTTATTTTCTTTCAATACAAATTTTTCTGCACGTAAAAAAAAAAAAAATTGTAAACAATTGAAGTTATTATTATCTTTATCCGGTTCACCATCTAATTTGCATGATGCTTCTCATAGTGAACTTTATCAATTGAAGATTCATAAGTAATGTTCGCAATTGGCGTTAGTGTTGAATAATTAGCGGTGCTCATAATAAATAGAGGAAATAATCTCTATCACAAGAAGACACATTTGATGGTGTCGGACTTGAGTTGCCAATTGATTGTAAGTGAAGATGCACAAATCTCACTTGTGCTCCCATTCTGTGGCTTATTGATCCCAACCATTGATTTATTTAAAAAAGTTATTTCTGGAATTTATCACTCAATTCATCAATGATTGATGATGATTGAGGCACCATATGGCGAAAAAATGGGGGTAGTGTATCTTCATCATTTCCATATATACATGGACATGCTTATATAATCATCTTCCAAGTCCATACTATTAAAACAAAAAAAGCATCACTGTACAAGATTTCTTACCTCTGTACAAATAAGCACAATGTCCATGCTGCTGATTCACTTTTGCTAATAATTTTTCGATTATTCTAAATCTACTAGAGATGAAAATGGGAAGTTGATTTCTTTTAATTGATAAGAAATATATGTAGAACCAGCTTTTACCTATCGCTGGAGCATCATCATATTGCACCCATCAGCGCGGCATTGGAGCTAACATAAAGAATGATATGTATGTATATCCTGATTGGATTGCAATATGAAGCACATACATCGAAGCTTCTTTGAACTGTGCTTTGGCTACATTCGTTCCTTGAACCAGATAAATTTAAGAAATTCTTACCTTATCTAATGTTGCATTATCAAAAAATCAGTGCAAGCAAGTTTGATAATGATCAGTGCGAACAGATTTAAAAGTTGGAGAGTCCAAGTATTCATCATTGAACTTTACAAAAATTAAAGGGATAAGGGATTGCTAGTATTAAATGTCAATTGAGGCACTCGAAAGTCAATGCTTAATGTATTATTGATTATAAATGCATTCATAATTTCATGCTTGTTGCAATGCAATATACTTGGCCTTAGTCATTAGTCAACTTAAATGAAAGCGTCAATTAGCGACTCCCTTTTTCTGTCACTAACAAGCTCTCGCATTCTCATGATTTGTGAGAGTGAGGAAAGTTTAGAAATTCTTTGAGATCATAACTCAATGTAATCACATTCATTACATCATTTTTCTCAACATGCCAGGTACAATGTCCCAAGCTTAGGCAGATGGTTCTCTGCCATATGGACAATTTAAGCAAAATATGGAGTGACGGTCCTCAAGAAACTCTCACTTTTGACAATTTACAGAAAGTGCAGGTTCACAATTGTGGGAGCCTTGAAAGTGTGTTTCCGCATTGGGTGGCTACAAGTATAACCCAACTTAAGGAACTTCAAGTGGAGTCTTGTGGGATTGAGGAAATAGTCGCCAGTGGGAATGAGACTTTACATTCCAATACAACTCGAGATCTTTACCCAAAACTAACCTCTCTAGTGTTACATGATATGCCACAACTTAAGAACTTCTGCACCAACTTGCTCACTTTGAATTGGCCATTCTTAAAGGCATTGCGAGTGACTCACTGTGATAAAGCGAACATACTGTCTTTTGTAGCATCTATGAGCAATTGGGCTCAAAAAGATCATCAACGGGGCCTTTTAGACCAAGAAGCACACTCTTTATTCGAGAGGGTATGATTTCGGCTGCTCTCCCTCAGTTTCTATTTTGTTCTTTAAAGCACTCACTGATCTTATATCCACTACATAATCAAGTCACATTATATTGCTATAGAAAACATGATCTCCTTACTTATTAGTTTGTTGACAACATTAAAATATTTCTAATATCTTAAGTATACTTTTTATTTGTGGACACCCGTAAGATATTTCATTAACTATAATTACAAAAATTATTATAGATTTTTGTTGAAGGCGCAATATATTTCTAATCTAATCTAGTGGTGCTCCTTGGGAAAATCAATGAAAATTTGACGTGAGGTCCACTTCTTGTTGACATGTGTTGCACATTTGAACTTTTCTGCTCTATTTCGTCTTCTAAAAACTCTATAAAAAAATCAATACAAACAATTTTAACAAAAATAAGATTAGTACCTCAATCCACTATTTTCTACTGTATTCCTTAATTGATCTTGTCTTATATAGTTATCCTATTGTATTACTATAGACAACCCGAAACTCCTTACCTATGAGTTTGAAGACAACATAAGATATTTTATTATATATTAGACGCACTTTTAAATTTGTGCACCCATAAGTTTTAGTAATATCATCCGTGCATCCCATTACATAAGTTTCCAAAGATGACTAATTTTAGTTGACAAGATAAGATATTTCTAATAAAAGATGAATATGGTGAGCTTGGAGGGATCTCGACAAGTTCACTCTACAAACTTAACCATACCAACCTTTATTCGAGACAATCTTAAAAGCTTGAGACCTGAACGTAGGGCTCTTGAGATATAATGAAATTTAAGAAGATGGTCACCTTCCATGCGAATCATCTTAATAGGTTTACCTTGTTACAACACATGATTTATTGTTGAAACTTTGTTGAATTTACTTCTCTTGTTGTATTGGCAATTCGATAGGACTTTCCCAACTTGGAGAGACTTTTATTAGTCGATAACAATATTCAGATGATACAAGAAGGAAATTTTCCAGATGACATGTTTAGCAAGTTAGAAGCACTAACACTGGCATGCTTTTATGATAAAAAGGCCGCCTTTCCTTCCATATTCCTCCTAGAGAGATTTCAAAATCTATAGAGCCTTGAGGTCTTCTGTAGCTCCTTTGAAGATTTATTCCCAGACGAAGGGCTTGTTGAAGAAAGGAAACATCTGGTGCTTGAAAATTTAAGAGAACTTAAGTTGAACAAGCTACACAACTTAAAGTGTGTGTGGAGAGAAGACTCTTTAGTGTCGAAAATTCTTCAGAGCATCGAAACATTTTGGGTTTGGGATTGTCCTTGTTTGATGACAATATTTCCGACAGTGACATCCTTCCAGGAGCTTATGGGCTTAGAGGTGAAGAATTGCTCTGGATTGGTACATCTACTAACAGTTTCAGCGGTCACAAATTTAGTGCATCTCAAATGGATGACCATAAGAGAATGTGAAAGAATGAAAGAAATAATAACAAATGATGGAAACAGAGAAGGAAAAGTGATTTCTTTTAGAAATCTACGAAAGTTGACACTCCAACATTTGCCAAACCTAGAATGCTTCTCCTCCATCTCAAGTTGCAACTTTAAGTTCCCACGGTTGCATGTTATTAAAGTGGAAGAGTGCCTGAAAATGAAGACATTTTCTAAGGGTATACTGCACACACGAAATTTATATGATGTATCACTGTTCAAATACAAGTTGAGATGGATTTTGGAGGAGGTTGATGATCTCAATACAACCATACAGAAGTTATCAGCGTAAACAAATGCACATAGAATTTGTAAGATCCAATTGACTACTTTCTCTCATCCATTCTTTTTTTATTTTTTTTTGGCAGTGCCGTAAGTTTTTGAAATTTTTCTTTTTGTGACTGTTCCATTATTGATTCCGTCAGATCAGCATCACCGTCAACCCTATCAAACAATCTCGGCTCATCCTTCACTGAACAGCAGGAAGCAAAACAGGGCTCTTCTCCTTCTCCTTCTTGATGCCAGAGGCTCTCTCTCTCTCTCTCTCTCCATCTTTCTTCTTCATCTTCTTCTTCCTCCTTGGTGGAGCGAAACTGGGGGAAACCTATGCTGCCTTCACGAAGGACAGGAGCAAAAATGAAGCATCAGGAATTGCCAGGACTGCGAGAAGCAAAGCTGCACTTAGCAGAGCGGAGCCAAGTAGATTCAACCAGAGGCTGTCGTTGTCGCCGTCGTCGCCGCCGGAGGTGGCACAACCGAGTCTGGACAGTCAGTCGTCCACTCGCTTCATCAAAGAAGAAGAAGATCGCACTCTCTCTGCGCATCTGCATCCGACAAATCGTAAGTTCATGTTTCTTCCGATTTTGGTGTCTTATTACGTGTGAATTAGGTCTCTGTTCTTCAAATTCGTTCCACATTCGAGTCTAAAAGTAGGAGTTCCTCAAACTAGCAATTTATTGCCCTTAAATCTACACCTTATGTGCTTCCCTCGCGAGCATTGGCGAGATTTCTGCATGTTTGAGCTCTCATCGATGGAGATGATATATTGTGTTTAAGGTCTCATGTTGAAATTTCTTTGGATAGAGATATCTCTGTAACATTAGGTGCAAATTTCTACCAAGAGAAAAGGGAGAAATCATGGAACTTGAAAATATTCCGAGAATTCCATGCCTTGTCAAAAATATGAAAAGTTACTTTTATGCCTTGTTCGCAATATAGTTTGGACTGTACGAGGAATCACTTGTAATGTTGATTGGTTATGTGTTGTTGGGCAGATAAAATTTATTTTCAATTAATGCTAAATCTTTTCATAGCAAGTCAAACTATTGAAGTGTACTTAAACTGTCTCTAAAGTTGTCATTTTTTAAGCATAGGCTAGTCCAAGCATTCAAGCAGATTGAGGCATCATGAGCTGGTTTTTATGCTTCCATGCGCCCAAGGCCTCTCACTACTCTTACATTGGCCAACAAATTTCAAATGGAGCATCCCTTTCTCAAAGGTGGTGATGAGGCCCTCTTATGTTTAGTTTGGCTTGGTATGATCCCATGCTTATTGACCCAAACTCGCATGTATGAAAATCAAACATATGGATGCTGTTTATATCTTTACTTATACTCTAGTTTATATCCAAGTTGACTTAATGTAGTAAACCACATGACATGTTATTTTCCTTGAACTATTTTTCAGTGTATGTCTAAAATCAGGTATATGTCTTAACAATGGAGTAATTGAAGGAGGAAAAAGAATGAAAGGACAGTTATTACGACATAAGCTGGTGGTCAAGGTTCGGAAACATAACAGTTGTCTCCTTTTTTGTGGATAGATGTTTCAGAAAACAATTGCTGAGGCGAGTCTTAAGAATTAGAATCCAAGTCCTCTTATATGGAGAAATTTGACAATGTTATTCAATGCTGTAAATTTAGATTATATCTGGAAATCATCATACAAGGAGACTAGTTGATAAGGACAAGCAAATTGCAATAATGTCATTACCTCCGTGACTAAAGGGAAAGACCTGAAAGATAAGGAGGTGGCTAGTTATCATTTTGAAATTTCATTGCAGACCTGGTGACGAATAATTTTAATGCTAAATAGGAGATACTGTTTTATTTTGTTGTACATATCAGATATTTGGGGGAAAAAAAAAAGCTTACTTTACTTTGTCATATGGAACCCATAGTTTGATAAATCATTAAATTTAGCTGTGATTGAAAGAATTGAACAGCTTAAGTCTAAATTTTCAATTCCTTCCATGTTTGACTCTTAGATGTCTTTACTTTTTCCCTTGCGGTTGTGGTCTGCGTGGCCGAAATGCATGTGTGTTAAATTTATATATGACATGGAAGGCTTGTTCTGGTTATGTACCCTATTGCACTCTAGGAGTTTATATTTTGACAGCTGACTTCATATTGCAGGTTGAGATTGATGACTTTCATTGTATGGTTTATTGTTGATTAAAAGTCCTGGAACCAGCAACTACTGCCTTAAATTCATGCTGTGTGTGATTTGATTCTCTCATAATTGTATGCTTTTGTTTTGGTCTTTCTTCACCATATGTTGGTTTTTCAACCATGTAAACAGGGAGACTGCTCCTGCTCAATTCATCAGGCAACATATTAAGGAAAACAAGTAAATTGCGACTCTCGGATATTCAAACAGGGTGTGGACAGTGAAGCTCAAGAGCTTTAAATGTGACCAAGGGGCATTGTTTTTGGCTGGTTGGCCCACATTTGCAAGAGAAATTCGTCTGCTTGTAGGAATGTTTGTGCGTTTGAGCTCATTGATAGGGAGGATATTGTATTCAGAGTCTACATTTCCACTAGTGCTGGTAATGACTTCATTTACTTAATAAAGATTAACTCTAAAATTTTCACTTTAGCTGGTCAAAAATAAATGCTGCACTCCTAATAATATCTCCTTTATTTTGTCATGAAGATTTATGGGTTTTATTTTTCTCACAGGGATTACCAAAGAGGTTCATGAGAAAATATGGGGAGAATATCTCTAAAAGGATGCTCCTGAGAGTGTCAAATGGTGCAATTCATTGGCCTGCGGAATAGGAAAAATGTGATGAGATGGTTTCGTTATCAAAGGGTTGGACTGAATTTGCAGAGCATTACTCTATATGTGAGGGCCAAATTTTGGTCTTTAATTTGAATGGACTCCATTTTCCATGTAATAATATTTGATTATTGCACGTCTAAGATAGAATACTTGCCAACAAATGCTGATCTGAGGAACCAAGCTTGGCAATTGTGGATTTGTCTTGCTGGAAGTGAATTGCATTCACCCAAGTGTCCTCATCTTTGTAAGGCAAGGAATCTCATCAGGTGTGCAGAGTTCATGGCCCATGTACAATCATCAGCACAGAGTTCAGGGAGAGATGGCGAACTGCTCTTCATGAGATTTTCAAGTTGTAAATCTTAATCTACTACCGAATTCTCTCCTTGATTGTGTTGTTCTCCTATCTGATTTGAACTTCATACATGAACTCTCCATGTCGTTAGGCTAATAGAGACTGTGTTAGTGCTAATTCGTCCTTGTAGTGTTTCTCTGTCTTTGGCTTTTCCGTGTGTGCATTTGTATGTGTTAGGTGATTTCATAAATGTCAAGCCAATGGAAACAAGTGAAACTAATAGTGTCAATTTTGACTGTGCTGAAAATGATATTGGTGTCCACACGCCATATAGGCCCTGGAAGCTAGACCACTTGAAAGACTTAGATCTATTGATTTGCCGTTGCTATGTCAGTAGATATGAGTTTCACTTAACAAGAATAGGATATGCCTAGAGAGCAAAAGCTTTCTTCATGTTTTGTTTGTGATTACTGCAGGTAAGCTGAAAGAGCCACGATGGTGTAGAGCTCTTGAACTGGCCAAGTATCCTTTCTTCCAAATTGCAGTGAGGTGAATGTATTGGAGAAAAGCAACGTGGTAAGATCCTCATGACAATGACAACTCTTGAATTTAAATTCCATATAGTTGCTAGACTATGCTAGCTCTAGGTTAATCATACATCATGTCAGGGTTTCTGTTTTTATCCTTCACATGTATTGTCGTTCTCAGAAATCATTGGTTGTTTTCTTCTTTCTGATGACAAAATTGCGAAACATCTACTTAAGCAGATAGTTCCTGGTTCATTGTCACAGATGCACATCAAGAAAAGTCCGCAGACCATGGCTCTCATATTTCCAGACAAATCTTGGCCGGTGAAGCTCATCAGCCATGAACATTATGAGAAGTTATTTTCTGGTTGGGCCACATTCACGAGAGAAACTTCTCTGAAGGCGGGAGACATACCTGATTGAGCTTATTAGAAGGGATGATATCATGTTCTGAGTATCCATCTTCAGAACCACTGAGAAGACTTGGGGTCAGGATATTATGCAAAAGGACACAGCAGAGGAAGAATCCTTTAGGCCATTTTTGGTGGAACATAACTTCAGAATTGCTAGGCTGAAATCTGCTTCCAATTGGCAAATCAGATGAAAGCGTGAGTTTTGTTCTAATGAATGGAATGTTCCTGAATGTGTATGATACCTTCCCTTGATCGTAGTGTTAGCTGTCACCATGTGGGCACGAGTCATGAGATGGAGGAAACTGATTGCTAATGTCAAATTAAGTGCTTCTTCAATGTTTCTAGTGGCTCAACCTGACATTTGGAGCTGTAAAGTGTAGTAACATCGAATGCACTTCCCTTCAGCCATATTACTCTGAATTTCAAGGCACAACCCATGGTTTTACAAGTTTAATGTGGACATACATTAGATTCTTTTCATTTTCTCCTTTCGAATTCATGAAGATTCTATAACAAGCCTTTTTTTCCATGTGGGCTGCGCAAATTGAAGTTTCTGAGTTTCTTCTCATGTGGAGCATTTTAGAACTTATTTTGTCAAATGAACTGAGTCTTGAAATGCGTGTCAAAGCAATTTGGAATGAAACAACCTGGTAAGGGGGACCAGCAAATGACATACGTCGGCATCGTCTGAATGTCACAAGGAACCGGCTATTTCTTGAAGCAGCAACGTTCGTCAAGGAGAGTTCGGCCTGAATGACTTTTGCTTGAGAGAGAGAGAGAGAGAGAGAGAGAGAGAGAGCTGTTGAACAATAAAACGATTTTTTTCTTTCTGTGTTCCATCTTTTTACAAGAATATAATCAAGCATATATACACCGACGTAACCATCCTAGAATCTCCTACAAATCTGGAGATCTCCTATAAATCACTACAAATCAGGAGATCTCCTACAAATCAGAAGATACATATGTATATATAAAGACCTTAAATAGAAAAACTCTCCTACGAGGCCCTAATTGACAGCTCATGTTAACACTCCCCTCAAGCTGGTGAGAAAATATCTTTGATACCCAGCTTGACAAGTGAGCTGTGGAAAGCTCAACTCGATACAGCCTTTGTAAGTATGTCTCGCTAACCGGTCTTGATTTGATAAATGAAAAACTCATCACCCTATCATCCAGATTTTGCTTGATAAAATGCCTATCAACTTCAACATGTTTAGTGCGGTCATGTTGAACTGGGTTGTGGGAAATTTGAATAGCGGCCTTATTATCACAAAACAATTGCATTCCTAACTTAAGTGGAAAACCAAGTTCTGTCAATAACTTCTTTAGCCACAAAAGCTCAGATAGTCCTTTAGCCATCCCCTGAAACTCAGCTTCAGCACTTGACAAAGCTACTACCTTTTGTTTCTTGCTCCTCCATGTAACCAAGTTTCCTCCCACAAATGTGAAGTAGCCTGACGTCGATCTCCTATCCGAGGTATTGCCAGCCCAATCGGCATCCGTAAATCCTTCCACCTCATGGTGATTATTCTTCGCAAAGAAAAGTCCTTTTCCGGTGCCGACTTCAAATAGCGTAAAATTCGAACTACAAAGATTCATATGATCTTCACTAGGAGCATGCATAAATTGACTTACAACTCCTACAAAGATATGCAATGTCGGCCGAGTGTGCGATAAATAAATTAATCTCCCTACCAACCTTTGATATCGGTCCTTATCGGTCGATACCCGATTAGGGAAAACTCCAAGTTTATGATTCGTACTATAGGGGTATCGGCGGGTTTGCAATCCAACATCCCCACCTCGGCCAACAAGTCCAATACATATTTTTGTTGAGACAAGAATATACCCTCCTTTGATCTACCCACTTCAATACCCAAAAAATATTTTAGGCCCCCCAAGTTCTTCATCTCGAACTCATTTGCCAGTTTCCTTTGAAGTTCTGTGATCTCCTCAAGGTCATCCCCCGTGATGATCATGTCATCTACGTATATAATCAATGCTGTCACTTTGTTATCTGCCGTTTCGGGGAACAACGTATGGTCCGAATTACTTTGAGTGTACCCATACCTTTTCATTGCAGAGCTAAAGCGACCAAACCAAGCCCGTGGTGATTGCTTTAATCCGTACAACGATCGCTCAAGTTTACATACCACTTCCGATTTATCAGCACACGCATATCCTGGTGGGATTTCCATGTAGATCTCTTCTTCCAAATCTCCATGTAAGAACGCATTCTTTACATCAAATTGATGTAAGGGCCAGTCCAAATTTGCTGCAAGTGATAACAATACCCGCACAGTGTTCAGTTTTGCAACTGGAGAGAATGTTTCTTGGTAGTCCACACCATAGGTCTGGGTATATCCCTTTGCTACCAGACGTGCCTTGTACCTCTCAACAAAACCATTTGCTTTATATTTGATGGTGAAGACCCATTTACATCCTACTGCCTTCTTTCCCTTCGGTAACTCGACAAGTCTCCAAGTCTTATTTTTCTGTAAAGCCTCCATCTCTTCTTGCATTGCTTGAACCCACTTGGGATCCCTCAATGCCTCCTGTACTCCACTAGGAACTCTACTTGCAGAGACATTCGAGACAAATGCCTTTAAAGGTCTTGACAACTGCTTTGTCGAAACATAATTAGTAATCGGATACTTTGACCTTCGTTCTTCCACATATGGAGAGTACCTATTAGGAGCCTTGCCACGATTATGTCTATCGGGCAATTTATAACAAACAGCTACATCAGTATCAACAGACAAATTCTGTGTGGTAGAAGAACTTAGAGTATCCTCAGGAGAATTGTCAGGTACTAAAAAGGGGTTATTTTGAAGTGGAGGGAGCTGGTCTTGAGATTGTTTGTGTGTCTCTTGCACCAAATCAACCTGATGATCAGATTCCTTAGTGTACTGCTGCTTATTCTCCATTGTCCCACCATGATCCGTGACCACACCATTGCTAGCCAACATGTGAACCCGCTTGTCAACTTGCACCTTAGCTTGTGTGTTACCAGTCCTTGTGTCACCAGGTGTTGAGATTGCGGGGTCATTCTTTTTTAAAGCAAAATCAGTCGCAACCCCTGCCATCACACCACATTCCCACCAATTTTTCCTTTCACTAGAATTCTCCCCCTGAAAGGTACAATTGGGTGTGGGAAAAAATAATTCGGACTCAACGAATGTGACATCCATTGTGATGTGGGTTTTCTTGGTAGCTGGATTGTAACAACAGTATCCTTTCTGATGAGTGCTATAACCAAAGAAAACACACTTCACCGCACATGGATCAAGTTTTGTCCGTTGGTTCTTGTGGAGATGGACGTATGCCACACACCCAAACACTTTGGGAGGTAGTGTCATGATGGAAGGAAGAGAAACATAGGATGCAAGTGCTTGAAGTGGGGTCTGAAAATTCAACACACGAGATGACATTCTATTCATCAAATGTACCGCTGTAAGTACCTCATGGTGGGACAAGATTTGTGTCAACTTGGACGTCAAGGATTCAAGGAGTGCATCAGTAGTGGAAGTACCTCCCAGAGCCTGATGCGGGACTACAATGCCTTCCGCTGGAGCCGGAGGAACTATCTCGATGGGTGTCTTGTCATCCGCCATGAATCCCGATAAAGGGTGCAGTCAGTGTGGCAATCCGCACAAAACCACTGCGTGACTACGCCACAACAAGGAATTCGGATCGTGATCAGAACACAGAGTCCCTAGATCATTTGCTCTGATACCATGTTGAACAATAAAACGATTTTTTTCTTTCTGTGTTCCATCTTTTTACAAGAATATAATCAAGCATATATACACCGACGTAACCATCCTAGAATCTCCTACAAATGGGAGATCTCCTATAAATCACTACAAATCAGGAGATCTCCTACAAATCGAAGATACATATGTATATATAAAGACCTTAAATAGAAAAACTCTCCTATTGAGGCCCTAATTGACAGCTCATGTTAACAAGAGCATGGGTCCCGAGCTTCATCAACTCATTCCAAATATGTTGGTCGATTTTTGCTTTGTTCTGCTCTCTTCCACTTCATCGCGTCCTTCGCATTCCGTTGCCATTGTTTAGGCCCACGTGCAAAGGGGATGTTTGGATATGATATGCCGATTCGAAGGATGAGATTTCTCGGTTCCACTCTCGCTCTTCCTGCTGGTGCAGTGTCCCAGCGTTGACGTGGATGTTGGTCCGTCACTGACAATTATGTGGGCAACTATTAATAATATTTTATTTTATTTTTTGATTTTTTATTAATTTTTTACTTCATCGACCAACGCAATCGGAGGCCAATTGAGTCATCATCGTTTGAGACTATAGGCCAAGGGCGTGAAGATTGGCAGCGAGCTTGAAGAGAAAACAATGAGAGAATGCAGTGCAAAGCGAAGCCCGTGGAGATGATAGCCAATCGTGGTCATTTACAAAGGGAAATTTCCACTTTTATCTCTCACAACTTCAACTTCATAGAAACATTTTAATTTTTCCTTAAGTCTTTCAATTTGAGATTTCTATATAAGTTCTCTCTTATTGGAAAGCAAATTGAACTAAGTTCATTTCCAGTTATCAAGATGTTATCCATGTAAATTAACATCATGATAAATGAATTTCTTCTCCTTAATGTAAATAGGAGTAAATCCTAACTTAAACAATGTCTCAGATAAATGCACATAAGACCTTTCAATAGATTATCTGCACTTTTTGCCTTAACTAGTCCTACAGATTTTATCATACTTTTGTTGACAAATATGACATGAGTACACACAGGTCGCACAGTCTTTACCACCATATCAAGGTTGAGCATACGAATGACAAGAGTCATGACACCATTTGACAAATGACATCCTATTCCGACAAAGTCGGCCATAATAAGGGTTCAATAAGTTGAGAACAAATCGAATTTATGTAATATCATTTTGTGGTTTTAGGATTGAATCGAATCTACATACTAATCTAGTTTGAGCATCTCATCAAACAAGTAATATGCATTTTGATCAAGGAGCTCATACGCAAATTTACGGCAACAATTGACTTTCAGATCATCATGACAATAACAGTACAAGTTCGAGTTGCTAATAGAGCTTCAATCCCAACTAATTTACTCACAGACATTAGCTAAAGCTAATAGGCTCTGTTTCATTCATGAGCGGCAGAAACAGAGTGTGTGGGATTTACCTTGATGACATTTAAGTTTTTGACCTCGGACGGTGATCAGATCACTGACAAATTTCCCAGTGGTGTCAACGCCGATGATCGGGGCCAACGAAAGGGGAACGACCAAGGTTCGTGAACTTGCGAGCGTCCTGACCAGAAAACAGAGCAGAACGAGAGTTGGCCTTGCTACAACGAAACTGGCAGCGGCGGAGCGACAACAGGGATGGCCAACGGAGCCTGAAGGACGACAGAGAAGGAAAGCCGATCAAGAAGCCTCAAGAATTCCCGAGAAAGAGAGTTTCTTCGTCAGGTTCAGCGTATGCGTATTGTTGTGTTATCGCTGAGCTTGTGGCGGCCGTCAATGGCAGTTCAACGGTAGCTGGTTTGGCGATTGGAGATGGCAGACGGTGGATTTCTGGTGTCGATTAGTAGTGGAGAATCTTCTGGAACTCGGTTGATCGAGAGTGAGAGAGAGAGAGAGAGAGACTGTGGATCGAGGGCTGCGGTGAGGGAAATTGTCTTGACCGAGGTTTACTCTAATGGGCCTGGCACGATCTGGGCCACGATTGTGGATCAGACCCAACAGACCGGACCGGCCCTCTCAATTCTGACCGAGTTGGAACATTTTTATTGCTTTTTTTTTTTTATTTTATTTACCTTTACAAAAAAGCATGTTCAACTTGCTGGCAAAAAAATAATTTCACAACCGACTCTGCCACAATCCCTTATTTGTGCAATATTGCGATGTCATTCAGTGAGGATAGTTATCATACCTAGCTCTATAATCCTTGATTTGAATTTGAGCACTAATGGCGTGGTTGCACTCATGCTTGAGTTGATTTCTTGCAAAATCGATTAGCTCAATAGCCTGTTGCACACTCCCTGACCAAAGCGATTGGCATGCCAAATGTGGCTTCGTTAGAATAGGCAAACCCCTCAAGTTCAGTAATAAACCTCATATCAAGACATAATCCAAAACTTTTGAGTAAGTTTCCAATTCACGGTTCTCCATTGCAAGACTTTTGAGACACTTGTATGATACTCAAATTACATATATTGCTCATGAACATAAGTGTAATTCTATTAATTCTATGTGATGTAGTTCTTTGATTCACTTTTGTTTATACTATAGAGAAACACACCATTGGAATTTGGCTGTAAAAAGTACTCATTCTCAGGGGACACTCCGTCACTTTTGATCAAATGTGAATCTGCACAGCTTTCATTGTTTCAAAATTTGACCGTCTTCCATTTCATGAATAGGCGAATTTCGCATTTGTCATTAAAGACAAATTTTATGACGTCCTTGCAAACCCCCAATCTCATGACCTTGTATAAAGTGGAATCTTCTTGTTGAATGTCTTATTTCTATCCGTTTATTTTCTAAAATTCACGGGAGCTATAATTGGATAATATATCGTCTCCCCATAAATTTAATTTGTATAAAATTTCCAAGACCCGCCTCACATTTGGTGCCTAGTTCACACACCACTTTGCATGCTCTTGATATTTAAAATTCCACTACGCATCTTAAGAACTAGAAAGACCGAATCACCCTTCAATTAATGCACATAAATTCAATCAAGACGAGGAAAGCGGAAGGGTGTTTTTTCAAAGAAAAAAATGACAGTTCAGTCTAATTTTAAACTCTAATAAATAAATTATAAATGATGCACGATTAATTGAGTTTCATGCAAGTTATATCACTTTTTTTTTCTTTTTAAGAAACACGCCTCGGAGAATGTCTCCATCAAATAATACCCAGACAAACCTCATGAATTAGATAATATAGGCGAGAACCCTTATGACTTAACCCAATCAAAAGATGACTTGCAATTGTTGGTGTGAAAAAACTGATTCATGTGAGTTTCCTACGGTACTAAGCTTAAGAAATTTCTATGTGCACATTAACACTACATTTGTTTCACTTAAAACCAAGTTCCGAGAAAATATTTTCCGGATTTTCTGACATTTGTTTCATAAAAAATAAACTAAACTAATTGGGGAATACATTTTCCATCAACAGAAAAAACTTCTTCAAGAGTGGGAAAAATGTTTTCCGTTTTTTTCCATCTCCTTTCTTTCACTTCTAAACCAAATACTTTTTTGCACCAAACACATTTTCCTTTTTATTTTTATTATTCTATTTTATAAAAAATTCGAATTTTTAATTATTTTTAAAAAAATTCCTTCTTCTTCGTACTCTCCTCGTGTCCGCGCACGGTTGGCATGTGTCCGCACACCACTGCACGCACCGTGGCCGAAGCACTCAGCCACGGTGGAAAGAAGCATGCGTAGTAGTCGAACCCCTTTTCCGCGACAGCGGACCTCAGATCGCACGGGATGGTGTAGAACGCCACAGCATAATCGTCCCGATCAGAGTACTGCTCTCCACTGCATACCTCGTCCACAAAAGTCGAGCGTCCGAGTAGCAGAGCATCGACGCTCACGAGGCGCGTGCATTCGGGAAGGGGAACACACGAACGGGAGCCTCAGCAGAAAATTCTCTATCGGATCAATCCCATTTCCAGACGCTACTCCATCTTCGCTCTCTCTCCGTCGCCTCAGTCCACCGGTTGCCACCGTCGCTCATCCTCCATCGCCAGCCAGAACTCTTATGCACTCGGCACAGAGCACACACGGTGGGGAGGCTCAGAGATTTCTGAACGTCCAGAGAGTTATCTCTCTCGGCTTCTTGCTTCGTATGGTGACCTTCGACAAACCTCCCGGCACCGTTAGCATCATCTCCGATCATTGCTCCACCGGCAGGCCGTAGCTCTGTTAACACCTGTTTTCCAGTGAGTTTGCTCGGACTGCTCTGAACTTGTTCGTTTCTCCTTCCCTGGCTCCGATCCTCAGCATCATTGTCTCAGACAACCTCTTTCTCTCATCCGATAGTCCTTTGTGCATCGGATAAAATAAACACCATAATCTTCTTCTTCGTTCTTAGTTTCATGAAGAGAGACTCAGGCATTTTTGTGTGATTTTTATTGTCAAATTCACTGCTGGCGTGTCGATATGCACGCTACAAGTGCTTTGTATGATCGTTGCTGAAGTGCTCACCGTGAAGTGTTCACAATAACAATCTGAATCACAAATCAACATTCACTGCAATGCATGTTTGTCTGTTAGATGGTCGATACTTGCTTAGTTCTTCCTGCAGAATGTCTTGCAAAGATGATTCCGTCTACATCTATGTTACTTTGAGATCGCCAAGTGTAGGTTGCTCTCTTTGGCGGTTTCAGGAGTAATGTTCCATAAACTGTACAATCTGTTCTACTGGGAGGAGAAAGAAATTCTCAGCATTATCTCCGAATGCTGAAAATTTAATTTTCTGCATTCTGTTATGTCATTCTTCATTTTAAATTCGAAATCAAGTTCCGTAGGCTTATTAAAATCATGGGTTTTATTTTTTTCCCATGGGGAACTTCAAAGAGTTTCATGAGAAAATGTGGTGAGAATCTCTGAGAACGTCGAATGATGCAATTATTTTTTTATTTTTATTTTTTTGGTGACCCAGGGAAACCCGTAAGCCGACAGCCGGCGGGCAAGAACCCGGGGCTGACGCAAGCTAGCCACCACACTCACGTCAGCGGGTAACAAATCCATGAAATCGTATTTGATAAAAGTTCATCCGAGATAGAATATCCACCATCCACGCCGAATGCCGATGGCGAGGAACAGAGCCATGGCTTGTGGATTTGTCTCAATGAAAGTGGAAGATGTAGGCGACGGCCATGGTGTTTCGGTCTGAGCTTGAAGTCTTGGGGGATGAATTGCATTCACCTAAGCATCCTCAGCTTTGTGAGTTTACAAAGTTCATGGCAGTTCCCATTCGCATTAATTTTAGCAGAGTTTGGGGAGAGACAGATGCTCGAACTACTCGTCACAAGATTTTCGAGGTGGGAGTCATAATTACGAGCTAAACATCCCCATGCGACTGTGTCATTCTCTTGTTTGATTCAAATTCCGTACAGAACCTGTATGTGTTGGGGGATCTCGGAAATGTCAAGCTAATGGAAACAAACTGGATCGGTCATATAGGATATGATTGTGCTGGAAAATGACGTTGGTGTTGTGCCTATAGGTCTCGAAAGCTAGACCATTAGAAAGACTCGATCTATTGTTTTTAGGTTGCTATGCCGGTAGATACCAGTCGCACATAATAAGGTATGCCTAGAGATTGAAAGCTTTCTTCTCTTCTTTTGTTTGCAATTGGCGCTGGTAAAGCTGAAAGAGCAAGGTGCGTGCATAGCCCTCAAACTAGCAAGCAATTTAAATCCAGGTATTCTATCTTGCAACTTGCGGCGAGGCAAATATATCTGGAAAATAAAAAAACAATGTGGTCAAATTCTCATGGCAATGACTGCCCTTGGATTTAAATCACATAATCGAAACATAGTAAATGAAAACATCACCTAATAAACCAATCTCATAATCAAGGGATCGAAAGTAAGTAAATACAGAAATTAAAGTCCGAGAATTCAACTCGATACAATGTTGGGTAAAGAATATATATTGTCTCATTATCAAGCCTCGGGACAAAAAAATCTATAAGTCCGGAAATTAAAACCAAGCCTAATGAAGACATATGTTGAAGTGACCTCATAATGTAATCCTAATATTAATACAAACAGGATTTTTTTATAATTTATTTTCATTTTATAATTTTCTTTATCCATTTCATTTAAGAAAAAACACGATGTAAAATTTCAATTTATTTCAAGATTCAAGAGATATGACCTCCCTAAACCCGAAGGATATGAATAAAATGAAATTCAAATAAAATCATTCGTAAAACGTAACTGCCCAACTAAGACTTGCATATTTCTACCATTTTTATATTTTCATTTTTAGTTAGTGAAAAGAAAATAGGAGAATTTATCCGGAAACAAATGTACCCCAAATATATCCACTCCAGCTATTTGACTCACGAACATTCTTAGCTAAAGCTCATGGGCTCTGTTTTTTGTTCATAAGCGGCAGAAACAGAGTGTGTGGAATTTACCTTGATGAGAGTGAGGTTTTGACGTCGATCGGTGATCAGATCGGAGACGAAGTCCCTGGAGGCGTCGACATCAACGATCGAGGCTGCGAAGGGGGAGCGACCAAGGGTCCATGCTCTTTCGGCCGTCTTGATCAGAAAAAAGAGCAGAATGAGAGGAGGCCTTGCTTCAGTGAAGTTGGCGATGGCGGAGTGGCTACGGTTGCAGCTAACGATGTCTGGAGGACGATGGAGAAGGGAAAACTGATGAAGAAGCCTCTAGAATACCTATATGTGATGTGCGCAGAGATGAAATTGTTGTAGTTGACTTCGTTGCAGGCCTTGATTCCCTTCTTCGTTTACGAGCACGCGTAAAGATGTTGGTTGCATTTAATGTTTGGCTAAATGGATTAGATGACACCATTGTCAAGGTTAGCATTTTCATCCAAGTGGAGATCCTTTATTCTGAATATTCATTCTATTTAGGCCAGCCCCTTTGTAAAGTTCGATCCATCAGTGTTGCGTTTATTTCAATCAATCTTGTGATTGCGCTAAAGATTAATTTGCCCACGTTGCTCATCCTTTTCCCATTAGAGATCGATATGTGATCTTAAACGCCTAAAACTCTCTCACACGGCCGGTCGATATTTAATTTCATTGACGTGCTCATGATCTGCGAAAGACACTGAAAAAAATGAAGATAAAAAATTAAGGGTCCTCCACCTTATATCTGCTGCACAAATGTTCCCTACACGGGTTAGAGGTGTTAAAATGGGTCATAAACCCATTTATGACCCATTTAAATCTTAAATGGGTCATAAATGGATCACTTGTTTATAACAAAAGATGGTTAAATGGGTTTCACAATTAAAAGTTTAAGATAGGTGGGTCTTAAGTGGGTTTTTAAATGGGTTGGATTGAAAACTCATTTTCAACAAAAACATTATAATCCCTCCCTTCTCTTTTAATTTTATAAAAATCGAAATTATAATTTTTTTTTTTATTTTCTCTTTCTTTTCTTCATTTTTTATCTTTCTTCTTTTTTTTTTTTCTTTCTCCTTCCTCCTTCCGGTCGCCGGCACGGCGATGGCCGGTGACCGGCCAGGCGAGCCTCGAGCTCACCGGCGTCGGGCGAGCTCAAGCTCGCCGGCATCGGCGAGCTCAAGCTCGTCGGATCCGGCGAGGCGAAGGCCTCGCCGACGCCGGTGAGGCTCGAGCCTCGCCGGCGTCGGCGAGGCTCGAGCCTCGCCGATCGGGGCGAGCCTCGAGCTCGCCGGCGCTGGGCAAGGCTTGAGCTCGCCAGTCTGGCGAGCCTCGAGCTCGCTGACGCCGGTGAGCTCGAGGCTCGCCTGTGGCCGGTCGCCGGCCGTCGTCGTGGCCGGCGGCCGGCCAAAGAAGAAGAAGATGGAGAAGAAAAAGAGAAAAAGAAAAAGAAAAAGAAAATTAGATTTTAAAAAGAAAATTAATTAAAAATTTAATCTAAAAAAATAATTAAATTTCGATTTTTTAAAATAATTATTTTAAAATTTATAAAAATTGTCCATTAAATTTGTATTGTATAAAACTATTTTAGCAATACAATTTTAAAAAAATAATATATATAAAAGCTTGGAAGTATTTAAATAATATAATCTTTAAAAAAAATATAGAAATGAGTTTTTCTAAATTTGTTAAATATGAAAACATTTTATTAATATGAGTTGGGTCGGGTCGGGTATGTGTTTGGTATGGGTCGGGTCGGGTCGGGTTTGGGTCGAAAAATTTACATTAAGCATAAATGGGTCATAAATGGGTTAATGGGTTAATTTGGGTCGGACCATTAATGACCCGACCAAATCCGACCCGACCCACCCATTTAACGGCTCTAACACGGGTACGAAACAAGATGGATTTACTCCTATCGAACATTATGCAATTATACCTTTGATTTGTTGGATTTGTATTATTAAATTATATCCTTTAATTTGTTGGATTCGTGCAATTCATAATCTTTTCCCTGTTTGCATCTCTTCCTTACATAGCATATTCACAGATGTTTCAGTGATCGACTCCAAAAATCCCCACATACTCCAACAAATTAATTATTGCATTTCTCATTGTATTGAAAAACAACAATGTGACAAAAAAGATGGGGAATAATTTGTATCTCCTCTATTTTCTTTTTATCCTTTTTGTTAGCCTCTAAATGCCTATTGTACTGCGTATATATGCCTTTCATGAAAAAAGTGCACTAAGCGGGTGCGCGTCCTTTCATTGATGCTTCTAATTTTCAATTGACTGCAAATTGTATGTGGTCTGGCGCGCATGGTTTGACGGGCCGAGGCTTATTCTGATGGGCTTGGTACGGTCAGGGTTGCGCTTGTGGATCAGGCACAACAGACCGGAACTGGAATTGGACATTTTTTTCATTACTTTCTTGTTTTTTTCCTTGTTTTTTGTTTGGGTTTTTATTTATTTTTTACTATTTTTCATACCATATTTTTATATTTATTTTTACCACAGTGCGTGTTTGACTTGCTGGCAAAAATTCAAGTGTCAATAGAGGCAACATTCCATCATTTGGCCAAAGAATTACTTTATACTAAACTCTACTACAATTCTTTATTTGCACAATGTTGAGACAACATTATTGTGAAAGAATAGTCCTCATGCTTAACTCTACAATCTTTGACTTGAATTTTAGCGTGATAACGTTGCTGCGCTCATGCTTGAGTTGATTTCTCATAGAATCGATGCATGGTGTATAGCCTCGGCCTTGAAGCACACCATTACATGCTCCATCCATGCAGCGTTGCAGTGGAATCATTATACATGCTATAGTTGTTGTACTAATGCTTGCCATCTTAGTGCCCAAGTCATTTAGGATGATTTTCACTATAGTTGCGTATGGAACCAAAGGGAAATACCGTCACTTGCTATAGATTATCTTTGACAGGATCGTGTCTACTGCATAGCTCATTGTGGTGCACAAAAGGAAAGAGTCGATGCGTACGATGCCTCGAAATGCAATCATGATATTCATATAGGTGATTTGTGTATTTTCAGGACTGCTACTTTATTCCTGTAGTATCAATTATCTTGTGGATCCATCCAAGTCTTACAAAGTAAAAGTGTTATTGCTTGGATCGATGTCACGTAGTTAATATAACATGCAGGCAACATATGAGTTGGGTATAACCACAATGAGTTCGCGCCTCACATGTGGAATTGCGATGAGCACTTGACATTAGTGCTGGCGAGAGTTTTAGAGAGTTAGTAGGAAAATGGGCTAACTCGGAAAGCCAGGGAGTGGCATAACTTTTTCCCCCCTTTGAAATATGAACTGATCTTTTGTTTACAAGTCTTAAGTTACTCGGTGAAATCGTAGTACTTATACATGATTCTGCAATCTTGAATTGTGCTCCGGCGGTATGTGGACAAACTTTTGTTATTTGCTTATGGGTGATATTCATGCAGCCGGCACGATTCGATTGAGTCAATGCCCGACTGCACACTCCATGGCCAAAGGAGTCCACATCACCAATTGATTTAGCAAGGATAGTCGAACCCTCAGTTTCGGTAATAAGCCTCGTATCAATGGAGACATGGTCCAAAACGCCCACGTAAGCTTTCAATTCATGGTGCTTCTCTCCACTACAAATCTTTTAGATAAACGAGATGTCGGATCACTTAAAGTGTTCAAGCTATACAAAATCCCCACGAACGTAAGTGTGATTCTTTGTGATGTAGACATCTAGCATATGTGGTTCTTTCATTCACTTTTGTTTAGAAACACAAGATTGGAATCCAGCCATAGAAAGGACTCGTTCTAATAGGGCGCTCCCTTATTTATTAATATTATTATTATTATTTTTTTCGGTTAAGTAGCTGATTTCTTAGTCATTAATCACGTAAAATGGATCTTTGCTTTAATCAAACTTTAGAGCAATTCCAACTAATCGTCCAGCCATTGTTATGATATAGGCAAAAATAACTTAGTGATTCTCCATCAGTCTTGGAATCTTGACTAAATGCAAATCTTTGTTGTTTTCGTTACTTCAAGGTTTGTCATACAAGACAAAATTTCTTGACGTCCCTATAATGCAACCCCTCATCTCACAACCTTGTGTAAAGTAGAATATATATATGAATGTGTTATTTCTATTTGCTTATTTCCTAAAATTCACACAAGGTATAATTGAATCAAATATTAGTTTCGCCTTAAATTTAATCCATATAAAATTTTTCAATACCCTCACGATTGGTTCGCAATCCCCACACCACTTTACATGGTAGACGTTTGAAATTCCCAATTTGCATCTTAGATTAACTTGAAAGACCGAATCACCTTTCAGTGGTGAACAAAACTTAAGTTGGCGTCAAAAAAGCGGAGGAGCATTTTTTCAATAAAAAAGTGAAAACATAGTCTAATTTAAACTCTACTGAACAATAAAAATTCTGGATGATGCGTGACTAATCGGGATTCAAGCAAGCTGTATTGTTTTTATTTTCTTTCTAAGGAAACTTTTATGTTGATCGAATTCATGCAACTATTGTGCAACCTAGGAAATTTCTATGTGCGCACTAAGCGATCAAGATCCTTTGCCACGGTTTGTGTTCGCGTCATGCCATCAGCTCGGGGCTCCGTATAGCTCGCTCTATCGCTTACTCAGTTCTCTCTCCTTCCCTCTCTCCACACCACCACCGTCAACATCTCATCGCATCTAGCCATCTCAGTTGAGATTTTCCGAGATTCGACGAGGATGAAGAACAGATCTGGAACCCACCGGTGTGAGGTTCATAATAATCCAGATGCACACACTCATTATTGCCACATTCTGAATCTAAATGAACCGATAAGGATTTGCTTCAGGATGTCCTTTTCGGTTAATGCATTCCTATTTGGTTGTTGTTCATTTTGAATTTGAAATCAAGTCTCTTAGGCTTATTAAGATTATGGGTCTTATTCTTCCAACAGGGAATGCCAAAGAGGTTCATGAGAAAATAGGGTGAAAATCTCTCAAAAAAGGATGTTTGTCAAAGTGTGAAATGGTGCAATTATTTGGCCTAAGGAATTGGAAAAATGTGATGAGATGGTCATACTTCAAAGGGTTGAAATGAATTTGCAGAGCATTTACCCTATCTGCGAGGGCCAATTTTTGGTCTTTAAATCTGAAGTGGACTCCATTTTCCATGTAATCATATTTGATAAAGGCGTCTCCGATATAGAATGTCCGCCAATGAGTGGTGATGCGAGGAACCAAGCCTCAGCAATTGTGGATTCGCCTCGTGAAAGTGGAAGATGCTGGCGATTGCCGTGATGTTTCGATCAAGCTTGAAGTCTTGGGAGATGAAGTGCATTGACCCAAGAGTCCTCGGCTTTGTAAGGCAACAAAATCTGATCAAGTTTGTGAAGTTCATGGCGGTTCCTATGCACATTCATCATCGCGGAGTTTGGGGAGAGACCAAAGTTTAAACTGCTCATCACGAGATTTTCGAGGTGTGAATCTTAATCACTAGTTAATTCTCCTCCAGACTCTGTTGTTCTTGTGTTTGATTCAAATTCTGTATAGGAACTCTCCACGACGCTAGTTAAGAGAGACTGTGTTAGAGCTAATTCATCCCCGTAGTTCTTCTCTGCCTCTAGCTCTCTCGTGTGTGCATATGTATGTGTTGGGTGATCTCATATATGTCAAGCCAATGAAGACGAGCAGAACCGGTCATATTGGACTTAAATGTGCTGAAAATGACATTGCTGTGCATATAGGCCTCAGATGTTAGACCATTAGAAAAGCTCGCATCTATTGATTTAGCATTGTTATGTCGATGGACATGAGTTTCGCATGACCAAAATAGTGTATGCCTAGAAATGGAAAGCTTTTTTCGTGTTCTGTTTGCGACTGCTGCAGGTAAGCTGAAAGAGCTGAGCTTGTGCAGAGCTCTTGAACTGGCCAGCAAATTTAAGCCCGAGTATCCTTTCTTCCGAAGTTGCAGCAAGGTAAATATATCTGAAGAAAAGCAACGCGGTAAGATCCTCATGACAAGGAAAACTGTTGGATTTAAATCACACAGAGTTGCTAAACTATGTTAGCTCTAGGTTAAGCGTGCATCGTGTCAATAATTTCTGTTTTTATCCTTCAGATGCTTTGAAAAGGATCCTCCTACTGTCTTCCTCAGAGCTCATTGGTTGTTGCAAAAAGTCTACTTGAGCAGAGAGTTACCGGCTCACTCCAAAAATGCACATCAAGAAAAGTCCGCAGACCGTGGCTCTCATATTTTAAGACAAATCATGGCCGGCGATGCTCATCAGCCACGGTTATCATGGAAAGTTCTCTGCCAGTTGGACCGCATTCACAAGATAAACTTCTCTGAAGGCAGGTGGCAATGTGTGCTCGAGCTTTATTAGAAGGGATGATGTCATTTTTGGAGGGTCCTTTATCAGAACCACTGAGAAGACTTGGGTGAACAATACTATGCAATGGACACAGCAGAGGAAGCATTGCTTTTAGCTCAATTTTGGTGAGAACAGAACTGCAGAATTGCTAGGCTGAAATCTGCTTCTGATTCGGCAAATTGGATAAAAGCACAAGTTCCGTTCTAATGAATGGAATGCTCCTGAATGTACATGATACCTTCCTTGATCCTAGTGTTGGCAGTCACCATGTGGCCATGGGTCATGAGACGGAGGAAGCCGATTACTAATGTCAATTTGATAACTTCCATTTCTGGAAACAATCTCTCGAATTAGTTGCTTCTTTAAGGTTTCCGGTGGCTCAACCCAACCTTTGGAACTGTTGAAGTTGTAGTAGCATCGAATATGCTTCCCTTAAGCCATGTACCAACTCTGAATTTCAAGGCACAACCCATGGTTTTACAAGCTCAATGTGGACATACATTAGATTCTATTCATCGTCTCTTTTTCGAATTCATGAAGATTCTATGACGAGCCTTTTTTGGCATGTGGGCGGCACAAATTGAAGTTTTCTTAGTTTCTTCTAATGTGAAGAGCATTCGGAACTCATTGTGTCAAATGAACTGAATCTGATATGCCTGGCCAAGCGATTTTCCAATCCGTGCTGCTTCTTTTCATGGTTAGCCAATTAAAGAAACTTTCACGCCAATGTCTACTGAATTCCCTCATTGTTTTAAACGGGGAAAAGGGGATTTTCATGCCTCTCTTGCAGCCATCTCTTTTGCCGCAGTAGCATAACTCTGTAACGGCGTCACTGCCACACAACTCTTCCGCAACCCCTCTCAACAAAACAGCAATCAAGCTGGATAAACATCGCCGATTCTCCATCTCTCTTGAACGGGGCGTTCTTCGAAACAGGGTCCGACTTCATCATTCCATCAAACACCTTCCTTGCAAACTCGACTCTCTCCTCCACGGGGCAACTGACGGCAATGGAATTACGCCGGGGGAGAGAGAGAGAGAGAGAGAGAGAGAGAGAGAGAGAAGGCGAAACAGAAAATCAAACAGACAAATTGGGATGAAAACGACCTGGTAAGGGTGAATATCGAATGATGGATTCCGTCATCGCCTGAATGTAGCAAGGAACAGCTGTCTGCAGAGATTTCTCGAAGCAACGTTCATCGGAGAGAGTTCGTGGGCAAAGGGAATGTCTGGATACTGTCTGCCAATTCAAAGGATGAGATTTTTTTTGGGTTTCACTCTATCGGCCCTCCCGCCGGTGCGGCGTCCCTTCATCGACCGACGCAATCTGAGGCCGATCGAGTCGTCATCGTCCGAGACTGATAGGCCGAGAGCGTGAAGATCGGTGGCGAGGCTGAAGAGAAAACAACGAGAGCTAAGCCGGTGGAGATGATCGCGTTGCCGCGTTCTGTTCCCGGTTTGAATGAACAGTGCTTTAATGTCATTTGTGAAAGCAAAATTCCACTTTTGTTTCAAACAACTTCTAATTCCGTAGAAATATTTTAATTTTTCTTAAGTCTTTTGATTTGAGATTTCTATTTAAGTTTCCTTTAATTGAAAAAATTAACCAATTTCATTTCCGGTTATCGAAATGTCATCGACCTAAATTAACATCGTGATGAAATGAATTTCATCTCCTTAAAGTAAAGCAGGAGTAAATCCTAATTTAAACAATGTCTTGCGTAAATGTGCTTAATACCTTTCAATAGTTTATCTGCACTATTTGCCTTAATTAGTCCTACGGATTTTTGTTGACATCGGTCGCACGGTCCTTACCACCATAAAAAGGAAAGAAAAAGCTGCTTCTGTCCAGGGGTCCTACCATCCTTCGGGAGAAACACTTCATCAATATGAAAATGAGTATTTCTGTTACCTAATTCTACAATCTCGGAGTTGGATCTGGGCCCCAGTGCTGCGTAAATAATAAAGTTTATTCTAGTTGATTTCTTCGTCTCACGTATCACGACGTCGGCTTGAAGATTTAGTTTTCGTTTTGATTTTTTTTTTTTTTTTTTCCACTAAGGACTCCAAGAGTAAAAAATCTCAACTCCAATAAACCTCGAAACATAAGTTTTCGCATTTCATCAAATAACTTCACTTTGTCTCAATATTTTCCATGCAAAGCTAGTTTCACGTTCAATATGAAATCCATCTAGAATGTAATAATCCCTCGCTTTTAATGTGGGAATATCTTAGAGTTGCATTGTACCTGATGGTCGATGTAGTCGATGGTGCGGAAAGTGCTGGGTATAAACAATTGATATACCAAATTGGTGTGCAAATGAGATTTTTCCGTAAGTGGGGTAAATGTCAAACGTAGTCACTTTGTACAATCAAGTCACTAAACTTTAATTTCAATTGCCCGATACATTAACATCATTTTTTTCCCATATGTAATCAATGAATTATGAAGACTTTTCGAACAATTTTCTACGCAATATTTACATAGCAGTCTTACATATCTGATTAAAAATGTTATAACGACGACACGACATCATATGAGTCTCCATTAAGAAAAAACCAAAAAATATATAGAAGTTTAAAAAAAGAGAGGGTAGGGATTCATTCACTCCAACTCAGGTTGAAACTCTCCGTCTCATTTGGGTTACATGGCCCTGTGTTACGAGGGGAGGTTCTCAAGGCGTAACCCGATCGGGAGCTAGCTAAATTTATCATGAGTATTTAAATCCTCTTTTATCCCCATCGGATTTTCTAAAGATTTATATAACTGAGTCCATAATGACTATTTTCATTTCAATTTGCCCCCACAAATTAATGAACCTCAATAAGCAATTGCAGAATCATGAAAATCTAGTTGCCATAAACAAACCAAACCGACGCAACTGTTATTTTCATCTCATATTATTGAGTTCAAGAGCATCGTTTGTTTACTAAAATAATCATTATTTACCGAAGTTCGCCCCCACTAGGAAAAGTTTCTAGATACATCCATGAATTGGCCATGGTTTGCTTGGGTTTTGATTTGTTACAAATTCTGAAGTTCATTTGACGATTGAAATCAAAATTCAATGACCCGATTGTAAAAATGCGCTTTATAATCCAGTCGTCACAATTGATTCCTCATCTGTTGTTCTCTTTAACAAATTTGAACGCCTAGCCTCATCCGATCAAACTTCCACAAAATTCCCATCAATCCCTCTCCTTTTCCCCTTCAACTTGGCTGCTACTCGTAGCTGCAATCACCGCCTTCTCCCCGTCTTCAGTTGAATGAAAACCTGTTAAATGAGCGTTATGCAATCTTTCGAGGCCATTTTGGCTCGGTCTTTGAAGGTTGAGCTGAAAACTTTGAAGGTTGAGTTGAAAACTTTTGAGAATAAATATCTGAAATCATTTGATGCAGGACTACGCAGTCTGCTTTTGCTTTAGAATCATAGATAACTGTTAATTTTTTAATTTGTTTGTCAGAGAGATGAGTTTCTCATGTATCCATTTCTAACTATTGTAGTTCCATCTTTAACTATTGTAGTTTCTGCTGCAGGCAAAGGGAGGAGATCAGATTTTTTTAGGTGAAATCAAGAGTTGATTTTTTTCTTGGTCGAAGAAATCAAGAGTCGATTATTGTAGTGTGAAATCTAGGCAAGCCAAACAACCACAGTGTAAGCTGTAATCTCTCCTATTATTTGGGATGCTCTTGGTACAGGAGAAAATAGAAGAAATGACAGCGTAAAATGGCCCTTTTTTCTATTGGGTGTTTTGAGAAATTACTTAGAAAAGCTCTATCTTTTAATTGGTGGTTGAAAAGTCTGTAATTTTAACTTGTGTGCAATCCCAGATTTTTCACAAGTACTAAGATAGAGGATGCAGTTGCTTCTCAAAGGTGGTGTTGTAGCACTTCTTGGTGTTCTCATTTTGACATCTATCAAGCTAAAGTAGAATGCGATGAACGGACATTCGCTAGTGTACCTACAATTTTCGTTTCTTTCCATATCACTTTAAATTTCTTCATTATGATTGTTTTCTGTCATTTTGTTCGTATCCCCGTTTCTGATTAATGTCTCTTCTTATGTTACATGAACTGTGTGGACATACTCTTTTTTTTGTTTTCTCTTCCTATTTTGGCTGGATCGAAACGCCGTCTTCTACTGCGTTGATACAACTGCAGTGTTGCATGCTTCAATATTTTTGGAATCGCTGAATGGTTGCTCTTGAATTTTTTGTGGCACATTACTTCTTGCAATTTATCAAATTTTGGTTTTTCTTCCTTGTTTATTCCTGTATGATTCCACCATTCTCTAGATGTTACGTCCTGCCTTCCAACAAGTTGGTTCTCATGGTGGGTATCTAGTGTATATGCTAGTACTTCATTCTCTCTTTCTCTGGTTCTTGCATGTGTGGGTGGCTGCTACTATTGGTGCCTTTTCCTTTGCATAAACAAAAGTGATACCCACCCGTTCTTTGCTTGAGTTTTCTTCCTATTTATATCAGTCTCTCAATTAAGAGTTTTTGAAACTGAGCATGAAGAAAATGACACCCTTGGGGTAGTCACTCTTGCTGGTGATATTTTGTCCAGTCCACGTCATACCTACAATGTTTATACACTTAGTACTTCCGAATGAATCAATCAAAAACTGCATATAACTTCCACAGTACAGTCTAGGAGCATAAAGCAAGAAGGAAGAGAACTATAGAAGACATCTAGGAAATGCTGCAATATTCAATGAGGTAACCAACATAGCTAAGAGGCTTACCCAGACTGCAAACCTAGAACATCTAAAAAGCCATGAATGATACATAACCAAGCCTCCATAATATGTAGCGTCAACAAGAAAGCCATTTCCACAAATGAGAAACTTTGCTCCAAGGATTGGAAACACGTAGAAAACTGCTTTTACGAACATGCCTCGGATGGACAACAAAGCTGAATGATTAGCTTAGCTTAGCAAAACAAGCCTCGCCTATGTGATTTGATTCTGACCAACTAGCCAACACATTAGTAACTTCCACAATGCCATGTTAGGAGGGTAAAAAACTCATGCATGCACGGGAGTTAGATGCTGAACACATAAACATTTAGTGGACCAAGGAACCACCCTGTTTGTCATGATTCTAATTTGACTACATCAGCAATCGAACACACATCAACATATATGTAAACAGCATTATATGACACAACCTCTTGGTTGAAGTGATTCATGTAGAACCACAACATATCCTCCAAGTTCTCAGTCTGTTCCTGTTTGTAATGCCCAGCATGGCAATCATGAACATGGTGGCTACATTCCCACCAAACGCCACAACTATGGACACCATTAAGGAGAAGCGAATCCAAGAAAAGTGAAACTGCCATTCTATTACATTTAAGCCAGAAAAGACAAGGTATCAAATTTAAAGGATATATATTACTAAAGCACTCGAAAAATCTATTTCCATCCTATGCTTGAAAAGCCACAAATAGAGATGCTTTATCAAAATCCTTTAAAACAACATATGCTAGTTAACAAATGTATGAAACTACGTAAACATTAATCATCATATTACTTACTTCCACAAAGATTGGGCCTAAAATGGGGCATAGGGACGAGAGAGAAGTGTGCAATAAAAGCTTGTTTAAGTGTAGTCCTATAATCATTATTTTTCTCTATAATTCTAGTCGAAACATAGCACTTGTGGAGATATAATAAAACCAGTCGGTGTGAAAGACAACTGAATGATTGCCAGGTTGAAGTAGAAAGGGCTTAACCAGAAACTTGAAAGGCAAAACCATCACATGATTCGTTCTAAAGCTAGCTCCAAAAAAGCGATTGCATCACTGAACATTTCTAAATATACAAAATTTACATATCGAGAACTGACAATGAATATATGTAGCTAGAAGCCCAGATCAAGACAATGAGACACAAGCTGGTTAAAGGCTAGAAAGTGAAAATCCTACGAGATTTCATTTCCACTATGGACACGATTCATTCCTTGGTGGGTAGTAGAAAAATCTAAGAGTTACATATTCCGCGTCGAATAGAATTAAATAATCCAGCCCTAGACATAAGATCAGGAACCACTATGGTTCGCATGTGAAGCCACTGGAACGAGCTACAAAATGATTCTCATCCAACTGATCTGATCTGATACTTCGGTTTCACAGCAACCCTGATGTCGAATCATGCGGCAAACATCATCACCATTGAATCTAGCATCGATCAAAAGTGAATCAACAAGTGTCAAATTCCAAGACCTCAACCTCACATCGGAAGCGGCTTAAGAAAACTTATGGGGAGAGGAGGAGGAGGGGGAGAAGCTGTGTGGTGAAAAGAGGAGGAACGGTCTGCTGTTGGGACTGCGGTGGCGTTGCCGGGGTGGCTCCCGATCCTCGGGTACGTCGGAGATCGGACTTCCCGACGGCGGTGACGGTGGTGTCGAGGGCGGCGGTGATGGCTTGGCGCGAGAGGAAGGAGATGAAGCAATGGAGGTGTTTCCAAGAATTGCAATGGAAGGGACTAGAAAACCGTGAAATTGAAAAGGAAATCTAATCTTGATTCGTTGGGAATTTTCTTTATTTTTGGCCAATCACAAATTTCGGAAAAAATTACCTCAATTTAAATCGCTGAAAAATGTGGTGTAACTATTTGGCTGGCGAGTGAGATCAAATTTTTATTTAATACTGATTAGGCAATTTCATTTTCTTATTCAAAATGAAAACGTGACAAGGGGAGGAGAAAAAAAAATGGAAGAGTTTCTAAGTTGTGTGACAAGAGTGATCTGAAATTGTGAAATTGAAAAAGAAAACCTAATCCCAATTCATTTGGGAAATATATTCTTACTTTTTTTTATCAAATTACAAATTTCGGATAAAATTGCCCTTGTTTAAGTGCTGGCTTAGATCTTTATTTGAGCTTAATTTGACCATTTTATACCCTTATCTATAACAAAGTCCATACTTTTCTTTTTTCTCCAAGGAGGAACCTTGCTATATGAAAATGGAGGAGCTAGACTCGAACGATTTGCAGAAAGACTCATGGACTTTGACTTAGAAAAACTTTTGGACTATTATCACAGGAAAATTTGTTGGATGATGATTATTGATCTTTCATCATTTCAATTTTGAAGAGCTTCGATGCTTTAGGATCTTATTTCTCTTGAATTATTTCTTCTTTACAACCTCAATTGTCTGCAAAGAGCATTCATGATATGCACGGCAAAGCAATAATCAATCTATGCTACATCTCTTCATGGTGAGTCAATTAAACAAATTTTTATACCAATGTCTATTAAGGTCCTATTCGTTTCGCGAAAAGTATCGCAATTATGAAAAATGACAATATTTTCTAAGGTTTACTTGAAACTTGAAAATGAATTAGAAAATATTTTCCGACATTTAATTTGAAAACTTCCATTTGATTTCCATTTGTGCACTCCTTTTAACATCTTTTTTTTTAAAAAAAAAAAATCAACTTTTTTAATTTTTTTCTACTTTTTATTTTTTATTTTTTTTTTTTTCCTTTCTTCTCCTTATTAAGCTGGTTGCCGCTTGAGCTCAAGGCTTGATGATCTGGTGAGACCCAAGTTTGCCGCTTGCCTGGCTCGCCAAGCTGGCAAACGCCAAACTGAAGTTTGAGGCCTTGCCAAAGGCTTGCTCGATCAACAAGTAGCAAGATCACCAGAGGTCATCGAGCCTGCTTAAGGCTTTGGTGATCAACCAAGACAGAAGAAAAAAGAAAAAAAAAAAAAAAATATAAATATAAATTCAATTTTTTTTTTTTGAAAAAAGAAAGATAGGAAGGATAATGGGTATGGAATAAGAGAGAATGATTAAGAAAAATATTTTCCCCAATTTGAAAAGTAAAAAATATTTTCTTCTATTTTAGAAAACTTCTTTCCATTGATGAAAATGTTTTCTCAAACAAATTCATTTTCTATGGAACGAATACTGAAAAATTCAAAAAAAAAATTTTCTTGAAAGTTGGTTTTCATGAAACAAATGAAGACTAAATTCATCATTATTCAACTGTGCAAAATGGATTTCTACCCACCCCCTTACCCTCCGCCATGCAACTAAATGAAATGATGTCATAGGATACAGACAGAGCAGGTTTTTCATGGTCTTACATTTCAAATACCTCTCATTACTCCTAAATTAGCCTGCAAATTCGATTTATAACTATCCTTCTTCAAAATGGTCATCTTACATCTTATATGAATAGTCTAGTAAGATCTTGAGCTTAAATCGTCACCAGTATATCTAGAGCTCAATTATGATTGCTAGCACTTACAATAACATGACCGCTTTAGTAGTTGATGTCCCCTCGTTGGAGATTTTTTTGATCTATATTGTGTTTATATATAATCCAATAAAATACTAAAACAATACTCATCAATAACATGCATTAGAAAATGATCTCCGTAATTAATTCCTTTCATCCTCAAGCACTTTTAAATGGATAAATTTATCCTCGGATTTCCATGCCTTCAAATCATTACCTTCTTGCTCTTTGCCCTCAGATTTTATCTTTGGATTTCTCATTTCACTTATATCATTTGATCGTTCAAAGATGTAAATGTGCAGAATATTCCAGATGGATTCATCAAGCAATATATTCAGGAAAAGCAAAGAGCAACTCTTAGGTATTCCGACAGTGAAGTTCATCAGGAGCTATAGACTTGTCAGAGGGGCTCTATTTCTGTCCTTTTCTTCTGGTTGACGTGCATTTCGGAGAGAAACTCACCAACGTGTAGGAAATGTTTGCATGAATGGATGAACAAGGATAACCACCTGAAGGCTTGCGTTCTTTGCCGCAATACCTTCTCGATACCATGTACTTATAACTACTTGTGACCAATACCTCCACGTAACTATGTGCTTTTTCCTCCTCACATTTAGTGTCGAAAATCCACAAAGACACTACCTCAGATCTTCATGATTTGTATTTCCAGAGTCTTTATACTAATCTGCCGTCATAAGATACATGTATAAAAAAAAAAATGCACCAAATGGCCTATCATCAACGAAGAAGTTGCTTGGGAGTGAGCTTTCGAAGCTCACCAATTTCCTACCCCGCATTAGAGCAGAATGAAACAACACATAATATTGATACTAATAACTATGAAGCAAAGTAGACCCAAAATAAATTAATTCAACACCTAGAATAGCAAAGCACGTAATTAACAAATCAAATTCAACAAGATTGAATCATCAATTAATTACACTCGTTATCAAATGGAACAACAATTTAGAGAATAGTGTAATAGGTCACCCATCAAAGTTTATGAGGGCAAAGAGTCACTGAATAGCAAAGCTATTACTACTTTGGAACAAGACAGGCTTGTCAAGAATTTGCGAATGATTGCTTACCCTTTCAAACAAAAGAAGGCAGGAAAAGGACGGAGGAGATGTGAAACTTTCTGTGGCTAATACCAAACATTACAAGATGATGAAATTAGTGTAATAACAATTGTTCCATCCTTCGCCAATGTTATTATATTGAGCATGTGTCAATGGATTATCTCATTTTTTTGTGCTTATGTTGATACTGAATATCAAACGAAAGAAGTTTTGAGTAAATTTGCGATCACGCAAACTATCCACTCCATGAGGAAAATGCATTCAAACAACGTAACTAACACACTGTATTGAGAAATTAGTGATTGCCAATCTGAAAAAGACAGAGGATGAGGAAGCACTTTGGTTGGAGGAACATGCTAAAGATGTTACGCTGTTCATGAGCAACTCTAATTTTGCATGCCGCGGACAATTCTCGAGTCTGATAGATCTTGAGGGTGATGAGTGATCTAACGAGGCCAGATCCGATAAAGATTCCCCCAAGTTAGATGGCAACGTCTTTGTTGGGCTTTGACTCTTGCTGTAGCTCCTCTTGAAACTATAGCGACTGACATATCGCTAGCCGACATATAGTTCATCTTTGCAGGAGAGTTTATAATGTAGTCAATCGGCTGCACAGCGAGATCGAATGTCGTAGACTCCAAGATAGGCCTAGGACCATAGAAAGCAATGCCGACTTCAATTCCACAATAGGCCTAGGATCATAGGATCGATAATTTGGTTACACTAATTAATCAATTGGTGCTATTTCGGTATAATTTTGTTCATTTCACAAAAAGATATTTGTCAAGCAATTTGAATTGATTTTAGACCTATCTATTAACATGTGAAATAATTATGTGGATGCACAATCATTATAATAACAATTAGCACCAAGGACATCGAATAAATTGCATGGTAAATTGAGCATTTAACGCTAATAAATAAGAAAGATACCATTCCTAACCAGACTAAAGGTAAACGACAATCATTATATAGAAAAGTGCGTAATCAAGTGATAATTCGTCTCAAAAAAGGAAACATCGAAGCCCTATTGCAAAGCCCAAAGAGTTTGTTCAAATATAAAGCATGATTTTTTTATCAATGATTTTCCAAAATTTTAAGAGAAGACTCCCAAAAGACTATTTTCAAGCTTTTTCCAAGGAATTCTATTTTTCATAAGCATTTTTTAAATTTTCGGAAATTTTAGAATTTTTAATTCTTCTAATTTTTATATCGTTTTTTTTTTTTTATATTTTCGAATCTTTAATAAAAATAATTTTTATTCTGAAAATAGGGACTCTGGCTGGGCCCAGGGCCCGATCAAAAAACAGGCTGCCATCAGACACCTCGTGGGTTTGGCGAACCAGGCTTTCAACAAGCTCCATTTACAAAATGATATAAGCCCACCTTTGAAATAATTATACTGATCCCAAGCTCAACTAAATACCAAAACCAGCCCACATTTGCCAAGCTTCAACTTGAGTCCAACGCCCACTAATCCCATCGCCCAGAGGTCAGCCCAAAATCTCTGATTTCCCTTCCTCATTCATTCTGCCCTCCACGCCCCTCTCCAATGTTCCCCTCTCTTACGTTGTTCAGGTCCTCATCTTCCGGCTCGGAGACGGCGACGAGCGGGCGAGCTCGTGACAAATCGGGCTATATGGTATGCCGCCTTGGTATCTTCGAGCCGGGATCCTCAGGCAAGGGAGGTTCGAACCGAAAAAGAAACTCACCGGCGACACAGAGATTTGGGAGCGAAAGATGGTGTGCTCGAGGGCGTCGGCCAGAGGTCGTCGGAGAGGGTTCGGGCGTGGCAGAGCTGCTGGAGAACTCCTTCTCGCTCTCGAGTTTCACTCTCCTCCTCAACTCTCGCTCGGATCTCCCTCTGTTCTCCGAACCTTCCTCGTTCGATTCTCGCGGCCGCGCGAGAGAGGAGCGCACTTGACCAGCCCCACCTCCGGTCCTTCACCGCCGCGACGTCACCTCCTCCGCCGCCGGAACGCTGCCACCGCCGAAGATCTCGAGCACAGTCGCTTCTCTCTCGCTGTCTCTGGCTCCCACGAGCAGATCTCCACCGTCTCCTTCTCGAGCAGCGCTCGCCCTCTCTGGTTTCCGGCCGAACCCCTCGAGAAGCAGCCCTCACCCTTTCTCTCCTTCTGTTTTCAGCCGAAGAAGAGGCCCTCTCGATCTCGCTCCTTCTTTCTCTCCCGGTTTAACTGACCGGATCTCTCTTTCTTCTCTCTTCTCTCCCCCCGTTCTCTTCCTAGCTCTCCCCCTTTTGAGCTCGTCTCCCTCCAAGGACGGTTGCCGGCTGCCGCCAGCCTGCTCAGACCGCGCGACATTCCCCTCTGTCCTCGCTCGCACGCTGTCCTTTCCCTCCTCAGCTCCCTGGCGACACCCCCGTTTTGAGAAAGGCAGAACATTTCATGAGCGGACAGCGTTACCAGGAAAGACCAGTGATCGCTGCTGACACCGCGACGGTTCATTGCTTCGCTTCGAAACCTTTTGAAAAAAGCGCAAGACGAAGAAAGCAGTGGCTGTTTTCGCAGGACGAGGTTTTTGACAGGGAGCGTCGCGAACGGACGAGACGACGTCGGATGGAGCTGAGGAACGTTAAGCCTTTGATTTCAAACTTTTTTCCAGTACAGATCAAAGCTTTTGCTCCCCTTTTCTCCTTTTTGTTATTTTCTTTTTATAAAGATTGGCCCAGTTTGTTCAAGCTTGCTGAAAAGTCAAAAAGAAACTTTTTGTTATTAAATACACGAATGAATATTCATTATATTCATTTTAGCTAATGTACTTATTATGGTACATTTGTATTATACATTCTAAGTACATCTCCCTATACAATGAATGTTCATCTCCTATTCAATACATGTATCATTCGATACATTGATAATAATGATAAGTACATTCTTGTTTTTATTTAGAGATGTTTGACAAAGAAACATTTATTCAGACCAAACTTCACTATAAATCAACCCTAGTTGACCTTGAGTTTTTAGTTGTTGTAGCAAATTGCCTCGGACATTTTAATTTTTCTCAATGAGCCCCGTAGGTATTAAAAATCAATTGCAATACCTACCCTATGCCTAATTATGGAAGACAAATTCGTTATATAAGTATATACATATAAAAAAAGTGAAAAAAATAATTCAGAAATATATTACATGTAGGAGCATGTGACTCGGGTTTCTGAGAAAATTTGACAATTATTAATTTCGAAATTAAACCAAAACAAAAAGAAATTATCATATACGTGTCAGAGTCAATATTGCCGCATATCGATACAATTCTTAAACATAAATACTCCCTATTTTTGAATTGACGTATGTAGATAACGTACAATCAAGACATGTAAGAAAAGTTGAGCTAGAGAATGCTGAGGGGCATATTGTAAAAAATTTCAGGTTGGGGGCGAATTGCAAAAATTGACGTGTCAGAGGGCAACTTAACACAATCCCAAGAACTTGGGGGCCAAATGCAATTCCCCCAGCAAAATATGACAAGAAGGTACTGAAAAGAGAAGCACGAACGGCCTAAGGGAAAACTAGTTCTTAAAGATTCGGGGGGAGCTTCCTTTTCTCATTAATGTCAAACCCTTTTTCACAAGATAATTCAAGAGGAGCAGGATACATGGCGGAGGACAAAAGGTGGGATGAATCATTGCACTGCTTTGAACTGAGGTTGAATGAGGTCAAAAGAAAGATCGTTGAAAAAGGTAATGATAGTAAATCCAAGGGCTATGTGTCTTAAGTTAGCATTTGACTGAAAAGTTGGTCAGATCCGTTAAAAGTGCCATCCACTGTGAATAAATAAAAAGTTTAGCACTAACAATAAGAATCAAAGTTCAGCAACTTGATTGCAAAGTCTATGGTTGCGTGTATTTTGTTATAAATCCACGGTTGAGAAAACTATGATAACTTTTATTGATTACAAAAATGAATGAACAAAAAATATTTTCATTATCAATGAAAATGTCTAGGTATATATTGCTTTTAATAATGAAATTTTTTTTCATTGACTAATTTTTCAAACCGATATAATCAATTATTAATTTTTGTAAAATTATTTACTTTTGAATAACTATTTGTGAAATTTACTCCATTTTGATTTAAGTAATTTGATGAATTTTTTTCTCCTCTAATATTATATCTAAATGATTAGTAGAGAATCTATGGATAGATAGTAAAAGTTGCATGTGGTTATTTTTTTTTAAACTTATAGAATGAAAAGGTTTATGATAAAATAACCTTACTTACGACTTTGGTATAATTTACTGATTTTTTTTCTTTGCAATGTTATCACAGGGTGGGTTCCAAAGTTCTCGAACAAACATTTGAGCATGAAAGCAAGGACGGTACGTAGTGTGAACATTGTGTATCTTGTATCTGACCAAATTGACTTGTAGATACTTGTGAATCTGAATATATTCTTATGGGTGATGGTGAATACATATGTTTTACCCGGCTAAGTGGGATTTTTTAAATTAGCAAAAATTATGAGTCAGTCAAAACAAAAATAAAAAATGAAAGACACTTATTTGGAACAACAATATAATTTTTTTTATGTTTAATGTAAAAAAGTTTAAACATCTTTATTGCAAAAGAAAATATACGTAGGGTTTCAATTACCAGCATCATTGACGTAAAACATTTTTCATACTTGCAGCCATGAAAGAAAAATATCCATCATTTAAGAAAATTCACATGTCAAAGTTATATCTTGAATACGTGTTAGTATATTGACTTTCCTTGTGGAGAAACTTTTTGCACGCCAAGGTACTTAGAAAGTGAAAATTTGTAAATATATAGACAAATGAATATTAGATTTTAAGTCAAGTAATGCTTATTAGTGTGCAATGACAATCAAAAGAGACCGACAATTTTTTTTTTTGGTTATAATCAAGGAGTACACTTTCAATTACTTGGAAGCCCATGGACTACTTGCAAGCCATGTGGATTGACGCCTTTGGCTTATACAAATGACTCTAACTTAGAATAGTTTGTATGCAATTAAGAAATAATAGATAATTATTGACATGAAATAGATCATTATTGACACGAATATTCATATATAATTTTTGCATAATCTTTTAAAATTTGAATATTTTTATTTTTTGATTTGACTGGAAAGTTAAAAAGTTATTTTTGACTTTTGATAAGTCTAGATAACGAACCCTAATCTCAATTAACACATCGCTTAACTAATATAATTCAAAATAAGAGTGTTTGTTTGAGAGAAAATTTCATGAAAAAGGAAAACACTTTTAAAAATATTATTTTTCAGGAAAATGGTTGATTTTCCTTTATATGGTGATATGTGATCAAAGCTGTTTTTAATATTTAGATCTCATTTGAAAAATGTTTTCAATCTCATGAAAAAAATCATTTTTTAAATATGTTTTTATTTTTTTCTTTGTCTTTCCTTCTTCCTCCCTCACTAGTTGCGAGGCCTCGATGACAACTACAACAGGCCACTGGCACCATCGCTGAGGCTCGACAAGGGTGGACCTGGCTGACTTCGGGCAAGGTTGCGCTCTAACTTGTTGTAGCGAGGTTGAGCTCGCCAGTCTTGGCAAGCTCAAGCCTTCTCCGATTTTAGCCTTACTGGCTTGCACTTGTGGCTGGCTACTAAGGCCCAATGATTGGCAAAGAAGAAACAAAGAAAGTAAAAGAGAAAAAGAAATTTGAAATTTTGAAATTTGATTTTTTAAATAAAAGAATTAAAATATTGAAAAATTCAAGATGAACAATTATGAAAAGTTTTTTCATCTCCTTAGATTTATGAATTCACTTTTTTAATTTTATGTATAAATATTTTCCTTGATCAAAAAGTGTCATTAATTCACTAATCATGTTTTTACAAACGAAACAGGTCAAACTTCGGACCCTAGAAAAAATCGACATTAGATTCCTCCACAAGTCCATCCAATTGCATGGACTTGTGAAAGAAACTCGTGGTCAAAATGTCGCCGTCATTTTTATAAGATAATGCAGAAAAATGAGATTTTAAACTAATCCGTATCACCAAATAGCTCCATAGCTTGAGACATGTAGATATTGCTTTTGTCGAAGTTGTTTGCATTAACAAGCAAATTGTACAACAAGCGGATGCATTGTAACAAGAAAATTCCAACAACTATTTTCCAGATTTGAGCCTTGTCTCTAAATCTCCTTCTGGTTCAAACCAAAAGGTATATAGAATTGATAAAATATATATAAAATACCTCTGTTTTCACCAAAGCCCACAAATAATTAAATTTAACTCGCGCAAAGAAGCAGGAAATGAGAAGCCAACGAACATCGGAGCTACGCGAGAACTCGTCGTGAATATCACGAATGCGGTCATCGTTTCTCCAGCGAGGGAAACGCCTGCGGGCTCTACGCTCTCTCTAACCTCGACCAGACCTACCCTCACATGATTGAGATCGTGTTCGCCTTCAAAGGCGAAGGGAGGGGAAGCTGTTCCACTGCGACCGAGACGATCAGAGCGTCGCTGGCTGAGGTATTGGTCGACTTCTATCCATTCGCAGGCAGACTTGTCATGGGCAGTGATGGGAAGATGGCAGCGACATGCACCGGGGAAGGTGTCTTGTTCGTCGAAGCGATGTCGGACGACGACATCGGGATGCTAGGCGATATTAGCGTCATCAATCCTGGGACACTGCGAAAACTTGTGAAGCATAGCGACGGAGCCCAAACCATAGTGGAAGAATCTTTGCTCACCGTGCAGGTAATGTTTCCAGAGATTCGTTTTCTGATGTAAACACCCGCTTATAGTGTATGTATAATCCAGGTGACGACATTCAAGTGCGGAGGGATAACCGTCGGCATCGTGATGAATCATGTCCTCGTCGATGGTAAAGCCCTCACGGACTTCCTAACTTGCTGGAGCGATGTGGCTCGAGGCAGGTCGCCATCGATTCTTCCCTTTCTCGATCGATCGGTGTTGTGCCCGAGGCGACCTCCACGTGTCGATCTCCCCCACCATGAATATGCTCCAATAGATCGGCCGTCTGAAAGGATAATCGACCCCCAAACCAAGCCCCATGTTTACAGATCATTCAACTTCGAACCACACACTCTCATTCAACTCAAGAAAGTGTCAACAATCACAACCCACGATGGCTCTACCATAGTCCCTACGAGCTTCGAAGTCATATCCGCGCTCGTGTGGATTGCGCGAACCAAAGCTCTCGGAATGGATCCTCACGAGACAACAAAGCTTCTCACTGCGGTCGACGGTCGACCCAAGTTCGACCCGCCGTTGCCAAGCGGCTACTTTGGGAACGGCATTGCTTGGTCGTGCGCCGAGTGCAGTGCGGGCGAATTGACCCGCAAGCCCTTCTTGTTCGCTGTCCGGACCGTGCAAGAGGCGCTCCGATGCGTCACCGAGAGTTACATACGGTCGGCCATCGACCACGTTGAGCTGAACAGGGTCGTGGTCGACTACGAGGGCAACGCTTGCTGCATCAGCAAGTGGAGTCGGCTCCCTTTCTACGAGACGGATTTCGGGTTCGGGAGGCCGTTCCAAGTGGCGCCGACCACGGTCCCCCACAACCTCGTCTTGGTCGCTTCCCAGAGCGAGGAGAGCGACAACTTGGTTGTGTCTCTGGGGCTTCCTCGTGATGCCATGGATGTTTTTTCAGAGTTGATTCAGTCTGAGCTGCACTGATGAATAAGTACTAGTCTCATCCATGGAATTGAGGATTATGAGTGTGGTTTGGTAGATGTGTGGAGTCTAGTTTCTGCGCCTCTAGTTTTCAAGTAGAAATAACACAGTGCATGTCACTGTGTTGGGATGCTTAAGCCTGTTGTATTATTTGAGATACTTCCATCAATATTGTGATGTACTTTCCTAAAAAAGGGAATGTTATTGATTCAAATGTTAAATTATAAAAGAGTAATTATAGTATATACTAGTGGTGCAAAAGCCAGAGGTTTCGCACATAATTGATCGGACAGAGTGAGTAGTTTAAGGCCATATGAGACCACTCACGTAAAATTATTTTAACACATGGGCGGTTTATGTTCTATTTTTTCCTTTATGAAATAATCGATTCATTATGTGACAAGGCCAATTCTCTCGAGATTTTGCTATGCCCTATTTATACGACAGTCCATTGTGTCGCATTATTTTTGTAAGCACATTTTTTAGCCACTATATATATATCTTTAGCATTTGGAAGAGTATTGATGGGTTTTCTCTTTCTTCATGCAATGTACCTATTGAATTCAAGGTTGTGTATCTGGAGCACCGACGACGACGTGGCAACAACATAGGAACCCTAAAACCAAGAATTCGATACTCTTTGTATAAAGTGCAAATAGTGCATTATTTTAGTAGAATTTTCTTTATGAGAATCAGAAAATAATGTGTCTATCTACGTATGATCGGCTTTGTTGTGCATGACATGTTATGTGGTATATATACAGAAAATATCTAATAATGTATTCAGTAGTTAATATAGAGTGAAAAAATTGATAATACCATTCACTATAGAGAGTACAACTATTTTGGTTCCATCCAATACAACATGTAGTAAAATGCAATATCGGAGTAATGTTTCTTGGAAGATAATAATTACTTAAAAAAGTGACTGAAAAACTCGAGTTGAATTAGATAGAAATAGCCTATGATAATCCAATCCTTTAAAATAAGAAGAAATATTTGATAACGGTAAAGTAAATTCATAAGTAAGGCAAATGAATCCATAAAGTTCAATTATCAACCGATTGATATGCATTGCATTCATGTGATATTTCCTTATGCTTATTCAACTTCATGATTATTGTCACTTTCTAAAAAAATTCTATAAATACATTATTGTTATAGAGAGCGATGGGGCAAGACTGGAAAAACAATTTTAACAAATAAAATTTTTCAATAATTCTGGAAAAATAAACCCGCATGGGCAAGTGTACTAGTTAATTTCTAATGTATACTCTTGTTCTCTCTAGCTAGCTGCCATTTTACTAATAAAAGCTCCTTTTAGAATGGGTGAGTTTTACCGGCGATCATTGAAATTTAGTGTACTATCAAAGATCATAAAACTGTCTCTTGATCAATCAATGTAAGATCTCTAATTTTTTAAATGGATGCACTTTCATTGGAATTCGATCAGTCCTTTGGGGAAATGATGATATCGTGGCATGGAGCAATTATAAAATTTTATGAAACCACTATTAATTATTGTAAAGACTTAAACTATTATATAAATGTCCAATTCAATATTTAACTATTCTAACATTCCCTCTCATGTATATGTTGTTGGACTTTGGCCTATCACTAGTGATTGTGGTGTCAATTAGGACTCAAACATAAGTCTTCATGCTTTTTAAATACAAGATCCCAATCGTTCTACCATTCAAAAATCCTTAATTATCTACACATCTTACGAGGGGAAATTAAATACAGGAGTCATCATCAAATATCCTGTATTGACATAGCAAACCTAATTGATGTTTAGGAGTTTATGCTTATAATAGTTTGGTTTCTCATCCTCATCATTGATTCAAACAGTTGCTCATGCATAATGGTCCCGATTCACTGAGAAGGACAATTTTATTATCATACTTATTCTTGATCTTGTCATATATTATGTTGAGTTGCTTGGTGTAGCTCTAATAGCATTTGTTGGACTTCGCGAAAGCGCGACTATAATAAGCACTTTCTCAATATTACAAGAACACTTAATTTAAACTACTCACACAATGGGCATATATTTATTAGGGGTGAACGGTTCCAAGTTCCATACAAATTCCATCTAAAACCTAGAACTTACCCGTTGGAACAAGTTCCTCATTTTTTTTTTTTTTTTTTGGAATTTAGAATCTACCCTACATGCCCTAGAATCTAGAATCTACCTTGTTATAGGTTCCACGGTCAGTTCCAAAGTCTACCTAGGTTCCACCTATATTATTAATTGAACGATTGTAATGAATTAAAACATTTAATGACCATCATTTGCTGCTATAATTCATTGACCATAAAGACACATGGAAAATATGAGCATCAATAAAGTAAAAGTATCAGTCATAAAATAGAAGTTCAAACTAGTGCTTCCAGATTATACACTCATCATCAAACGATATAGAATATCGCAAGATCGCGCGAAGACATGTACCAAGAAAGACATTAAAACTTGTTCTGGTTCTAGTTTACAAGTTCCAAGTTCCAGGTTCCAAGTTCCTATAATTAAGAACTTGGAACCAACCTGTCCAAATAGATTCATCATTTTTTAGAACTTAGAACCTACTCTGCATACTTTAGAATATGAAATCTACATGTTCCCACAAGTTCGATTCTCAGGTTTTAAATTCTACCATGAAACCATACTTACCCCTAATCTTTATGCCCCAACACTAAATGGAGTCTCTACACTTACACCTCACACTATACACCACTCTCTCCACTGCTCACCACACGCTACCCAGCACGCTCTGCTCTCTTCTTTCTCTACACGACTCTTACTTCTCACATGCACACACAGCACACTCTACACAACACACTGTAAAGACCCCACTCACTACACAAGACCCCTATGCCATTAAATGGAACACTAGCTCCTTTTTATAGGCTGTTGAAGTCGGTTCATTAACCGACCTTGCCATCTTTCTTACACATTTCTTTTATTATTTTATATAGCAACTTGCCTAAAAGGTGGAGTGCAGCAACTTGCCAACTTGTATAAAAATCTGGTCAAACATGTGGCTGCGAAGTGAGGAGAGAATTCGAGAGAGAGAGAGGCGGTGATTAATTCAACATAATAGACCCGATCTCTTACGTGGAGGCAACAATCCATCATTTAGTGAATGAAAAATTCTCCCACCGAGCATCATTCGGCGAAAGAATACATCTCATACCTAACTCTCCAATCATTGAGTTGAATTCGAGCACCAACAGCGTGGCTGCACTCGTGAAAGAGTTTTTGCCTCGCTGAACCTATGCACGGGTTACAGTCCGCGGGTCCAAGCATGCCGCTACTCTCTCTCGGGAGACAAGCTATAGTAGTTGTACCTACAAGTAGCTATGTTAAGTTGTCCAGGACCACATTCACTGCAGTTGCATATTCAGGTTGATACTTTAACCATGTCCTTAATAAAATTATCTGGATTGAGCTCGCAGGAGCACCAAGTTCGGCCCAGCCCATTGAAAATCCTAATGGCCAAAAATCACATGATATAAGCACATGGGGTGTGCTAAACTAAGAAATATTGCAATATTTAATCAAATTTGGAGGCAATAAAGGATAATTATTCTTAAGAATTTTAATAGAATGACAATAAGGGGAGACGATATATTCTTTTGATCCAAATTAGGAAGGTAAGGCAATAAAGGATATTTATTCTCCACCTTGCGCCGCTCACTGAATGGAGTTGTGTAAAAATGAGTGGCACCACTTGTGAACACGATATTTTCTCCTAAAATTGAGTCTATATGAACGTGTTATCAAGACATTCATGGGGAGGGAGACAAGAATATACAAGAACACGCTCCAAAGAAGGAAATCTTGAAGCGAAGGAGGGCGAAGCCTCTGTCCTCTCATGGCCTCCACTCGCGTCATTTACACCCCCTATCCAGACGACGTTGTAGCAGCTCCCTTTACTGCCGCCTCCCCGCCTGTTCCAATAGCTTCCAGCAGCCTCGGTGACTTGTCCAGTAACAACTCCAGGCAAGATCCAGCAGTCTCAGGGCTTCAGGCCATTGCCTAACATCCACCAGCGATCTCCAACAACGACGGCAGCTCCTCCAGCGAAGTGGTGTTGCTCCCGTCCAGCCCCATGCCTGCTAGCTTCCCAGCAACGTTGGTGGCCCATGCCACGCCCAGCTAGCCTTCACTGCCACCGGAGCTTCCCTGCTGGCCTCTGTCCAGTATAATGTCTTCTCTGCATGGCCAGACCAGCCTGAGCCTCGCCAAGTCACTGCGACTGGTCCTTCCCTGTCATCACCTCACCGTCGCGCTCCACTGCAATCTGCTCCTTATGTTCGTGGTACAACCAGCAGCAGCGCCTTTCCAGTCCGTCAGCTTTGGTTGGTTGTCCAGCACCTCCAGAGAGCACCATAGCCACGCCTCCAACTGTCCACAGCTTCTCCGCAGCACCTAACGTTTTTCCTGCAGGTTTCTCGATGCCTCAGTAGCTTCGGCAGATGTCCTGCAGCTCCGGCAACATGTCCAGCTGGTCCCCGCTGAAACCAAGCTTCCCTGCCATTGCTCTTTAATGGCTGAACAACGAGCTCCACTGTGACATCCAGATTTTTAGGATATAAAGTTAATTACGAATTAACTTGGAGTTTTGGATGGCACGTGTAGGATGTCAAGTGAGTCAATAATTTTGGTGACGTGGAAAAGTATGATGGATGATTTTCGGAGTCTGTAGGACTTGAAATGCAATGAATTTTATATGTTGCCACAGTTACTATTGACGGGGAACGATGCGATCCGAAATAAATGTCGGATGTCTTTCATTCATAATTTTACTGAGTTTAAAATATTTTTTGGACTTATTGATATTGAGAACGGACATTGATTTTCTTGTTCATTTATCAAAGCATAATATATCTTGCTAGACTATCAAAATATCCACTTGGAAGTCACCTATATTAAGTCATTTGTGACTTTCTAATCTGATCACATAACCTTTATTTTTTGACACATGATTTTAACGTCAAGTCATCATTACTTTTAATCCTAGTTAATCATTTTTATCCCTTTGTAACTTATGTAAGTCTTCCAAATACATCCCTTCATTGATCGTATGAACCACAACAAGTATTCAAGCTTTAAAAAGGAAGCTTCAATTCATTCTTGCAAAGAAAGAGAGATTTCCATGTCACTTTGCCATCTTTTATTTTCCACTCTTTAGAAACAAAGGTGAAGGTCCCATGTTTGGTTTCTAAAGTTTCTTATTCAATATTTCAAGTGTTTGGCCCGTTTGGTTCGGTTTTGGAGAAATGATTTTGGGAAACTGCAAATACCTTTGGGCTAAAGGAATTTTTTGAAATGCTATTGTGTTTGGTAAATTATAACTTTAAAGTGTATTGGAAAATAATTTTGGCTTAAATACCATTTGGTAAAATCTAATTTGTAAAGGACTTTTGCTAAACTTTTTTTTTTTTTTTAAAAAAAAAGTCTAAAAATTAAATCGGTGGAGCTTAGCCACTGACCAACTACCGCGGTCAAATCTAACCACCGGGCAGCCTTGCATGAGGTCAGTGACCTCAAGCGTCGCCTAGGTCGTGGGAACCTTAGCGACATTGCCTAAGGTCGGATGACCAAGGGGACGCCACCTGAGGTTGGGCGACTCGGGCGACGCTTGAGGTCGCACGACCCCAGGCAGTGGTTGCTGGGGATGCGAGACCCCTTAGGTGTTAGTCATCGGCCTCTAGCTCCTCCGTGCAAATCGGGGAAGATGAAAATAAACATAAAGACTCGCATTCCCAAAATATTGAAAGCCCAAAATAGGTGGGGATTTGCCTTGGACTTTCAACTTTTGCAATGCTAGCATTTGGTCAATAGAATCCCAAAAACACTTACCAAACACTTCATGTTTCCCCAAAGCTCCTTGAAAAAGCCGAACCAAACGGGACCTTTATCAAACTAGTTTTGTTGATTAAAAAGAATGAGAATTGTTAATTTATATTCTTAAATATTTTTCTTTAAAGGTAATTAAAGTTTGAATTTGCTTAAGTCATTATTCATGCAAGTGAAACTGGAGGGACTAAATTAGATCGACAACTAACTCTAGGGACTTTATTTTACATCTAGGGTGTATGCTCTTTTTCTTAAATATCCATGCAATTAGCTTATAATAATCTTGATTTTTTAAGTTCCGATCTCGTCTAATCCGTTTCCTATGGTACTTTTTAACAACAGAAAGTCTTTTCTTGACATTTATCAATGAAATGTGAATTTGAAATCTATTATTTTTTCCAACCCCCCACCCAAAAAAAAAAAAAAACAAACAAACAAACAAACAAACAAACAAACAAAGAAACAGAGAAGAAATCGATCCTCTTCAAATTTAATTGAGATAACTTTGAACTCGTCAAGATCTACTATTGTGAATTTTGAGTGTGGTCAAACTCAAACATTGTCAGATCAAATTGAACCATTCTTCAAACAAATACAAAGATAAGTCGCACCAATGATGCCACTCATTCCATGTGCATATCACACCGTGATGAGATCTTATTTATTGATCTATTATTGTTTTCATTGTCAGAGAGGTGACCAATGATGTATTCCATGTGCATATCATGATGACGGTACAATGCCTTAGATATCTTATTAATTATTGATTTTCTTAGAGGTGTCGTATTATGATGCAAAAGCTCAGGAAAAAAAAAACAAAGAAACAGAGAAGAAATCCATCCTCTTCAAATTTAATTGAGATAACTTTGCACTCGTCAAGATCTATTATTGTGAATTTTGAGTGTGGTCAAGCTCAAACATTGTCAGATCAAATTGAACCATTATTGTAGACAATTAATCAATTCAAACAAATACAAAGATAAGTCGCATCAATGATGCCACTCATTCCATGTGCATATCACACCGTGAGGAGATCTTATTAATGATTGATTTTCTTAGAGGTGACGTATTATGATGCAATGAAAGCTCAGGTTATTCTCTGAATGTGTATTGCTCATATCTAAGCCTACAATCGCGAAGCTGAAGTTGCACGCCAATGCTGTATGGGCATACTCTCTTGACTTCCGTGTGGGCGAAATCCATGTAGCTAGTACATTCGGTGTGTGTCAGCGCACCGTTGCACCCACCGTGGCCGAAGCACTCGGCATGGAAGAAAGAAGCATGGGTGTAGTAGTCGAACCCCTTTTCCGCTGTGTCGAACCTCAGATGGATCGAACCTCAGATGGATCAGGACGGTGTCCATTGCCTCGGCATAATCTTCCCATTCCGTACTCCTCTCCATTGCATACCTCGTCCATAAAAGTCACGTCTGGTTCACTTCTAATGATACAAAGACAAAGGGAAAGTACTGTGGGCAGGACCGCGATTTTCTGCGATGTGGCCATGATGATGGCATTCACTTTCCCTCTCAAACTCTCTTTGCGTTTAATGTAGAGAAAACACAAAACTGAGTTGGGTATAAAAAGGGCTCACTTCTCATAGGGTCCTCAGTCATTGGTCCATTAGGTTTTAAGAGTCTTTTCTTACTCATTATGATCAATATTAGACATGATCTGGGGGGCGACAACCTTTCCCAAATTTTCTAGAAATCTTGGTGGAATGTTCATTGGATCAGAAGGGTCTTGCTCCTCGTTCTAACCGGTTGATTTGTCACACACACACACACATGGTATAATCTAAGTTTGTTGACATCCTGGCAAACCATGCTCTCTTGTATCCTTGTATATTATAAAGTCAGAATTATATATAATAGCCAGCTTGTGTTTGCACAAGATATGAGGCAAAAGTACATCTCACAGTGCCACTCTAATGCCAAACTTTAGTGCCAAAATCCGTGATATTATTTTAATAATAAAAAAATTCCCAAATCTTATTTAGTCACGTCGGCACCATGTCATTAAAAGAAAAAAAATCGGACACTTGAGTGTCAACTTAAATGACACAAAAAATCACGTGATATTATTTTAATAATAAAACTAGTCTATGTGGCTCCTAGAATGTCCACTCAATGTTTGTCCCAAAATAACGTCGGCCGCGAGGCGTTTTGTGCTTATTTAGTCATCTCAACACCATTAAAAAGACAAAAGGAATTACCACATCAGTCACAAAAAAAAAAAAAATTCGCTGGAAAAAACCATGTCAACAGTTTGGTTGGAAATTCTTGCTGTTAACACTTAAGTGTTCATTGCTTCTCCAATTTTGGCACTTAAATTTACATTTTGGAAGTTTTTGCACTAAATTGTCAATCCATGCCAAATTTTGGTACTTGGGATGCTCAGCACCCCAAGATATGATCCCTTGTCATGCTAGTCGAATAGGGAATTTTTTTTTTTTTTTTTGTGCCTACACCTTAATATATACCCTCTTCCTCTCACAACGAGCGTATATGAAAGCCAACTAGCAGTGAAACTAAGTCAAGATCTCACGAGTTGCTCAAGCTTGGGTTGATGATCGTCTGAAATAACAGCTTGACAGGGTTTCTAGTCAAGCTCTAGCTCGAACTACTTGAGGATCGTTTCAAATTGAAACTTGTGCTTGCCAATACTCAGCTCAACAAACTCTCTGTTAAATTAATGTCTCGAGTTTGAATTCGAACAATGATTTGTTAAACCGAATTTATCGATAAAGTTTTTCCCAAATAGATTTCAACTCGAATAAAGATAAAAAGAAGAATTTCTTCTTTGGACATACACGCATGGACGTCTACGCCGAAGTCTCCAGGAGGTTCCGTTTTTGGGATGGCCGAATTCTTCTTATTCACGGTGGGGCCCAAAGCTTGGGCACACACTCTTACGCACCACGCTGGATTTCCCTTTTACGGCCACGGAAACAAAATAGGTGGGCCCAGGTCAAAAGTTTGACCTGGGCAGACGTATAAAAGAGGAATTATGCAGGTCTTCCTTTCTTTACCTGAGGAGCCGCGCGAAGCAATAAAAGGCTGCACGTCCCGCCGCTGCACCCGTACGAGAGAAAGGGAAGTCGTGCGAAGCTTTGAAGAGATACGCGATTTCATACGTACGCGAACCAGGCATACGTAGAGCGTTGTATTTTGAGCTTGTACGTGCGATAATTTTGTGTCGTAAATTTATGTCTAAGTGAATTGTTTATTTATAAACACTTTGAATTTTTTAGTTAAATATAAGGTGGGAAATACTTGGCGTTTGGCGATTATAAACTCTAATTCTCCATCCGATTTTAGTAGAATTATTTTTGCTACTGGGCGTAAATATATATCTAATATTTAAGATCGAATCACATATAAATTTTAGTATCCTTATTTTTCTCGTTTATTTCTCTGGTGATTTTGCGTTAACGTAAATTATAAAATCCTATCGTTTCTACGTATTATATCTCAACACTCTCAAACCCAATTCAACAAATTTAATGTTATAAAATTAGGCATAGACATCCCTAACCATGCGTGCATGCACACATGCAGATATATATGAAATTAATATGTGATTGAGTGCAAATCGAGTTTAGAACACTGAGTATGAGTTAAGTGGATCTCGACTTGGGCACTATTGTGTCTCGTTTGGATGCCCAGGGCCATCCATGTCAACACTAAGTTCTGTTCATTGGACCCGAAGTCTCCATTGAAGCGGTTGAGCATTCTCACATGCAAAACTTGAATTTGAGGTCCTTGAGAAGTCTCGTTACTCACGATTTGGTTGCAATCTCCATCATGCAAGTATTAAGTCCCCTATATTAAGTAACTAACAAGATACATCGGTCTAAGATTATATTTGTTATATTACTCTAAATATTTGTGTTGACATAAATTTTTGCTAGAGAAACAATATACTGAAAATTATGGCAATATATATTTTCATATCAATCAAATTTTCGCTAGAGTTTACGTGTAGTTTTATTTAATAAAGTGGACCCAAACTGCATCATGTAGTTTCAGGATATGGAATTGCAATATATATCAAACATAATATAATTGCATGTTGTGAATCAATAAGAAACCTGAGAGCACAAAGAATGTAAATTCCTTTCTCTTGATAGCTTTCCTACATTTGTCAAATTCTCTAGATTTTCGACTTGATAAAGAAAAGTTGCGCAAGCTATTGATGAGAATCTTCTTAAGAGTAAAATTAATGGTTTATTTTCTCTCCTGAATTCACTAATCCCTATTTATAGGGAATTTTATTAAATAGGTTTAAATCTATTGTATGACTATCAATTTAGTCCCAAAATTTTTAATTTTCACATTGTGGCCCTAAATCTATGCGCAAAATTCCTATGTAATCCTTTCAAGCAATTTTGGGATGAAAATGCCGATGTAAACATCTTGCAATTGCCAAAACGATGTCCTTATTTTTTTTTTGTCTTTATGATTTCTTTTCTCTTTCCTTTTTCTTCTTCTTTCTTTTCTTTTCTTTAAGTTCTTTTCATCTTCTCTTCGTCTTCCTTCACTTCATGTACTGTTCATCTTCCCTGACTTCAACCTCTCTCCTCCATGTAAAGTCTCGTAAACTCTTATCGACATAATTACCAGCATCCAATTCAAATTGCCAAACTCCAAGAAGAAGAGCCACAAATTGAACTAGTTGAAGGAGAGGAGGACTAGAAGACTTTTAATTTTTGTTATAGAAATACTCCTAAAGTAGTTGGATCCCACAACTAACAATCTAGCTCTAATAGCATTAGCAATTTCTTCGTGTATTCTCCATGAATCGTCCATTCACTCTCTTTGTGGAGTCATATCCGATGAATAATTGAATCTAAGGTCCAAAGCTTGTGAAGTGACCTCCAATGTGATTGTGGCACCAATTAGAAATTGAGCATAAGGATTCGCGCTTTTTAAGATACAAGATCCCAATCATTCTACCATTTAAAAATCCTTGAGAGTTATCTACACGTCTTATAAGGATAAATTAAGTAGAGTAGTCATCATCAAATATCCTACATTGACATAGGATACGCGATTGATGTTTAGGAGTTTATGCTCCTAATATTTCGATTCCTCCTCATCATCACCGGTGCAAATAGTTACGCATATATAACGGTCTCTATTCACGAGAAGGGCAATCTTGTCATCATATATATTTTTGATTTTATCCTACATTGACATAGGATATGCGATTGATGTTTAGGAGTTTATGCTCCTAATATCCAAGAGATGCGTCCTCCCTCTCTCTCCTCCCTTATATACGTCCCCTCTAAAAATAGAAACATACCTCTTCATCCATGGGATTCCTCCTCATCATCACATGAATCGTCCTTTCGCTCTCTTTGTTTTACATTAGACTTATTTTACATTAGACATGATCTCTTACATGGAGGCAACACTCAATCATTTAGGGAATGAATGACTCTCACACCGAGCATCATTGGGTGAAAGAATATATCTCATACCTAACTCTGTAATCTTGGAGTTGAATTTGAGCACCGACAGAGTAGTTGCACACTTGAAAGAGTTGTTGTCTCGTAGAATTGATGCACGCGGTACAGTCTGATTGTCCAAGCATGTCGTTACATGCTCCATGCCCCCAAAATTGAAAGTACAAATTGAGAAACGAGCCATAGTAGTTGTACCCATGAGTCGCCGTGTTAGCGCTCAAATCGTCTAGGACTGCATTCACTGTATTTCCATATGGACCATGAGGGTAATATTGTTGCCCATCGCAAATTCTGTTTAGCATGGTCGTGTTTGTGGCACCACTTGCCGTGGTGCACAGAGAAAGAAGCCCTACAATGATGCCTACGATTCCTTGAAACCTCAACATGATGTTTATATACGCGATCTGTCTATGTCTTTAGTATATATTTCTCTGAAGTTTAGAGCCAGCTAGTTTCGGCTATATATAAGAGGGTCGATTACATAGGTTGGGCTGCTCCTCTTATATCATTACATCGGTGCAGATGTCAGATGAATTAGGTGACAACATCCTCGATTATTCCATCGTCTTCACTCTTGAACACTCTTAGCCAAGAGATTCACAACTTCCTCGATTCCCTCATCCTTGTCTATTCTTTTGTGGTATATGGTTCGATAGGCATAAAATAGACTAGATACTCTTTAGGATCAAGAATAATATGCTCCATCCTATAATATCAACTGTCTTCTGAATTGGTCTAGGTTTTACTGTTGTTAAATTAACACGGAAATTGACAAGATCTTGAAATTAAATTAATCAGAGAAATAAATGAGAAACAATCAAGGAGACAAGAAATTTACATGGTTCGGTTTGAGTGTTGGTACCTACTTCATAGGGAGAGCTGGCAGTAAATAATGTACTAATAATCTGGAAAATTAAATTTACAATATCTCATACGCTTAAATGTTTCCCACACTTAGATTAATTCCAAACTCACATTATTTACAAATAAATAATTTAATTGGATGTACAGCTCACATCATGAGTCTCTCAATTACTTGCCGCTTGAAAGAAATAGAAAAAACCCACGCACTATTCTCTTTCCTTTTGTGGAAAATAACACAAATAGTCCATGAACTTTTATCCGATATACAATATGATTCCTAAACTTTCAATTTGTTCAATGTAGTATATAACTTAAACTAATCAAGGAGGGAATATTTATCTTCTCCAACAAAATGAAAGAACAAATCCTTTGTGCCCGAGAGAAAAAAACAAAATCTGCAAATTTCCTTATTTCAAGGCCACTTCTGAATTAACTCACATTTGCCTTGAACGCCTAATTATCGTTACAATACATGGAATCTACATCTTCCAATCGAATCAATTCCCTAACGAGCTGAAACTCGAGATATAATTTAACACTTACAAAATGAAGGAGTTAAATGGAGGAATTATTGCATGGATCTATGTGATGCGGTGAGTAAAGAGATAGGTAACATGAAAGTTTGCATATAACTACAACTAGTTCGATAACATATTATGCATTATTGAGATGCATCTATAAGTTGTGTTAGAAAACGCCTAGAGTAGTTAAGATATCATGATTCGTCCATAATGCATAGGCTTAAATTTTTAAGTGAAAGTTGGTTTAACTGGAAATATTGATGAGCTCAAACTTATGCTCCTTAGCAATCTCCCTAGGAGAAGGAATTGACTTTTGTTGTGTGCTTCCAATAAATGATATCATATACAGGCATTTCCCAATTTGTTGACTGCTTGTTTTAAGCAAATGAATTGACTGCAGAAGGTTTTACCCATAAGGCTAGCTGCTTTGTTTATCTCACTTGCCATTAGTTTGTCTAGTGCCTTTCGGTTGGCGTCCATCTTGGGTAACCTCCTGCTTGACTGATTTCTCGAAGTCAGAAGCTGGCAATACCTCGGCTTATAGAGTCAGTAGTTTGACATCTTCTAAGGAGTTGCCAAGAGGTGGACCTGTATGGGAAATTAGAGGTAGATAGTTCAATAAGATCATTTTCTCCTTCTTTACCGATGGTTAATTGGTCGCCCACTCCCAGTGTATATCTATATTCGGTGAATATCTCAAGAGAGGAATTTCATGACCAATGCAGCTTTCAAACAACCTTGATGGTTCATTCTAGCTGAAGAGACGTGGGGTGAAGGTGAACATTGTGTTGTAACAATGTAGTCACAATGATAGCCTTCATAATTCGGTTGAGAAAGAGAGCAGGGACGAAGATGAGTGTTGAATATTGAAGTTTGGGACAAGTTGATGTAGATGGGTACTTGAATTAAAGAAGAGAAGGCCTATACTAAGCTCACACTTGAGATTAAGTTTAAAACTCCCAATTTGCATATTAGATAACTTTAAAGACCATATCACCCCTCGACTACTGAACAAAACTTAAGTTTGAAGAAAAGTGATAAAGTGGTCTAATTCAACTTTAATGATAAAAAACTTCCAGATGAGGTCTGACTAATAAGGATTTGTGAGTCATAACAACTTGATTGATTTCAAGTCAAACTCGAGCTGCTCGAGGATCTTGTCAAATTCAAGTTCAAACTCGCCAATACTTTGCTCAACAAGCTTGTTGACCTAATCTTGACTAATTCATCCATTGCGTTATACCATAATCCTACAGTACATTTTAAAGATAGACATTAGCATTTCATGAAATTTTTAACGAGAGTCTAAGATTAATATATGTACGCTTCCAATTTTGAATATTTTCTATTCAGTTGAGGTAACTTGGTACTTGTCAATGACACTGCCAATTTCATTTAGGGTCAAGCTCAAACATTGTCAGATCAAATTGATCTGTACTTGTAGACAATTAATCAATTCAAACATATACGAAGACCAATGGGGCTAACAAAGCCACTCACATTCCACATGTAGACCACGCTATGATGAAACCTTATTGAATTTAAGATTTTCATAGACGTGCCACCATTATGATTTTGGACATTTTCCAATATAAGTTTAGGTTATTCCTGAGTTTATATTGCTAGCTATGTCCACAATCGCGAAGCTGAAACTGTGCACCAATACCATACGGGCACTCTCTTGACTTCCTTGTGGGTGATATCCATGCAGCTAATAAAGTCCACGTGTCAATACACCATTGTACACACCATAGCCGAAGCACTTGGCATGGCGGAAAGAAGCATGGTTGCAGTAGTCAAATCCCTTTTCCACGACTGCGTGCCTCAGATCGACCAGGATGCTGTCCCATGCGGAGGACTAATCGTCCCATTCGTAGTATTGCCCTCCATTCCAACCTTTTCCGCAGAAATCATGTCCGGGTCATTTCTAATGATGCAAAGACACTGTGAACGTACTATGAGCAGGACTGCGATTGTCGGTGCTGTAAACATAAAGATAATCTTTCCTTCTACTTCTCTTTTGTTTAGAATACAAAAACCCAGGAATTGAGTTGGGTATAAAAAGGGCTCATTTCTCATTGGGTCCCCAGTCATTAATTGATTAGGTCAAGAGTCTTTCTTAGGATCTTGGTGGAATCTTCATTGGATCAGAAGGCTTTTGCTTCTCTGTCTAACCAGTGAATTTGGCATGTATACTATAGAATACAAGTTCGTTGACGTACTTGCAGATCATACTTTCTCGAATCTTGCATATTAAAATGAGAGTTCATGTATAATAGCCAACTTGTGCTGGTAAGATATGATTCCTTGTCATGCTAATCATGTTAGGAAAATTACTACCTACCCACAATGTATACCTTGTTCCTCTCACAACGAGCATATGCAAAGACCTACTCGAAGTGAAACTAAATCAAGTTCTCATGAGTTGTCCGGTCTTGGGTTGATGATTATTTGAGAAGGGCTCGATTGATTTCTAGTCATGCTCTGGCACAAACTACTCAAGTGTCTTGTCAAATTGAACTCAAGGTCGCTAATACTTAGCTCAACAAGCTTGTGAGTCTAATTCAAAAAAAAATTATTGTTATAAAATTAGACATAGACATCCGTAACCACACACATAGATATATGGAGTGTCAGACACCGCAAGTGCCAAAACTTGATACGGGTAAATACTTAAGTGCCAAAACTTTCAAAAAGTACACTTAAGTGTAAAAATCGGAAAAAAAAAATACTCAAGTGCCAATGGCGAGAATTTCTAGCCAAATTGTCGATGTGGCTTTTTCCAATGACATTTTTTACTAGCGTGGCAATTCTTTAAAAAAAAATTATCCACATGGCACTATAAGCTCAAAACAAGTCATATTGCTCTCGAATTTGATTTTTAATAAATATCAATTAAATTAAAGTTGAAAAACTAAAATTTTTAAAAAGAAAAAGAAGGAGGAGGCAGCATTCAGCGAGGGCCTCTACAACCCTCATTGCTACTGCCCCACCGTCACCAACCCTTTCCGGCAATGGTAAGGTGGCAGCAGCAGTGAGGGCTATGGAGGCCCCATCGAATGTTGTCTCCTCCTCTTTCTTCTTCTTCTTTTAAAATTAATTTAATTAATATTTAATTAATAAATTTGGGGCAAAACGACATCGTTTTACACATTGATTGCAAGTAGACATTTCGACGTTCCACGTATACCACTTTTATTAATAAAAAAACCATGTCGGATTTTCAGTTAGCCTCACCGGAATTAGCACTTAGATATTCAATTTAAAAAAAAAAAGTGGTACTTAAGTATACTTTTTGAAAGTTTTGACACTTAAATATCCACCCGTGCCAAGATTTGGCACTTATGGTATACTTTTGCCTAGACATATGCATAGAATACAATAGTACCTCAACTTTTTATTTGAGTCAAGCTCCATTAGGAAAATTATACTTGATTGAGCTCAAATCGAGTTCCAAACACTAAGTATGGGAGTTTTAGTCTATCTTGACTTTTTTTTTTTTTTTTTTTTGTCAGTTAGTCTATCTTGACTTGGGCGACTTGTTTAGACACTCAAAGCCTAGCCTTGTTGACACTAGATTCGGGTAATTGGAGCCAACATGTTCATCAAAGCAGTTGAGGATTCTCCCATGCAGAATTCGAGCGCGAGGTTCTTGTTGAGAAATCACATTATCACGATTTGGTGGTGATCTTCATTGTGCAACTTTTAAGTTCCCAGAATTTTTAATCCTCTATATTAAGCAATTAGCAAGATATAAAATTGCAATACTCATCGAATTATAATATATGTACATGCTATGAATCAAGAAGAAACAGGAAAGCACAAAGAATGTCAATTCCTTTCTCTTGATAGCTTTTCTACGTTCGTCGGAATATTCAAATTTGTGCCCTCTGGATGTGAAAAAGGCGGGCAAGTTATTTATGCAGAATCTTCTTGAGAGCAAAATTAATAGTTTCTTCTATCCTCCTTTTGCTACTTTAAAAAATTAGGATCTTTGGAGTTTCTTTGTAGTTGAAAAGAATAGTAGATTCTAACTTTATCTCGACGTCAGCTTTGAAGATCAGAATTTTGATGTTTTTGCTAATGAAACATCGATTTTTATTACTGTCTTGTTTCACTGATCATCCCTCAACATCACATTCTCAAAGCACACAGAGGCAAAGTGTAACCAAACCCTTGCCAAGATCTAGGCGATGGCGAGGGTTGATGACAGCCGCCGCTTGCCCTCATGTAGTGGTACCGCACTAGTGATGGAGAGTCAGACAAGTAGGGGTTGGCTGGTCCTTGTGTTTATTGGTGCACCACTAGCACATGAAGGCGAGAGCAAGTAACCCTCGTGATAGCCCGGTGAGGCTTGTCCGTGCTCGACGCCGAAGTAAGGGTGGCGATGGCACCACCGGAATTTTTTTTTTTCTTTTAGCTATTTTGGGCACCAAATTAGCATTTACTTGGTTCCTTATCAATCTCAAATGACATAAATTTTTTTTTGGAAATGCCACGTTGTATTTTGTTCACTGAAAATGGAGATAACGGGAAGTAATTGATAATTTCTTTTTAACAAAATTTAGGAATTGGATGTACCACTTGAAAGTTTGAATTAGTTAGTACTCACTCATTGCTTGATTGCAATTTTTTTTTTTTTTTATTGAATTTTACGTCAGTGATTTAACTATATCTGGTAGCATGTTTGTTTGTTTTATTTTTATAGTTAAACTAATAAATGGAAATATTAATAGATGGAATACAAGACTAGTGGTGTACTGATTTTATTTGATAGGCAAATTAATTACGAGCTCTCCCGTATGAAAACCAGCCTAAAGTTTTTGCCTGAAGCAACTTCCATGTGCCACTTCATCGCAGCGTTTGTTGTTGAGCGAGAGCCAGCACATTTGACCAAAGTAGTCATTGGTTAGTCTATCAATTCGGAGCATCCAACATGTGATCTCACTAGTCCTTTCAAGTTACGTGCACGATCTCAGTCATCGAATTAAAGAAAATTGATGTCAACTGTTGGATGACAAGGCATCTTGACCGTGTAATCAAGATAAATTGATCATGAGCTGCGCTATATCGCCATTGCACTGCTTATGGAAACTGATCTTCATCCATGTTGCAGAATATAAAACTTCTTAGTTTTCTTTCTTTTCTTTATTCACTTCGGTTTGACCATGATGAGTTGTTGTCATGGACTTGTAGCCTTAATCTTTTTTTATAATAGATAATTAATTCCAAGAAGTTCCTTGAGAAGCTATGGAAAGGATCTCTTGAACTTGGTGCTTCTCAAGGTTCCGGCTTGTTCAACCTGGACTATAGAACTAGAAAAGGAAAACAATAACATCTTTTTGTTGTGAAAAAGGGTGTCAGGGATTCATAGAGCATTACGACATTGGTCATGTTCACCTCATAGTTTTCAAATATAAAGGGAACTCATCTTTTTGCCTAATATTATTCAATGAGAGTGCTTCGGAGATATTATGATGATGCATAATTGTACAAAAATGCAATCACTAATTTAAACTAAGCTTGCAATTTGATAAAATTGTGAACCTTCCGAAGGCTACTTAATACGTGCATTGATTCAATCAAACATCGGCATGGCGTTGGCAATTTATTAAGTGAGATTCAGCCTAGATTGACATGTAGTTCCAAAATTATGGCACCCCATCATTCAATTTTACTTCCCTGCAAGGTCATATTAGTATATCAAAACATAGCAATATGGACTAGGCGGATAGGGAAAAAAAAAAAATTAATCAAGATACAGAGAAGAAGAAAGTGTCGTAACTAGAGGAATGGCGAGTAAGAAATTTTCAGATATGGATCAAGTTAGGCCCAGTAGCAAACCAGGGCGCATGTCGGCAACGAACAAGGGCATATCTCGATCACGGGCTAGGCCCAGTCCAGGTCACGAATCAGGCTCTGTTTAGTTTCGGCTCTATTCAGTGATCGTCATGATTTGAAGGAAGTTCTTGGACTCTATACGCGAAAAGCTCATCAATAAGAGACAAGTGTTCAATCTAACAAGAATGCAAGGACACTGGTTAGACTTTAAATTAACGATTTAAAGGAAGTTCTCAATCTAAAAAAAGTCCTTAAGTCTTAAATGTGGAAGAATGCATTTAAAGAATGAGGACGTGAGACTATTCAGATTGGAAATTTTTGTTTTGTCATAACATTTTATTTTTTTTGAAATTAGTCATAATCTTTTTAAATAGTCATAATATATACCGTTTTACAAGTCATTTGACATTCTAATCTTACAACTTTGATCTGCAGAAAAATTAAACAATTACAAATTTTCCTCATGAACTGAGTTTTTTTTTTTTTCACTTAAAGGGATGATTTGAAGGGCTTTTTGTCAACACGTGTGAAAATTTGAAAGATAATACATGAAAATGCAAGACTTAATTTTAACTAATGGTCAACATTAATTAGTTCTAATTCTCTAAGTTAGCCCAAGTCTAATATGTCAATAGGTAGCACATTATCGAAATTTGCTATTCAATATACATATATAACACGGCCATTTTACATTTAATGGAGCATTTTACTTATTGCTAATTTAGAAATTTATATTGCTCTGAAATTTAAAGTGAATAAACATAGAAGTTTCCAATTGATTATGGCATTGGAAGAAGAACATCAAACATGTCTAATGTATGCCATGAACGAAGTCTCTATATGGCAATTACTGGCAAAGCGGTGAATCAAAAAGCAAGGGTACGTCAAAAAGCAAAAATGTGAATGCTCATATTTGGATTTGATGCTTGTTCCTTATGCAACTCAAAGCAAAAAGCAAAAAAAGGAAAAGGTAAAGTGCCTTAACATTCAAAGACCTTAGTCTATACCTTCGCTTTCCATGATATCATTATTAAAGTTATTATTTCCAAAGAAGCACCATGCACTAATCACCAAAAATCCCATCATTAAAGATGCAATTATTTGAATTGACATTAGATAGTGGGGTGTCCCATCTCCCTCTCAAGTCCACCTTTACTAAAGATGCTTTATGAAAACACTAAAAAGATGAAAGCATTGATTATCGTGATCCCATCTCTCTCTTGATCCACCTTTAATAAAGATGCTTTACAAAAAAAAGCTAAAAAGTTGAAAGCGTTGATTATCTTCATCCCACCACTCTCTCGAGTCCACCTTTAATAAAGATGCTTTATAAAAAAAAAAGCTTAATAGACGGAAGTGTTGATTATTTTGATAACTTCAAAGAAAGAAAAGGTAAAGCGCCTTAACATTCACAAATGTTAGTCGATACTTCCTTTTCCATGACATCCTTATTAAAGTTATTATTTCCAAGAAAGCAGCCATGCATTATCACTAGCATCCCGTAATTAAAGGTGCAATAATTTGAATAGACATTAGATAGTGAGGTGTCCCATCTCCCTCTCGAGTCCACCTTTAATAAAGTTGCTTTATAAAAAAGCTAAAAATGACCAAGCGTTGATCATTCGGAAATGGCTTAGCACAAGTGACACAACACACGAGATGTTTGCTACAATGTGGAAATAAAGCAATAGATTAATGATAAGCCAAGTTGGTCACTGTTGGGAAAAAATGGGCATCCGTTGGCAATTTTCATTTTTACCATTGAAATCACTTCTGTTTTGTTCCATGCCCTTTTGTGGTGAGTTTGTTTAGGCGTATTTGTGTAATAGTCTTGTTTTAGACGGGTCGTGTTACTAACTTAGTGGTGGGGTGTTGGGGCTTACTTCTATTCGCTACTATATATACCATTGACCCTTTTGTTTAAGTCGAACATTAGAGCTAAAGATTCAGTGATTTGGGGCTTTAGCCGCTCGATCAAGCATGAAGCTGTTTATCTAAGAACAAACAGCATTGTTTCATGTAATTTTAGTCCACATTACACCATCTTCCTTACACTAAGGACAATCGAACATGATTGGACTAATATTAGATAAATTAGGCAAAACTTGACCGAGAACACTTGATTACACTTTTCCTCAAAGAGTTAATTATGTGCAATATGTTCAATAATGACTGTAATTTTCTAGCAATACTATAACACTAGAACCCCGAACTTTGATGAGAATAGAAGATTCTTGTGTGTCATGTAAATCATGACGGTATTTGCTGAGTAAATTTGCACTTGTCAATTTTGATGTCTGATGTTATCCACTGCCTTCATCAGTGAAATTATATTTACACGTTAAAAACTCCACGCTATTAATTAATTAGATAGAGTGGTATTTGGGACATATTTGGGTTTAAGGCATATCATTTTAGTCTTAAGTGAAAATCACATCATACAAAGAATGAGATCATTTGGGCTCATGAGGACTGGTTTATGCGATTTCAAAACCATTTTGTTTTTTCAAAATTTGGCTAGATGGCAACAAGGAACATCCTTCCCTGATGACTGATGGATTTTCCTAAAGCCATGGTTATGGTCAAGGTCAAGCCAATCTTTTCTATTCTTCTTATTTTTACAATTGTTTGAGTCGAAATAGCTCATCTTTTTCGAGTACTCTTATTTTTGAAGTCGTAACATCTTCTCGATCTAGAGTTTAGAGTAAGCTTGTGTCTAGTCAAGCAACAACCAAGATAAAAGTTTTTAATATTTTTACACATATAGTTTGAATATTATCAAGAAAGAGTAGTACCACAACTATAAGAATTAATTCATAAAATTGATCTATAAAAGTAACGTGAATAAGTTGGTCAGACTATCACATCATTTTGTCAATCATTTCCAAATGTATTACCCTTAGTTGGATTCAATTAGCCAATGGATTTGAATCAAAGCGTTGGTTTATTCCAAAGTGGTGATGCAGCCATATGATATGATGAGATTCGTGGAAAGGTCCTAAGCTTAACTCATTAGTGGCATGTCTTCGAATCGGAAAGCTTGCCTCGTAATTTTAGTTTGTTTTTGAGTTTTCACTTTGTTTACTTTATCCTTTATACGTCTGGCTATGACTTGAGATTATATTATGTACCCTATGTGTAATTTAAGAGCACAATTTTTGATAGGTTAAGATTGATTTCTTTCAGATTTTACAACATATTATACAATTAAAGGTTGCTGATTATAATTCTTCAAACTAGCAAATACTGCCAAGTGCCGTGAATATACATCTTATGTGTTCTCTCATTTTGTTTGCTTATATTGTGGTCTTTCATATTCATACATTCCTTGTTCAAATATGTATGCGAGCAGATAATTCCCCTTGGATTAATCAAATTGCAACTCTTACACATTCTAATGGATCGTGCACAATGAAGTTGAGGATCCATCACATCTTATAAAAAAGATGAGGACTAAATTACATTTACTAGTTCTCTGCCTAGTTGGAATTGCAATCACAAGAGTTTGGTGGTGTCATTTGTAGTTTTACAAGCCATGTTTTGCTCACATTGCAATCTTTTAACTGGTGTTTAATTAGATCACATGTTTTACAAATGGGAGGTACTTGGAAATATGAGTTCCAGTGAATGATATGATGTTAGCATTCAAAACTCTTAGTCTATACTTTTGTTTTTTATGACATCCTTATTAAAAGTTATTATCTCTAAGAAAGTAGTCATGCATTATTACCACAATCCCATGATTCAAACATGCATGCAAAAGTTGGGTTCTTATGTACTCTTCTTGTCTGATAGAGCTCTATTGTTGGTAAAAAAAGCTATGACGATGCTCGGGCTTGCCTGAGTTCGTCCACTCTTAAAAGGGTAAATGATAAGAGAGTGATAAAACCGATCCCATAAGATGCAATAATTTGACTAGACATTAGATAGTGGGAAGTCCTACCTTCATCTTGAGTCCACCTTTAATAAAGGTGCTTTTGCAAAAAGCTATAAAGACAAAAGCCTTGATTATTTGAAAAAGGCTTAGCATATAACAAAGAATCAGACAGGAGAGATTTTGGCCACAATGTGGAAATAAATCAATAGATAAATGATAAGCCAAGTTGGTCATAATGGGATCTTGATAATTTTTGTTCCTTAAGTAGGAAAATGATTTGACAATAACACTCAGAACTCTTAGTCCATACTTTCATTTTCTATGACATCCTTATTAAAGTTATTAATTTCCAAAAAAAAGTAGCAATGCATTATTATCCCAATCCCATAATTGAACCATTCATGCAAAAATGGGGTCTACATGTATTCTTTTGTTGATCATTGGAAAAAAGCTATGCATGTGGGTCAGGTCCAAAAGATGCAATAATTTGACTAGACATTAGATATTAGGGTGTCCCTACTCCCCGTCAAGTCCACATTTGATAAAGACGTGGCTGGAGCTATTACTACCTCGTCCATTGATAATTTGGGCCTCTAGCCACTCAACCAAACAACAATAATGTTTATCTAAGATCAAATAACGTCGTTTCATGTATATTTAGTTCATATCACACTATCACCCTTACACATAGGATAATCTGTCATAATTAGATTGACACGTCAAATAAATGAGGCAAAACTTGGCCGAGAGAGCTTGATTACACAATTCCTCAAAGAGTTAAAACTAAATTGATTCAATTGAAAGGTTTATAACTCGATTACATTATGTATAATATGTTTAATGCTGATGTTGCAAAACTTGGCTAAGAGAACTTGATTACACTATTCTTCAAAGCGTCAAAGATTATATTTATTAAATTGAAAAGTTTAGAACTCGATTACATTCTGTATAATGTGTTTAATACTAAAACACTAGTACCTCGAACTTTGATAAATAAAAAAAAGATTCTTGGGTATGTCTCCATATTGATCATGACACAATCTTAACCTCGTAGATTTTGAAATTTCTCAAACAAATTGATAATTTGCTCTTGTCAATTTTGATTGTCTAATTTGATGTCCTCCCTTCATCACGAAACTCTACTTCCACATGTTAAAAACTCCACACTATTAAAGTAACTAGATAGAGTGATGTTTCAAAGATATTTGGGTTTCAACGTTTAGATCCAAATGAATATCACGTAATCCAAAGAGTGAGATCATTTGGGCTCATGAGGATGGGGTTCATGCAATTGAAAAACCATTTTGTTTCTACAAAATTTGGCTCTGATGGCAATAAGGAACATCCTTCATCATTCATCAAGGTCAATATGATCTTTTCTATTTTATTTTTACAATTGTTTAAGTCGAAATAGCTCATCTTTTTTATATTATCTAATTTTTCTCATTCAATGTGCTTATATTATGGTCTTTCATAGTCATACATTGCTTGTTCAAATATGCATGCAGGAAGACAATTCTCTTTGCATTTTTCAAGGGATCTATTAAGGGAAATAATCAAATTGCAACTCTTAGGCATTCAAACAGATCGTGCACGGTGAAGTCAAAGATCCATCACATCTTCTAAAAAAGATGAGGACTAAATTGCATTTACCTTTTTCTCTATCAAGTATGAACTCCAATTGCAAGAGTTTGGTAGGGTCACTTATAGTTTCATATGCCATGTTTTTTCTCGCTAGTGTTTAATTAAATTGCATCTTTTATAAATGGGAAGTACTTAAAACTATGAGTCTCTATTAATGATAAGCATTACATGGCAAATGATTTGATGATAGCATTCAGTACTCTTATTCTATACTTTCATTTTCTATGACATCATGTCCAACAAGGCATCAATGCCTTATCACCCCAATCCCATGATTGAACCATGCATACAAAAGTGGGGTCTATATGTACTCTTTTGTCTAATAGAGTTCTGTCGTTGGAAAATAGCTTTGCACGTTGTTCAGGCCATAAGAAGCAATAATTTAACTAGACATTAAATAGTGGGATGTCTCATGTCTCTCGCAAGTCCAAGATGCTTTTTGAAAAAACTAAATAGATGAAAGCTTTGGCTACATTGTGGAAATAAATCAATAGATTAATGATAAACCAAGGTGATTATAACGAGATCTTTGGCAGCAAAATATGCAGAGATATCATGAAATTTTGATTGTTAGGTCCAAGCACGCCTCATGCAGCATGCAACTACTCAGAAATTATCGAATTTTTCCAGCAAAGAGTTGCAGTGTTTTGATGCCGCCCTTCGTTCTTTTTTGCCCTCAAACCTCTTCACCTTCTTCATCTCTCTTCATTCTTGCTCCGTTTCACTCCTCCTTCTCCTATCGTCCCAACGGCGTGGTAGACAAATGACGCGCACGCATTTCACTGTAGACGGTCTACATCCCATGTACATAGTCCACATAATCATCATTGCTGTTGACCACTAGTCTGTATTATTGAGTCCACTATGCATTGTCGGTGTGAGACTCAGTCTTTCTTTCTCGTAAGAAAAATCAAAGAAAATTGTGATCGATCAATGTTGCCTTTTGAGAATAATAGGAAAAATTACATTAAGCTCATATCAATAAGTAACTTTTAAAAGAGCAAGAACAGAGAGACATTAACAAAATTCCAACCATATCATCATATGGCAATTTTATGATAATTATTTCACATTCTAATATAATAATTATGGTTGGCATAAAAATTAAACAACTTCACTTTTATTTGTGAACTGAGTTTTTTTGGTTTTCACTTAAAGGGACACCTAGAGGAGCTTTCTATCAACAAATTTACAAAAATAATACATGAAAAGTCAAGACTTATTTTTAACAAATGGTTAATATTAATTAGATATAAGGATCTAAGCCCAAATCAAATGTGTCAATAAGAAGAACATTATAAAAAATTGCTATTTAATATATAATCTCTACATTAGCATATCATCGAGATCACCCATCTCTTTAACTCTTAATGGGACATCACAAAGTTTATTTCTTCTGTCATCCTGATTGCATAGTAGACATACAATGTGGGTGTATATAGTCCACATCATCATCAACTCCGTTTGCATGTTTGACAAAAAGGATTTGAAAGAATAAAAAATATATATAATGTATGGACATAATTGGCAAAAAAAAAAAAGAGTTTAAAGACCTATTGACAATTTTGGCAAAAGGTTCAATTACTATGATGCCTAAATCCCTTATTAATTATCAAATCCCACTCCAAAACTGGTCTGAGCCATCATCTATTTTTTTAGAAAATGCAATCAATGAAAACCGATTCTTTTATTCCACATGTTGCCCTATTGATTCGTGCATGATGCGCAGAGTCTGCAAACTACTTTTTTGTGGGCCAATGCCAACACATGTCCCTTTGAGCTCCGTTGATGTACCATCAAGTTCCTATCTCCTCAAAAGGTGCGACCATATGAGTGCATCGAGTACATTCAAAAGATCAATAATATGATTCTAGCGGATCCATCCAAATAGACCACTCAAGAGTGGAAATGGAACAGCTTGTCAGGAAATTTGAAAAAGAAGAGGACGAAAATTTTGACAGCTTAATGAATACTACGAGTAGGAAACCATCTCATCTCCTGCAACTTCACTCAATTATTCTTTCTCTACCTCTCCCACAACTTACCCTGATTAAAGCAATCGTTCGTGTATTTAGATAGTTGTCCATGACCAGTGGAAGAAAGGACGTGGAAATTCTGGACATTAGTGATGGTACTGATCAGGGACAGCAAAATGTAACAAAAAAAAATGATCCATTTCCATACATATACTTTTTATGAGTTATCTATTTCTATGATCAAATGGTGTATCAGTCTATTATTGTTCTTGTCTTGATGGAGCGATCATTTTTGACCAGCAACGACGCAGGGCCAGTCTGCTCACTACTCAACTTCCCAAGTGGAGCTCCAGCCATACTCCATCTCCTCTTTCTTCCTTGGGTTTTTGAATCATTCTTAAATTTCTAAATCGCTGGATAGCCAGTATTAAAACTCAGCCGTTTATTGTAAATTTTCCAGCAAAATGTTGCTGTTTTTCGATGCTCCCCATCCTTCCAAATTATTAAAATAGAAAGAAAATTGAGGGTCATAAATTATCAAAAGCCACATAACTTTATTTGTCAATAATTATAATTTTTGAAAATTTTTAAAACTGATTTGTGATAATTCCAATATTTGAAAAATAAATATTAAAAGTAAAACACTCCAAATGGACCCAAGCATTTGAAAAATAAGGAGGAAACTCCAATAAGAATGAGAGATCATGAAATAATGTTAGTGATGGTTCGGAATTATTTCTCATATTAATTTTGTCCCGTAAAGAGTAGCAATACTTAAGAAAGTAAACTAATTTAAAATTTTAATAAAGAATGGAAAAATGTTTAATTTACTTAGAAGTTTTAATCTAACAATTCCAATTGAAGTTACATATAATGGAACGATTACATTTGACATTATAATCTAACAATTTGATTAATTATAATATAATTTCTATATTTTAAATGTGATTTCATTTTATTTCTAGTAGATCAATGTTTTTCTAGTAGAGGTGGAGGTAAGGATGTGGAAAGTTACACACCGGTGATGATGACTGGTCAGATAAAGAAACAAGAAAACCATTTATATTACCATATTCAACTTTTAATTTAAAAATATTTGGGGACGCTAAAAGGAGATCTCCCCATGATATTAGTAACAAATTTATTTGCTCATTTTGCTAGACTCACAATGGGTTGAAAATGAGTCTGATGCAAACCCACGTAGACTCACATGGAATCAAAATATGATTTTTTTCAATGTCATTTCAACTAGCTAAAAAATTTAGAGTGTCTTATATACTCCCCCTTGAGACTAAAATTGAGTTGAAAATGGGTTTCTAACACATATCGCCACCTCCAGATAGAACTACAGGTCGCGTGGTTTTGATATATCCTCGTCCTTTTGTTCTCTTCATTAATTACGTTTGCTATATCGAAGAATGACAAACTACATAAGGTAGCTATCGCTCATAAGCAATGATTTAAGTCCAGTCATTTTAATAATTGCGTTTTGATTGAAGGCGCTATATGCTTTTCAGATTCTAATTGTCACTCCGTGTTGATTCACAAAAGTGCCCACATAGAAATATCGATGAAAATATTAATATTATGAAAAATGCTACTTATCGCGTGCATGGGTGGGTGTGGCCTGTCCTTATCACGTGGGTGCCACCTATCTTTCTATTTGTTGCTCTTTCTTAATTACATTTTGTTATATCAATGTGACGGAATGTATAAAGTATTCATATAATTCAAGTCAGATCATTTTGTTATTTTAGCAGTTGGTAATAATTTGTTTTTTACTTTATAAAGTATTCGTATAATTCAATTTACTCCACAATTATGATGCGATGGCCAATTGCCTTAATTAAGGAATCGATAGTGTTTAATTAAGGCCTCAACTAAGATTAGATTTTACGAAGATCTATAGTTTGTTGTCCACGTGACTAGTGGACCATTCATGAGTCTTGCGAGTTGGGTTTTTCTTCCCAGTAAAAGAACCTACTTAAAAAAAAATGATACGTGGACTCTTATTTATTGTTAATATAACGACTGATCTCTCATCTCTTTAAAAATCAATTTTATAACCGATCCTTATGTCAAGGGCACCCAGTCAGCAAGTTGATTACAACAACTGTGCGAAGAACAGGTTGACTAAGCAGGGAGCAAGCTCCCTAGAGTGGTTGCCTGTGGTAGTCTGGGAAGACCCCAGCGCCCAGCCAGGCGAACGCCTTATTTAATTGTCCCGGTGCCCAGACGCCACTCCCGCCCACCCCTCCTCCTCAATTCCCATCCTTTATTTTTCTTCCTTAGATGAGTGAAAATAGGGATAGGGTTTCTCACCTCAAGGCAGATCCTCCATCTATTTCTTCTCTCTTAAACCTTTTAAGGACTTGTTTAGATCCACAAACATATGATATGTGAACTCTTTATTTATTGTTGATATAATGAGCGATGAATATTGCAGCTTAGCTTCTTATATCCCTTTAAAAATCAATTTTATAATTCATCCATATGTCCTAGGATTAGTCTACGTCCAATATCATCAATCAGGAAATTATCATCCACAAATTGTATTATTGTTTAACTCAAAATGGGTTCTAACCTGAGCAGTAATGTACATTTCACCAAAGAATATATCTTTGAATTTAATGGAAGGGGTGTAGTGGCGATCTTAAACAGGAATTGCCATTAAAATTGATAAAGGTCATAGAGGAAAAAAAAAAAGTAATCATGATAATCCTTTGCAATAATTACATAGCCCTAACCGCTCATTAAGACTCAACTATTCCAAATGCAGTCGTAGCTGCATTCTCGAGATTTTAGGCCTCCTATCTGCGTATGGATCCTGTCCACAAGCAATTACAATCGTTACTGGGTTAACCATTTCTTGGTGCCGTTGTCTTCAATCGACATCTTCACTGTTTCCTTTCTTCTTTTCCCATTGTCCAACATTTAGCAAAATTTAGTAGTTGATAATCGTCAACATCGTATCGTACGTCCGCGGCTGTATCTCTCAGTCATCTATAATTATTGTTTATAGCCATCGATAAGCGCTTCTATTATCGTTAACTTACCAAAAACCATATCAACTGTTACAAACTCCATACCCAATTTTATCGACATTATTTCCTTTACAAAGACCTGGTCATTTTTTGATGTAAACAATTATACATTTTGCCAAACAAATCAGATTCAATAATTAAGTAACTAGCATGTGATCTAAATAAAGTCTTTAATCTAAAATTACAGTACAACGTATTACACATTAAATGATATATTTTGGTCTACTTGTTTGTGCGGTTGCCAATTGCAAATTTTAGTTTACTTGAATATATCCATTGGCTAAATTCTCAAATGAAAGCACAAGGTTATGGACTCATCATGTATTGTATGATACTCAACTTTCACTGTTATAATGACTAAAATGCTTAGTATCCGACAACAACTAAGTTCATTTACGTATTTATGTAGGCTAAACTCTCGTCGTTGAAGGTTGTAAACATTTCATGCCTTGCATGCTGTGATGCTACTTGACTTCTACACCATAAGTAAGGTGTCATCAACAATTATGCATTTAGTTACAGTCATTTATGATACATGCATCATCGTGTTATTTAACCTATACATATTTATTATTTTCGTTTTATGGACTTTTTCTAGTAATGTATAATTGTTTATTCTATTGATTTGCTATCAGTAGTTTCTTTTAATTTTTAAAATTTATTTATTTGCAAAGCATGTACCATAATTTTGTTTTTATGATGACAGATACTTCTTTAATTTGCTATCATCATTTACTGTCAAATATGGATAATTATGTCATAAAAGATATTTGGACATCAAGCCTCTTATTTGTCAGAGATTTTATTAATGTTTATATCATCATTTTGTTAAATATAGTCTATCACGTTATGTATTCTCTCTATCGAATGTTAATGATTTACTTGTAAAATACAACAAAATATTTTGTCATAATGAGGAACCACGCAATTATTTAATTATAAAATTCATAAGTTATTACATATTTATTTATATCTTTTGAAATATCTACAATCCAAAACACCTCTCTCTCTCTCTCTCTCTCTCTCTCTCTCTCTCTCTCTCTCTCTCTCTCTCTATATATATATATATATCTCTCTATTATATTACCTTTTTTAATGAAAAGTATCTATAGGAGATAATTACCTAATCAATCTCAAACTTATTGTGCAAATGTCAATTTAATCATAAAATTTTAATTTTTTTTCCAATTTAGTCCAAAAGCTTTATGCCAAGTTCCAAGGTAGTTCTCCTGGTCAATTTTCATTAGAAATCACTCACATGGTAGTCTAGTTATTGTTGGCCATCATTTATGGCACATTGTACATCAATGGTTTTCTAAGAAAGTTGGCTTAAAAGACTCGATTGGAATTTTGGGCAAAAATTTATAACTAAATTGACAAATTATGAAAGTTTAGGACTAGATTAGCATATGATCAATAAGATCGGGATTGATCGGACAATTTCCTTAGGCATTGTTAATCTCTTCTAAGAACTATATATAGAGTTATGTTAAAGTGATCTTCAAAACTAATTTGCTAAAGTGCAAAATAGAATTGTATACAAACAAACAATATATGCTTAACAATAAGAGACATTCTAAAATGCAAAATAGAATTCATAAACAATATATGCTTAAAATTAGGGACTTGTTAAAGTGACAATCAGAATCAATATGCTTTTAGATTGTGTTTTCTTTTAGATAAATAGATAATAGGATGAAAAAGAAAAAGAAAAAGATAAATAAATCTAATTTGCGTTTATAATAGGATTACTTTTAGGTTTTTTATTTATTTTATTTTTTATTTTTTATATGGATGTCTTTGTCTTTAATATCGTTAGACAATTTTTTTAGTAGGGAATTCTCTTTAGCCGAAATTAGACTTTGCCTTTAATTTTTATCTCACAAAGATTCATGTCCCGAGGCTTAATAACAAGATAGTATATATTCTCTACCTAATTCGTATTGGGTTACTTTACCACATTTTATACTCTTGTTATTTCATCATGTTTGAGTGACATGAGGCTTTAATTTTACATTACAGAGGTTCCTATCTCGGGGCTTAATAACAAGATCATGTAATAATCTTTGCACAACTCATATTGGGTTTACTTTTCCTTACTTTACTCTTACTTGTCTTTCATTATCCTTTCAATGTGTTGTTTTGAATTCCTTATATGGTTTTTACGCTTTGATTTCTTTAGCTTTTTCAGCGAGTATGACCCACTTTAGGAACAAATGAAATTAATTAATTGTGCAAGAACACTTAGTGGAAAGAATCTTAGGATTCCATAATTTGATACATGAACCAACTTATAGGCAAACAAATCAGATGATTAGTATGATCCAGTTCTTAAAGTCTTTGATTGGCAGAAAATAGAACCTTCTTTCACGTTCTAGCTCTTAGCCAATCCCAACATGTTTATGGCTACTCTTTTACATAATACAATCCCATCTCTTGATCAATTGAATTTGAATTTTCCAACATCGCACGGATAAGAGTTTGGGAAAATCTATGCAGAGTGAGATCAAGTAAACCTCGACTAGAGTTAATGCTACCTCCCGCTCAACAATCCACTAAACCTGCTCTCCTTCGGGAAGACTACACTTGGGAAGGTCATGACAAACCTCAAGAGAGTTTTACCATATGTATAGATGTTTTCCTAATTAAATTAATTTATTTAAATGACTCAACTTGTCTACCATCTAAATACAATGAGGATGCTCAATAGCAAAAAACATGTTATGTATCCGGGTCAATCACAAATTTTGACAATGGTGATTCTTACGTGAGATTAAAAAAAAAAAATCAAATTGTGAGGTGCTCTCAATATAAGCAAGAAACTCGCCTAGTAAAAGATCTTACAATACATTTGATATTTTTTTTTCGAGTAGAGAATATTACTGCATCGCATTTTCCGGAAAGAGTTGGTAATCCATCTCTTTCTTATCACTAAAAACAAAAACATAATCACGGAGAATTTTCCTAAAAAGTCTACAATGACTCACTTTTATAGTAGTGTGCGTGCTCTTAAAGGGCAACTGTTGGCCTCGGAGAATTTACACATAAACAATATCAAACATATGTGGAACCATCCATATTAATCGTGGCTTTATCTTATTCAAGTGTTTTGATATATGACATTTAGTAGCACAAGAAGTCATCACGGGAAAAGTACTAATCCTAAACCTCTCACATTGGTATCAATTCAATCATAAACATTTTAATTATATCAATTGAATTCTAAACATTTTAACTTTGGTACTAATTGAGTCCATCCGGCCAATTAATGCGGAAATTGCTAATTTGGATCCGATCATCCTACATGGCATGAGTGGTACTAACATGGAAATTTTTATATATTTTTAATTATTTTGTCGAATGTTTCATTATTTCTTTTTTTTTTCCTTCTCTTTACCTTATTTTCTTTTTCCCTTTTTTTTTTTTCCTTTTTCCTTTCTTCTTATGTTCCTCCCCCGCCTCCGATTGGTGGAGGTTGCTAGCTATGAGTGAGGGTGAGTACTAGGATGCCCTCGTCAGCCACAAGCAAGATCGGTCATCATTGGCCTTTGGTGAGGGATGGCGAGGGCTGGCGAGCACTGGGAAGCCCTCACCAACCTCACCTAGATGAGGCCCCTCATTAACTAGAGAGGGGACTTGGTGGTAAGGGCGGCCTCGTCTAGGTGAGGTTGCATGAGGGCTTCCTAGTGCTCACCAGCCTTGGGAAAAGGCTAGGTGAGGGTCCCCCTTGATGAATCTAGCAAAGGGCGGCCTTGCCCAGCCCTCAATGTCTCTCACCAAAGGCTAGCAACAACTGATCTCGCTTATGGCCAGTGAGGGCGTCTTGACCCTTGGCCTCACCAATAGTCAACAGCCTCTACCGATCAAAGGAGGGGGAGGAAGATAAGGAAAAAAGAAAGAAAAATAAGAAAGGCAAAAAAGAAACAAAGGAAAAGAGTAGGGAAAAAAAAAATAAAAGATGAAAAAATTAATAAAAAATGTGAAAAAATAATAAAAAATTATATAAAATGTTCACATCTGCCTCGGTTGTGTCATTTATGACGACTTACATTCATATAACAATTTTTAACATAAATTGACCGAATTGAGTCAATTAAAACTAATGTGAAATGGTCTAGAATTAAAATTAATCTAATTAAAATGTTTACAATTAAAAGAATGTAAATACAATAAATTTATGATTTTTTTTTTTTTTTTATGTTTTTCCAAGTCCTCCTAGTTTACCATGCGTTGCACGAATACATTTGAAACTATCTGGACTTTAGTTAGACCGAAGTCAGGGAAACATCCAACGGGCACCAATTAGAACTTCTATTGCTGAATGCTAACATTGTCTAATCAACTAGGTATTGCAACGGTGGTATTCGCATTTCAAATTCTAATTGTCACCGTGTCGATTCACCCAAGCGTTCACGTGCAGTGTCGATGAAAATATTATTATAATAAGAAATAATAAAGTGTCTTTCCACGTATTTTCTTAAGTACTCTGCGAATTCCAAGCGTCCACATGTGCTTCTGCCTTGGTGTGTGGTCCACATTAAAATTGACTTGATGGCAGAGTGTATAAAGTACATGTCACGTGGGTGGAGCCGTCCTTATTTGTTCTATTGTCCGGGATTACAGTTTTTTTTTTTTTTTTTATATAAAGCAAAATGCAGGAAATCATCCATTCCTATATTGGGTTAATACCTCTTTGAAAAACTCTAAATTATATATACAAAATGTAATAAATCATCCATTCCTATATTTTAAACTTTTGAAAAACTCTTAATTTTTAATAAAATCATAAAAATGATTTTTAAACTAATATATTTATGATAAATTTATCTCAATTGACCATAAAAAAACTTAAATTGATATAATTGTGATAAATTTATTGTAAATTAATTTATTCAATTTGTCAAAAACTCTAAACTAATATATTTATAATAAATATACCATCCATTAAACTAGATTAATATCACAAAAATCACAAAAATTATATAACTATGGCAAATTAAGAGTAAAATTGTAAATTGATATCTTAACTATCACATATCATTCAGTTTAATAATTTTCAAAATTTAGTAATTAATGATAAGTAAAAAACAAATATATCTTAGGTTTAGGGAAAAATCAATTTGAAGTTTTTTGTGATAAAAAAATTAGTTTTTGGTAAATTTGTTACAAGTATATCGGTTTAGGGTAAATTTATCAAATATGTATCAGCATTTTTAGAGTTTTTTGATGATAAAAAAAATTAACTTTTGGTAAATTTGTCACAAAATCAGTTTGGAGTTTTTCATAATATTAAGCTTTCTGTATTATATATAGATACATATGTGCACAGCCACCTATTTCTATGACTCGATTGTTTAAAAGGTCCACAGCGGTCATTTTCTATTGTTATTTTTGCCTAGTGATGACTTTAAGCTGTCGGATCTCTGAGGAATAGATTGGGATTTAGTTCAGGCGAACTCCATAGTTTGTTAGATTGCTTGTTCTGAATCTCGACCGTTGATGATCAAATCTTCCAGTAAAAAGTCACTTGTGTTTTTTTTGCATTGATTGCTCTTTGGCGATCTTCTTCGCACTCAAATCTCTTCCGATCGTCTTCTTGCTTTTTGTTTCTCGGAAAAGAAAAATCAAAGAAAAATGTTGATCGATCCCGCTGTTGCAATTGTATGGGATGTCTTGAAGATGGTAGTTGTTCCCATCAAGCGTCAATTCGGATACGTGATGTCCTCCAAGAGCTACGCTCAGAATCTTCAGAAGGAAGTCGGGAAGCTGGCGTACGAGGCTGAGAGGATCCACAATGCTGCCGAAGTGGCCAGAAACAATCTTCGAAATGTCTACAGTCACGTCATGGAGTGGGAGGCAAGTGTTGAGCAGGCCTTGAAGGAGGCACGAGACCTGTTGGGCGACTTTGAAGAGTCGAGCAAGACTTGCTGCCACGGGACACTTCCCGACCCCTGTTGCCACTATCAGTTCAGCAGGAAGGCCAAGGACAAGATCAAGGACATTCAGCAACTCGCTCGAGAAGGCAGTGAAGTCAGGGACATCTCCTTCAGCGATCCTGCTCCGGGAAATGTCGCTGCTCTGACTTCGGCTAGGAGAGAAGGCAAAGATGCCGTCCAGTCGACCACTATGATGGCCTCCGCTTCTTGTGCCTCGGCCTCAATTAAGCTGAGGGATGATGGCATCTTTGAATCTAGAGCTTCGATCATACAGGACATCATAGACGCTCTTGCCAATAACAGCTATAGTGTGGTCGGGGTTCACGGGATGGGCGGGGTCGGCAAGTCCACCCTTTTGGTGGATGCTGAAAAGAGAATAAGGGAAAAGATCTTGTTCGATTTGGTCGCCAAGGCCAACGTGTCGGCAAATCCAGACATCAAGAGGATTCAAGAAGAGATTGCACACGAGTTGGGCCTAGATTTCAAGAACGAAGAGTTTGTCAGCGTGCGAGCGAAGCTTCTATGCAAGAGGTTGGAAGCTGATGGGAAAAAAAAAAACGTCCTCATAATACTGGACAACCTATGGGAACGGCTCGACTTGAAATCAGTCGGCATTCCTTGCGGACATGACAACAAAGTCATAGGATGCAAGTTGTTATTGACGTCGAGAGATCGAAATGTTTTGCAAAGGGAAATGGGCTGCGACAAGGAGTTCCCACTCGATAGGCTGAAGGAGAATGAGGCAAGAACATTGTTTGAGAGCATGGTGGGAGACAAAGTTCACAAGAACGAATTCAGACCCTTGGTGGATGAAGCACTCCAAAAAGTGTGCAGGTTTGCCTTTGCTAATTGTCAATATGGCAAAACAATTGAAACATGCTGATTTATTGGAATGGAAGAATGTTTTGAAACAAATCAAGTTGTCTAAAAACAAAGGAATCGGTGAAGTGATAAATAAGATGTTGCAATTAAGTTATGATCATTTAGAAAGATGAGGAGGCAAAAAGTTTGCTACAACTGTGCGTTGCTTATGGCGTCTCTAAGCCCTCTCTTGAAAACTTGGTGAGGTATGGCTATGGTTTGGGGATATTTCGAAAAGATAGCAGCATGAATGAAGCTAGGGATAGGTTGAGCACACATATCCACACTCTTCAAGCTTCATCCCTTTTGTTAGACAATGGAGGCGCAGATGGGTTCAAGATACATGACTTGGTTCATGACTTTGTTGCCCAATTCATTTTAAGAGATCACCCTCTTCTCGTTTTGAAAGATAAAGATATCTTGGCAACACAATTGCAAAATGAAGCTCAAAATTTGTAGCGATATGCTTTCCTATATTGACATAAAGGAGCTTCCCAAGAATTAGATTGTCCTGAATTGCAGATATGTTTGTTTTCACAAACAATGAACCACTCGAGATTCCAGATTCATTTTTTCAACTCTATGAAGAAACTCATGGTCTTAAATCTTACTAGCATTCGTCTCACTCGTTCATTGACGTCATTTCAATTCTTGGAGAACTTACATACTTTGTGTCTTCAGCGTTGTTTCCTAGAGGATGTGGCCATTCTTAGCAAGTTAAAAGGATTACAAGTTCTCAGCTTTGTGAACTCCAATTTTCAACGATTGCCGAAAGAAATTGGGCAACTAACGGAGCTGAGGTTGTTGGACTTGAACCATTGTTCACATATTCAGATAATTGAACCAGGTGTGCTTGAAAGATTGATCAAATTGGAGGAATTGTATATGGAGAATAGCTTTGATCAATGGAATGCCATTGAGCAAACTCAACCAACTAATGCAAGTTTGATTGAGTTGAATTGCTTGAAAAATCTTAGCACTCTACATATCCCCATTCCCGATCCAAGTATGCTCCCAAAGGACCTAGATGTCGAGAAATTGACCAAGTACAAAATCCGGATAGGTAATGCAATGCGCCTGAGAAAGCACAAAGGATCAAGGGTTTTGGACCTCAAGTTGGATCTAATAAACGATGTTCTTCGAACAGGATGCATACAAAGTATCTTAAGCAAAACCGATGATTTGTTTTTGGACAAGATGAGCAAAAGGGAGCAAAGTATTTGTGCATTATCTCCGCAAGCTTTTCCAAAATTAAAGCATTTATTGGTCCAAAACAGTCACTCTGTCCATTACATCCTTCGATGGTGTTCTCTTAATTTTTTTGAGATGTTGGAGTCATTACTTCTTGAGAATCTTGTCAACTTGAAGAAGATATGCTATAGCCATATTTCCTCCTCCAAGTCCTTTAGTACATTAAAAGTAATTCAAGTCAAAAGTTGTGACAAGATGGAAGTTTTGTTTCCTCTTTCATTACTGAGAGGACTTCCACAACTAGAAGAGATCAAAGTTGTAGGTTGCAAGTTAATGCGTAGTATTGTAGAAGCTGATGACTGTGGCAAAGTGGAGTTGTGTAATTTGCATGCATTGGAATTGCGTCACTTGCCAAATATCAAAAACTTTTTCACCGCCGGGACAACTCCTTCGAGTAGTACATTAGATGATCGAGTTGGCACTCAAGTTGCATTCTTCAATGGGCAACAGGTAACTTTCTATCAAAAAATATAATACTTATTACTTTTTCCTACCTTTGCCAATTAGATGTACGCATATTATGATGCTTATTTATTTTGTTATTTTCAGTTTTTTTTTTTCCTAATTACCTTATTCGTTAATGCCTTCTCTGCAATTAGATAAAGCAATCTTTTGTTCTCTTCATTGTATTCAAATCCAACTAATTGTATGAAATCCATGTAAATTTAGTTTTGTGATCGGTTCTAAGTTATTTTTGATTTACATGCTGCAAGTATATCTATATCAATAGGGTTTCATAAAGCAAAACTTAAGGGAATTTTAGCACTAAAGTAATTCCATTAGTAATTCTTATCCTTTTGATGTGGATTCTATTGAATTTACTCATTAGACTTTGTTATTATCCATAAAATGTATGATATAGGAGACTCTTAAAAACCAATAAGAAGAATGGGAAGGAGGACTGGGTTTTTAAATAAAAGCAACTATGCTAATCTAATTGATGCATGCGTTTTGTGTATCATGTTTAAATAAGCCGTTAGTCATTGCATAGAACCCATAATTATGAAAGTACAGAGATTTTTGCATGTTCATGCATGCATATTATATACATAGATATCTTTTTATGTACTTTGGACATCACAAACGCAAATCTATAATTTGTGTTTAATATACTGTTAAATTGGTTGTTGATAATGATTTACTAACGTTAAAGAGAAGTTAGTAAACTAAGAATGATCAATTGCCCAACTAAGAAAATTGCCGCCAAGTGGAGCCTTTTAGTTGACTAGATAAGATTGCCCTCTCTTAGTGGCGCAATTATCACTAGAGTTGATCGTAGGGCCCAGGACTCACACACAAGATTAGCGTTCCAGTTGCGGAAATATAAGTTATGGATCCCACACGCTAGTGTCTGACTTACCTTCTTCCCCTGCTTTGAGCTTCCATGGAGAGAGCACTTTCAAAGATACTAGAACTACATTGGAGAAATTTTACAAAAAGCCTTTGCAGCTTTGCTCCTCCTTTTTCTTTTCTTTTTTCCTAACATCGTAATCTTGTATATTGTATCCTTTTGGTATAATCTTTACACTGAATTTAAAGAAGATGACAAATCATTCAAGTTCAACAAGTGGGAGCAATTACAAAGTTGATAAAGTGGCTCATCACAACAGCAATTAATTGCATTCAATTGAAATGGAGCATGATGATTTGTAGTATATTAAATTCTAGACTAGTAGGTGGAAATGTAGTTAATAGTTTAACTAGCTTTAGTGATAACATTTTATAGGAGATCCTTTTGGTATAATATCTACACCAAGTTTAGAGAAGATGATAATTCCTGCAAGTTCAAAAAGAGGAGTAATTACAGGTGAAAAATCCTTTTTTTATTTGTTTTTATCAATGGAAATGATGTTAGTCTATAATAGATATATTTTATGGTCCTATCTCGACTTCTACGAATAGAATTTACTATGATGAAAGAGAAACAATAAACTAAAAAATGAACAATTGCCCAATTAAAGAGAGCTAACGGCTATATTTTATTTGGGGAAAACTACTGTAAATAAAGAGTTTTATTTGACTAGACAAGATTGCTCTTTTATAGTGGTGTGAGCCCAAGGCTCATGCCATACGTTAGTTTCCCTATTAATAAAGAGCCGTGGAAATATAAGTGGTGGGTTGCACAAGGTCGCGATGTCAGAGTGTGATTTTTCTTCAACCCATGCTTTGAGCTCCCACGGAAAGAGCTTGCTTTAAAAAATAATGGAGCTAGATCGGGAAATTTTACAATGAGCCTTTGACCCTTTGCTCTTTTTTTTTTTTTTTTTGCTGTAGTTTTTGGGGCTTTTATCTTTCTAGGATTCTAATTCTTCATAAAAAGAGTTACTCTTGCCTTAGTACTTCTTTTTATTTTTATTTTTTGTGTAAAACCGACATATGCAAAGATCTATGGGGTTATAATGAAATGCTTCTTAAACCTATAATAAATCTCCTCAGATATTATAAAGCACTGGCAGCCTCCAAAAGTAGTAATCTAAGGTTAGCTTATCGGGGATGACAATAGTCTAATGAACGAAATACAAAAAGGTTAAAAACTTGTTGTATGGGTTGGAGCGAGGGTGACGGCAAGATAAATGGGAGACTGAGCAACTTGGCAGAAGAAGGATTTTCTAGAGTCATATAGCAATGAACTTTTGGGGAAAAAAAGAACAAAAAGAAAATCAAGCTTTCCATCATCATTAGGGACAGCTGGATCCCCTCACCTCTAATGTTGTGGTTTCAAGAATGTTGACTGTGGATTTAGACTCACCGCAAGGAAATTACGACAACAAGGATGATTAATTAAGATAGGCTACGTATGCCTCTGAATTTAAAGGGACACTCGAGATAATTTATAAAGGAGTACTCAGTTATTGCAATATCACAACTGCTGAAATGTCCAATTTCAGGTTATTTTGCAGGGAAATTAGTCCCATTTTGCCTAATAAATTCGAGAAATTGAAGACATCTAAGAAGGAAAACACAAAGAAAAGCCCATCTTGTAGGATTATATCAAGAAGGAGACGATTTCAGTGTGTGACAAGTCCCCTTGACCTTACGACCGAATAAAAAAAAGAAGTCCTCCTGACCTAAATGAATGAGGAATGCTGTTATGTTCGGCTATCAACTCTCTCTCTCTCTCTCTTCTTTTTTTGTCGAAAGGCTATCAACTCTCTCTGACCATAAGTCTTTTTCATATACTATTGTTTGCCCAAGGTTTATTTTTTGAGTTGGGCTCCTAACAAGATGATATATAGATATAAAAGGCCCAATCTTGCCGGGACTAATGGGACATGAGCTGTATACATCTCCATCTAATCGATACAATTTGACAATTAGATAAATATTTCCTGCATCAACAGATTGTCATTAGTAACCAGAACGAGTGCTAATTCTTGGTGATTGCAATTCCTGATTTTGCTAGTAAAATGCAAACAAAATCTAATCGTGACAGCATCCTTGTTACATTGTAAATAAAAGGTAAAGTTCATTAGTTGTCTTTTGAGGTTGTAAATTAGCTTTTGTTTATCATAGATTTACGTACATGCAAAAACTATCCTAAAGGTTGTACATTATCTTGCTTGTAAATTTCTTTTGCCAACCATTTATAATACCCGCTATATAGATGGTCCTTTGTAATTTTAAATGCTATTTTTGATGGGTTTGTTGCTCAGATTTCAATCCCATCCTTGGAGTCCTTGAAAATGGAAGGACTTCCGAATATGAAAGAGATATGGAGTGATGAATCTCCATTGGAGCTTGGTAATCTGCAATTTGTCGAAGTGGTGCAATGCAAATCTCTCTCAAAGATTATCAGCTCCAAGTTATTAGTAGAACTACACAAGTTGCATAGTTTATGTATAAGAGGATGCAATTCAGTGCAAGAAATTTTTGACCTTGACGGACTACGCGCCAGTAGAGATGTTAAGACTTTGTATGAGTTAACCACCTTGGAATTCGTTGAGTTGGGGAGCTTGAGGTGCATATGGAACAAGAATCCTCGTGGAATCGTGAGTTTGCATAATTTAAATAAGTTAGAGGTGTATCACTGCAACAATCTTGAGTTTTTGTTTTTCCCATCCATGGTTAAATCTCTTGTACAATTGAGATATCTAAGGGCATATAACGTCAAGAAGATGGAGGCAATCATTATGGAGGAGGAAGGGTTGGGATTAGAAGCATCGGAAACTCTGACATTCCCCATGTTAACCAAGTTAAGCTTAAGTTACTTGGAAAGTTTGAAGTGCTTCTCTCTCGGAAATTGTAAGATTGATTTTTTAATTTTTAATTTTATTATTTTTAGTTTTGAAGATTTTCTTCTAGATAGATTCATGCCTAAAATACAAATGTTGACATTCTTTTCATCCAATAAAAAACTAATGACAGGTTCACAAGAAGCTCGAAGTCAGGATTGTGTCAATTCAAACTCCACTGCACTCTTCAATCGAGAGGTATGTGATTAACTTTTACGTCAAAATATTAAATATAATGAAAGTATCAAATATGTGGGAGACAAAGCATAGCAAAATCTCAACCCGTAGTTAGACGCATCATGCTGAGATATTGTTGATACTTGAGCATGTGAAATGGCAATCGAGATACAATAGATCGTAACATTCATAATATGAACAAATTAATCATTTTGATTAATAAACTTTTGTCATCTTGAAATCCGACTTAGAAGAGTCTCAAGCGCTATGTAATTGAAAAAAATTTGAATGCAAATTTAATAAATTAGCTCATCACAATACAATCAATGGCATTCAATTGAAATTGAGGGCAATTATTTATAGTATATTAAATTCTAGACTAGTAGGTGGAAACATGGTTAACCGGTTAAGTAGCTTTAGTGATAACATTTATAGGAGATCCTTTCGGTAAAATCTTTACAACAAGTTTAAAGAAGATAACAAATAATTCAAGTTAAAAAAGGGAGCAACTACAGGTGAAAAATGCTTTGTTTTTTTATTTGTCGTTATCAATGAAAGTGATGTTATCCCATTGTAGATAAATCATATGGCCTCTATCTACACTTCTACGAGACCAATCCGTAAGTAACATCAGCCATTGAATTTAAAACTTTTTCCACTTGTTAAATTGATCATTGATAGTAATTTACTAACATGAAAGAGAATTAGTAAACTAAGGATAAACAATGCCCCAATTAAGGAAAGCTCACGGCTATATTTTATATGGGGGAAAACTACCATAAGCAGAGGGTTTTATTTGACTAGACAATATCACTCTCTTATAGTGGTGCGGGCCAGGGCTCATTCCATACGTTAGTTTCCCGATTAATAAAGAGCAGTGGAGATTTAAGTGGTGGGTCCCACAAGGTTGTGATGTTGTGGTGTGACTTTTCTTCAAGCCATGCTTTGAGCTCCCATGAAGAGAGCTTGCTTTCAAATATAAGGGAACTAGATGAGCAAATTTTGCAACAAGCCTTTGTGGCTTTGCCTTTTTTTTTTTTCTTTTTTTTTCTTTTTTTGCAGTAGTTTTTGTGACTTTTATCTTTTTAGATTCTAATTCTTCATAAAAGAGTTACTCTTGCCTTTCTTTTGATTTTTTTTTTTTTTTTTTTTTTTTTTTGTAAAACCTAGACATGCAAAGATCCATGGGTTTATAATGAAATGTTTCTTAAAACTATAATAAATTTCCTCTGTCATTATAAAGCAGTGGCAGCCTACAAAAGTAGTAGCCTAAGGTTGGCATGTCGGGGATGACAATAGTCTAATGAAGGAAAAACAAAAAAATTAAGCTTGTTGTATAGGTGGGAGTGAGGGGTGATGGCTAGATAGATGGAAGATTGAGAGTAGCTTGGTAGATGAAAGCTTTCTTGGTGTTGTAGCAATGAACTTTTGGAAAAAAAAGTAGTTACTCTTTATCCAAAAAAAAAAAAAAAAAAAAAAAAAAGTAAATCAAGCTTTCTATTGTCATGGGGACCATGGATCTCTTCGCCTTTGAGACATGGTGATTAAGGAAATTACGATGACAAGGATGAATAATTAGGATAGGCTACATAGCATCCGACATGAAAGGAATACCCGAGGTAATTTACAAATGATAGGGAAAAAGAAGTCCAAATAATCCCAAGTTATTCACTTTTTTTCAAGGATAGTTGGGATCTCAACTGGTGGCGTTGACTAGTGACTACTTAGTTATTGCAATATACCAATTGTTGACGTGTCTAATTTCATGTTGTTTTGCGGGTAAATTAGTCCCTTTTTGCCAAATAAATTGGGAGTAATTGGAGACATTTGAGAAGGAAAAGACAATAAAATGCTTGTTTTGTTGGATTTTATCAAGGAAGCAGGCAATAGTAGTGTGTGAAAAGTCCTCTTGACCTAAATGGATGAGAATGATGGCATATTCAGCTATCAACTCCCCATGTCCATAAGTCATTCATATACCATTGTTTGCCCAAGGTTTAATTTTTGAGTTGGGCTCATAACTAGATGAGATATAGAAGGCCCGATCTCGCCTGAGACTATTGGGACATGAGCTGTATATATCTCCATATAATTGATATAATTTGACAATTAGAAAAATATTTCATACACAAATTAATTGTCATTAGTAACCGGAATGAGTGCAAATTCTTGATGATTGCAATTCCTGATATTGCTAGTAAAATGCAAACAAAATCCAATCGTAATACCATCCCTTGTTATATCATAAATAAAAGGTAAAGTTCATTAATTGTCTTTTTAAGGTCATAAATTAGCTTTTGTTTATCATAGATTTTCATATGTGCAAAAATTATTCTAAAGGATGTACATTAACTTGCTCATAAATTTCTTCAACAACCATTTACAATACCCGCTATATTGTAATTGTAAATGCTATGTTGATGGTTTTGTCCGTTACATTTCAATCCCATCCTTGTAGTCCCTAATAATGGAAGGACTTCCCAATCCAAAAGAAAATGTTATCAAACTAATTGTATGAAATCCTCGCAAATTTAGTTTGTGATAGGTTCTAAGTTATCTCAATTTACGTGTTGCAAGTATATTTATATTAATGGGGTTTCATCAAAACAAAAAAAGGGAATGTTGGCATTGAAGTGATTCCATAAGTAAAGTAATTTATAATCTTTTGAAATGTGTTCCATTAAATTTAGTTATCAAAAGTTGTTATTACCACAAAATGTATAATATAAGTGACTCTTTTAGAAACCACTACGAAGAATGGGAAGGAGGACTGAATTTTCAAATAACAACAGCTTTGCTAATCTAATTGATGCATGCCTTTTGTGTGCCGTGTTTAAATAATCACTTAATTGTAAGAGCACAGAATTTTGTGCATAGTTTTTATTTTTTTTTTTATAGTAAAAGTAGGCCTCGGCAATTGTACGGTTTTCATTATGTCACAACAAATTCATTCATTGCAAATTCGGAATTCTTGCTCTTGGAGTTCCAAAGTGATCTTTACCATTTCTTTACTCCATACAGCAGAATTTGAAATCCCCTGTGGTGAAAGAAATTACTTTTGTGTAGCTCCATATTCTCCGTCGACTAGAGGATGTCTGTAACAAGCCTATAACAGATTCACCTTAAATGATTATCTTATTCCGTGATCACCCTTAGATACTCCTTTGGGGAGATTGGGTCACGTGAATAAGGCCAAAGTCTGTAACAATATCAAATAATGGAACTTGATGCCATAATGGAAAAAATCACTATCTTAAAGTCCAAATAATTTTATAGAGACTTACTTCAAATGTTACAACCGGTCTTGTATTTCAATTCAACTACTTAGGATGTGTTTGTTTAATTTCCGAAGCTTCAAGTGCTCCACATTATAATCTTCAAGAAATTTGTGCTGAAATTTGAGTTTTCTTATTGTTGAGTTCATCCAATTTAGATTGTAACTTTTATGTATCTTCACGGTTGCCCAATCTTGCTAGACCATATGTGGTCATTGTGGCTTCTCTCCATGACAATCTACAAATCTAAATACCAAGTCCTTTCAACTAAATGTCTTTGCATTTGGCCTTTATAGTATGTATAGATATAATTGAATGCACTTTTGGCATCATGAATACAAATCCACATATTTATGTTCGATATCCTATTAAATTGGTTATTGATAATGATTAACTAACATTAAACTAAGGACAAAAAATTGCCTAGTCTTTACCCAAAAAAAAAAACAATTGCCTAGTTAAGAAAAGTCCACGACTATTCTGTCTAGCAAAAGTTGAGGCGGCTATTTCGTTGACCAGAAAAGATTGCACTTTTATAGTGGCGATTAGCACTGAAGCTGATAGTGGGGCCCAAGATTCTTGCAATGCGTTAATTTCCCCATCAGTCAGTATAGGGTCCTGGACATATTTGTTGCAGGTCCCACAAGGGAGTGTGTGTTGAGACTTTATTTATGTCTTTGCTTTTTCTTAATCATCGTAGTCTTTAGAGCTTTTAACTTTCGCCATTGTTCTCCCTGGACACTAGCTATGGATAATATCCATTGGATATTAGTTGAACTTTTTTTGGGCCAATATTTAAGGTTGAAAGTATTGTTGGGTTTGCTTTTTTACATAGAGAGAGATAACTAATGCTCCACTCGCTAATACATTTCTGATGGAGAAATTCTTCAGACAAAATAAAAACTCATTCATCAAATTAAGCTTAGCATTGCAAGTTTTTAAGCAAAGAAAATACTTGAAATTAAAAACGATGCTAGTATGGACATTTTTTTACATCATTTTTTTGTTTTATTCTTTTTTTTTTCCTTTTGTGTAACTTAATTAATCCCCTCTCTCCCACGGCATTCATGTATATTTATGGATTCGAGATTTAAATTAATCACCAATTTCATAAGCAAATTTTGCGGGTTGCAATTCGAGAGATTGGAGACATTAGAAATCGGTGGCTTGGATAACATCGGGTTTATATTTTTCCCATCCATGGTTGAATCTCTCACACAACTAAAAGAATTGATATATGGATTGTGAAAAGATAGAGGCAATCATTATGGAGGAAGAAGGGTTGGGAATAGAAACATCAGAAATTTTGGCATTTGCGATGCTGACCCACTTACGCTTAAAACAATTGAAAAGTTTGACGTGCTTCTCTCATGTAAAGTGTAAGATTGATTTTTTGTTTTTGTCATTGAAAATTGTCTTGTAGATATATTCTTCCTTGCAATACAAATGGTGATATTCTTTCCATCCAATGAAATACCAAATACGGGTGCACGAGAAAGTCAAATCGGGATCTCGTCGAGATCATGCCCGCTGCACTATTCAATCAAGAGGTACATGATTAACATTATTTAAATATTAAATATATCGAAGACAAGCATATCCAAGATAAAAACTAATTTACATATAATTATATTTTGGTTAAAATATTTTAATAGAAAATGAGTGTCATACAAGTATAATAGTTGGCTACATGTATAAGTTGCAATTTTACTTCTAATCTATCTAAATAGTTTCTATAAAGATGGTTGAACATCTCTTATGGGACACAAAGCATGCGAGTAATACAAGTTGAATAGGATCTCTAAAAGCTTTCCAATATTCACAAGAATTTGAGGTTTTTTCTATCAACAAAAGTTGAGGCGGCTATTTTATTCAAAAGATTGTATTTTATAGTGGCGATTAGCACTGAAGTTGATGGTGGGGCCCAAAATTCCTGCAATGCGTTAATTTCCCCGTCAATCAATAGAGGGTAATGGACATATTTGTTGCAGGTCCCACAAGGGAGTGTGTGTGAGACTCTATTTATGTCTTTGCTTTTCCTTAATCGACGTAGTCTTTAGAGCTTTTATCTTTCGCCATAGTTTTGGCCATGGATATTAGTTGAACTTGTTTTGGGGCAAAAATTTGAGGTTGAAGGTATTGCTGGGCTTGCTTTATTATACAATACATTTCGAAGGAGAAATTCTTTGGATGGAATAAAACTAGTTCACTCATCAAATTAAGCTTAACATTGCAAGTTTTTTAGCAAAGAAGGAAAGACTTGAAATTAAAAATGATGCTAGTATGGACATTTTTTTACTCCATTTTTTTGTTTTTTCTTTTTTTTCCTTTTGTGTAATTTAATTAATCCCCCTTCTCCCTTGGCATTCATGTATATTTATGGATTCGAGATTTAAATTAATAACCAATTTCATAAGCAAATTCTGCAGGTTGCCTTTCAGAGATTGGAGACATTAGAAATCAGCGGCTTCGATAACATTAGGTTTATATTTTTCTCATCCATGGTTGAATCTCTCACACAACTAAAAGAATTGATCATATCGGATTGTGAAAAGATAGAGGCAATTATTATGGAGGAAGAAGGGTTGGGAATAGAAACATCAGAAATTTTGGCATTTGCGACGCTGACCCACTTATGCTTAAAACAATTGAAAAGTTTGACGTGCTTCTCTCATGTAAAGTGTAAGATTGATTTTTTGTTTTTATCAGAAAATTGTCTTGTAGATATATTCTTCCCTGCAATACAAATGGTGATATTCTTTCCATCTAATGAAATACCAATTACGGGTGCACGAGAAAGTCGAAATCGGGATCTCGTCAAATCACACGCCTTTGCACTATTCAATCAAGAGGTATGTGATTAACATTTCATTTAAATATTAAATATATCAAAGACAAGCATATCAAGATAAAAACTAATTTACATATAATTATATTTTGGTTAAAATATTTTAATAGAAAATATCATAAGTGTTATAGTTGCCGACATGTATAAGTTGCAATTTCTCACTTTAATCTAACATTAAAGTTTCCATAAAGATGGTTGAACATCTCTTATGGACACACATGAATGAGCATAGTCTGAATAGGATCTCTAAAAGCTTTCCAATATTCACAAGAATTTGAGGGTGAAAGTTTTCTATCTAGCAAAAGTTGAGGCGGCTATTTCGTTGACCAGAAAAGATTGCACTTTTATAGTGGCGATAAGCACTGAAGTTGATGGTGGGGCCCAAGATTCCTGCAATGCGTTAATTTCCCCGTCAGTAGAGGGTCCTGGACATATTTGTTGTGGATCCCACAAGGCAGTGTGTGTGAGCCTTTACGTCTTCGCCTTTTCGTAATTGCCATAGTCTTTGGGACTTTTAATTTTCGCCATTGTTCTCATTGGACATTGGCCATGGATATTAGTTGAACTTGTTTTGGGGCAAAAATTTGAGGTTGAAGGTATTGTTGGGCTTGCTTTATTATACAGAGAGAGAGATAAGTAATGCTCCACTCACTAATCCATTTCGAAGGAGAAATTCTTAGTGAAATAAAACTAGTTCACTCATCAAATTAAGCTAACATTGCAAGTTTTTTAGTGAAGAAAAGACTTGAAATTAAAAATGATGCTAGTATGGACTTTTTTTTACTTCATTTTTTTGTTTTATTCTTTTTTTTTCCTTTTTTGTAACTTAATTAATCCCCTTCTCCCTTGGCATTCATGTATATTTATGGATTCAAGATTTAAATTAATCACCAATTTCATAAGCAAATTTCACGGGTTGCCTTTCGAGATTGGAGACATTAGAAATCAAGTGGCTTCAATAACATCGAGTTTATATTTTTCCATCCATGGTTAAATCTCTCACACAACTAAAAGAATTGATCGTATCGGATTGTGAAAAGATAGAGGCAATCATTATGGAGGAAGAAGGGTTGGGAATAGAAACATCGAAAGTTTGGCATTCCGACGCTGACCCACTTACGCTTAATACAATTGAAAAGTTTGACGTGCTTCTCTCATGTAAAGTGTAAGATTGATTTTTTGTTTTTGTCACAGAAAATTGTCTTGTAGATATATTCTTCCCTGCAATACAAATGGTGATATTCTTTCCATCCAATGAAATACCAAATACAGGTGCACGAGAAAGTCGAAGTCAGGATCTCGTCAGATCACGCGCCACTACACTATTCAATCAAGAGGTACGTGATTAACATGACGTTTAAATATTAAATATATTGAAGACAAGCATATCCAAGATAAAAACTAATTTACTTATAATGTATATTTTGGTTAAAATATTTTAATAGAAAATGAGTGTTGTACAAGCATAAGTGTTTAGAGTTGCTAACATGTATGAGTTACAATTCTTACTTTTAATTTCTCTAGAGATAGTTTCCATAAAGATGGTTGAACATCTCTTATGGTACCTACACAAAGCATGAACGAGTAATATGCCTACTGAATAGGATCTCTAAAAGATTTCAAATATTCACAAGAAACTTAAAACTCTCAACAACCTCACATGTATGGCTTAGACATTGCATGCATGTACACTGAAAGCAATTGAAAAACAATCGAGAGGAAAGTGAGCTATAATTTCAAGAGGCTAGAGATGAAGGACCTTTAAGACGCTCACTTGACTTCATTTGCACTTACAAGATCTCATTTTTTTTCCTAGCCAAAGGAAGTTTTACTCTTTCTTAATTGCACCAGCAAAGGGAATCAAAGCCTTCTTCGTCGCCTAACTAAGCGAGACCTCTCCGATCTTGGGCTTTAGATATCACCCCTCTTAGTTTTTCCATGAACAGACCATTCTTATGGAACTTTTATTAAAGAAATAAAATACGTTTTGCAAATCAGCCATTTTCGTTGAGTCAATTGAATTATCGAGCGCATAGTGAAAAATGTTTTTGTGGATAATGAAATAGAGCAATGTATGGACGGGTTAGCTTTGACTAAACTAAAAGCAATATAGGCCGTTCACCTAAAATGTTGTTTATGCAGCCAAAATAGGCTGTACAAATGGGCCCTCCCATGGGATTAATACGTCGACCTTCTTAGATATTTTTAATCTATTATAATGAGATATTTAGCACTGTTTTCTATAATTTGACTCCAGTATATGTATATGATCTATCATTTGCATATAACTATTGGACCTTCCAGCATTAACAGAAAATCAATTTTAAAAGGAAAATTCAATCGATTAAGTATATAGTGGTTTGAAGTGTGGAATGATGTGAGTAGGATTTGTTCATTTGACCCAAGCAATTCCTTTTTTAATTGCTTTCTCTTAGCCTAACTATGTAATTGCCTTAGAGTGATCTAATATTGATTTGAGGCATTCGGTATTAGATAAAATCATATCTCTTACTATAGTGCAACATTTGATGGTTGATCTATCGCCTTTTAATCTCAATCTCTCCATCATTTTCTTTCTAATGGCTAATATTCTTCCTCAAGCGATCCCTCAGCTGCATTCTCTAACGGTGATTACCCATTTGACTTGCTTTTTGTTTCTTTAAATAAATTCTTCCTCATACTTAATTAATTTACGAAATGGTTCAAATTCACTAAAGAATTTCATTTGTATTGTAACTTAAATGACCATCTCTAAGTGATTTAACAATTGCTAGTATAGTAGCTATTTCATTCTTGGGTTAGCCAAAAAGGTACAAAGGGAGAGATTTTATTTGAGTTTGTGATCTATGAAACACTAATGTCATTAGATGATTGTCATGAGTGTATCCAAATTACCATTTTGCTTATGCTTAACACATTCTGGTCAGAATTCCTACTTAACACCTTTTGTTTTGTCTCCAGCATATTCCAATAGCCTTTCCGTTCTAGAGTCATCAACATTAGTATGGAGATTTTTATTTCCTATTTTCATTTTTTTTTGTACAACTTAAGATAGAATTACGAATTCCATGAATTCGTAATTTACGTCTTGGCACTCTTCTTTATTTACATCTCAGAAGTTCATGAATTCATAATTTAACTAAATCACCAATTCCGTGAGTATCGCAGGTTGCATTTCCTAACTTGAAGAATTTATATATCGAGGGCATGGATAACATCAAGATGATATGGCATGATCAAATTCATGCGGATTCTTTCTCTAAGCTAAAATTGCTTTCAGTTAATGAATGCAAAAAGCTTGTGAATGTCGTACCTTCTTTCATTCTAGGACGGCTCTTGAGCTTGGAAACTTTGACAGCAAAAGGATGTGGTTCCCTTGAAGTTGTTTTTAAACTCCAGCCACCAAATCCTCTAGATGGAAAGAGTGTTGCTTGTTCTCCATTAAAAGCGCTGAAGTTAGAGGAATTACCAATGCTAAATTGTGTATGGGATAACGAACTCTACCGTCATATTAAATTCCAATGTCTACATTCGGTTATCCTTCGGAGTTGTGCTAGGCTCACCTCTTTGTTTTCGACCTCAATAGCCAGAGATCTAATTCAACTTAAGGATTTGGAGATCTATCAATGTAGCATTGTGGATATCATCGAGAAGGAAGGACTAAGTGAACTGAGCATCAATGTGGAAGCCATAGAAGGCCCAAGTCATGAGCCAAAAGTAGCATCATCCTTTCCAAGCTATTTTCAGCATATGAAAACTCTATATGTGTCATGCTGTGATGGGTTATCAAATATGTTCACATCGACAATAGCTGAAAATTTGGTGGGACTCACAACATTGAGGATTAGAAAATGTGAAATGTTGACAGAAGTCATTAGTGATGAGGGAGGAAAGGAGGGGCATGTAGTGACTTTCAATCAATTGAAGTATATGGAGCTTGATGGGTTGACTAGGTTGAGGTGTTTTAGCTCAAATGGATACACTTTGATATTCCCTCTCTTGGAAGATATCATTGTGATTAGATGTCCCCAAATGAAGTTCTTCCACAAGGGACAAATAGAGGTGCCAAAGCTAAAGGGAGTAAAAGTAGGTTTGAATGAAGGGTATGAAGTGACAAAGTGCCAGTATTTTTGGAAGGGAACCTCAACACAACCATCCAAAATATGTTGGAAGAAATGGTATGCTTCAATTGCTAAATTCTGTGCAATTTGATTTTTTCTTATCAACAATAAAGTAATTTTTTTTTTTTTTGGTTAACTAGAATTTTACATTTAATGATGCATTTTTTGATAGGTTACATTTGTTAGGACTAAGTATATGCGGTTGTTTGAGTTCCCAGAGTTGATTGGAAAATGGCATGGCAAACTTAATCCCATCACGTCATCTTGGCAATTAGAATCATTAGTGGTGGATAAATGTCCATCATTTATTAATGCTATTCCATCCAATTTGATGCGTGTGTTAGAGAGAATGAGAAGCTTGCAAGTGCGCGATTGCGAGCATTTGGAAGAAATATTCGATCTTGAAGGACTTGAGGCTATGGATTGCATCCAGGAGGTGCTGCCTCGGCTATGGACTTTGTGCTTGGTCAATCTACCAAAGTTGAGGCAACTATGGAACAGAGATCTCCAAGGAACAATGTTCTTCAATTCTCTACGAAATCTTAGCCTTTATAAATGCAGCAACTTGAGACATGCTTTTGTTCCATCAATGATGCGGTGCCTTCCCAATCTATGGCAAATGGAAATAAAGGAGTGTGATCAAATGGAAGGAGTGATTGTAGACAAAGATGGGCAGGGAAGCACAGGGGAGGAGATTACATTCCCATATCTTGAGTTAATAACTTTGGAATGCTTGCCCAATTTGACTAGTTTCCTCTCATGGAAGAATCATACACTAGAATGCCCTTTTTTATCAACATTGAGGATTGCCCATTGCGCCAAGATGAGAAGTCTAACTTGGCAATCTTCGATGGAGACTGACAATGGCACCCTTTCACTTTTCACTCCACAGGTCAGTCTCTGAAACAAATGCATTCTTGGCATTTCATTTGAACATATTCGTTGGCGTATAATTGGACAATGCATGGTATGTAGACAAAAGTGCTAGATATAATTATTTGTATATCAATCGTCAATGCTTTGCTCAAATTTGATCGGGACTCTGTGTTTCATACCTAAACAAAGATGACTAGAATATTTGCCTTCCCACGATAATCCATATTACATCCATGAATATTAATGCAAAACTCAAACATTGATAACCATGTGTGGTTTTAAAATCATTTAATTATACAGATCTATGTACATAATCTATTAATATTTACTTAAAAGATTAAAAAATTTCTAATCCTCGGCAAATATAACTATTAATTGTCATCTCCATATATTTTTAGAAGAGTTATTTTTGTGAGCTCATAAAATCATATTGTGTGCAATACCTCAAAATTGATTACAGAGGGATTTTAAAAAGTTATGACAATAACCACATGAAAACATTTACTTTTTGAAATTTCAACTATAAAGAACAAAACATTATGATATCATTTAAAAATGGCAAAAAAAGATGAAGTATTGCCCATTTCATATTTTCTTGCATAGAAGCAAACTAGCGTTGTTGTGTTAAACATGAAGAAAAGGGAAAAGAAAACTTCATAATTATAAAAGCTAGTTCACAAATTGCTTAGCTATTATAGCTCTTTGTACCATAATCATCTTCCCAAACAATGAAATTGGAGGAATTAGAGAGAATTGCTCTTTTCATTGAGTGCTCTAAACTTCCATAATGATAAGTGAAATCAACTTTTTTTATCTTAATAATCACCAATGCTTGAGCTGGGTCTTGATAACAAAATAAACACAAATAAAAAGGCCAATATGTATGAAGTTGTCCATCTTCTTTGTTCGTAAATCATACTTGAATCGCCATACTTCAACAACCTATCAAATTACATACCTGCATTATATAATAAATATTAACTCCAAATTATCATATTGGGTGATAATTAGTGTGATACTGCGCACGATCTATGCTTGGCAAGAGAAAATGCAGATTGCTTTTTCCAAAAAAGAAATGGCGAAAAAAAGGAAAAAATAAAAGAGAGAATAGGAATAGTAGCAATTCCATGGGTGGTCGCCGACATTGTGAGTCTTACTTCATAACTAGATGAAATATTTAGTCAATGTCCTAGCTAAAATAAAAATTTAAAAAAATCGGAATAAATTATCCAATCAACAACACTATTGAAGAGAAATATTAGGTGCATTAAATACACCATGTAGGATCCGTATTGAATCATCTGCAAATCCACATGTGGTAAAGTCGGGCCCACCTATCAATTGAATGATCAAAATATTTGGTCCCCTCCCTTTATAACACCTCGTTACTGGAAAGCTCTCTTTCCTTTTTTCTGGTGTGGTGTTGCTCCCTCCCTCCCTCCCTCTCTCCTCTCTCTCTCTCTCTCTCTCTCTCTCTCTCTCTCTTTCCTTCCTCGGTGGCCTTGGCCTCATTTGTTGCAGTGCTGTTGCGCTGCGCTCACTATACAAAGGAAAAAAAGAAAACAGAAAAAGGAAGCTTCGGAATTAGACAAAGTCTATTTGATGATTTAGCTTCTCCCTTTCTAAGAAATGTTCACTCTGAGTCTGAGTCATTTCGTTTCACCTTGATCCTCCTCTTCGCGACGAGGGGAAAAAAGAAAGTGAACCAAATCAACAGAGTCAAAGTAACAGTAACTCTTCTTCCTCCCCCCTCCCCCTCATCCTCTTACCTTTTGTTTTTTTGGGAGCGATTGATTGGGTGGTCTCTCCAATAATTGAATCGAAAGCTTCAGAATCGCTTCTCTGAAGCTCGCCTCCTCTTTATGCGCGTGTTTCCATGGGTTCCGAGTGATTACGCGAACCGAAGCTTGTTGGTTATTGTGGGTCGAAGTGGATCTCCGATGAGGAAGCGATTTTGGCGTCAATTCGGTCTGGGCGTTGATTCTGGCGAAGAAAAATTAAAAGATCTTCTCTTCAGCCCTCTCTTCCTCTTCCTCCTTCTTCCTCCATAGCTGTCCGACCTCCGCCCCTCCTCCACCGTCGCCAACGGCGGAGTCACCGATGCCTTGATTAGGCTGACCCTCACTATGTCCAAGCCGAGCATGGCTGGGTTGACTTCCTCTGTTTTATCCGTCTTATTGTTCAACAGATCTCGAAATCTGGCCGTCCATAGCGACGGAGTTGCAAATCTGGAAGTCCCGTCGTGAGCAATGACGGCTTATGGATTGCCATTGTCCCCTCCGTCGTCGCCCGCGCTAGGCTCGTGGTCGGCCCCTTCCATGGCCGAGCAACCCCTCCATTGTCACAGCTGCTCGTGGTCGTTGCCCGTTTCTTAGGATCAGTGTTAGAAAGGACACACACGAGAATTTCCTTTGTTGTTGGAAGGACCAGCAACCACGGAGTGCCTTTATGGGTATATTTCTTCTTACCCTTTTAGAACTAGAAGCATAAAGAGAAGCTTTGTCAACGTACCCAATCTTGCAATCAGGTCATTAACAGACCCTCGGGAACATAATCTCTAACTTGATGGACAATACAGGTAGGAATTTCAACTTTCCTCGTAAATCAACCATCCTCGTAACATAATCTCTAACTCCACCCATCATACGTCATAGTAAAAAGTGTTTGCATGTGTGTTCCTATCTCAGCATTAGGTGAGACGGTTTCTAGCCATCAAGGCTTCCATCATCTCGCCTAGCATTGCAGTCATACGTGCAAACCACTTTTCAAGTGTTCTTGAATGGAATGCTTCATGGACTGACAAACAAATTCTATTGCTCTTTTCCGATGCAGCAAAATTTGCTTTTTGAGTTTTGTACTCTCGTAGAGCCAAATCGCCGGCCGATCAATAGTAAGAGCCATATGAACATTTGCCATCTCCATAGCAAACAGAAAATCCTCTCTCCATCTCTTAAAATTCGAACTAGCAAGAACCTCAATGGTGACGGAGTTACCATTTACAGAAAAGGTGACTGAAAAACAAGCAATGTATATAATTAACATCATGTGAGCATTGTGTAACTTGATGTACAAGTACACATCCAGAGAGTTACATGCAAAATCACATAATCACCTTTGGGCAGAATACATGACATGCAATTGTACACTCCCCACATGATAAGGGTTATGAGAATATATTCCAATCTTCGTGAATTCATCACCTTTGGGCATATGAACCATTAGGATCGGTCACTCCTCCACCACACTATCATGTATCCATCAATGAACTAATATACAATCACCTTCTTTGGGAGTATAACTATGCATTAGATCAGGAGACATCCTAATCAATATAAGAGATTGAAATTTCTCAAACCCAATCAGGTGTGCCACTTTGGCAGTCATAACTCAATTGAATCCTTGAAACTCTCTCATACCAGGGATATAATCTTTACATCTCACATACATCATATACATGTGATTTAACTTTAATGATAGGGGCATCATATCACTCAAATCACATGCCATGCTAATTACACTACCTTTCCAGATCTGGACTGGAGTCGTGCCTCCAGATCTGGTATCATCCATGGACGCAAGCCTAGCTCATCCATGGCTCACGAGGAGGCTCCTCCACAGATCTGGCGACCACTGCTTGTCCATGGCCATGAGCCTTGACGGCGAGTTTGAGATCCCGACAGTCATGGTTTGCGAGGTCAAACAGCGAAAGAAAAAATAGGGGAATAGATGTCAGGGAATAGAGGGCCGGAGCTTGAACGCGGCCATGGACCAGCGGCGTCATGAACGGGTAGACCACAAAGACGATGGAGAGGGTTGGACGCCCGGCAATGGTCGCCTTGGACAAGGCGCCGGCAACTCCGCCGGAGGGAGGCGGGAAGGTTGGGCTCAATGTGGCTGGAGATGGAGGAGAAAGCGTAGATGGAGAAGGAAAGTGAGATGGTTTGAGATGTTTTATATTTAGTCATCTGACAAAAAAAAAAAAAGTCAATATTTAGTCAATGTCCTAGCTACATAAAAAATTAAAAATAATAAGAATAAATCATCCGATCAATGCTTCATTCCGTCTCATGAATGAAGTGCTTCTCATGGGAAGACTAAACGCAATAAATGATGACCTCCACCAGCACTTCTTTTTTTGGGTCGAATCCTAAGGTACTTGAAAATGTGTGATATCGACCCAAATTTGAATTTTTTGCGTTCATCTTTTTATTATGGATTCCATATCAGTTTCGGTCATTGCTTTTTTTCCTTGACGGAAGAAATGCTTGTGTTTTTTCTTATTTTAATACTTTTGCGTAATTATTTCTATTGTTGCCTATGAGTAGAATGTTTAATCACGAGGAATATCTATATATTCATTTACTTTTTTATTATAAGAGTTATCGCTAATTATTTATTTACTTCTAACGTCATTTGCATGTACAAGTTGTCATGTAATAATAGGTATCCCCATATTTTGAGGATATTTCAAAAAGTCATTATAACATTGAATCAAGAATACAAATAAATTTGGGGAAGCATAAAATAGTCATATGATTTTTTGGTAGTGACAAGTTGTGATAGCGTTAATTTAATTTTTGTGTCAAATATGAGCTATCTGTAATAATAGGTTTCTCCCACATTGCTAGATAATTTCAAATACTCATCAAAATCCTCAATTAAGAATATTAGTAGATTAAGGGAAGTGTGGAAAGTCATTTTGTTTTTTTGGCTGTGACTAGTCATAGTTGCGTTAATTTTATTGTAACCAAAATATCAATACTTTGCTTCTTAGTGGACAATTCGTCAGAGGTCATAACACGGTAAAAAAAACATGGTTGATTTTCTCCAAACAAACATATTGTGGTCATCCACTTCTTCTTCTTCTTCTTCTTCTTTTCTTTTTAACTATTCTTTTTGCCTCCAACACCCGAACAAAACTCCAAAATCCTCAACATAAGGACATCAATCAAGGATAAGAAATTGGTTACCACTTTTTGCGAGCAGTTGGACCGCTGGCCCACCGCAAGATTCTACCACAAAAGTGAATAAATAATATTTCAAGCAAAGTTATTAATGGTCCAATGTAGAACTAGTAAGTTGACCCAACTTGTTTTTTTTTTTTTTTATGAAATCATAATATATGTTAATTATTCCAATCGTTATATTGCCCGTGCCTATTACATATTTATTTTCTTTCAATACAAAACTTTTTCTGCACATAATAAGGAAAAACCTTGTAAACAATTGAAGTTATTATTATTTTTATCTAGTTCGCCATCTAATTTGCATGACGCTTCTCATTAGTGAACTTTATTAATTGGAGATTCATAAGTAATGTTCGCAATTGGTATTAATGTTTGAATAAGTAGCAGTGCTCATAGTAAATAGAGGAAATCTCTCTGTCACAAGAAGACACATTTGAATAGTGTCGGACTCAAGTTGCCAATCAATTGTAAATGAAGATGCACAAATCTCACTTGTTCTCCCATTCCATGGCTTATTGATCCCAGCCATTGATCTATTTAATAAAATTATTTATGGAATTTATCACTCAATGCATCAATAATTGATGATGATTGAGGCACCATATGGCGAAAAAATGGGGGTAGTTCATCTCCATCCTTTCCATATATATATGGACATGCTTATATAATCATCTTCCAAGTCCATGCTATTAAAAAGCAAACAAGCATCACTATGCAAGATTTCTTACTTCCATACAAATAAACATCAATGTCCATGCTACCAATTCACTTTTGCTAATAATTTTTGGATTATTCTAAATCTACTAGAGATGAAAATGGGAAGTTAATTTCTTTTAATTGATAAGAAATATCTATAGAACTAGCTTATACCTATCGCTAGAGCATCATAATCTTGCACCCATCAGCATGGCATTGGAGCCAACGTAAGGAAGAGAGAAGAATGATATGTATGTATATCCCGATCGGATTGCCATATGAAGCACATGCATCAAAATTGTGCTTTAGCTACATTCATTCCTTGAACCAAATAAATTTAAGAAATTCTTACCTTATCTAATGTCGCATTATCAAAAGATTAGTGCAAGCAACTTTGATGATGATCAATGCGAACAAATTTGAAAGTTTGAGAATCCAAGTATTCATCATTGAACTTTCCAAAAATTATAGGGATAAGGCGTTGCTAGTATTAAATGTCAATTAAGGCACTTAAAAGTCGATGCTCAATGTACTATTGATTATAAATGCATTTATAATTTCATGCTTGTTACAATGCAACATACTTGCCCTTAGTCATTAGTCAATGTAAATGAAAGGGTGCATCAATTAGCCGCTCCCTTTTTTTTTTGTCACTAACAAGCTCTCGCATTCTCATGATTTGTGAGAGTGAGGGAAGTTTAGAAATTCTTTCTTTGAGATCATAACTCAATGTAATCACATTCATTACGTCATTTTTCTCAATATGCCAGGTACAATGTCCCAAGCTTGAGCAGATGGACCTCTCCCATATGGACAATCTAAGCAAAATATGGAGTGACAGTCCTCAAGAAACTCTCACTTTTGACAATTTATGGAAAATGCAGGTTCAGAATTGTAGGAGTCTTGAAAATGTGTTTCCACATTGGGTGGCTACAAGTCTAACCCAAATTAAGCAACTTCAAGTGGAATCTTGTTTGATTGAGGAAATAGTCGCTAGTGGGAATGAGACTCCACATTCCAGTACTACTCAAGATCTTTTCCCAAAACTAACCTCTCTGGTGTTACATGATATGCCACAACTCAAGAACTTATGTGCCAACTTGCCCACTTTGAATTGGCCATTCTTGAAGGAATTGCGAGTGACTCACTGTGATAAAGCGAACATGCTGTCTTTTGTAGCATCTATGAGCAATTGGGCTAAAAAAGATTATCAACAGGGCCTTTTACACCAAGAAGCTCACTCTTTATTTGAGAGGGTATGATTTCAGCTGCTCTCCCTCAGTTTCTATTTTGTTCTTTAAAGCACTCACCGATCTCATATCCACTACCACTACATAATCAAGCCACATTATATTGCTATAGAAAACATGATCTCCCTCACTTATTCGTTTGTTGACAACATTAAAATATTTCTAATATCTTAAGTATACTTTTAATTTGTGGACACCTATTTCATTACCTATAATTGCAAAAAATATTACAGATTTTTTTTTTTTTGAAAGCATAATATATTCTTAATCTAGTCTAGTGGTGCTCCTTGGGGAAATCAATGAAAATTTGACATGAGGTCCTCTTCATTGTTGACACGTGTTGCACATTTGAGCTTTTCTTCTCTATTTCATCTTCTAAAAAATCTTTAAAAAATCAATACAAACAATTTTAACAAAAATGACATTAGCACCTTAATGCACTATTTTCTACCATGTTCCTTAATTGATCTACTCTTATACATAGTCATCGTGTTGTATTACTATAGACAACCTGAAATTCCTTACCTATGAATTTGAAGACAACATAAGATATATTATTATATCTTAAGCACACTTTTAAGTTTGTGGACCCACACGTTTTAGTAATTTCATCTGTGCATCCCATTACATAAGTTTCCAAAGATGACTAATTTTAGTTGACAAGATAAGATATTTCTAATAAAAGATGGATTTGTTGAGCTTGGAGAGATCTTGAATTTAGATTCACTCTACAAACTTAACCATACCAACCTCTATTCGAGACTTTTAAAAGTTTGAGACTTGAACGTAGGGCTCTTGAGATATAATGAACTTTAAGAAGATGGCCACCTTCCATGCAAATCATCTTAATAGGTTTACTTTTTACAGCACATGATTTATTCTCGGAACTTTGTTGAATTTACTTCTCTTGTTGTATTGGTTGTTTGACAGGACTTTCCCAACTTTGAGAGACTTTTATTAGTCAATAACAATATTCAGATGATACAAGATGGAAATTTTCCCGATGACATCTTTAGCAAACCAAAAGCACTAACATTGGCATGCTTTCATGATGAAAAGGCCATCTTCCCTTATATATTCCTCCTAGAGAGATTTCAAAATCTACAAAGCCTTGAGGTATTCTGTAGCTCATTCGAAGATATATTCCCGGGTGAAGGGCTTGTTGAAGAGGGGAAACATTCTAAGCTTGAAAATTTAAGAGAACTTAAGTTAAGCAAGCTACACAATTTAAAAGTGTGTGGAGAGAAAACTCTTTAGTGTCGACAATTCTTCAAACAATCAAAACATTTGAGGTTTGGGATTGTCCTTGTTTGACGATAATATTTCCAACCACAACATCCTTCCAGAATTTGACAAAATTAGTGGTGAAGAATTGCCCTGGATTGGTACATCTAGTAACAGCTTCAGTGGTCACAAATTTGGTGCATCTTGAATGGATAACTATAATAGAATGTGAAAGAATGAAAGAAATAATGACAAATGATGGAAACGGAGAAGGAAAAGTGATTTCTTTTGGAAATCTACAATGTTTGACACTCCAACATTTGCCAAGCCTGGAATGCTTCTCTTCTATTCCAAGTTGCACTTTTAGGTTCCCATCCTTGTTGAGTATTGAAGTGGAAGAGTGCCCGAAAATGAAGACCTTTTCTATGGGTACGTTAAGCACATCAAGACCATATCATGTGTCACTATTCAGATACAAGTTGGAAGAATGGATTTGGAGGGAGATTCGCGAGGATCTCAATACAATTATACAAAAGTTATCAGCATAAACAAATGCACTTAGAATTGGTAAAGATTCAATTAATGTCGTTCTCTCATCCATTCTTTTTTTCTTTATTCTTATTTTTTTGGCAGCAGGGTAACTTTTTAAATTTTTCTTTTTTTGTAACTTTTCTATTGTTGATTCCGTCAGATCAGCATCATCATCAACCCTATCGATGGATCTCACCTCCTTCATTGAACAGCAGGAAGCAAAGCAGGGCTCTCCTTCTTCGTCTTGACGCCAGAGGCTCTCTCTCTCTCTCCACCTTTCTTCTTCTTATTCTTCCTCCTCGGTGGAGCGAAATAGGGGGGAACCTCTGCTGCCTTCACGGAGGATGGAGCGAAAAATGAAGCATCAGGAATTGCTAGGACTTCGAGAAGTGAAGCTGCATTTAGCGGAGCGGAGCCAAGTAGATTCAAACAGACGCTTAAACTATCTCTAAAGTTGTCATTTTTTAAGTATAGGTAGGTCCAAGCATTCAAGCAGATTGAGGCATCATGAGCTGGTTTTTATGGTCCCATGCGCCCAAGGCCTCTCACTGCTCTTACATTGGCCAACAAATTTCAAATGGAGCATCCCTTTCTCAAAGGTGGTGATGATGCCCTCTTATGTTTAGTTTGGCTTGGTATAATCCCACGCTTATTGACCCAAACTCGCATGTCTGAAAATCAAACATATGGATGCTGTTTATATCTTTGCTTATACTCTAGTTTATATCCAAATTGACTTAATGTAGTAAACCACGTGACATGTTATTTTCCTTGAACTATTCCTAAGTGTATGTCTAAAATCAGGTATATATCTTAACAATGGAGTAATTGAAGGAGGGAAAAGAATGAAAGGACAGTTATTGCGACATAAGCTGGTGGTCGAGGTTCGGAAACATAACGGTTGTCTCCTTTTTTGTGGATAGATGTTTTGGAAAGCAATTGCTGAGGCAAGTGTTAAGAATTAGAATCCAAGTACTCTTATATGGAGAAATTTGACAATGTTATTCAATGCTATAAAAGTAGAATATATATGTAAATCACACAAGGAGACTAGTTGATACGGATAAGCAAGTTGCAAAGAATGTTGCTCCCTTCGTGATTAAAGGGAAAGACTTGAAAGATAAAGGGGTGGCTAGTTATGATTCTGAAGTTTCATTGTAGATCTTGATTACTCATAATTTTAATGTCAAACAGGAGATACTGTTTTATTCTGTTACATTAATAAGATATTTGAGAAAAAAAAAAAGATGAGTTTACTTTGTCAAATTGAATCAGTAGTTTGATAAAATTTGAGCTGCAGTTGAAAGAATTGAACAGCTTAGATTAAAATTTTCACTTCCATCCATGTTTCGGTCATCGATGTCTTTGCCTTTTCCCCTGCACTTGTGGTCTGTGTGGCTGAAATTCATGGTCTCAAATATATATAGGACATGGAAGGCTTTTCTAGTTATGTACGCTATTGCACTCCAGGGGCGTATATCTTGACATTTGACCTTTGGTTGCAAGTTGAGATTGTTTACTAGCATTATATGGTTTATTGTCAATTAAAACTCCTGAAACTAGCAACTACTGCCTTGAATTCATGCTGTGTGATTAGATTCTTTATTTGCTAATATTTTAGTCTTTCTTCACCATAAGTTGGTTTTCAACCATGTAAATGGGGACACTGCTGCTGTTCAATTCATCAGGCAACAAAATCAGGAAAACAAGCAAATTGCAACTCTCGGGTATTCAGACAGGTTGTGGACGTTGAAGCTCAGGAGCCGTGGACGTGGACGGGGGCATTTTTTTTTTCCTGCTGGTTGGTCCACATTTGCTAGAGAAGCTTATCGTCATGTAGGAGATGTTTGTGTGTTTGAGCTCATTGATAAGGAGGATGTGTGTTCAGAGTCTACATTTCCACTAGAGCTGGTAAGGACTTGGTTTGCATTGATTGAAATGAACTCTGGAAGTGTCACTTTGGCTCATCCAAAATAAATCCTGTATTCATCGTTATATCTCCTTTGGTTAGTCTTGGTGAATCAATGAAGTATACTTCTTCCATTCCCATTGTGTTTGTGAGGTTCGCAATAATCCAGATGTTCACTCATTAATGGCGCATCCCAAATCTAAATGAACCAAAAAGGATGTGATTCAAGATTAGAGAGAAAGTTAAAACCTGAAACGCTCATCATGAGAATTCAGAGGCATGACTTGTTGGTTTCTAAGTTATGCTTATGTGTACAACATCACATTCTTTTTCTTAGTCTCTCTCAAAATTTGTGAAATTCTCCTAATAAGCTTTTTGTATATTGATTTTGTGGCATTATGATTTAGGAGGTGCTAAGTGTAGTAATGAGTTATGTCTAACGTGAAGAACATGTAGACATTAGTACCATGATCACAAGTACTGATGTGTAGATCATTGTAACTCAATACAAGGTTGACAGTGGTACCTATGAGAATTCTCCTTTTTCTTTTGTGCATGTCGAACTAAACAGTCTAAATGTCAAGTAGCCCTCCTGAGCAGGTTTTGCATGGTTCCCCATGTTAGTAGCCTCCCATTGCTCTTGAAAAAACTAGAGAATTTGAATTTGAGCATCCACTTTTGAAATTGGTGATGTGGCCACTTTTATTAAAAAGAGAATTGCAGTAAGGGCCTATTTCCTTTCATAATTGGCATATCTCAACCATGATGCCATCTACATCTTGCCCTATAGTCTACTGTTTTCCCAAGTTGTTTTGCTTTTTATTGGAGATGTTATTTTATTTTTTTTTTTGAAATGTTTATGGCTTTATGTGTAAAACCGGGGAAATTTTAATTTTGAAATTTCCTTTTTTTCAAAAGATTACCGATTTCTAAATAATAGATTGTACTTTTCTCACTAATCAGGTGTAAAGAAGATTGCTTTTATTCATAGACTAAGAGGATGTGGTGGAGATGATCAGTGTTAGCAACTCTTGAAGCATTACCATGAGAGTTCAAAAATTGTGTACACTATTGTAGAGTCTATGAGCACTGTATTGTGACATTTTAACTTCAAATTGCAGGTTGGGATTGAAGACTTCTATTAGCTAGTTAACACTGTTAATTGAATTTCCTGAAACTAGTAAATACTAGCATATATTAACATTTTGTTTGCCTTTTCTCTTTATTGTTTGTTTGTATTTAATCTTTTCCTCATCATGCTACATTGGCAGAGTGTTCCTTGTGAATTCATAAAGAAGTACATTCAGAAGAACCATCAAATTGCTACTCTTAGGTATTTGAACAAATCATGGCCGGTGCAGCTCAAGACCTATCAACACCATTATTCAGCAAACATCTCTGTGGTTGGCCCATGTTTGTGAGAGAAGCTTATCTGGATGAAGGGGATGTCTGCGTGTTTGAGCTCATTGATATGGATGATTTTATGGTCAAAGTCTCCATCTCCAATTATGCTTGTAAGGACCTCATTTAGGTCGATTGAGATGAACATTGGAAGCGTTACTTGAGGCTGTATATTAGTGAAGCAATTCCTGCCTCATTTATTCAGTTGCGACAAATCAATTGAAAGTGCACTTACTTTTGGCTTTGCTTCTCTTTCTTGACCTACTTACAGTCTTATCAGAATTCTCTTTTTTCTTTTGTCTAGGTCAGAACAGACAAGTCTGAATGTCCAGTGAGCCCTCCTAAGCAGTTTTTCATGATTCCAAGTGTCCGAGGCCTCTCACTGCCCTTGAGAAAGCTAGAGAATTCAAATCGGAGTATCCCTTTTCGCAGACAGTGATGTGGCCATCTTTTCTTAAGAAAGAAGTGGCGGTAAGGCCCAGATCTCCATTCATAACTGGCATATCTCAATTATGCATGCCACCTATTCTATATATGCGCCCCACTGTGCAATTTTTTCCCATGTTAATTTGGTTTTTATAGAAACACAGGATATGTTATCTTCCTTGAAGTGATCATGGTTATATGTTTAAAACAGGCATCTTAACAACTGAGTAAAGGGACTAGGGAAAAACAATAAGTCGGGACAGTAATCAGGAAATAACCTAGTGACAGGTGGGTGCAGAGACAAGATCAGAGGGTTGAGAAAGGCAATAACAACCATAAGTTAGGAATTTAATGGTTTCTAATTGAAGTATAAATTCCTCCCAAAGATGACTACTTGGTACTTTCTCTGGCTGCCTAGGCTTGGGAAGAAGAGGCGACACGAAATGTCCAGCTTAAGCCATAGCTACTGCAACAGGCCTAGGCTTGGCATGACTGAGCTCACTGCAACAGCACGGCAACACTAGTCGGATATTGCTCCCTGGCAACAAATGGTTTACAAGAGCTACTATTGCAAGCAGGTTCAAACTTGCAATCGGAAATGAAGGGAAGGTAGTGTGGCCTAGACCTTAAAAATTAGTGCCACCAACTCAATGGTATGAAAGTAAGAAAAGAAGATCACTTCTTTTTGGCCAGGCAAAAGAAGATCACTTACTTTTTGTGTATATGTGTCCATTTAGGACCCTATGTGCAGCTTTTCATGTTTATTCGATGCATATCGCAATGCAAGATTGGTGACTCAGATATTCACCAGATTCAGCATGTCTCTATATTGATTACACGTACTTAGTGTAGAGTCTAAGAGCACAGGATTGTGATATTTTGATTTCAGATTGCAAGTTGTGATTAAAGGCCATCTCATCAAGCCTTTTAGACTGCTAATATGGTCTTTGGAAACTAACAACTACCAGCACAAATGTTCTTTTTGTTTGCCTTTCCACTTTAGTTAATGCTTACATTCCTATGTCTTATCATATATCGGTTGGTCAAATGTCTTCATGGGCAGAGCCTTCTTTATGAATTCATAAATACATGCATTCAAGAAAACCAACAAATTGCGACTCTTGGGTACTCTGACGCATTAAGGCCAATGACCATTATTACCTAGCGATGCTGCAGCGAACTTCTTTGTTGGTCCAAGTTTGTGAGCCAAACTTGTCTTGAGTGAAGGGGATGTCTGCTAGACCCGTTAAACAGGTGGGTCGGGTTATAAATGGTTCGACCCAAATCGACCCATTCAACCCATTTATGACACATTATTATAGTGCAAAATTTTTTACCCATGCCCGACCTAACTTATACTCAATCTATACCCAACCCATTTAACTAAACTTAAATATATATATTTAAAAATGGTATTGCTAAAATAGTTTTATAATACACAAATTTAATGGACAATTTTTAAAATTTTTAAAATAAATATTTTAAAAAATGGAATTTTAATTGTTTTTTATATATTAAGAATTAAATATTTATTTATTTATTAAGAATATAATTTTTAATTTTCTTTTTTCTCTTTTTTTTTTTTTTCTTTTGGTTCTTCTTCTTCTTTGGCTGGCCATTGGCCATCGTCGTGGCCGGACTAGCCACAAGCGAGCCTTGAGCTTGCTCGGCCAAGGCTCAAGCCTCGCCAGCGACAACGAGGCCTCCACTCGCCGGATCCGGCGAGCTCAAGCTCGCTCGATGCCGCCGAGCTCAAGGCTCGCCTAACCGGTCGTCGGCCATCGCCGTGCTGGCCACCGGAAGGAGGAAGAAGAAAGAAAGAAAAAAAGAAAAGAAAAGAAAATTATAATTTCGATTTTAAAAATATATATATTTTTGTAAAGTTAAAGAATGAAGAGAGAGATTGTGAGGTTTTGGTTGAAAATGGATTCTAAATCCAACCCATTTAAGACCTACTTAAGACCCATCTATCTTAAGTATTTAATTGTTAAACCCATTTAACTACTTTTTGTCAAAAAAAATGAGTGACCCATATATGACCCATTTATGATTTAAATGGGTCATATATGGGTCTAAAACCCATTTTGCCACCTCTAATGTCTGCGTGTTTGAGCTCACTAATAGGGACAGTGTTTAGGTTGAATTAGGATTTACACTAGAAGTCACTTTACTAGTTGAAAGCAATTTCTGCCACTATTCTGTTGTGATGAAACCGGATAAAAGTGCACTTATATTTGTAACCGTGCTCTTTTCTGATCTAGTTACGATCTTATCATTTCTAGGCCTGCACACAGTTTCTACTTTGGATATCTATCTTGAGCTTTGTTGCGCTTTAATCATTGCCTTTTTGGAAAGGATCTCTGGTTCAACACTTGCCCCGGTTCCAGGTTACTAAACCTGGTTTTGTATTACAAAAGAAAGTCAAAAATGGCATCTTTTAGTTCCAGAAGGGATGTGGAAATTTATGCAGCATACTATCACTCATGGTGACCTGATAGTTTTCAAATATGGGAGAGACGGACTCTATACTCATGTAATTATATCTGATAAAAGTGCTTATATAGATACATTATCCCCAAGCAATGATGAAATTGAAAACCCAGAGAGTGAATTCCATATACATCTTGCCCTATAGTCCATTGTTTTCCCAAATTGTTTTGGTTATTCATTGGAATCACATGGATTATTTTCCTTTAAGTGTTAATGGCTACATGTGTAAAATTTTGGTTTTGAAATTTCATTTTGTTAATTTATGGATTCATAAGATTACCAATTTTAAAATAAAAGATTGTATTTTTTTTTTATGCTAATCAGGTGTAAAGAAGATCACTATTATTCCTAGGCTAAGAGGATGTGGTTGAGAGGATCAGTGTTAGCAACTCCTGAAGTGTTACCATGAGAGTTCAAAAAGTGTACACAACTGTAGAGTCTATGAGCACTGTCCTATGACATTTTGACTTTAGATTGCCGGTTGAGGATCAGTTAAGACTGTTGATTGAAACTCCTGAAGCTAGTAAATACAAGCATTTATTTACATTTTGTTTGCCTTTTCTCTTTATTGTTCATTTGTATTTATTCTTTTCCTCATCATATATTGGTTCACAAATATCTACCTCGGCAAGAGTGTTCCTTGCGAATTCATAAAGAGATACATTTAGAAGAACCAGCAAATTGTGACTTAGGTATTTAAACAAATCATGGTTGGTGCAGCTCAAGACATCTATTATCCAACAAACATCTCTGGTGGTTGGTCCACGTTTATGAGAGAAGCTTGTCTGAATGAAGGGGTTTATGCGTGTTTGAGCTTATTAATAGAGACAATTTTATGGTCAAAGTCTCCATATGGATATTGCTAGTAAGAACCTCACTTACTTTTGGCTCACTTCTCCTATTTGACCTAGTTACAGTCTTATCAGAATCATCTTTTTTCTTTTGGGCAAGTCAGGAAAAATAGTGCAAACGCTTCCTGCGCAGCATTTTCATGGTTCCAAGTGCCCAAGGCCTCCCATTGCCCTTGAGAAAGCTAGGGAATTCAAAGTGGAGGTATCCCTTTTTCCAAAGGGTGACTACTTGGTGCTTTCTATGGCTGCCTAAACTTGGGAAGAAGAGGCGACACAATATGTCCAGCTTAAATACTGCATCATGCCTAGGCTTGGGATGACTGAGCTCATTGCAACAGCACGGCAACGCTAATCATATACTGCTCCTTTGCAACAAATGGTTCAACTAGGTCAAGGCATTCGTTAAAGCGACCATAAAAAGCAGACTGTTGGGTAAAGCTCCTAGGTGAGCATGTAACTTGGAATTAAAATGAATTCCCTAGGTCCCATATGATCTCTCGAGATTTTGATAGTTCTGGGTGTAGTGATCTGGTAGTCATTCAAGCACGAAATTCTTGCAATCAATCTGATCCACTTTGAGTATGGAAGATCATCCAAAGTAAACCCGACCTTTGTTTGATATTTGGTTCCTAAAATATATCGGGAAGAATTTTAGGATCAAGGATAATGTACTGGCTCTAGTATCAATAAGTGTGATGATCTGGATAGGTATATCATACTTAGTGGGTATGATATATATGGGTAGATATGAATATAGTTCACATGAGTACTTTCTTCGAAAGTAGACTTTTCTCAACTTTAATGGGCATCACGAAATTTAAGTCTAATTCATTATCTCGTCTACTTCTTTCATAATTTTTTACTTTTGCCATTGTTCTTCACGAGAGCAATCACTTTAATAGAAGAGTGAGATATCAAATCCAGTAAGCAAATTGTTTTTAATTAAACCGGGAATATGAAATTTGTTTTTCTTTATTCAGCCTCTCTTGATTGCCTAGTGACCCCTTACCACTCTACAAGACTTCCCCAGATGTATAATATTCAATAATGAAAAAGAAAAAGAAAAAGAAAAAGAAATTGACGAAACAAACTTCGTGCATAAAAATACGTAGAGTAAATAAAAAATGATGAAATTATAAACCATCACATTTTTCTTTAAATAGTGAAGTTTGTCTTGCAATTCGAGGTACGAAACCGCATTGTTCTTCAGACTAGCCTCAAAACTTATATATATATATATTCTTATAATTTGGTGAGAACGAAGTATCTTATTTTATCAAAGAATAGAAAAGGGAAAGGAAAGACAAGAAGGCAAGAGAATAAAAACAAAAATAAAAAGAAATTACTCTTTGCCATGCCAAACCTAACCGAATGGTGAACGAGGGTCAACATAATACTTCTATTATATAATCACAAGATTCTTATATGCTCTCCTCCATTCATTACTTGTCAACTTTTGCAAACTTGATACAGCATATCAAACCCCTTTCCCAAAAGATGGACTCACAGTCTTGTCGAAATACGAAGGATCGATCATTCAATGAATTCGTATTACTCATATCTAATTTTACAGTAAAAAAGTTGAAGTTGTGCTCTGGCACTGAGCATGGGTAACTCTATAATATGACCACAAGTGAAATCCATGCAAGTAGCGCGGTGCCAACCCGACAGCGCACGCTCCACGGCCAAAGCATTTGGTGTCGCCATATGAAGCACTAGTGTAGTAGTTGAATCCTTGGGTCGTGATGTTGGACCTCAAACCGGTCTGGACTTGATGCAAAGCTTGTGCGTAATCGTCGGTGTACTACACACCGTTGTATATCTTGTACATAAGCGTCATGTTTGGGTCATGTCTTACGAGACTCGGACCCCACAGAAGCCCCATGAACATAAGTGGGAGTGTATGTGATCTGGACATGGTCATCATTCTAGAGCCCTTTTTCCTCCCTTTTGGTTCTCTTTGGTTTGCTACAAGGAAACACACGATTGAGTTTGGCTATAGAAAGGGTTCGTCTCCATAGCGCACTCCGTCAATTATTTTTTGTTCTTAGGCTAAGTTAGTCCCGATTTTAGTCATTTATGACGTCACATGGATTTTTTTTTTCTTAACTTCCACAGCTTTTTTCGTGAATTATTCACCCATCAATGTAATATATTGTTGCCGTCCTTGCATACTGTAATCTCATAATTTTTAACGAAAATCCCCCCTCTCACTATGCATGAAAAAATTAAAATTGGGATCCTCTAAATTTAAGAAATAAATTCACATTATCATAAATGACCTACTTCACCTTTTTATGGTCCTCTTTCTCCTCCTATTTTACTTACACACACATATCTGCCTCATGTGCGAATCTTGAATATATTTCTATATGTAACATTGTAAACTTTAGGTCATGTAATTAATGGAGTTCATGATAGTTATATAAATTGGATTGTATCCAAAAAAAAAAAAAAAAAAAAAAAGAAGCCCAAAAACCAGGATTGGCCCACCCAAACAAGCCCCATAATTTTGAGCTCAAATAGTATTGGGCCGGCCCACTAGGCCTGAAACTATCCTTGAGTTTGGGACCCAAATGATTACCAAATTGGTCCGATTCATAAATTGAAAATTATATATTTATATGTGTGTGTAGCCTCCCATATCAATTCCCTTTCATGCTAGTCGAGGGCTCCACCTCTCTCATTCTCCCATCTCTCATGCGGGCTGCGATCTGGTCACCGCTAAGCTGCCGTCCCACCGCTGTCGAGCCCCACGTATGTGGCGATTGAGCCCCACCACTCACCATATGCCCTCTGTCCAATACATCTCGTTTACTCCAAGATCCTCTTATGCTTGCTCGCATCTTGGTCTCCCTCTCGTGCACTTACTCTCCACCTATAGAAAGCAGGTTCTTACCAGCCTGTTTTGATGTCTTAAGTTCTTTGAATTCTTACATGCTACTTGAATTTTTTATTTTACATTTCAAATGATAAATAGTCCGCCGTGAACATGATGCAATTACCTTTTTTATAATTATTTTTAATTAACGCTTTATTAGTTACATTTAGTTAGTGGAGAGTGGCCGGTAATGACGATTTACACTTTTACATGCTAAACGACAAAAATTGCCCCGTGGTTTAAAGGTAATTTAGATCGAGAAATCAAAAGAGGAACCTCTCCCTTAAAGAATTTACAAATTTTTAGTAATGTTATTTTACAAACCATACTCTCTAATACCCTTATGTTCAAATAAAATTTTATGTAAAAGGCTAATCGACTCAGAAGAATTATTAACTAGACCGAGTGAATACATATGAAGGCCTACTAAGAGTGAAACTAAGTCAAACTATTCATGAGGAAGTTCGAGGTTAGGTTGATCATTATTTGAGAAATAATATCCAGTCAAGCTCTAACTCGAACACCTCAAGTATCTGGCAAATTGAAAGCTCAACCTCACCAATACTCAGCTCAATAAACTTTGTAAACCTAATTCAAAAAATTAATTGTCATAAAATTATACATAGACATCCTCATCCTCACACAAGTTCATAAAGTATATCAATTTTTTTGTTCGAATCAAACCCCAACATGAAATTAATACATTGTCCTTTACAATATTTAACATATGCTTCCTATTGTTAAAGGAAATTTCCATTTTTATTTCTCGCATCTTAAATTCCTGAGAAATGCTTCTTCTTTTTCAATTTTCCTAGGTCTATATATCATTAACATAAACTAAAAAAATCATGATAAATGAATTTCCTCTCCTATAAGTAAATAGGGAATAATAATTAAAAAATCAACAATTGTTAACATCTGAGAAATTATAAGGGGAAGAAGAAGAAGAAGAAGAACAAGAAGAAGAAGATCCGTTAGGTTTTCGAGTTCTTGCGTTTTGAGCATTTGGTCACTCTTTGCCTTTTCTCGATCTCTTTCTCTCCCCAATCCTCGAGTTGAGCTGCACCACCGTATTGCGGCCTCCGACCGCCGCCGCATCCACGCGCTGGGCCACCTTGGCGTTCGGCAGTAGTGCCGCCCTCTCCTCCGAACACACCCCCCCCCCCCCAACCCCCGAAAACCATAGGTCCCTCACTTCGGTTCTTCGGGATTGCTCGAAGATGGACGAGGACCAGGAGATGGAGAGGTTCAGGATGGACAACGATTACGATGACGGGCAGTGGATCGACGGGGAGTTCTACTACCGGCGGCGGGGGGAGAAGCGCGCCCAGACCAACGATGACGCGCGCTACGGCGTCTTCGCGTCAGGAGACTCCGATTCGAACTACGACGACTTCTTGAAGAGGAAGCGGAGGAAGAACAGGGACCTCCTCAGTAAGGCCGATCTGTCGAAGCCTGTGAAAGTCGTGTCCACCAGCACGATCATGCCGAACAGAGACATTGATGACAACTCGAAGAGAGAGAATGAGGATGACGAGTCCGCTGCGGTCGATAAGGATAGGTCGGGCTTGGAGGTCTTGGGAAGAACCAGCAGGGGATTGTGACACCCATTGAAGCAAAGTTGTGTCCTAAAAATATGGGTATGGATTTCAACGACTTACAAAGCAACTCCTACAAAGGCACCTGTTGCCTCGTTGGAGCTAGAGGAAAAGAACCCATTACCCGACGTGCCCCGTAAGGAGAAGCTTTGGTCTAAGCAAGCGAAGAAGGCAACGCTGTGACGCTGAAAAACAAAGCGAAATATATTGCAGCAGAAGAGCTGCTAGCGAAGAAGCAGGAACAGGGCGTTGAAGTTGTGCAAAAGGTACTCGACGTGCGTGGATCCCAGGTTAGGGTATTAGCAAACTTAAAGAATCTGAATGCGGAAGAGAAGGCGAGGGAGAGTGATGTTCCTATGCCCGCGATCCAGCACAATACAAGGTTGATTCTGGACCTGGCTGAGTTGGATATTCGGAAGATCGATGGGGACCTGAGGAATGAGAAGGAGATAGCTCTGAGCTTGCAAAAAGAAAAAGGAGAAGCTGCAAGCTGAGGCAGGACTCCAGAAGAAAGAACTAAATAACATGAAGGAAATAATGAATACACTAGCCAAATCTTTTGGAGACATGCAAAGAAGGTTTCCTGACGATTATACACATTGTAACTTACCTTGCATTGTTTGCTCATTCGCACTCCCTCTGTTTATCGGAGTATTTCAAGGATGGGATCGAAAAAATTACCAAAAAAATCATAAACCTATGCGTAATTGTGCAATTTAGTTCTAAACTTATTTTTTGACCAATTGAATAATAAACCTTTTATAATTATTCCCGATCAGTTCATCCGCCAAAAATGACCGGCCGGTGTTGACGTGGCAGTTGGCTAGCATCGACGACATTTTTTAATAATATTTTATTTTTTGAAATATTTTATTAATTTTTTAAATCTTTTTTTTTTTTTTTTTTTTATCCCTCTCCCTCCTTCCTTGGCTCCGGCAATCGACCAAAGGGGAGGGCTGGCCAATCGCCGGACTGAGGCGACCGGCAGGGTGAGCTCTCGCTAGATCCGATGAAGGGGGGCCTTGACGTCGCGGGGCCTGGCCCCTTCATCGGCGCCGCCCTTTGTTGTTCTGTGACTTAGCTGCCGTCCACCGCTACTTTCTGTCGTCCGCTCCGCCACTGACAATCAACCTTGCTATGATCCCTTCCGACAACCAAGAAACGATAAGTCCTGGCCCGTTGACGAGCTGTTTCTATCCCTGTTCTGCCACCGCTGCTTCGTCAAGCCAACACGACTGAGTCGTCTTTGCCCCTGCTGTCCCGAGACCCCACGATGTTTTGGCTGTCCAGCCGAGGCACGATCTTCGACGGCGATTGAAAGCCCACGATAATCAGATTTCCGTGGAGAGAGAGAGAAATCGCGAGTGTGTCTTCTCGCTGAGCTTCACTTACCCAGTAGAAAAGCCTTAAAGAGAGTGTACAGAGAGAGAGAGAGAGGAACTTTGCCTTCTTTCTCTACCACGTTCTCACGCTTCAACACGACTGAGTTGTCGCTGCTCCATCCGTCTCACATCACCGGCCAGGCTGGGCCAAGCCCCCCTCTCCGGATTTGGTGAGGGCTCGCCTTGCTTGGCGACTGCGAGGTGAGCCCTTGCCAGATCCGGTAGGGGCTCGCCCTCGCCAGGCCTGGCGACTGCGAGGCCCCTCTCATCGGATCTAGTGAGGGCTTGCCCCGCCGGCCGCCTTAGTCCGACGACGGGCCAGCCCTCCCCTCTGGCCGATCGCGAGCCAAGGGAAGAAGGAGGAGAGGAGGAGGAAGAGGAAAAAAATAAAAAATAAAAAGATAAAAAAAATTAATAAAATATTTCAAAAAATAAAATATTATTAAAAAAATATTGTTGGGCGCGCCGCTGACGTCATTTTAAGCCGGATGGACCGATCGAGAATAATTATAAAAGGTTTATGACCAATTGGTTTAAAAAAAAAAACTGAATTGACATAATTATAATAAGTTTAAGACTTTTTTGATAATTTTCCCATATGGGATCCTCTTGGGAATCCGTCACACAAGTAGGAAGTTTTGAGGTGGAAATCTCTATTGTAAGGACAAGTATTCTTGATATATGGGATTTGGGATCCCCTTGTACCCAGTTGGTTTCAGAAGTTGTCTCGCCTGCCATGAGAATATCAGGCATTGACACTTTTTGCAAGCGATTGGACCACTGGCCCACTGCTAGATCCCACCTCAAAAGTGAAATAATATAATCTCAAGCATAAATTATTAATGGTCCAATGCAGAAATAGTAAATTGACTGAACGCACTTTTTCTGAGATCATAATATGCTGTATTTAGTCAAGTCGTTCCATTGCCCATACCTTTGCAAATACAAAAAATTTTCATAAATAAAAAAGTACAAAACTTGTAAACAATCTAAAAGTTATCAATTTTTTTTCCCGGTTCGCCATCTAATTTTGATGATGCTTCAAACTTTATTAATTAGAAAACATCTTTGTGGCGTTGTATCAAATCATATCTACCCAAAATGTGAGTGCCAAGAACCTAACAGCCGCCGGGAGAGCCATGGCGGCTCCAGTAGATAAAGAGCTCAGTAATCCAGCAACTAAGCTGTGCACATGGAACAAGGGAAGCACAATCACGGTAGTCTAACTTTGTCAGTTTGTACACCCACTTGATGTTCTGAACCGATGATGCCAAATTGCGCTAAGTTAGCAGCATGCAATTGGGGCAACCCGTAGCGTCGGAGGTGTGCATGAACAAAGCTACATCCGAGGGATCATCGACAACTTTGGACATTGAGCAGAGGCTTGGCTCTATGTCGGTCGAAGAGTGATTTTGAAATCGGTGGAGGCTTGGAAGTAGCGGATTGAGCCCATCGGTTTCCTTCTTGCGGTGTCAATAGAAGCTTCGGTTCCGAGTCGGAAAGGTAGAACTCAAACTCCTTAGCTGTGTAGATGGGGTTGGGCGGAGCTGCTATGGCTGGGCAACAGATTACCTCCAGAAACAGGATTTGGATCACAAACTGCAAAACGAACACATATTTTCCAATCAGCAAACTATCACACTAGTCCCTGTGGATTGGAGACACATATATATGCAGAATATGCAGACAACTAGTTTGTCAACATTCGATTTCATTAAAACCATCCATCTCCTTCTGATAAGCTTTGACTTTGTTTTACAATGAATCGATACTTGTACATCCCCAAAAACAACCTTTGGACACGACAGAAAACGCTCTCCATGCTCTTCCCAAGTCAATTTGTTCCTGTTCAATGGCACCACCCGCGCACAGAAATTTCATGCCTCGGATTCTTTTTTCCTATCTCAAGCTATTTCCCAGTCGGTCTTTCATAAGTAATCCATCTCATCATTATAAATTCATCATTAGTGCGATCTTCCAGATATTGCATTCTCGAATTTAAACAGCATCATCAGGAAATTTTCTGCATTTGAATTCGCATCACTGCACAAATGGAAAACCTGCACCATCGTACTTACGAGGAGACTCGATGATTGGGGGGACATACATACCTGTGTCGGGGAAAGCGAGCACGATGACGTCGTGCAGCCGCACATGCATCAAGTTGAACTCCCCATAGGCGGACACGGCTCTCCCGTCGGAGAAATCCAACGCCGCCTTCTTCAACAGGTCCATGAGCATAAGTTCCCCCATCGCTAATCATAGGGAATGAATCGATGGGAATCGTCTTCACCCGAAACCAATACCAAATCGAACTGAAGAGGGGCACCACAATTGCTTGGCGAGAGGGAGAACGAAGGATCGACGAGAACAAGAATTCGCACGAAGGAGAATGGGAGAAATTGGAGCGTTCGACGACTAAGGAGGAGGAGGGTGGAGGGTTGCATATGCATATGGGATTCGTGGTGGCTCCGCAAAATATCTCTCCCTTGTCTTCTTCTCCATCTTACTCTTCGAGCCCCAGTCTCTCTCCCCACTCCATACCTCACCTTAATCCCAGAGAGAGGGTTGAGTGTGAGTCTGATGCTATTGGAGGAGAGAGAGAAGGAAACTACAGAGAAGAGAGAATCGTTTTTTTTTTTTTTTTTTCAAACTGAAAATGCATTAAATTTCATTTCAATTTGGTTCCGACACCTCTACTATAAACAAGTCCCCGTTCATTGATAAATGATTTTGAAAACATTTGCAAGAAAGAACTAGAATTTAGCTTTCCATATAGGAACAATGGGGATTGCCATTGGACCACTCAAGAACACAAGCTAGTATTGCTGGAAGTCCACAAGGGAACCGGCATGTCAATTTGTACAACAGCTGAACTCTTTAGGGTCAAAGTTACGTGCACGATCTCAGCCATCGAATAAAAGAAAATTGATGTCAACAATTGGATTTGGCATGATCATTTTGTTCTGCCAAACCCCACTATCCCATAACTCATGCCAAAAATAATAAGTTATGCCATATCAATATTTTCACTAATAGTGTGTAAGCTATAGTTTTTCTACCAGGAAAAAGTGAAGAAATCAAGGAACTTGAAAGTTGAGAGGATAGTGTCCCTTGTCAGACTAGAAGAACATGAATCAAATGAAATTCAAATTAAACTATTCTTAAAATATAACCACCGTTGCATTCTTCCACCTTTTTATTTTTTTTTTCATTTTTTTTTGTTAGTGAAAACAAAATTGAAGAATTTATCCAAAAACAAATGTCTCCTAGTTTGAGATAATAATGAAAACCACAGCATCAGAAAGGATCATCACCAAAGGATTAAAAACCAGTCCAAAGTTTGGGGCAATGGCGATTCTTTCACAGATTGTATAAATGCAAGGATCAATGGAGATTCTGCCGCTCCATTCTTTGCATACACACATGCAGATCTCGCGTTCCTTCACAACAGAATACACATTTAAGACTTGATTCTATTCATATAGAACACTATAACTCGAACCAGAAAGATCAGTAAGCCATGAGACAGCAATTTTCAGGTCATACGTCAACGAGCATACAAGACGAGAATCATAACACCATTTGACATATAAGCATCCTATTCCGACAAAGTCAGCCATAACAAGGGTTCGATAAGTTGAGAACAAATCGAATTTATGTAATATAATTTTGTAGTTCCAAGATTCAATCGAATATACATACTGATCTAGTTCGAGCGTTTCATCAAAAAAGTAATATGCATTTTGATCAAGGAGCTCACACGCAAATGTACAGCAACGATTGACTTTCAGATCATCCCGACAATAACTGTACAAGTTCGAGTTGCTAATAGAGCTTCAATCTCAACTGATTTACTCACAGACATTAGCTAAATCTAATAGGCTCTGTTTCGTTCATAAGCGGCAGAAACAATCTGTGGAATTTACCTTGATGACATTTAAGTTTTTTACCTTGGACGGTGATCAAATCATTGACAAAGCTCCTGGTGGTGTCAATGCCGATGATCGGGGCCGGCGAAAGCGGAACGACCTAGGTTCATGAACTCGCGAGCGTCCTGACCATAAAACAGAGCAAAACGAGAGTTGGCCTCGCTACAACGAAACTGGCAATGGCGGAGCGGCTACAAGGGTGGCTAATGGTGTCTGAAGGACGACGGAGAAGGAAAGCCAATCAAGAAGCCTCAAGAATTCCCGAGAAAGAGAGTTTCTTCGTCAGGTTCAGTGTATGCGTTATGTTGTGATCGCAGAGCCTATGGCGGCCGTCAATGGTGGCTCGACGGTGGCTGTTTTGGTGACTGGAGATGGCAGACGGTGGATTTCTAGTGTCGATTAGTGAGAGAAATTGTCTGGGTCGAGGCTTACTCTAATGGGCCTGGTGATATCTAGGCTGTGCTTGTGCATCAGGCCCAACAGATCGACCAGGCCCTTTCAATTTTGAGTTTGAGCTCTTTTTTTTATTTATCTTTACAAAAAGCATATTCAACTTGCCGGCAAAGGAATAACTGCACAACGAACTTCGTATTTGTGGCATTGTTCTGATATTTGGACACATGATAGTTCTTTCCTTCACCGCCAAACCATATTTTTTCGTTCATAGGCTCATTGACATTTAGTTGAATAACTCGCGCGCCTTAACTTTCTTCATTCTCATGACTGGTATGTGATCTTTTTCTACCCTTGCCCTAGACCCGTTAAATGGGTGGGTCGGGTCGGGTTTGGGTCGGGTCATAAATGGTCCGACCCAAATCGACCCATTTAACCCGTTTATAACCCGTTTATTGTAATGCAAAAATTTTGGCCCATACCCGACCCGACCCATACCCGACTTATACCCGACCCATTTAACTAAATTTAATTTATTATATATATATATATATGGTATTGCTAAAATAATTTTATACAACACAAATTTAATGGACAATTTTTATAATTTTTAAAATAATTATTATAAAAAATCGAATTTTAATTATTTTTTTATTTTTTAAATATAACTTTTTTTTCTTTTTCTTCTTCTTCTTCTTTGGCCGGCCGCTGGCCACGACAACGGCCGGCAATTGGCCATAAGCGAGCCTCGAGCTCGCTCGACGAGCTCTAGAGGATATATATATATATATTTTGCAATATGATCGAGCAAATTATGTAAGTATTTTCATAAGGGTTCCAACATACGTTAAAAGAACAGCTAAGTTGCTTTCTTTCTACTTTACAAGCATTTGTTCATTTTACTATGAGGCCAAAATAAACCAATGGAAAAAAGAGAAACCAATCTATCCTTCTCTAGTATCATTTTTCCAATTGGCCAAGTGACTGATTTTTCTAAGGAATTTTTTTTTTCTTTTATAGATGGAATGTGTCTCAATGGATGTAAGAATTTAAGGAATATTAGTGCAGTACTTTGATAGTTGAGCAAGTGTCTATAGATCTTCATGAGCCCCTTTTGCTGAGAGCATTGAACAAATAACTTTGATGCAACATTCTCTACAGGTGCCACCTTTATGCCTAGACTAATTTTAAGAGGTCATAAGTATTGAAATTTGCCACTGACCCACACTCCGTCAAGCGGAAAGGAATCCTAAAATGATCTCATAATTGAACAGCTCCTATTCATTGCCAATCTCTCATCATTGATACAATATCCGCACACAGCAGAAGCAAAATATACATCAAACTAAACAAACGCATGGTAGTCTCGAGACTAAAAGATTTCAATCTAACTTAAAACAGGGGTACATCATATGCTGATTATTTATGAAAACACATATGTACTCAAAACTCCATGAAGCCTTTGCTGCATCATCTTCATCAAGCTGGCTGTGAAATCGAGTTCCCCCTATCTTCCTAGAATGGACTTGATCCACCAAACGCCTTTGGTGTCCTTGGGTCCTTCTTCTTCCGGTGGACTGTCGCTATGTGGAGTCTTGTGGAACTTGCTCATGTCATACCCTTCTTCTTTAGCCTTGAACCAGCTGATTGTAAATTTCTTTGTCCATACGGCTGTCTGCTTAGTATCTGCAAAATAGAAAAGCCCACCAATCAGCCAATGAAAATGCAAAAAGAAAGAAACAAGAATCAGAGCCCAACTCGCAATCACCACAAACTGCCCCATGAACATCACTCACAGAACAAAAAATCCACCAATCCAATCGTCTTTGACCGTCAATTTGGGGTAAAAGAGGAAAAAAAAGGAAGCCCCACAACAATGGTAGGCACCGATTCCATCTTCGGAATAGGTTGAAGCGCCAGCATTGACAAAAAGGCATTAGTATCAACTTGATACCTGAGTAAAAGGAATTTCAAATTAAGACCCAACACTAGTCTAGAACCTGAAAAGAATACATCATTATAAAGACAAGTGTATGAAATCATACGAGCAAACAAAAAGAATGAGATGAAAAAAAGTACCTAATGCAAATAGTCTTGAAAGTCAATGATGAGAGACTCTTCATCCAAATCTTCCTCAGGCGGAACTCCAAATAACCAATTTCTAGTGCACAGCTCAGCCTCTACGCTTTCAGGGGAAAGGGAACTACGATATTTATTTAAAATACGTCCTCCAATGCTAAAGGCTGATTCTGAGGCAACGGTAGTGATAGGAATGCTCAATATATCACGTGCCATAAGGGATAACTCGGGATATCTATGAGAATGAGTCTTCCAATAATCAAGGACATTGAGATCTGGGAACTTCTTTCTGTCAAGCCTATTCTCCTCCAAATACAAATCCAATTGTGACTTAGTAGATTGTGATCCAAAGTGTTCACTCTCAAATGCATCATACTCATCAATGTCATCCCCAATGTTCTCATCGATGCCCTCAACTGAAATGTTACCTCGACTTGTTGAAGAAGTAAAGCGATCATCTCTAGACATGGAGGTTACACATTCATCAAAAAGTGTATAGAGTTTTTCTCGAATGCCCCGTACAAATTCTACATGATCATCCATATCCAACTTTGAGTAACAAAACTCCAAGAAGTGTAACTTATAACGAGGATCCAATATAACAGCAAATGATAAGACAACACTATAACACTTCCAATATTTTTCAAACTTTTTGAGCATTGCCCTAGCCATAGAACTAATAGCCTCATCCTCAGTATCCCTTGCCTGTATTAAACGAAGTTGAATCTGTCCATAAAAATATAAATTTACCGTGGGATATCTAACTCCAGAGAATATAGTAGAAATATCATAAAAGGGTTTTAACAACAAAGCAATTTTCTTTCCTCTCGACCCAATCTTCGAAGATGGACATATGACAAAGTTACAGTCAATTAACTTCAAATGCGAAAATGCACATTCAAAGAAAAGGGCACCCTCAAGCATTAGGTATGTAGAATTCCATCCGGTGGCCACATCTTGACGTACCTTTTTACTGGTCTTTAAGCATGACTGCAATATACATTCCGCAAATTTAACTCTCCTCCCTTGTGTAGCCCTCACATACTTGACAGCTTCTCTAATATTATGTAAGGATCCATCAATAACCTTTAAACCTTCCTGTACAATTAGATTTAAAACATGTGCACCACAACGCACATGAAAAAATTGTCCATCACATAACAAAGAAGATCTCACAGAAGGTGTATTTCTCCAAATATCAATCATACTGTCATTGTATGATGCATTATCTAAAGTGATACTGAAGATCTTTCTCTCAATGCCCCATTCTCTCAACAAAGACAGCAATTTTTCTAAAAGTATGACACCACTATATGGAGGTGGCACATAGGAGAAACACAAGACTTTTGATTGCAATTCCCAATCATCATCAACATAATGAGCAGTGACAGTCATATAATGATCTGTAGTAATAGAAGTCCATAGGTCAGAAGTCAAACATATTCAGCTCGAAAGAGACAATAATTTGGATTTCAAAATTCCCTTCTCTTTCTCATAAACTTTTAGCACATCACTTCTTCCTGTATTCCTTGATATGTGCTTCACATTAGGGTTGAGGTAACTAAACAATTCTCTTGTTGCCTCATGCTCTACAAAAGAATATGTATAATTGTGTTTGATTATCGCTCTTGCAAGCGTATCTCTAAACACACCTTGGTCAAATTGTACCACAGAACCATCAACATTAACCTCTCGGTTGGGACAAGTTTTTAAATGACGCAACAAGTTTTTTGTCCCATGGCTAGCCATATAAGTTACTTCACACCATTTACATTTAGCCTTACTCATGCCATCACCATCTGTGAATTTTTCAAATTCAGACCATACAATTGAAGTGTGTTTTCTTGAACGCTTAGAGGAAGTAGAGATATCTTCCTCATCCTCATGAACTAAGGATGTAACTCTCTTGGATCGTTCAGTAGTTGAATATTCTCCTTGATCCTCGCTATGTCTTGACATGTCAACTAACAAATCTTAAATCATAAGATAAGCCCCACCTCAATATTTGGGCGAACAACACAAACAAGCTCCCCACAAACTCGTAATGCTTCTGCTGTGACTTTGTAATATCTCTCGCAAATAGTAGATAAAACAGGGGAGGAAAGCACCTAAAACATCATAATAAAAACAGAGAAAGTAAACACCCTACAGCTGATTTCGTATAAACCCAACTTAGAAGCAGGTAGCATAAACAGTTTATATACACAGCAAAGGTAGGAATTATACCGTTGAACAAAAGATAACAGAAAACCGTTGAACAGTTACAAACTTTCCAATATAGAACCTAATTCACCAGCCCTCACAGTGTAAAGGCTCGATGGCACCCAAAACTCCCGCTTGAATTGCATCACAAAAACCATTCAAGGGGAAAGGCTCATATAAGCTCTCCGCAAGGGCCAAAAGGTGAAAAAGGTCTTAACAATCTAATCATGCCAAAAAGGAAGAAACACACCTCAAGAAGCACAGACCACGACTTCAGGAAACCATCGTACATGGAATCACCCATAGCAACCTAACGAGCCTTTGGCCACAGCTATAACGGTTCGAAAAGGTCGAACGAATAACTCATTACGAACCACGGAAGTAGGAGCCATTGCCCCTCAGATGGCTATAGTCATTATCCAGGTTGCTTCCCCTGCCCAAACTTTGACCACCCAGGCGTCCCCTTAGGCCCTCGGATTGGTATCCGCCTGCCTCTTCCTCGTCCCGGCATTCATTCAAGAAAGTGTCAAATGCAGAAGTAACGATGATTTATAAGCAAAATCTTATCTTCATGTTCTCCAAAAAGATACTCGTCAAACATAATCAAGATTTTAGCTGTTCCAAATTTACAAGCACTTGCGAGAAATGTCACTCAAACCCCAAACATCACTTTAACAGTTTAATTGTGACATCACCAATATCTCTATTTCTATCTCCAAATGAACAGAACTTATATTGCGAACCAATTTTATTGCACATACCCACTCACCCGTAAACTATAGTTACCCCATAAAATCTATACTCTCACTCGAAACACACAAACCCTACAAATAGTCCGAGAGACCAAGCCCGCACACTGAGATGGTGAAGATGCTGCAAAAGACTCATCTCTAAGCAAAACCTCTAGGATAACATAAAAATCATGAACATTAAAAAGCCGAATACAGCAAGCAATGCAGACACTTTCATAACAAGACCAGGGAATCAAGTAATAATTTTTCTATTTCACGTAGGTCCTTTTGAAAAAATACATGCGCACAATTTCAAGAACACTGTTCTTATTGTAAAGATCACAAGAACAAATAGACGAAACAACATGAATGAATCACTTTGGCCCTAGCTACCATCCGCCTAGCAACAGTCACGAGTTCCATGATTCAATTTCTTGGCTTTCAAATGAAGAACACGTATCTACGGAGCCCGTGATTGAGGTTAAGCTGCATTGTATTGGTAATGAAAGACCCGTTGTTTCACCCGAAGAATAAGAACCTTTGGAGCCCCCAATCGAGGTTAACCAATCGGAATGACCCACATCGCAACTCAATCCAATAGAAAAACCCAGCAAGCCCCATGCCCCGATCAGCTTGCCACCAAAGAAGAGGCCAAACCCAGAAACGAGACAAGCGAGAAGGGCGTGCCCGCGACACGATTACTTACCTAGCTGTTACGAAAACGGCTTAGGTTTGCGGCTGAACTGCGTCGGACGAGAGCGACGGAGATCTAAAAAAGACCGCAGATTCGCCCAATCAAAGCGCAATCGCTTTCCGCGGACGGCGAAGACGGCGATGACGGCGGTGGCTGCGACGACTGATGGCGGAAGGAGAAGGAGTGCTCGGAAAAAGACAGGAATTCACCGGCGAGCTCTCGGCCTCTGAGTCGTGACTTGCAGTACGTCGTACGATGGATGAGGGAAAGCGAGAAAACGAAGACGTCGAAGAGGGAGAGTAAATGGGTTCGCTTTAGTGGGTTGATAAGTGGGTCATAAATGGGTCTAAGAATAGACCCATTTAAAACCCATTTATTTAAGCTTTTTTACTTTTAAAACCCATTATGGGTGCAAGCTTGACCCATTAACGACCCATTTAGCTATAAATGGGTCTATAAATGGGTCAATGACCCATTTTGACACCCATACCTTGCCCCTGTGAATTGAGATGAATACTGAAAGCATCGCCGCATATTAGTTCAAACCAATATACCACATGTCATTTGGTCTTTGTTCTCTTTTTAGAGCTAGTTGCAATCTTATCATTTTTAGATTTTTAATAAACCTAACAAGTTGCTGTGATGTTGTAAGTTGTTGTGATTGCTCTTGTGACTCTGCCATTGAAGAATGCAATTCTAATTTTGAAGGTTCGAGATCGTGAATCCGTCCTCCAAACATATGTCAAGCCATGCCCGTGATTGATAGCCATGAAACTCAGGTGGAAGCTCATTCTTGATGATGATCTTGAATAATTGCTCCCACCGCAGTAAAACTGTCAATCGCAATTTATGTTAAAACATATCCGTAAACCTAAGATTACCCATCTTATATCAACTAATTGGGTGATTGTGACAATTATCACTTTCAAAATACAAATCAACGATTCACTTTCAGATCATCACGACAATAACAGTACATGTCCAAGTTGTTAATCGAGCTTCAACAACAAGTGATTTAGTAACAAACATTAGTAGCTGAAGCTCACTGGCTTTGTTTCATTGATAAGTGGCAGAAACAGTGTGTGCGGAAGTTACCTTGATAAGAGCAAAATTTTGATCTCGATCGGTGATTAGATCAGAGAAAAAGTTCCCAAGGGCAATGACATCGATGATTGGGGATAGTGAAGGGCGAATGGCCAAGGGTCCGTGCACTTTCGAGCATCTTGATTGGAAAACAGAGATGAACGAGAGGAGGCCTTGCTGCAGTGAGCCCGATGATGGCAAAGCTACGGTGGCGGATAACGATATCTAGCGATGAATTCATCACGAGCCTCCATTCCCTTTTTACTTAACGAGCGCGGGTAAAGATATTGGTTGCATTTTACGTTTGGCTAAATGGATTAGATGACACCATTGTCAAGATTAGCATTTTCATCATGTCACGCCTCATTTTATCTTGAATCGAGGTCTTTTTTTCTTGATATTTTTTCTGTCTAGACTAGCCTCTTTGTAAAGTTCGATACATTAGTGCCACATTTATTTCAATCAATCATGCGCTTGTGTGCTAAAGATTAATTTGTCAATGTTACTCATCTCTCTCTCATCAGAGATCGATACACGATCTTAAACCCGCTAAAACTCTCTCACAAAGTTAATTCCATCGAGGTGCTCGCAATTCAGGAAAGATATATAGAAAAAATGAAGACAAAAAAATTAGAGGTCCCCCACTTCATATCTGCCTTACAAATGTTCCCAGAAGGATACAAAATGAGATAGATTTACTCCATTATTGAACGTAATTGCAATTTATGCAACTATGTCCCTTGATTTGTTGGATTAGTGTAGTTCAATTATGTCCTTTAATTTGTTGGATTTGTGCAATACATTATCTTTTTCCTGTTTGCATCCCTTCCTTACGTAGCATATTCACAAATGATTCAATTATTGACTTGAAAATCTCCACATATTCCAACAAATCAATTATCATATTCACATGATTCTGGGTTTTTATCAAATTGAAAAATAACAATGTGACAAAAAGGACGGTGAATACTTTGCATCTCGTCTATTTTCTTTTGTTCCTTTTTTGTTGGCCTCTGAATGCGTATTGTACTACGTATCACATAATTTCACTGTGGTTGTGTCCTACGTACGTATATATGTGCCTTTCATGAAAAAAGTCGACTGGTCGGGTTTGAGGATTCTAATTTTCAATTGACAGCAAAGCGAAAATGGCAACGGCAAGGCAAGGACCTAATAATTGTGTATGGGCTTGTGCTTGATGTGGTCTGGCGCGAATGGGTTGACCGGCCAAGGCTTACTCCAATGGGCTTCGAATGGTCTGGGCTGCGCTTTTGGATCAGGCCCAACAGACCGGACCTGGCTCTTTCGATTATGACTCAATTGGAGCTTTTTTCATTACTTTCTTCTTTTTTCCCTCTTTTTAGTTCTCTTTTTTATTTGGGTTTTTATTTATCTTTTACTATTTTTATATTGTATTTTTCTTTTTCTTTTTACCATAATGCGTGTTTGACTTGCCAAGGAAAAGTCAAGTGTCAACAAGGATAACATTCCATCATCTCGCCAACAAACTACTTCACACCGAACTTTACTACAATCCTTTATTTACACAATACTGCAACATCATTCAGTGAAATAATAGTCTTTGTCCCTAATTCTACAATCCTTGAGTTGAATTTGAGCACCAATAACATACCTGCACTTGTGCTTAAGTTGATTTCTAGCAATGCATAGCCTAGGTGTTGAAGCGTACCATTGCATGCTCTATCGGCGCAAAACATTGCAGTGGATTCAATATACACGCTATAGCAAGTGTATTCATGACTTGCCATCTTAGCACTGAAGGAATTTATGATGATGTTCACTATAGTTGCATATGGACCAAAGAGAAATACTATTGCCCACTACGGATTATCTTTGACATGGTCATGTAGTATTTACCACACAACTTATGGTGGTACATAAGGGGAAAGAACTAGTGACATACAATTCTTTGAAATGCCATCATGATATTCGTATAGGTGGTTTATCTGCTACTTTTTCACAAGTACCAAGATACAAGATGTGGTGGCTCCTCAAAGGTGTCATAGCACTTCTTCGTGTTCTCATTTTGACATCTATCAAGCTAAAGTAGAATGTAATGAATGGAGATTCGCTAGCATACCTGCAGTTTTCTTTTTCTTTCTTCCTATATCATTTTAAACTCCATTTTTTATTGTTTTCTGTGATTATCTTTGTCTCCCTGTTTCTGATCAATTGTCTTTTAATGTTCCATGAACTGCCGTGGACCGACTCTTTCTGCTTTCTCTTCCTATTTGGCTGGATCAAAACGCTGTCTTCTACTGTGTTGATACAGCCATAGTGTCGCATGCTTCAATATTTCTGGACTTACTGAACGAGAGTTCTTCAATTTTTACTATCACTTCACTTCTTGCATTGTATCAAATTAAGTGCTTCGTTGGTGGGTATCTACTATTCATACCATCATTTTTAGTAAAATTAACTTAAATGTTAATTTTGTTGCAACATGCAGACTGTATGGGTATCTACTATTCATACCATCATTTTAGTAAATGTTAATTTTGTTGCAACATGCGGACTGTGTGTAGCATAATATTAAGAGTACTCATTGAATTGGAATAAGTTCGGTAATGGATCACGAAATCTTGGCGATCTTGCTAGTACTTTAGTCTCTCTTTCTTTGGTTCTCGTATGTGTGGATGGCAGCTGGTATTGGTGCCTTTATCTTTGCATAAACAGAAGTGATACACGCTTACTTTGATTAGTTCCCACCTAAAGAATCCTTCAACCTCCACACTCCCACCCCTTTCTTTGCTTCTCTTCCTATTTATATCAATTTCTCTATTAGGAGTATTTGAAACTAAGCAAGAACAGACCTTAGAGCACGAAGAAATCATAGCCCTTGGGGTGGTCACTCTTGCTAGTGATATTTGCCTAATCCACTTCATACCTACATTGTTAATACACTCAGTACTTCCTCTTGGAGCAAACAAAAAACTGCATATAAAAGAGACATACTTAAAATATAGAACAAAGCAGAAGGAAGAGAACTATAAAAAGCATATCTAGGAAATGTTGCAATATTCAATGAGGTAAAACCAACATAGCTGAGAAGCTCACCTAGACTGCAAGCTTGGAATATCTGACAAGTCATGAATGATCCATAACCAAGCCTCCATAATATGAAGCTTTCAGCAGGAAAGCAATGTCTAGAAATGAAAGACTTTGCTCCAAGGATTGGAAGCACATAGAAAACTGCTTTTTCAAACACGCCTCAGATGGCCAGCAAAGCTGAATGATCAGCTTTGCCTAGCAGAAAATGCTTCTACGATTTGATTCTGATCAAAATGATCAAAACACATTTATAACTTCCACAATGCAATGTTAGAAGGGTAGAGAACTCGTGCATGTACAGGAGTTAGATCTCCAATGCATGCACTTAAAAGTTTAGCAGGCCAGTGAAACACACACCAACATATTAGTAACCAGCATTATATGATACAACCTCTTGGTTGAAGTGATTCATGGAGAACCAAAACATACCCTCCAAGTTCTGGTTTGTTCCTGTTTGTAATGCCTAGCATGGCAATCATGAACATGGTGACTACATTCCCACCAAATGCCAAAACTGAGGACACCGTTAAGAAGAAGCCAATCCAAGAAAAGTGAAACTGCCATACTATTCCATTTGAACCAGAAGACAAGGTACTGAATTTTGAAGAATATATAAAGAACTCGGACAATCTATTTCCATCCTACAGTTGAAAAGCCACAAACAGAGATGTTCAATCAAAATCCACTAAAACAATAGATGCTCCATTAACTAGATGACTAACGAATGAAACTACTTAAACATTATCATCAAATTATTAACTTCCACAAAAATGGACCAAAAATGGGGCATAGGGACTAGAGTAGTGAAAGGTTGTTTAAGTGGGTCCTTTGGTCATTATTTTTCTCTATAGTTGTAGTGAAACTTAGCACTTTTGAGATATATTAAGACCAGTCAGTGCGGAAGCCAACTCAATGATCGCCAAGTCAAACTAGAAAGGGCTTAACCATAAATTTGAAAGGCAAAAGCATCACATGATTGGTCCTAAAGCTAGCTCCAAAAGTGATTGCATCACTTAACATTTCTAAATGTACAGAGTTTACATATCGAGAAATGATGATGAAATATGTAGCTATAAGCCCAGATCAAGACAACGAGACACAAGTTGGTTAAAAGCTAGAAAGTGGAAATCCTACAAGATTTCATTTCCACTATGGATACGATATGTTCCTCGGTGGGTAGTAGAATAATTCAAGAGTTACAGATTTTGCATCAAATAATATAATCCAGCCCCATACATAAGATCAAGAACCACTATGGTTCGCGTGTGAAGCCACTGGAATGAGCTACAAAACGATTCTCATTCAACTGATCAGATTTGATACTTCGATTTCGTAACAACCCTGATGTCAAATCCCTGTGGCAACATCATCACCATTTAAAAGAAGAGAAGGAGAAAATTGATAAATGCATTGAATTTAGCATCAATCAAAAGTGAATCGACAAATGTCAAATTCCAAGACCTCAATTTCGCATTAGAAGCAACTTGAGAAAACTTACAGTACTTCATGCTCTCTTTCCATGGTTCTTGTATGTGTGGGTGGCTGCTACTATTGGTGTGTTTTTATTTGCATGAACAAAAGTGATGCACCCTCACTTATTTCGATTATCTCCCACCCACTGTATCCTTCTCCCCGCTCCCACCCCGTTCTTTGCTTGTCTTCCTATTTATACCGTTTCTAAATTAAGAGTGTTTGAAACTGAGCAAGAATAGACCTGTAAGCATGAAGAAAATGATAGCCCTTGGGGCGGTCACTCTTGCTAGTGATATTTGTATAATCCACGTCATACCTACATTGTTAGTACACTCAGTACTTCCTCAAGAAGCAATCAAAAAACTACACATGAAAGAGACATCCTTAAAATATAGAAGAAACCACAACGGCACTTCAAGGCCAGTATCGTTACGCCTGCAAAGCAGAAGGAAGAGAACTATAGAAGACATATCTAGGAAATGCAGCATTATTGAATGAGGTAAAACCAACATCGCTAAGGAGCTCACCTAGACTGCAAACTGAGAAAATCTGAAAAGCCATGAAGGAAACATAATCAAGCCTCCATAATATATAGCATTCAGCAGGAAAGCTATATCTAGAAATGAGAGACTTTGCTCTGAGGATTGGAAGCACATAGAAAACTGCTTTCCCGAACATGCCTCAGATGGTCAGCAAAGCTGAATGATTAGCTTAGCTGAGTAGAACATGCCTCACCTCTGTGATTGGTTCCTATCAAACTGGTCAAAACACATTAATAACTTCCACAATGCCATGTGAGGAGGGTAAAGAACCCATGCATGCACATGAGCTATATTCCTAATGCATACAGTTAGAACATTTGGTGGACCGGTGTACCTCCCAGTTTGTCATGATTCTGATCTGACTACATCAGTAATCAAACCCACAACAGCATATACGTAAACAACATTATATGATACAACCTCCTGGTTGAAGAGATTCATGGAGAACAAAAATATACGCCACAAGTTCTCAATTTGTTCCTATTTGTAATGCCTAGCATGGCAATCATGAAAATGTTAACTACATTCCCACCAAATACCACAACTACGGACACTGTTGAGGGAAGCTAATACAAGAAAAGTGAAACTAACATACTACTCCATTTGAACTAGAAAAGACAAGGTATCAAATTTAAAGGATATACATTACTAAAGCACACAAACAATCTATTTCCATCCTACACTTGAAAAGCCACAAATAGAGAAGTTCAATCAAAATCCGCCAAAACAACGGATGCTCCGTTAACTAGTTAACAAATGAATGGAACTACATAATTAATCATCAGATTAATTACTACCACAGAATGGGCCAAAAATGGGGCATAAGGACAAGAGAGAAATGTGTAGCGAAAGCTCGTTTAAGTGGAGTCCTTTGATCGTTATTTTTCTCTACAGTTGTTGGGTTAGCAATTGAGGATATATATATTAAAACCAGTCAATGTGGAAGACAACTCAATGGTCACCAAGTCGAACTGGAAAGAGCTTAACCAGGAATTTGAAAGACTAAAGTATCACATGATTCGTTCTAAAGCTAGCTCCAAAAGTAATTGCATTACTTAACATTTCTAAATCTACATAATTTACATATTGAGAAATGATGATGAAAATGTGTACCTAGAAGCCCAGATCAAGACAATGAAACACAAACTGGTTAAAGCTAAAAAGTGAAAATCCTACGAGATTTCATTTCACTAGAAGCCCAGATCAAGACAATGAAACACAAGCTGGTTAAAGCTAAAAAGTGAAAATCCTACGAGATTTCATTTCCACGATGGATACGTTCCTTGGTGGGTGGCAGAATAATTCAAGAGTTACAGATTCTGCATCAAATTGGATAAAATAATCCAAGCCCTAGACATAAGATCAGGAATCACTATGGTTTGCGTGTGAAGCCACTGGAATGAGCTATAAAACAATTATCATACAACTGATCTGATTTGATACTTTGGTTTTGCAGCAACCCTGATGGCGAATCCTACGGTGACAACATCACCATTTGAAAGAAGGGAAGGAAAAATATGATAAATGCATTGAATCTAGCATTGGTTGAAAGTGAATCAACAAATGTCAAATTCCAAGACCTCAATTTCACATTAGAAGCAGCTTAAAAATCCACAAAGATACTTCCTCGGATCTCCATTATCTGTATTTCCAGAGAGTCTTCAACGTTAATCTGATGTCACTAGAAACATGTATACAAGAGAAACAAATGCCCCAAACGGCCTATCATCAATGACGATGTTGCCTAGGAGGGAGCTTAAGGAGTTCACCAATTTCCTACACCGCATTATTACAGAATGAAGCAACACATAATATCGATACTAATAACCGTGAAGCAAAACATTCCCAAATAAAAATTCATTCAACCCCTAGAATACTAGAGCATGTAATAAACAAACCGAATTTGGTATGACTGAATCATGGACTAATTTAAAGAATAGCGGTTCAACAATAGGTCACCGATCAAAGTTCATGAGGGCAAAGAGTGTCATTGAATAGCAAAAGCAATTACTACTTTGGAACAAGACAAGCATGTCCAGAATTTGCCAATGATTGCTTACCCTTTCAAACAAAAGAAGGCAGGAAAAGGATGAAGGAGACGTGAAGCTTTCTCAGGCAAATACCAAACATCACAAGCTGAGTTAATCAGTGTAATAACAATGCGCCTATATTATTATATTGAGCATAGGGGTCATGATGGTACCGTCATATTATCAACTGAAAAGGAGACTTGAGTAAATGCCAATTAGATTTGCAACCACGCAGCCTATCCACTCCTTGATGACAAGGCCTTCAAATAATGCAACTAACACACACCATTAAGAAATTGGTGACTGCAAATCTGGAAAAAGCAGAGGATGAGGAAGAACTCCGGTTGGAGGGACATACCGGAGATGTTACAGCCATTCATGAGCAACTCTCATTTCGCACGCCACAGACAATTCTCACGTTCCATAGACCCTGAGGGTGATGAGTGATCTAATGAGGCCGGATCCAGTAAAGCTTCCTCCGGGTGGGATGGCGACGTCTTCACAGGGCTTGGGAGTGTAAGGCACCGACTCCTGCTGCAGCTCCTCTTGAAACTATAGGGACTGATATATCGCCAGTCAACATGCAGTTCATCTTTGCAGCAGAATTTATAACGTGTTCAATCGCCTGCATAGCGAAATTGAATGTCATAAAATCCATGACAGGCCTGAGACCATAGAAAGCAGCGCCAACTTTAACTCCAGCGAAACCAGCCTCTGTGATTGCAGTATCAACAACACTCTCAGGTCCATGCTTCCGCCCAAAAAGAAAAAAACCGTTGCTCCGACCTCCTCACCCATTAGAAAGACTCTGGGATCTGCAGATATTTCATCGTCAAATGCAGTATTCAGAGCCTCTCTTATAGTCATCTCTTTTGTTGTGGTGGCATAACTATGTCTCTAAACATCACAGCATCCAAGCCTCCGGCAGTGGCTTTTCCTATTAGAATCAACAACATCATGCGCTCCCGAACATGAACTTGCTCTCACCCCGCCAGATAAGGCTCGTTGATTCTCTCTCTCTCTCTCTCTCTCTCTCTCTCTCTCTCTCTCTTGAACGGGTATCCTTGGAAAGAGAGTACAGCTTCATCATTCCATCAAACACCTTCCTTGCAAACTCCAGATTTTTCTCCTACCAGATTTTTTTTTCGCTCTCTCTCTCTCTCTCTCTCTCTCTCTCTGTGTTCTGGATATTCATCTCCAGCAATTCAGATCATCCCCACAGTGAACGACACCATCAGATTCCACACTCAAGTCGCAACCACTCTGATTCAAGTCGTCGCTTTCCGTCCTTATCCATGTCTGGATCAAATTTATCCGTGGCCGGGCCATCTTGGGCCACGCCGCCATCTCCGCTGAACCATCGTCAGGCCCGTTTCATTTCCAAGACAAATTCCGATTCATTCCAGGATATGTGCTGTCGATTCTTGCCTCGTTCTGTTCGCTCCCACTTCACCGCCGTCTTTCGGAATTCCATTATTTCGCCCATCCACGCCGCGCGCAAAGGGGGATGCCCGGTGGTGTCAACTGTTTACAAGAGCTTTATCCGATTGCCAAGGCTAAGGTCGGATGGATCATCATCATCATCTAGATACGATCCGCCGAATCGAAGGATGAGATTCTTCGGTTCCGCTCTTGGCACTCCCGCCGGTCCGGCGTCGCTTCGTCAACCGCGGCAGTTGAGGCCAATCTGAGCCTGTCATCATCATCCGAGACGATACGCCGAGCGTGAAGATTGGCGGCGGCGAGCATGAAGAGAAAAAACAAACGAGAATGAAAAAGGAGTGAAGCGGGGGATGGAGATGATTGGGATGTTGTGTGGGAAAACGGCGCAAACGGGAGAAGCCTGGGGTTGTTCTGGATGAGAAAGGAATTGAGTTTGAAAATAAAAATATATAAAAAAGGTAAAAAGAAAAAAAGAACCCACCGTCGTTTTCGAAAAAAGTCGGTAAAAAAACTCTAAATTATATTCATTTTTGTCGCATTTATTTTTCTTTCTATTAAAATTATGTCCATGGCATATTCATCCTAAATCTTTTATTATGAAATAAAAAATGTTTACTAGTATGACATTCACCTTTTATTAAGATTTCGTTTGATGATTTTATATTTTTTTCGGTTGAAATTGTTCTTATTTCATTTGACCAACATCGTTTACTTTCCATCATCCATATAAGCAAATTTTTTAATCATACTTATTGACAGAGGGTAAATATGTTAAAAAAATTAAGGTAAACGTGTCTTAGTAAGTAAAATTTGGAATTTTGATGGTTTTTCCCCCTTTTTTCTTGGATTCATCAATAATCAGTCACAACTCATAGTTGAGAATATGTCGATCTCTTTCGCGGAAGCAAGTCCATCTGCTTGTCACTTATCGGCCACCGCCAGGCTCTCATCGCCCTTTCCCTCCTAGATGTCCTTGGTGGTGGTTATGTCAATTGTTCTTGTCCCTTTTAGTATTAGGAAAGCGCTTTCGTTTTTAGATTGCTCGGATGTTGAATTCGCGGCTTGAAATTCACTTTCGTAGGTCATGCAAATCTATCGCCCGTGACTTGTTTTTACTTGAATGAATGGTGTTTTGATGTCATTTGTGAAAGGAAAATTCCACTTTTATCACTTGCAACTTCAATTCCATAGAAATATTTTTAATTTCCACATGTCTTTCGACTTCATATTTCTATTTAATTTCCTCTAATTGGAAAATTGACCCAATATCATTTTCGGCTAATGGCGTCGGAAATGAGGGATTCCAAGATTTCAAGCGATCTTCGGCTGGGAATGGGTCTTGGCTTTATTAGCATGTGGGGCGGGCCATAGAGGGGCTGCAGCCGATTAGGCTTGATGGACTTAAGACGAAATTTCATCTTGTCAGAGATATGTGAATTGGCCACGAACCAGAAAAGGCCCCCTTTTGAATACCCATCATTTTCTAAACGTTTTAATTTTTTAATTAGTTTAGTATATGTTTGTTTATCTATTCTTTTTCGCTCTCTTTTGTTGTTTTTGCTATTTTCTATTTTTGTACTTTCATAGAGACGGACACTTGAATTATTGATAAAAATTCATGTGTCGACGACATACGTAATAACACTAAAGTTAGTACTAAGGGAAGTCTGATCCTTTTGTAAATTGATTGGTTGACAAGTGCATTTTGCATCAATTAACACATTCCCTGAAAATATTTTCCGCAAAACCAAAAACCATAATGAATATGCTAGCCAAGTCTTTTGGTGATATGCAAAGAAGGTTTCATGATGATTATAAACTTTGTAACTTATCCTACGTTGTTTGCTCATTTGCACTCCCTTTGTTTATTAGAGTATTTTAGGTATGGGGGATCCTTGACATGGGCTGGAAGTTGTTTCTATTGCAAGGACAAGAATGTCTTAATATATGGATTTGGGATCCCTTATACCCAGTTGGTTTCTAGAAGTTGTCTTGCCTGTTGTGAGAATATCAAGCATTAACACTTTTTGTGAGCATTTGGACCACTGACCCACTAGAAATTTGGAAGACAACAAGAGAATTGGAGAAAATAATAATGAAACGGATATCAATGGACGAAGTCGAGACATATTGAAATTAATTCTAGAGTCTAATCGGAGATGAAAATGACCCAGTGGTAAGTACGACTGTCAATCAACGGACATCATCATCGTCTGAATGTCACAAGAAACCGGTTGTTTGTGGAAATTTCTTATGGCACAATCTTCCTTCCTCCACCTATTGTTTCATAATCGTCTTGCTCTCTGTTTCTCTCTAGCGCAATTCATCGAACACCTTTCGCTCAGAGGAATGCAGCACGTTCTATCTTCGACCAAGCATTGTTTTCTCTCTGTTCATCTTCCAATATTCACCGAGTCTTCCCCCATCAGGGTCGTTTCATATCCAATCCAACTCCCAAGTCAAATTTTGATTCGTTCCAAATACGTTACGTTGATTCTTGCCTCGTTATGTTCTCTCCCACTTCATCGCTGCCATTTGGATTCCAATGCCATCGCTTGCATCCTTCGTTTCGGGGATGTTAGGGTGGTTGTTGACAAGAGCTTTATCCAATCACCGAGCTGAGGTTGGACGGATCATCATCATCTAGACATGATCGGTTGGACGGATCATCATCATCTAGATAGGATCTGCCTATTTGAAGGATGAGATTTTTCGGTTCCACTCTTGGATTTCCCACCGGTCCAAGAAGCCCCTCCAAAAGAAGACTTGCTCAAAAGATGGAATTCGTTGAGAGGAAGATTCATCCAATATCTTGCGATCATTTCATTTTTCAAAAAAAAAAAAAGAAAGAGCCATCAAAAACTTAAAGTAGATTTGTTGGAATATATTTATAGTGAAATTTTATTTGTGATGTTGAAATCTCAAAATTAAATTTTTCTGAATTTGTATTATTCTTCATCAAATAATTTTCCAGCAAAAACTTAAGTCACTTTCCAGCAAAAAATTATGTCATTTTGATTTCAGTTAAACCACGTGCAGTGTTTATCTACTTGCCGTTTATTAGCCGCCATCGAGCCACCACTAGGGTCCCATCGCCCTATCCCTCCTAGATGTCCTTGGCGTGGAGCCCAGCTTACGGTAGCATTCCTAGTCCTCGTAGGAGTGGGATTATTTTTAATTGATACACATGATTGGATGAGATAAACCGCGCCTTCTAATGTCATGCTTAGCTATTCCTGAGCACCTTCATGAAATTCTCTCGTGCTGAACGCGTTCCCCTCGCTGCGCTCTCCGCTTGGCAAATCTCGCGATTCCCCCACGGCTTCCATGCGCGCCTCCAATCTTCAGATAGGGCAAGTAAAAGAAGAAGGGAATGCCTACTTGGTGGATGCAATGGGCTGGAGCATATTTATATAATTAGTTCATTATTTATATATTTATCTATTCTTTTTTCGCCCTTCTTTTTTTTTTTGTTTGTTGCTATCTTCTTTTCTTTTTTTTGGTACTTTTACAACTACATATGCTTGAGTTGTTGACAAAGGTTAGGTGTCGACAACATACGTGATAACACTAAAATTAGTGCCATCGAAAGCTCGACACATTCGTAATTTGGTTGTTTGACAAGACGTTCTACATTGATTACTGCATTATTTGGAAATATTTTGCAAAAAGCAAAAAATGATGACAAGGGTGGAAAGAAAAGGCTCTTCCCTTTCTAAAATTAATCAAATTTTAGAGTCTAAAATTCCAATTTAAATTCTATGTTGGCATTACCGACAAAAATTTGTTAAATCGGCACTCCCCCTTCTCCTTGCAAATTTTAATATACGTGAAGCGGTTTGAATATAATAATTCTCATTTTGGAACTTAAGGTCTACCATTCTTTCAAAAGGACAAATATAAGGGAAAGCTTGTCTTGCGAGCACAAGAGCATAAGCAAAAACATGAGATAGGGTTTCACTCTTGAGCCAAAAGCAGGTAAGTCCAAATGGCAGATTGGTAGCTCAAGGAAGACACTTTAACCTAAGGGTGAGCATGGTTCGGGTTGGTCCGGGCCACCCCCTAACCCTAGGACCAACTCGTACAGTGTCGGTCCTCGATTTTTAGGACCGATGACCGACCCTATTGAGCACGGGACCAAGGACCGGACCGACCCAATGGGTTCGGTTCGGTTCCAGGGTTAACCCGAGACCGATCGATAATTTTTTTCGTCTTATTTTTTATACTCCCTAAAAAAGCAAACCTACACATGCAAATTACACATCCATCGACAATGCGGCATTGTGCAACTAAACTATAAATACTAATACATATTTAGCAAATTTAAGATGACACAATAATAGAAATTTTGTACCTGCTTATTAAGATATGGGACAAGATGAAAAGTTCTTGTAGTCATCTATCTTTAATATTCATAACACCATATGCAAAAGCGTTTTCCTACATTTGATCATGTAGTAAATCACCGTAGCAACTGCAATACTACTCTACTCTTTAAAAACTTCTACCATGTGACACAAATTGAAAAGCAAAGTGCAGCTGAAATTCATTAGTAAAATACAATTAAACCATAAAAAGTTCAAAATACTTAATATAAACCATGAATATATAACTTCACATCTTGTTAATTCACTTAAACTTCTAAACACCTGAAAACAAAACAAACGACACATAATTAATACTCAACAAAAGTTTTAAATTGAAATTACTATTAGTACTATTGATAGAACATCTTAATATAATATAATATAACTGACATTTTACTTAGGTTTGAGTATATAAAAGAATTATAAATAATATAATATAATATACAGGGTTGGTCTAGAGTTGGACCGACCAAAAACTCTTAGGACCGATGACTAACCCGCACAATGTTGGTCCTGGAATTTCAGGACCAAGGACCGACCAAGTCCCCTTGGGAACTGGACCAGGGCCAGCAGGGTTGGGCCGGTCCAGGGTCGACCCTAGACCGCTGCTGACCCCTACTTTAACCCATTAGAGTTTGGGATTTGGAGCTTTTTCAGTCAACAAAGCCCAAAATTCAAGCGAACGCTACACTTTCAATTTGTGTGGAAAATTCAAAGAGATTTGGCTTCACGACTATTCTATGCATGTTGTTTCTATTGATTAAGTATAAATGGATTCCCTATTTTTTTCTTCAAACAAAGGATTTTATCAATCTTCTCTTTCTAGTGGAAATGATTGAAGGTGTTAAGTGATGTTGGTTTTCACTTGGTTTATTTTATATGCATATTGTAAATCCTACTATGAGAATGAGTAATTTGCTTTTGACGAACCTGATTGTGTGTTGCTCGCATCTAGAAATGACCTATTGCAAAAATACTTAACATTGCGTAGGGATATGATTATTGATTTATTTGAATAGTATGATCTTGAAAGTCCCATTATGATGATGTACAATTGTTCAAAATTGCAATCAAGCACCGTATTCAGAGCCTCTTTCACACTCATCTCTTTCGCCAAAGCACCACAATTCTGCAACCCGCATCTTCGCAGCACGATTCTTCCGCAACCTCTCTCTCAACAATAGAGAATTCAAGCCTTCAGCAGTGGCTTTTCGCCTTACAATCGACCACATCTTGTGCTCTTGAACTCGAACTTGCTCTCGCTGCCAGATAAAGCTCACTAATTCTCCCTCCTGAAAGAGGTATTCTTCAAAACGAAGCCCAGTTTCGTCATACCACAGAACACCTTCCTTGCAGACTCGGTTCCCTCCTCCACATTGCAACCGATGTTTTTCAATCTAGATGAATAGCTGGTGGGAGCTCCATTCATGGATGCAGGGAAGCGTCAGCTGTAGAGAGATTCCAATTGAGAGCTTCACTCTCGTAGAGAGAGAAGGAGATTCTTCTCTGCTCAATGTGCATCGCTGGATTGAGATTAGATCAAGGAGAGAGAAGAGAGAGAGAGAGAGAGAGAGAGAGAGAGAGAGAGAGAGAGAGAGAGAATCGATACGAAGCAATCGGGAGAGAGAGAGACCGACCAAGGAGCTGAGTATTTTTATTATTTTCTCCTCTCTTTTCTTTTCATTCATCTGTATTTTTTGTTACTTAAATATTTATTGCAAGTAAAAATCCACGTGTCGACTATGCTGAAACTCTAAAGCCCCTCCTTTACTTAAATATCAGCGAACCTTATGTGCCCTCATTTAATCATTAATTGTCAGCTTTTGTAAACTTAATGCTTCCTGGCCTCTTTCCTCCTTATTGAACCAACGAAAGGGAGGAAAAATGCATGGAGACCCTTTATCCTTAAAAATGGACTCGTGATCTCGTTTGAAATTTAAATGAATTGATTGATCGTTTAGTGAATTCATATTGCATTGAAGCAGTGATCTAACACCGGATAGGCTTAGCTCTTTAATTTGAGCATAAGTGAAAAATCATATCTATAACACATTTTGATTGTACCAGCTCAACAATACATGCTCTATAATCAACGCATTGAGCATTGTCATAAGAAGCACTGGCATAGTAGTCTCGGGTCGCGGTGTTAGACCTTAGATCAACTAGTAATTGACTTGAAGCTCCTGCCTAATCTTTCAATTCATGATATTGATCACCAATTGCACACCTTGTACATGAGCGTTGCGTTTAGGTCACTTCTCATGAGAATTGGAGCCTATAGAATTCTCATGAAAATAAGTGTGATTCTATGTGATGCATACTTATGTCATCCTATGGTCCTTTGGTCCTCCCTTTTGGTTCTTATTTGGTTTACTATATATATATATATATATATATATATATATATATAACACCCAATTGAGTTTGGCTTATAAATAGGGTCCTTTCTACGGTGCACTTCGTCATTCACTTTCTGTTTTTAGGCTAAGTAAATCTCGCTCTTGGTCCTGTATCATATCATATAGATTTTTTTTTAAATCAGTTTTTGTATGAAATCTCTCTCTCTCTCTCTCTCTCTCTCTCTCTCTCTCTCTCTCTCTCTCTCTCTATCTCTCTCTATGTATGTATGTATGTATGTATGTATGTATGCATCAGAAATTTAGTTGAAAGGTGGGATCCTCTAATTTTTGGAAATAAATTCACATTATGATAAATGATCCACTGCAAATTTTTGGCCTCTTTCCCCTCCTACTTTAAGTTTCTCCCTGACGAGAAAGTACTCGGTAGTTAGAATGCACCATGTCATAGGGGGATGTGGCATTGTTGAAGTCCAATCAAAAAATGCCATGTGTCGATGATGCGGACATAAATAAATAAAATTAAAATTCTCTCTCTCTCTCTCTTTCTCTCTCTGCCGTCCATAGCCAGCTCCTCCATCTGCAATCATCAGCAGAGTCGCCGGATCCACATCCGGGGCGATCGTCTATGGTGGAGCCACCCGCTCTGTCATCACGCCGGCCCGCATTCATTGCCCGTTCATTGCTGACCTAGCAACCTACAATAACTCGCAGCTCGTCCATTTGCTTCCCCAAGCGGTCAACCAAAAGTAGAGACTTTCAAGTCAATCTCACTTTGAGACCATCAATGGCGTAGCCACTGAAGCATACGCCACCGGAGTGAAGGTCCATCATATTAAAAAAAAAAAAAACTCAAGGTTGATATCTTTAAAGGGCCATCAAATATGTCTCTGTACAAATCTGGAAATTGGCGCTGCTCCAAATCTGTCTAACAACTCTTTATATGATTATATGAGACCAGCAAGCAATGTCGACGCTCGTCCATGGCCATCATTGATGTTATTCGTCTAGATCCGGAATTCTGGGCGCTCACAAAAACATGAAAATCCAAGGTCCATGGCCACCGGCGGGAGTCATCAGAGCTCACACTGGAAAAACGAGTTCTCTAGCCACCAGTGGAGTTGCCGACGCTCGAAGAGGTCTGGAAATCAGAGGACCATGGCTGCGAATGGCTGGGGACAACGTAGAATGGAGAGGAAAAAAAAAAAAAGATAAGAAAGAGAGAGAGAGAGAGAGAGTGAGATTTCAATTTTTTATTTATTCCACATCATCAACACGTGGCATTTTATGATTGGACCTCCAAAATGCATACCGCGTCAGCATAAGATGTGGTACATTCTAACTACTCAATACTTTCTCACGTCCATTTTTATAATGTAATATTGTAAACTTGAGTTATATAATCGTTTGTAACACTATACCACTACTATTAATTTTACAACTAGGGTTGTGCCCAAAAAGAGAAAAAAAAAAAACATGGGCCAGAAAATCGAGACCAAACTGCTAGGCCAGACCAATTTTTTGGGGCTAAAATTGTCCCGAGCCAGGTCACCATGCCTCGAAAAAAATCTTTTAATTTGGCCCGATATAAGCAATTTGGATTTTAATTAAAGCTCCCATATCCGCCCTGTTCATAAACTAGAAATAATGTCTCATTTTCCTTCTCCCCAAGGCTACACCATCTTACTTTTTCATGAATACTTCGGTCTCAACCTCTCATTTTCTCTTCTCTCATGCTCATTGAGTCATCCAGTCCCCACTAAGCAGCCACCGTAGCACCATCGAGCCCCTACTGTAACCACCGAGCCCCATTACTCACCATATGCTCGCTCGAGTCATGGCCTCCCTCACGTTCCCCCATTCTCCAGCAAGTAGCAAAATAGGTTCTTACTAGCCTGTTCTAATGTCTTCAAGGTTTTTAGTTTTAGGATGTGCTATTTGAATTTCCTATGAAAAGTTAAAAAAAAAAAATACATGCATTTTTCAGATTTCGGGCCATGCCCAATCGTATTGGCTCTGGGCCTCATGGCATGGTTTTGGTTTGGGCCAGGTCCTCGGGCTAGAATATCCCAAGCCACGTATTTTTTTACGGGCTAAAGAATTGGCAAGAGTTTGGGATCACATTTTAACCATTCATTCGTAAACGTATCTTAACTCAATATAAATTTGATCTTTACACTTGGGAATCTAAATAATTGATACAATACAAAAAAGACGCGATAACGTGGATGCACTAAATTACTTCATTTGGGAGCGATTGGCCATACTTACACTAGATGTTTCATAAAATTCATGCAATTTCGAAATTTAATACTACATACAATTTTGTTTTTGTCTTTAGCTCATCCAAGGGAAATCAACTAGCAAATAGTCCTTTGAAGCAACTTCCGCTGGTCACTTCATTCGGCCAAACTAGTCACGGGTCGATCTGTCAATATAGAGCATCCATCATGTGACATTGCTGGTGTCTTACTGTTCCTCGAACACCTCGTTACTCCTTTTCTCACTTTGCTTTCATGTCTTACTGTCAAGCATTTTGGCCTTGGTCACCGAGTAATTAATTTGTCCTTCTTTAGACTGTAATGAATGTAAATATCTCCATAGAATTTCCAAAATCGAATGTCATGAACCAATCGCAATAAAATGTACTATACATAATCCAGATTGCCACAGCATCCTTACAACAATTATTTACTATTTGGAAAAGAAGAGCACGTGCACGGATTCACGGATTTTCTGTAGTCCCCTGCTTCTTTAAACCCAAAGTTATGTGCACGATCTCAGCCGTGGAATAAAAGAAAATTGATGTCAACCGTTGAATTTGGCAAGACCTTTTTATCCTGCCGAACCCCACTGTCCCATACGTCGCGCCAAAAATAAATAAGCTGAGCCATATCATCATTGCACTGATCAAAGGATTCTCTAGCTTTACACTTTTAACATGAAGCAATTATTACTAAAATTCAATGCGCACCCATACTGAAGCACGCTGTTTATGGAAACTGATCTTGCATCCAATTTTTGCAGAATTTGAAACTTACTAGTTTTCTTCCTTTCCTTTTTGCACTTCGTTTTGACTATGATAACTTATTGTCATGGACGTGTTGCTTTAATTTTTTTTTTTATAATAGATAATTAATTCCAAGAATTTCCTCAAGAAGATGTGGAAAGGATCTCTAGAGCTCGGTGCTTCTCAAGGCTCTGGCTGGTTCAGCCCAAACTTTAGAACTAGAAATGTGAAATGATGACATGTTTTCACCACAGAAAGGGTAGCAAGAAATCATAGAGCTTTAGTCCATTGGTCATGTTCATATCATAGTTTTCAAATATCAAGGGAAATCCTATTTTTGCCTAATATTATTCAACAAGAGTGTGTGGGAGATATTATGATGACGTATAGTCGTAAAAAATGCAACCAATAAAATAAACTTAGCTTGCAATTCACTAGATCTATTAAAATGGACTCATATTTGATGAATGAATTATTATATGAGTTAATTATATTCAGAAAATGGGTTATAAATAGGTTTAGAATATCAAAATCCAAAATTATATGGGTGTTAAATGAATTTATAGTTTATCTTAACCTAATCCACCTTTGCAACTCTTTTCACACCTTCTATGAGAAAATAATAAACTCCTTGGACTATTTCAAATTTTTTATTGTCTAAAAAAAAATATGATCCCAAAAAAATTCTTGAGAAGTTGTGAGAAGGACCTCTCAAACTCGATGCTTCTCGAGGCTTTTTGCAATTGAACCTAGAATATAGAACTAGAAAAGCAAAGCAATAATATCTTCTCGTATGTGGAAAGGGTATTGGGGAGTCAAGGAGCATGACTCCATTGTTCATGTACACATCATATTCTTAAAATATTAAGGAAACTCCTCTTTGTTATGAAATACATGAATGGATAGAATACATGAATGAATATTCATTACATTCATCTTATCCAATGTACTTATTATGGTACATTTGTATCAAATGTTCTAAGTACATCTCCCTATACAATGAACGTTCGTCTCCTTATCCTGTACATGTATCATTTGATACATTGATATTAATGATAAGTACATTCTTGTTCTCCTATAAATATGAGTTTAGTTTTGATGTACAATATACAATCACACGTAAACACGATGTGAGATACTAGAAATAAAGCTCTCTCATCTTGCTACTATCTCTAGTGTTCACTTGCTTTCTCTTCTTAAATCTCTTATCTATTATATATTCGCCACACGATATTTTACAACATGTTATCAGCACGAGGATCTACCGACTGAGTAAGTAACTTTTGCAAGCACGAAGATCTACCAACTGAGTAAGTAATTTTTGCAAGGTGGGTATTCTTATTATTGATCAACTTATACTTCATATTCTTCTATCAATTTTTCATTTTTATTTTTCTTGGCCTGAAGCCAAAATTTTAAATCTAAAAGTATCATTCTGCTCCTGAAGTAGCGGTGGATATTTGGAAATCCTTTTAATTAATTTAAGGATTTATTTTTGCAAGGATTATGGCAAATATTGAAAAGCCCAAATTCCACATCCTGGAAGTGAGTGGAAAGAATTATCTATCCTGGCGCCTTAACATGGAAATGCACCTCCAAGGGCAAGGTCTCGCTAATACAATTACAGAGGATGGAACCTCAAATGAAAAGGATAAAGCAAATGCACTGATTTTTATTCGTCGTCATTTGCATGAGAGCCTGCAGACTCAATATTTATCCGTTCGAGACCCGCATATCTTGTGGAGGAGGTTGAAGGATAGGTATGATCATACAAAAACCGTTATCCTCCCTCAAGCACAATATGATTGGCAAAATCTCATACTGCAAGATTTTAAATCAGTGTCTGACTATAATTCTGCTTTATTTGATATCGTTTCTCAATTTAGTTATGCGATATCAAACTCACTGATGCAGAATTGCTTGAGAAAACTTTCTCCACCTTTCATGCTTCGAATATTGTATTGCAATAGCAATACCGGCAACGTCAGTTTGCCATATATTTTGAATTAATTTATGTGCTTCTTACTGCCGAGCAAACTAATGAATTGCTGCTAAAAAATCATGATCTTAGACATGCTGGCTCAAAAGCATTGCCTGAAGCACATGCTAACTTTGAGAAAAATACTGGCCATTTTAAGGGCTATAAGCACAGGCAAGAATATAATCCTAGAAGGGATGGCAAGAAATTTAACTGCCCTAGGAAATCAAACTTTGGCCTGAATCATGACAAAGAAAAGAAGCAAAAGAAGGTGATTAATGAAAGTATTTGTCATCGCTGTGACATGATTGGGCACTGGTCACGTACCTGTTGTACGCCAAAACATTTTGTTGACCTATACCAGGCATCTTTAAAGCATACGGGCAAGCGTGGTGAATCTCATGCCATTGAAATCAATCCTACTGTCATAACCACCGTTGAGGCCAACAATATCTCCATTGGTGGGACTCCTCTTGCTCCCGAAGTAGCAAATGCATCATTGGATATCTCGATTTCTTTGAGGACCTCGATTACTTTGATGAATCAGATTGGTAGATGCTAATTTGAACTTTGAATTTTATGTTATTTCGCTTTAAATGTATTACTTTTTTATTGTTCTTTATGAAATACTTATGAAACTTATATAATATTTATTTTTGAAATTTTATTCGACTATATAACTAATATGCAACTTTTATGATACTTGACACCTGAAGTTGTCAATATAAATGCAAATGGAAAATACCGAGAAAAAGGAAGATGTTTGTTTGCTTGATAGTGCAACAACACATACTATATTTTGTAGTAGACGCTTTTTCTCGAGTATGACATTGCGTAAGGCACAAATCCATACAATGTCAGGTCCTGTTCCGATTATTGATGGTTTTGGGAATGCTGCAATTATTTTGCCAAATGGCACAATCCTGCATATTGAGAATGCGTTTCTAAGTATTCGATTAAAAAGAAATCTGCTTAGTTTCAAAGATGTACGTCGTAATGGGTACCATATTGAGACTATTTATGAGCAAGATAATGAATACATTGGCATTTCCTCTTATAAGATGGGCCTGAAGACCATCCATGAGAAGCTAAAAGCTTCTTCTATGGGTTTGTATTGTGTCATGATTAAAGTTGTTGAAACCTACGCTACCACATCTTGGAGATTGGTAAGCCCTGATCAGTTTGGACTGTGGCATGATCGCCTTGGTCATCTTGGCGCTTCAATGATACATAGGATAATTCAAAATACAAAAGGGCACCCTTTAAAGGATATAAATGTACTGTTGTCCAAAGATTATAATTGTGAAACTTGCTCACAAAGAAAGCTCATTATCAAACCTTCTATAACAAAGGTTAATTTTGAATCTCCTTTATTCTTGCAAAGAATTCAGGGTGATATTTGTGGACCAATACAACCACCAAGTGGACCATTTAGATATTTTGTGGTATTAGTCGACGCATCCTGTAGATGGTCCCATGTTTGCCTATTATCTACGCGCAATGTCGCATTTGCATGTTTACTTCGCAGATTATAAAGCTCCGGGCACAATTCCCTGATTATCCAATTAAGAGCATAAGGATGGATAATGCTAGTGAATTTACATCAAAGAGTTTTGATACATATTGTGCTTCACTCGGAATCGAGGTTGAGCACCCGGTTGCATATGTTCATACTCAAAATGGATTGGCAGAATCCTTGATTAAACGTATCCAAATCATTGCCCGCACTCTATTATTGAGAACGAATCTCAACGATACAGCATGGGGTCATGCAATTTTGCATGCGGCAGCTCTAATACGATTACGCTCCACTACTAGTATTTTACAATCTCCTCTTCAAATGGTTCTTGGTTATGAACCAGATATTTCACATCTACGCACATTTGATTGTGCAGTATAGGTGCTTGTAGCACCGCCAAAAAGGACGAAAATGGGTCCCCAACGCCGTTTGGGCATTTATGTTGGGTTTAATTCACCATCAATCATTAGGTTCTTGGAACCAACTACTAGTGATCTTTTTACGCCGGGTTTGCGGATTGTCATTTCGATGAAACTAGGTTTCCATCAATTGGGATACCTACAACTTCCATGACTGCAAAACAAAAACCGTTAAGGTTTTTCCTAGAATGAGAAAAATTTATCTCAATTAGACCCAATGACTCCTGAATGTGAAAACGAGGTGCAGCGCATAATCCATTTACGAGGCTATGGCCAATAGACTTCCGTCGCATTTAATGATGCTACTAAGGTAACGAAGTCTCATATTCCAGATGCAAATGCTCCAGTTAGGATAGTTGTTCCCGAAGAACAGGCTAAAATGGATCAAAATCCCCCGCACTTGAAGCGTGGCAGACCGATAGGATCAAAAGATACTGCTCCTCGAAAACGAAGGGGAAAAAATCAAGAATCCGCTCCAAAAGAGCCTGGCGTTGTGCTTGCTCTCAAAGAGCTTATTGCCCCTGAAGAGGCGCAAACCTATGAAAGGAGCACTAGCCCCGGGAATATTGAGAATTTCATTACATATTGTAATGAAATTTGAGATCGAAATAAAATCATCATTGATGATGCTTTTGCATTCTCAGTTGCTCATCAAATTATGGATGATGATTGTGAACCACAATCTATTATTGAATGTCGTCAAAGGCAAGATTAGCATAAGTGGGAAGAAGCAATTAAAGCTGAATTAGCTTCCCTAACTAAACGAGAGGTTTTTGGACCTGTAACTCGTATCCCCGATAATGTAAAGCCCGTTGGATATAAATAGGTATTTATCCGAAAACGAAATGAGAAAAACGAGGTTGTCAAGTATAAAGCCCGACTCGTTGCCCAAAGATTCTCCCAGAGACCTAGGATTGATTATAATGAGACATATTCACCCGTGATGGATATGATTACATTTCGTTTTCTCATTAGCCTAGCAATCTTTGAAAGATTGGAAATGCGTCTTATGGACGTTGTGACGACATATCTATATGGCTCATTAGACTCTGATATTTATATGAAAATTCGTGAGGGATTCAAAATGCCTGAAGCATGCACTCCCCGCAATTTATTCTCAATAAAATTGCAAAGATCCTTGTACAGGTGAAAGCAATCCGGTCGCATGTGGTATCAATGCCTAAGTGAGTATCTAATTAAAGAAAGGTACAAAAATAATCCAATCTGCCAATGCGTGTTTATTAAGAAATCGAAACCGGATTTGCTATTATAGCGAGTTTATGTCGACGATATAAATTTAATTGGAACTCCAGAAGAGTTAGTTGAAACTACTGAATATTTGAAAAGGGAGTTTGAAGTTAAAGATTTGGGTAAAACCAAACTTTGTCTTAGTCTAGAGCTTGAGCATAAAGCAAATGGAATAATCGTCCATCAATTAGTATATGTTGAAAGATTGCTTAAATGTTTCAATATGGATAAAGCTCACTCATTGAGCACCCCTATGGTTGTAAGGTCTCTGGATCCCCAAAAGGACCCATTTCATCCTAGAGAATCTGATGAAGAGATACTTAGTCCTGAAGTACCATATCTCAATGTACGAGACTAGATATCGCTTTTGCGGTAAATTTATTGGCACGTTTTAGTTCTGAGTCAACTCGGAGACATTGGAATGGAGTTAAACATATTTTCCGTTATCTCCGAGGAACCATAGATTTGGGATTATATTATTCCAATGATTCCACTAACTCTGGTTTAGTTGGATATGCTGACATTGGATATAGATCCGATCCACATAAGGCTCGCTCTCAAATCGGGTATTTATTTTGTTATAGCGGCACCGCTATTTCTTGGCGTTCTACGAAGCAATCGCTAGTAGCTACATCTTCTAACCACTCGAGATTATTTCTTTATATGAAGCTGGAAGAGAGTGTTTGGTTAAGATCCGTTATAACACATATTCATAATTCTTGTTACTTAATACCGGTTACAAATTCTCCCATTATAATTTATGAAGATAATGCTGCTTGTGTTGCACAAGTCAGGGGAGGATATATCAAAGGTGATAGGACCAAGCATATCTCGCCGAAATTTTTCTATACTCATGAACTCCAAGAAAGTCGACAAATTAATGTTAAACAGATTCGATCCATAAATAATCTTGCAGATCTTTTTACCAAATCATTACCAACATCAAGTTTTGAGAAATTAGTATATGGCATTGGTATAAGACGAGTTCATAAGATGTAAGATTAATTAGCCCCAGAAGTGGCTATATGGCTCAATTGAGGGGGAGATATTATGAACTATGCATTGCAGCATTGATATGCGGCTAGTTCACAAGATGCAATAATAATTAGTTCCAGGAGTGGCTATATATACATTGCACTCTTTTTTCTTTATGTCCGGTTTTTTCCCATAGGGTTTTTCCGGCTTAAAGTTTTTAACGAGGCAATTAATGCATCCATAAAAGGGAGATATCATAACATGTGTGCTCTGCACTCTTTTTCCCTTTTGTCCAGTTTTTATCCCACTGGGTTTTTCCGGCTTAAGGTTTTTAATGAGGCAGTATCATTCAATGCACATTTATAATGAATATGATGAATATTCAAGGGGGAGTGTTATGAAATACATGAATGGATATAATACATGAATGAATATTCATTATATTCATCTTATCCAATGTACTTATTATGGTACATTTGTATCAAATGTTCTAAGTACAGCTCCCTATACAATGAACGTTCGTCTCCCTTATCCCGTACATGTATCACTCGATACATTGATATTAATGATAAGTACATTCTTGTTTTCTTATAAATATGAGTTTAGTTTTGATGTACAATATACAATCACACAAAAACACGACAGTGAGATACTAGAAATAAAGCTCTCTCATCTTGCTACTATCTCTAGTGTTCACTTGCTTTCTCTTCTTAAATCTCTTATCTATTATATATTCGCCACGCGATATTTTACAACACTCTTTTCAAAAATGTTATGATGACGTACAATTGTGCAACGATGAAATCACTAATTTAAACTAAGCAAGCAATTCATTTGGGCCTCGTCGAGAGAGCCATCGGTTTTCGCTTAATAATTGGCTAACCTTTTGCTTAATTGATCATCGCCTTGAGGGGAGGGTTAAGGTGGGAAAGCAATGTTTCTCGACAGTAAAAGGAAAGAGGCCAAACAAGTGAGGGCACCCAACCAGTTGTCATACATTTATGAGGATTTAGGGAAAGGAAGTTGTCGTATTAAACACCGTCTCAGCTTCCCCCAACTATTCTCATTTAATCTCTATGTCTCTCTCAACTACCCTAATTAAACCAATCTTATGTATACTTATATGTTTGTGCTCTAGCAGTAGATGAAAGGACAAGGAGATAGACATCATTGATGGTGAATGGTCAAGTAAACAAACAGTAAAATGCAGAAAACCATTCATTTCTAGAAGAGGGACTCATCGCATTAAAGGCCATCTCAACTCCCACAACTACCCTCAATTACTCTTGTCCCTCCCTCTATCACAACGACCCTAATTAATGCAATCTTTCGTATATCTAGAGGGTTGTCCATGAGCAGTGAAAGAAAGGCCATAGAGACTTGGATTTTTCATGATGGTGATCGATCAAGGAACAATAAATTGTAAAAAAAAAATCATCCATTTCCATGTATGTACTTTTCATGGGTGATCTATTTCTATCACTGGATTGTCTATAAAACTATTATCGTTCTTTTCTTGATGGAGGCAACCGAAGTTTAGCAGCCCGTTATTATTTTTATTTTTGACCAGTGACGACGTGGGGCAATCTGCTCGCCATTCAACTTCCCAAGTGAAGCTCCATCCATACCCAACTCCTCTTTCTTCCCTGAGGTTTTTGAGTCATTCTTAAATTTTCAAATAGCTGGATAGCTAGTATTAAAACTCAACCGTTTATTGTAAACTTTTCCAGCAAAATGTTGCTGTTTTACGACGCTCCCCATCCTTCAAAAAAATTAAAAGTGTAAGAAAGATTAGGTTTTATAAATTATGAAAACCCACATAACTTCACTAGGTAGTAATTGTATGCTTTTGAAAATTTTTAAAATGGATTTGTGATAACTTAAATATTTGAAAAGTAAATGTTAAAAGTAAAGACTCGCAATAGACCCAAGCATTTAAGAGGAGGGGGGAAACTCCAATTGGAATGAAAGACTACCAAACAATGGTAGTGGGGACTCGGATTGTTTCCCATATCGGTTGTGTCGTGTAAAGAGTAGCATTATTCATAGAAGTAAACTCATATAAAATGTTTAATTTATTTAGAAGTTTTGATCTAACAATTCTGTATGAAGTTCCATCTAATGTAACAATTACAATCGACATTCTAATGTAACAATTTGCTAAATTATACTGTTACTTCTATATTTTAAATGGGGTTAATGCCAAGAAAAACCCCAAATTGATAACCTTATAACAAATTTAACCCAAATTGATTTTTTGACTATCAAAACTCCAAAATAATACGCCTATGATAAATTTATCCATCCATTATTTCCATAAATTTTACCATCAAATTACTAAATTTAATGATACGTGGCAGTTAATGAACATACCAGTTTTTGGTTTTACCCTCCATTTGTCACAAATGTACTAATTTGTTGTTTTTGTGATAGTAATCTAATTTAAGTGAGGGAAATTTGTCATAAATGTACAAATTTGGGATATTTTTTATAGTAAAAAAGTTAATTGGGATTAAATTTGTCACATGTATATTAATTTTGGATTTTTTTATGATAAATAAAACAGTTTGAGATAAATATTTTGCAGATATACCAATTTAGGATTTTTCTTAATATCGAACCTTTTATATATGATTTCATCGATTCACACAAGGAGCAAATTTAGGACTAGTACCTAATCAATGTTTGTCCATTAACAGTGGAGGGAAGGATGAAAGGATGGATTAGGACTAATTAATACATTAGCGGTGCATCAACGTCTGCCCATTAGCGGAGGAAAGGGTGGAATTGGTGATGGTGACTGGTCCACTAAAGGAACAATAATGTAGAAAATCATCCATTTCTATGCCCAAGGAATTGATTGGTGTTTAATTAAGGCTCTTCCTTAAATGTAGGACAATTGGCCGTGATTGGACTAATGCATTAGTCAAGGCTGGGATCATAAAATTTCTACTTCTCTATTTTTCTATTTTTCTGTTTCCTAGAACGGGTTTGAAATAGAAATCTGTTTGGTAACACAAGTTGATTTTTCTATTTCTGGAACCTAGAAATTGATTTGAAGAAAAAATCATAAGCTAAAATTTTTAATTTCTCAATTTCTGGCCATAAATTAATTTCTGTTTCATAAATTTTATCATGCGCACTCTAAATCAGGTGAAACTTTACAAAGAGCACTTAATTGTACTTTGCCTCGAAATATTAATTTTGTGCAATAAGTTGTTTTCTGATTGTGTAATTTTGCAACAATACTATTGAACTTTAATGAGAATGGAAGATTCTTTTAATATCTCCATATTGATCATGACAAAATCCTAACCTCCTATATTTCATAATTTTTCGAGTGAATTGATATTTTACACTTGTCAATTTTGTTTATCTAATTGTATCTTCTCCCTTCATCGTGAAATTCTATTTCCATGTGTTAAAAACTCCACGCTATTAAAGTAATTATATAAAGTAATATATGAGAGATATTTGGTTTCAACGTGTATCATTTGGGTCTCAAGTGAAAATCACATTACACAAAGAGTAAGATCATTTGGGCTCATGAGGACTGGGTTCATGCAATTAAAAGGACCATTTTTTCCCTTCAAAATTGGCTCCAATGGCAACAAGGAATGTCCTTCCTTCATGTGTGATAGATTTTCCTAAACAATGGTTATGGTCAAGGTCAATCGATCTTTTCTATTCTTCTTATTTTTACAATCGTTTGAGTCGAAATAGCTCGTTTTTTTTTCCAATTACTCATATTTTTTAAGTTGTAATGTCTTCTCGGTCTAGTTCATCTAGTGAAGCACAAATCAAGACAAAAGTTTTTGATTCTTTTACACATAAATCGTTTGAATATTATCAAGAAAGAGTAATGATACAACTATAAGAATTAACTTATAAAACTGATTTATAAATGTGATGTGAATAAGTTGGTCAGACTACCACATCGTTTGATCAATCATTTCCAAACGCATGATTCTTAATAGGATTCAATTAGCCAACAAATTTGAATCATATCATCTGTTTTTCAAAATGGTGATATGGCTATCTTATATGAGTATATCCATGGAAAGATCCCAAGCTTGATTCATTCATGGCATGTCTTCAAATTTGAATGCTTGCCTTGTATTATAGTTTGTTCTTAGCTTGAGTTTTCACTTTGTTTGCTTTATCCCTTATACCTGCATCTTCAAATTTCTTGAGAAGCTATGAGAAGGACCTCTCGAACTCGATGCTTCTCAAGGCTCCAGGCGGTTGAACCTAGACTATAGAATTAGAAAAGCGAAGCAATAATATCTTCGGGTTCATTCGTTTTCGCGCAAAATTGACAATTTCCGGAAAATATTTTCCCGAAGTCATTTTTAGGAAAATGACAATATTTTCTGGTGTTTAACTAAAACCTAAAAATGTTTTGAAAAATATTTTATGGTGTTCGGTAAGGAAAATATTTTCTAAGACTTCACCACATAGGCATACATCACTTACTGACCTATAAATCCATCAAATATGAACTTGCCTTTAAATCCAAGCAAACTTATTTCATATCTTTGTTTCCTTATTGTTATCAAACGTTCATCTACTCTAAAAAATGTTTGTATGAATTTTAAAAAGAAGCAAAAGAGAAAATAAGCAAAGTATGTACAGCTCTCATGAGATTCCTCCAGTTGAATGGTCTGTTCTTCCCTTGCGTCTTTTGTGTTCTAATAAACAAAAGAAAAAAGAAGCAAAGCATGTAGAGCTCTTTGTTTGTGCAATGTACAATTGCAGGGTAGAATAAATAAAGAAAAAAATAAGTAAGAGCGCAGAGCGTGAGCTTGAGATCAATGAACTCGAGGTTCGCCTGGCAATGACCGATGACTAGCAAAGAAAGAAGAAGATGGGAAAAAAATAAAAAAATTAAAAAAAAAATAAAAAAAATAAAAGAAAAAGGAAATTAAAAATATTTTGAATTAAAAAAGAAAAAGAAAATTAAAAAATAATTCAAACAAAAAAAGAAAAGAAAGAAAAAGAAATGAGAGGAGGAAGTGAGGATTTATAGAAGTGTGAGATAAGAGAAATCAAGTGAGGAAAATGTTTTCCAATTTTCAAAAGTGGAAAACATTTTCCCTTAATTTAGAAGACTTTTTTCCTTTCATGGAAAACATTTTCCCCAAGGAATTCATTTTCCGTGAAACGAATACCAGAAAATCCAGAAAATATTTTCCCGAAAATTATTTTTACGAAACAAACGGAGCCTTCTTGTATGTGGAAAGGGTATTGGGGATTCGCGGAGCATAACTCCATTGTTCATGTCCGCATCATAGTTTTAAATTATTGAGAAAATTCCTCTTTTCAAAATTGTTATGACGACGTACAATTGTGCAACAATGAAATCACTATTTTAAACTAAGCAAGCAATTCATTTGGACCTGGTCGAGAGAGCCGTCAATTTTTACTTCGTAATTGGCTGAGCTTTTGCTTAATTGATCATTGCCTTGGGAGGGTTGAAGCGGGCAAGCAATGTTCCTCGATGGTAAAATGAAAGAGGCCAAACGAGTTAGGGCACCCGGTCAGTTGTCATACATTTATGAGGATGCAGGAAAAAGAAGGTGTCACATTAAACACCGTCTCAGCTTCCCCTAATTATTCTCATTTAATCTTTGTGTCTCTCTCAACTACCTTGATTAAAGCAATCTTTTGTATACTTATATGTTTGTGCAGTAGCAGCGGACGAAAGGACAAGGCGATATACATCATTGATGGTGAATGGTCAAGTAAACGAACATAAAATGCAGAAAACCATTCATTTCTAGAAGAGGGACTCATCGCATTCAAGGCCATCTCAACTCCCACAACTATCCTCAATTACTCTTATATCCCTCTGTCACAACTACCCTAATTAATGCAATCTATCGTATATTTAGAGGGTTGTCCATCGGCAGCGAAAGAAAGGCCGTGGAGACTTGGATATTAGTGATGGTGACTGATCAAAGAACAGTAAATTGTTAAAAAAAAAAAAATCATCCATTTTCATTTGTGTACTTTTCGTAGGTGATCTATTTCTGTCGCTGGATTGTTTGTAAGATTATTATTGTTCTTTTCTGGATGGAGGCAACCGAAGTTTAGCAACCCTTTATTATTTTTTATTTTTGGCTAGTGACGACGTGGGGCAATCTGCTGGCCGTTCAACTCCATCGATACCGGACTCCTCTCTCTTCCCTGGGGTTTTTGAGTCATTCTTAAATTTTAAAATAGCGGGATAGCTAGTATTAAAACTCAACCGTTTATCGTAAAATTTTCCAGCAAAATGTTTCTGTTTTTCGACGCTCCCCATCCTTCAAAAAAATTAAGAGCGTAATAAATATTAGGTTTATGAATTATGCAAACTCACGTAGCTTCACTAGGTAGTAATTTTATGTTTTTGAAAATTTTTAAAACCGATTTGTGATAACTTAATTATTTGAAAAATAAATGTTAAAAGTAAAGACTCGCAATAGACCCAAGCATTTAAGAGAAAGGCAAAATTCCAATAAGGATCCAAAACGTCCTCGTTTTCTCAAATAAGAGTCCAAAGTGAAGTTTATTTCAAATAAGGGTTTGAAGTAGCCAAATTATTTCAAAAAGGGGCCTAGAGTGGAACTTATTTCAAATAAAAGTCTGAAGTAACCATATTAGTTTTAAAATGGGCATATTCTATCAGATCGAAGGGCATTTTTGTCTTTTAATATAATTTTTTTGTTTATTTATTTTTCTTTCCCCCCTTCCCTTTGCTGGCCAATGTGAAGGTTGCCTAAATCAAGCAAGGGCCATCCTCACTGGCATCGAGTGAGGGCGTTCCTTGCCAGATCTGGCGAGGGCAACCTTTGCCAACATCAAGCAAGGGCGTTCCTTGCAAGATCTGATGAGGGCAGCCCTTGCTTGAGGTAGGCGGCCTCCGTCGAGCATTGACGGTGATGGCCAAGGGAGGGAAGAGGAAGAAAAGAAAAAGAAAGAAAAGGAAAAGAAAAATCAAAAAGGAAAAAATCAAAAAAATTTAAAAATAGTTACTATTTTTTTGACCAAAATATCGTTTATCGATGACTAGGATAGTCACCAGCTAGCCAAAGGCTCTTGTTTAGGATGATTTGGCCACTTCGGGCCTTTATTTGAGACGATTTAGCCACTTTAGGTCTTTATTTGAAATAATATTAACTTCTAGTCCTTATTTGAGAAAACGAAGGCATTTCAAACCCTTATTTGAAATTTTTCCTAAGAGAAATGGGGTAACTCCAATTGGAATGAGAGACTACCTAACAATGGTAGTGGGGACTCGAATTGTTTCCCATATTGATTGTGTCATGTAAATAGTAGCATTATTCAAAAAAATAAACTCATATAAAATGTTTAATTTATTTGGAAGTTTTGATCTAACAATTCTATATGAAGTTCCATCTAATGTAACAATTACAATTGGCGTTCTAATCTAACAATTTGCTAAATTATACTTTTATTTCTATATTTTAAATAGGGTTAATGTAATGAAAAACCCCAAACTAATAAATTTATAACAAATTTAACCCAAACTAATTTTTTGACTATCAAAACTCCAAAACAAATTTACCCATTTGTTAGTTCTATAAATTTTATCCATCAAATCGATAAATTAGATTATGAGTAGTAGTTGATGAGCATACCGGTTTGGGTTTTACCATTCATTTAGTAATCTAATTTAAATTAAATTGATAGAGGGTAAATTTGTAATAAATGTATCAATTTAGGCATTTCTATAGTAAAAAGAATCAATTTGGGTTGAATTTGCCACGGATATATCAGTTTGAGGTTTTTTATGATAAAAAAAATTATTTTGAGATCAATATTTTGTAGACATACCAATTTAGGATTTTTCTTAGTATTGACCCTTTAAAATATGGTTTCATCAACTCATATAGGGAGCAAGTTTAGGACTAGTACCTACGATGGAGGGAAGGATGGATTAGGACTCATTAATACATTAGCGGTGTATCAACATCTGACCATTAGCAGAGGAAAGGATGGCATTTGTGATGGTGACTAGTCCAATAAAGGAACAATAATGTAGAAAATCATCCATTTCTATGCCCAAGAAGTTGATTGGCGTTTAATTAAGGCCTAGACTAGAGTTAGCTTCAAACCCAAAAAAAAAAAAAATTAAAGTTAAGGAGCTCCATAGTTTGTACCCATCTCCTCTTCTCTCCTCATAGTTTGGGTCTTTGCTAAAAAATACATTCGTTAAGATCTTCACTTAAGTATTATAACCTTCATTCGATCACTTGCTAATGGGAATGTTAGGGCTTGCTCCTATTTGTTGCTTTATACCGTTAACCCTTTTGTTTAAGTCAAACATTAGGGCTCGAGATTTGGTGATTTGGAACTTTAGCCTCTTGACCAAGCACCAACGCTGTTTATCTAAGAACAAACAATGTCATTTCATGTAGTTTTAGTCTATGTCACTCCATCTTCCTTACATGTAGGACAATTGGCAATGATTGGACAAACGCGTTAGTTAAATCAGGTGAAACTTTACAAAGAGTACTTAATTACACTTTTCCTCAAAGTGTCAATTCTGTTGAATGTGTTATTTATTGGTTGTGTAATTTTCCAGCGATACTAACGAACTTTGATGAGAGTGGAAGATTCTTTTATATATCTCCATATTGATCATGACAAAATCCTAACCTCGTATGTTTCATAATTTGTCGAGTCAATCAATTTTGCACTTGTTAATTTTGTTTGTCTAATTGTATCTTCTCCCTTCATCATGCAACTCTATTTCCACATATTAAAAAAACTCCCCGCCATTAAAGTAATTAGATAAAGTAGTACATGGGGGATATTTGGTTTCAACGCGTATCATTTGGGTGTCAAGTGAAAATCACATTACAGAGAGTAAGATAATTTGGGCTCATGAGGACCGGGTTCATGCAATTAAAAAACCATTTTTTCTCTTCAAAATTGGGTTCAATGGCAACAAGGAACATCCTTCCCTCATGCGTGCGGATTTTCCTAATCAATGGGTATGGTCAAGGTCAATCTGACCTTTCTATTCTTCTTATTTTTACAATTGTTTGACTCAAAAAAGCTCGTCTTTTTTTTTTTTTTTACCTTACCAAAAAAAAAAAAAAATAGATCGTCTTTTTCAATTACTCGTATTTTTAAGTTGTAATGTCGTCTCGGTCTAGTGCATCTGGTGAGGCACCAATCAAGACAAAAGTTTTTGATTCTTTTACACACAAATCATTTGAATTTTATCAAGAAAGAATAATGATACGACTATAAGAATTAATTTATAAATCTGATTTATAAAAGTGATGTGAGTAGGTTGGTTAGACTACCATAACATTTGATCAATCATTTCCAAAAGCATTATTCTTACTAGGATTCAATTAGCCAACAAATTTGAATTGGAGCATTTGTTTTTCAAATAGGTGATACAGTTATCTTATATACAAATATCCATGGAAAAATCCCAAGCTTGATCCATTCATGGCATGTCTTCAAATTTGAAAGCTTGCCTTGTATTATAGTTTGCTTTTTAGCTCCAGTTTTCACTTTGTTTGCTTTATCCCTATACCCGTGTCTTCAATTTTTTGAGAAGCTGTGAGAAGGATCTCTCGAACTCGATGCTTCTCGAGGCTCCAGGCGGTTGAACCTAGACAATAGAATTAGAAAAGCGAAGCAAAATATCTTCTCGATATGGAAAGGGTGTTGGGGATTCATGGAGCATTACTCCGTTGCCCATATCCACATAATAGTTTTAAAATATTGAGGAAACTCCTCTTTTCAAAAATGTTATGCTGACGTACAATTTTGCAACGATAAAATCACTAATTTAAACTAAGTATGCAATTCACTTGGGCCTCGTCAAGAGAGCCGTCAGTTTTCGCTTCATAATTGCCTGACCCTTTGCTGATCATTGCCTTGGGAGGGTTGAAGTGGGAAAGTAATGTTTCTCGACGGTAAAATGAAAGAGGGCACCCAGTCGGTTGTCATATATTTGTAAGGATGCAGGAAAAGGAAGTTGTTGCATTAAACACCGTCTTAGCTTCCCCCAACTATTCTCATTTAATCGCTATGTCTCTCTCAACGACCCTAATTAAAGAAATCTTATGTATACTTATATGTCCGTGTAGTAGCAGCGGACGAAAGGACAAGGAGATAGACATCATTAATGGTGAATGGTCAAGTAAACGAACAGTAAAATGCAAAAAAGCCATTCATTTCTAGAAGAGGGACTCATCGGAACGTTGTTATAGGAGGGATGATACCCATTGGTACCGGATTCAAAGGATTAGTGCGCATTAAGGGCCATCTCAGCTCCCACAACTACCCTCAATTACTCGTCTCTCCCTCTCTCACAACGACCCTAATTAATGCAATCTTTTGTATATCTAGAGGGCTGTCCATGAGCAGCGAAACAAAGGGCCGTGGAGACTTAGATATTAGTGATGGTGACTTATCAAAGAACAGTAAATTGTTTAAAAAAAAAAAATCGTCCATTTCCATGTATGTACTTTTCATGAGTGATCTATTTCTATCACTAGATTGTTTATAAGACTATTATCGTTCTTTTCTTGATGGAGGCAACCGAAGTTTATCCTTTCTTTCTGCACTTCAGTTTGACTATGTTGAGTTATTGTATAATGAAGAATTAATTCCAAAAAGTTTCTTGAGAAGCTGTGGAAAGAATATCTCAAGTTCAATGCTTCTCAAGTCTCCGGCCAGTTCAACCTAGAATATAGAACTAGAAAAGCGAAATAGTAACATCTTCTCCTTGTGGAAAGGGTGTCAGGGACTCCTAGAGCATTACTCCATTGGTCAATTCACCTCATTGTTTTCAAATATAAGGGAAACTCCACTTTTCGCTTAATATTATCTAACGAAATTGCTTTAGAGATATTATTATTACGTACAATTGTATAACAACGCAATCACTAAGTAATCGAGTCTTAAATTATTTCTAATTGAACCAATTTAGTCGTAAACCTTTGAGGGAAAATGTAATCCAGTCATTTTGACCAAGTCATACTTGATTTATTCGACATGACAGTGCAATCATCATAGACAATCTTACATATAATGCAGAGGTGTGACGTGGATTATTTCCAAAAAAAATGATGTCATTTTTATCGATTTTCATGATTTTTTTTATCATGTAATTACAGGTTGCATACGAGTTTGTTGCAAACCTACAAAAATCCACGTAGAGCTGGGCTTTGATATTTTAAATCTATCTTAATTGGGTTTTAAAATTTTAATTGACTCATATACAACCTGACGCACTAAAATTGAGTTGAAAAATGGATTTATAACCCATATTGCTACTTCTTTAAGAACTACGTCGTGAGTGTGGCCTATCATTGTCCGTTTGTTCTCTTTATTAATTACCATTTGTTATATTGATGCTAACACTGTATAAAGCACTCATTCCACGGGCGATGATATAAGTCGAGTCATTTTTATTATTTTGACAGCTGGTAATTGTATGTTTTTTATTTTCTATTTTGAAGCCCCACGATGCGCATGCAATTTAAATTTTAGAAAAAAAATCAAGCGAACAGACTGTATCCAATATTGTGACTACGTGGGCTTAGCTTTCGTTACTTCTATAATTTTCTCGCACCTAATCAATGTTCGTGCATTAGCGGTAACCGGTCAAGTGAAGGAAAAATAAAATGAAAAAAATAACCCATTTCTGTTAGTGTTAGTCATCGTCTACAAGTCCCCCATTCCATTCTTGTCTGTATTGGATGCTACCCAACTTATAAAGGAACTGACTGGTGTTTAGTTAAGGCTACCGAGCTCTTCCCTGCTTATATACATCGCTCTTGGACATTCCCTTCCACCATCCTTCTCTGCGCTCAAATCTCTTTGCCTTCTTCGTCTCTCATCGTTCTTGCTCTGTCTCGCCCTTTCTTCTCCTCGGCCCAACCTTTCTTCCTTCTCCTCTTCTTCTCCTCCTCCTTCATTATCTGCTTCTCGTTTTCATCGTTCTCTTTATCTGCCTCTCTGTTTTCTCGCTCTTTATTTCTCGGAGAAAAAATCAAAGAAAAATGTCGACCGAATGTGCCATTCCAATTGGATGGGATGTTTTGAAGTGCTTAGTCGCTCCCCTCAAGCGTGGATTCAGCTACGTCATGTCCTCCAAGAGCTACGCCGACAATCTTCGGAAGGAAGTCGGGAATCTGGAGTACGAGGCTGAGAGGGTCCGCAATGCCGCGGAAGTGGCCCGAAACAATCTACAGAGTATCCACAGATGGGTACCGGATTTTCTGTTAAGTGCTGAGACGGCCTTAGTAGAGGCGGGAGACCTGTTGGGCGAGCCCGAAAAGGCGAGCAAGACTTGCTGCCACGGGACTCTTCCCGACCCCTATTGTCGCTATCAGTTCAGCAGGAAGGCCAAGCACAAGACCGACGACATTAAGAATCTCATTCTAGAAAACAGTAACAAGGAGATCTCCTGCACCGGTCCCGCTCCTGGAAATGTCGCTGCTCTAATTCCAGCTGGGACAAAAGGCAAAGATGTCGTCCAGTCGACCACCACAGCGGCGTCTGCTTCTTCTGTCGACTTCGAATCCAGAGCTTTGATGATACGGAACATCATGGACGCTCTTGTGGATAACCGCTATAGCGTGGTCGGGGTTCACGGGATGGGCCGGGTCGGCAAGTCCACCCTTTTGGCGGATGCCGAGAAAAGAATAAGGGAAAAGAAGCTGTTTGATTGGGTTGCTAAGGCCGATGTGTCGGAAAATCCAGACATCAAAAGGATTCAAGGAGAGATTGCGCACGAGTTGGGCCTGGACTTCAAGAACGAGGAGTTTGTCAACGTGCGCGCGAAGCGTCTGTGCGAGAGGTTGGAAGCTGAGGGGAAGACAAAAAAGGTCCTCATAATATTGGACAACCTGTGGGAGCAGCTCGACTTGAAATCAGTCGGCATTCCTTGCGGACATAACAACAAAGTTATGGGGTGCAAGTTATTGCTGACGTCAAGAGATCAACGTGTTCTGCGAAGGGAAATGCACTGTGACAATGCCTTCGTCCTTTATGGGCTGGAAAACGAAGAGGCAAAAAGACTGTTTGAGACGGAGGTGGGAGGCAGAGTTCAACTTGAGTTAGAACCCTTGGTGAAGGAAGCACTCTCCATATGTGCAGGTTTGCCTTTCCTAATTCTCGCAATAGCGAAACTTTTTATAGACACTAGTTACTCTGAGTGTAAGGATGCTTTGAAACAAATCTGGAATGAAGAAACCGGTGAGGTGATAAATAAGACATTGCGAGTAAGTTATGATCGTATAAAACGCGAAGAGGCGAAGTCATTGTTACGACTTTGCGTTGCTTGTGGTGTCTCTAAGCCATCTCTTGAATACTTGGTGAGGTACGGCATGGGTTTGAGGTTATTTCGAGAAGCTAGCAGCATGGAAGAAGCTAGAGAAAGGTTGGGCTCACTGATCCATACTCTGAAAGCCTCCTCACTTTTGTTAGAAGATAAAGAAGATAAAGATGGTAATGGTTTCAAGATTCATGACTTGGTTCGTGGGTTTGTTACCTCGGTTGCTTCAAGGGATCACCCTCTTCTCATTTTGAAAGATGACAATAAGTTGTTAACAAAGTTGTCAAAGGATAAGCTCAAAAGTTATGAGGCAATATGCTTTCCTTATGTTAGCTTAGAGGAGCTTCCTGAAGAATTAGATTGCTCTGAATTGCAGATCTTTATGTTATTCACAAAAAATAATTCTCTTGAGGTCCCAGATTCATATTTCAACTCTATGAGAAATCTCATAGTCTTAAATCTTATCGGGATACATCTCAATCGTTCGCCTTCGCCATTTCAATTCTTGGAGAACTTATACACTCTATGTCTCGATCATTCTTCATTAGAAGATGTGGCCGTTCTTGGCAAGCTAAAAGGTTTACAAATTCTCAGCCTTATGAACTCCAAAATTCAGCGATTGTCGAAAGAAATTGGGCAATTGGTAGAGCTGAGGTTATTGGACTTGAATCATTGTTCAAATCTTCAGGTAATTGAACCAAGTGTGCTTGGAGGCTTAATCAAATTGGAGGAGTTGTACATGAAGGGTACTTTTATACAATGGAATGATGTGAACCAAACTCCACCAACTAATGCTAGTCTTATTGAGTTGAATAACATGAAGAATCTCCGAACTTTGCATCTATCCATTCTCGATCCAAGTGTGATCCCAAAGGATCTAAACGTCAAGAAATTAACCAAGTCCAAATTCATATTGGTAAAGTATGGCATTGGTTAAGTCACCAAGGATTGAACACATTGGAGCTCAAGTTGTATCCAAAAAGTGATATTTTTCGGAAAGGATACATACAAAGTATCTTAGACAAAACCGATGATCTTTTTTTAGAAGGATTGGATGGAATAGAGCAAAGTATTTGTGCATTATCCCAAAAAACTTTTCTAGAATTAAAGCATCTACATATCCTGAATAGTCCCTCCGTCCATTACATCCTCCATTCGCCATCCCATACAGATTTTAAGACGTTGGAGTCATTATTTCTATGGAATCTCACCAACTTGAAGAAGATATGCACCAACAATATCTCCTCCAAGTCCTTCAGTGCATTAAAAGTAGTACGAGTCACGCATTGTCACAAGATGGAAGTTCTATTTCCTCTTTCATCGGTGAGGGAACTTCCACAGCTAAAAGAGATCGAAGTTGTCGATTGCAAGTTAATGCAGGGAATTGTAGAAGCTGATGAGAGTGGCAAACTTGAGATGCGTAATATGCATGTATTGAAATTGCATTCTTTGCCACATATCAAGAACTTTTTCACTGCCAAGTCGGCTCCTTTAAGTAGTACATTAGATAACTTGATTGGCACTCAAATTGCATTCTTCAATGGACAACGGGTAACTTTCTATCAAAAGAATGTTAATTATTTATTAATTTTGTCTTCCTTCGCTTGTTAGAAGTAATGCGGATTGTGGTGCTTATCCAATTCGTTATTTTTAGTTTGTTTTCTTCTTGATTACTTTATCTGTGCATGCCTTCTCTGTAATTAGATAAAGCAATCTTCCGTTTCTCTTCAGTGCGTAGAAATCCTAATAATTGTATGAAATCCATGTAAATTAATTTGTGATAGATTTTGAGTTATATTCATAGGCTTTCATAAGCAAAATCGAAGGGAATTTTGGCACTAAAATAATTCCATTAGTAAAGTAATTTTTAATTTTTTGAAATGGATTTCAGTGAATTCACTTATCAAACTTTGTTATAATCCACAAAATATATAATATAGGCAACTCTCTTAAAAACCAACATGAGGAATGGAAAGGAGGACCTGGTTTTTAAATAAAAGCAACTATGCTAAACTGATTGACGCATGTCTCTTTTATATTGTGTTTAAATGAGCACTTAGTCATTGCATAGGTCTCATAATTGTAAGAATAGAGAATTTTGTGCATGTTCATGCATGCATGTATTATTTATAGATATATTAGTACTTATTTTTGGCATAACAAACACAATTCACAATTGGTGTTTGATATCTTGTTAATTTGGTTATTGATAGTGTTTTACTAACATTAAAGAGAGAAGTTAGTAAACAGAGGACAAACAATTGCCTAGTTAAGAAAAGCGCACAACTATTTTGTCCAACAAAAGTTGAGGCGGCTATTTCGTTGACTAGTGTATTTTCATAATGGCGATAAGCACTGAAGGCAATGGTGGGGCCCAAGACTCCTGCAATATGTTAATTTCCCCGTCAGTAGATGTCACGCCCCGACTCTCAGTCACGTGACCATCCTTCTAGCTTGGTCGCTTTTATTATGCGATATCCCTAGGACTACATATCGCCGACCCTGTCCTTTTTAATAGCACATGCTGAAGCAGTTATAAAAATCCCCAGACAATAAAGCAATGGGATATACAAGTAGAACTAAAAACCTGAACATGAAAACCACATCCTTATGTACATATAAACACTTCAGGTCTAACATCTATTCACATACACACAAGGTTTGACAAGACAGGACGGGATCTCAATCCTCATCCGGGTCGTACTCGGGGTTATCCTCGGGGTCCTCCTCCACGTACTCCTCTTCAAGTTCCTCAACAGGGATCTCCTCATCAGATTCATGCTCCTTAGGCTCCTCATCCAGGTCCTGAAATGGTTATTCAATAACCACTGAGACAACGTCTCAGCAAGTTCTACCTCCTAAGACCCGATTAGTAAACTAATACACCTTAGGGCTGCCTATGCACAACATGAGTCAGAGGACTTACCTTGGCCTCAGATTTCATCTGCATATTAGCACAAATCAAATAGGCACCCAAGTAATAACATCATAGATCGAAGCATCGATCTAATCGACTTAATCGATTACACGCCAACAAGACCACTCACGGTCATTTCCATTCAATCAATCAGTTCGCAACATCAAATCAAGGCAGTGATCAATCACATTGAATCACACTCAGATCGAATCATCGATCAATCGACCTAGTCGATTACAAGTCAGTCGAATCATTTCTAGGTCATTCACTCCATCCCACATAACCTCTAATAGTACACTTAGTCACAGAGCTCCATCAATGCTCTCAGGCATTGTTTTCGCCAAGGTGACATAAGTAACAGACGGTCTACGTGCGTTCTTTAAGGCGCCATTTTCGCACAGTGATATTCCTCATCACCGAACCACGCCCGTCATAGGTCACAAATCACTGATAGTCTACGTGCGTTCTTTAAGGCGCCGTTTTCGCACAGTGATGTCTTTCATCACCGAACCACGCCTGTCATGATTCATAGGTAGTCTACGTGCGTTCTTTAAGGCGCCGTTTTCGCGGTCACAAATCACTGATAGTCTACGTGCGTTCTTTAAGGCGCCGTTTTCGCACAGTGATGTCTTTCATCACCGAACCACGCCTGTCATGATTCATAGGTAGTCTACGTGCGTTCTTTAAGGCGCCGTTTTCGCATAGTGATATCCTTAATCACCGAACCACGCCTACCATAAGTCATAGACAGTCTACGTGCGTTCTTTAAGGCACCGTTTTTGCACAGTGATGTACTTTATCACCGAACCACGCTTGTCTATACTTCGTACTTGATCGGTCGCAGCCAATAGAATTCTCAATTAGCTCTCATCGCTCTCTCCACTTACAGCTCAACAAGGCATTACAATTGTTAACTAGCCATACTCGGCCATCTACCAATCAATAATTCAATTTCACTCAATTTCAATCAATTTAGGGTAAATCCCTAAAATATCACAATTTATTTAATTTCATACAACGTAGAGCTCAAATAAATAAACGGACTGCGCCACGACAATCAGCACGAAATTCCGGTCGACGGTCACCTCAGCATTAATTTCCGGAAAATAATTTAATAATTAATTAATTTCGAAAATTAATTATTAAATATTAAAATTCAATTTAGCTCAAGATAAAGCCCAATTAAATAAACGGACTTCACCATGATCGTCAACATAATATCCGGTCATTGGCCATCAAGTTGAATTTTCGGAAAATAAATAAATAATTAATTAATTTAATTCCGAAAAATAAATAAATAAACACAATAATTCCAATTTAGCATCATATGAAGCTCAATTAAATAAGCGGTTTGCGCCACCATCATCAGTATAAAATCCCGGTCACTGGCCATCCCAGTTGAATTTCCGGAAAATAAATAATAAAATAATTAATTTCAAAAATTACTATTTAATTCCTAAAAATTCCAATTAGGCCCGAATCACTTAATTAACACCCAATAAGAGAGGAAAAATCCCAAGAAGCATCAATAAATACTACAAGCAATTCTCTATCTAATTACACTAATCACATAACTAATATGCAAAGCAATTAACTAATAATCACTAATCAATTCTAATCTAACAACCTAATTACACTTAATTAACACTAATCAACCTTTAAGCGTAATTAGCAAATTAAGAAGGCATTAGTGAGTAAAACTCACTCAAAACGACGGGCTCGACGCGAGGATCGACTTTCCCCAAAGCGGGCCGAGCATCCGGGCTCGGGAAGGCGGCCAAAACGGGTCAAAACCCTCTGCGATACCCATTTTCTGGCTTCTCTGTGCGCGGCTGGAAGGGGCGGTTCCGGGGCTGATTAGAGCCGGACAAGGCCGGTGGAGGGCGAGGGGACTCCGGTGAGGTCGGACGGTGGCCGGAGGAGGTCGGGCGGTGGCCGGAGGCGGCTGAACGGGACTGAACAGAGGCAAAACAGAGGCTGGACAGCAGCTCTGGACGTTGACCAAGCCAGGGACGACGCGGCTGAAGGCGGAGACGCGAGGGCGGCGCTTGGCGGCGACTTCCGCTCCGGTTGCTTGCTGCGGCGGCGATGGGACTTACTGCTTCGGTTTGCTCTGATCTTCGCACAGCAAGGGCACCAAACAACCGAAAGAGGACAGAGGAGAGAGGCAGAGGTGTGCGCAAGTGGGGTGAAGCAGCGACGGCGGCAGCGTTCCGGCACGACGGCGACGGTAGCTCCAGCGTGGCCGCGGCTCCTTCAACGCTGCTGGCCGCTGATTCCGCTTCTGAAATTTTTCGAACCAGCCGAGAAGGAGAAGAAGAAGATGGAGGTTCCGTCGATGGGGGAGAGGGGAAACCAGTTTTCTTCTCTCTCTCTCTCTCTGGCCCCACCAATCCAGCTGTCTTCCACTCCATTTTCCTTGCCAAAAATGCCCCTTCTAGAAGCTTTAAGGTAATTTAAAATTTTGGTTCTATGGGCATACGAATTTTGAAACAATTGACTTCCATTAATCACTTGATTTACTTTAAATCCATCTCAATTGGCCTCAATGTTTCCATTAAATATTCTCCTCATCCAATAGCTCATCTCGCATCTCAATTTTGTATCCTATTTTAATCCCCGACTCCAATTACATAGAAATGACCTGATTAACTCAATTTAAATTAATACCGAATATTTTGGATGTCACAGTAGAGGGTCCTGGATATATTTGTTGCGGGTCCCACAAGGCTGTGTGTGTGAGCCTTTACCTCTTCGCTTTTTCTTAATTGCCGTAGTGTTTGGGGCTTTTAACTTTCGCCATTGTTCTCATTGGACACAGACCATGGATATTAGTTGAACTTTTTGGGGCCGAAATTTGAGGTCGAAAGTGTTGTTGCGTTTGCTTTATTACATAGAGAGAGATTACTAATGCTCCACTCGCTAAACCATTTCCAAAGGACTTTGGATGGAATAAAACTAGCTCACTCATCAAATTAAGCTCAGCATTACAAGTTTTTTTAACGAAGGAAAGATTGGCAATTAGAAATGACATTAGTGTGGAGATTTTTTTACTCCGTTTTTCTGTTTTATTCCTTTTTTTTTCCTTTAGTGCAATTTAATAATCCCCCTCTCCACTTGGCAATCATCTATATTTACTCTTTGAAAGGTCATCAATTCGAGATTTAAGTTAATCACCAATTCCATGAGCAAATTTCACAGGTTGCCTTTCAGATATTGGAGACATTAGAACTCATTGGCTTGGATAGCCTCGAGTTTATATTTTTCCCATCCATGGTTAAATCTCTCACACAACTTAAAAAACTGACCATATCGGATTGTAAGAAGACGAAGGCGATCATTATGGAGGAAGAAGGAATGGGAATGGAAACATCAGAAATTTTGGCATTCCCGATGTTAACTGATTTACACTTAGAACAATTGAAAAGTTTGATGTGCTTCTCTCATGGAAAGTGTAAGATTGATTTTTATTTTTATTTTTATCATTGAAGATTGCCTTGTAGGTATATTCATCTTTGCAATACAAATGGTGATATTCTTTTCATCCAATGAAAAACCAATTACAGGTGCACGAGAAAGTCGAAGTCAAGATTGTGTCACATCACGTGCCCTTTGTACTCTTCAATCAAGAGGTACGTGATTAATATTATGTTAAAATATTAAATACACTGGAGATAAGGATGGCCAAGATAAAAACTAAGTTACTTATAATGTATATTTTGGTTAAAATATTTTTATAGAAAATAAGTGTTGTACAAGCATAAATGTTCAGAGTTGCTAACATGTATGAGTTGCAATTTCTTACTTTCAATTTCTCTACAAATAATTTCCATAAATATGGTTGAACATCTCTTATCGTACCTGCACAAAGCATGAATGGGTAATACGACTCTCGAATAGGATCTCTAAAAGCTTTCCGATGTTCCAAAAAAACTTAAAACTATCATCAGCCTCACATGAATGGCATAGACATTGCACGCATGTACATTGAAAGAAATTGAAAAAACAATTGAGAGGAAAGTGAGCAGCAAATTTCAAGTGGCCGGAGATGAAGGGCCTTTAATACGCTCACTTGACATCATTTGCACTTGCAAGATCTCATTTAGTTCCCTAATCGAAGGAAGCTTTGCTCTCTCTCTTAATTGCACCAGTAAAAGGAATCTAGGCACTCTCCGTCCCCTAACTGAGCAAGATATCTAGGGTCTAGGGCTTCAAAAATCACCCTGTTTAGTTTTCACATGAACTACAAGGCCATTCTTATGAAACTCTTGCTAAAGAAATAAAATACAATTTGCATATCAGATATTTTAGTTGAGTCATATGTCTTGTCGAGTGGATAGCGAAAGAATGTTTCAAAGGAAAATGAAATAGAGTGATTTACAAGCGAGTCCACTTTGATTAAACTAAAAGCAATATAGGCCGTTTACCTAAAATGTTGTTTATGCACCCAAAGAGGTTGTGGAAACAGGCCCTCCCACAAAATAAATATGTCGACTTTCTTGAATAATTTTAATTCCTAGAATGGGATATTCAGGAAAACCTTCAATTATTTGACTTGGGTATAAGTATGATCTATCCTTGGTATTTAACTATTAGATCCTTCAGCATGGATAAAAATCATTGAATTTTAAAAGGAAAATTCAATCGATTAAGTATATTTAGCTCTTTCAAGTGGGGAATGATGTAAGTGAGATTTGTTCCTTTGGCCCAAGCAACTCCTTTTTTAATGGCTTTCTCTTAGCCTCACTCTTTAATTGCTTTGGAGTGATATAATACTGATTTGAGGCATTTGGTATCGGAAAAAATTACACGCCCTACTGCATTGCACCTTTTGATGGATGATTGGTTGGGTTTTTAATCCCAATCTCTCCATCATTTTCTTTCTAATTGCTAATATTCTTCCTTGAGCGATCCACTGCAATTTTCTTTTACTACATCAATTTCGTAACTTCTAACGTTGATCACCCTTTTGACATGGTTCTTGTTTCTTTAAATCAATTCTTCCTTGTCTGTAAGTGATTTAAAGGTACGATCCAATATTATTTGTTTTGCTTTGATGGTGAATATTTAAAGTGATGGTTAAACCAAGCATCTCATACAAGTTGCTTTTACAAGCGAAGATATAAACTGTACAACTCTCCTTGAATCCATAGACATATTGCAACATTGAAACATCATATGTTCTTCGAGTATTGATTGAACATTCTTGTCAATGTTTGATGTAACAAATGCATACTCATTGATCCTCTTAAAAAAGAGGCTAATTCCATCATTTAGCTCTCTTTTAAGTACCACAAAGATAATAAAAAAAACAAAACATGTGGTATGTGGTGTGATCTTACCATGGCACAAGTGTGTTGTCTAATTTGAACCCTATAAGAGTGCTAATCTTATGCTAACAAAGAAAATATGGGACATTATTGTTAACATTAACGATTGAAATTAATGCAATTGTGACTGTAATTGATGCAGAAGTTATTTTCACAAGGGATATATCTTTAGAAATGTGAAATTAAGGAGTTAATCAAGTTCAAATATACATACAAGTCAAATATAAAAGATCAACGATAATGTTTGTTTCATGAGGACACATTTCTTTCCATTGAATCACATGAGACTTGACATTTTAAAATGTAGTTATTGTGCTCGATATGCAGGATTCAAGATATATTCAACATCTGCAAACTCTAGATGTGTCACATTGTGATGGGTTATCAAAAATGTTCACACCGACAATTGCTAAAAATTTGGTGGCACTCACAAAATTGAAGATAAGTAATTGTAGAATATTGACAGAAGTCATTAATGATGAGAAAGGTGGGGAGGGGCATGTGGTGGCTTTCAACCGATTGAACTATATGGAGCTTGATGGGTTGACAAGGTTGAGAAGTTTCAGCTCAAGTGGATACACTTTGATGTTCCCGCTCTTGGAAGATATCATCGTGACTAGGTGTCCCAACATGAAGTTTTTCTCTCAAGGACCAATAGAGACATCAAAGTTAAAGAGAGTTCAAGTAACTTAATAATGGAAACCTCAACATCACCATCCAAATACATGGAAACCTCAACATCACCATCCAAAATATGTTTGAAGAAATGGTATGCACTAGTTATCAAATTCCATGTATTTGGATGGTTTTGACCGTTAACTTAATAATCGTTTTTTGCTAGCTAGAAGTTTACGCTTAACAATGCATTTTTTTTTTTTTGACAGGGAACGTTTGCTGGAGTAGAGAAAATGCTGCTATCTGACTTCCCCTTGCTGATTGGAAAATGGCACAGCGAACTTAATCCCATCAAGTCGTATTGGCAATTAAAATCAATGGTGGTAGATAAATGTCCATCATTTATTAATGCTACTCCATCCAGATTGATGCTTGTCCTAGACAATCTAGACTATTTGCAAGTGCGCGACTGCGAGTTGCTTGAAGAAATATTTGATTTGGAAGGGCTGGAGGTTGTGGAAAGCACTCGAATACTACCTCGGCTACAGGAATTGGACTTAGTCAATCTACCAAAATTAGGGTGACTGTGGAACATAGATCTTCAAGAATCAATATGCTTCGATTCTCTAGCTACTCTCATCCTTTACAATTGCGGTAACTTGGGACATGCTTTTACTTCATCAATGGCTCAGTGCCTTGCCAATCTTTGGTGGATGGAAATAAAGAAGTGTGGTCAAATGGAAGAAGTGATCGTAGAAGAAGAAGGGCAGAGAAGCGCAGTGGAGAAGATTACATTCCCGAAGCTTTTGGCGATGAAATTGGAATGGTTGCCCAATTTGACTTGTTTCCTTTCGGGAAAAAATCATATGCTAGAATGCCCCAAATTAGAAGTGATGATAATTGCCCATTGCCCTAAGATGGAAAGTTTGATTAGGCAATCTCATATGGAGGATGACCACGGCACCCCTTCATTTTTCACTTCCCAGGTCAGTCTTTCAAACAAGTGCATCTTTGGTGTTTCATTTTTCACTTCCCAAGTCGCCCCTTCATATTTATTTGTGTGGAAGCAAACTAGTGTCGTTCTATTAAACATGAAGAAAAGGGAAAAAGAAAACTTTATAATCGTAAAAGCCAATTTCACAAATTGCTTAACTATTACAGCTCATTATACCATAATCAATGGAGCCAACTTTTTTATTTCTTAATAATCACCGATGCTTGAGCTAAGTCTTGATAAAAAAAAAAATTAAAAAAAAGGTCAATATGCCTGAAGTGGTTCGCCTTCCTTGTTCGTAAATCATATTTGAATCACTATGCTCCAACAACCTATCAAATTATGCACCTATATTGTACAATAAATATTAACTTTGGATTACATATTGAGTGATAATTAGTGTGATACCGCGCACAATCTATATTTGGCAAAAAAAAATGCATATTACTTTTTCCAGAAAAAAGAAACGGCTAAAAAAGGAAAAAAAAAATGAAAGAGAAAAAAGGACAGCTGGATAATAAATAGTAGCAATTCCAAGGGCGGTTGCCAACATTGCAAGTCTTATTTCATAACTAGATGACAATATTTAGTCAATGTCCTAGCTAAAATAAAAATTTTAAAAATCAGAATAAATTATCCAACCAACAACACCACCGAAGGGAAAATATTAGGTGCATTAAATACATTGCGTAGGATTCGTATTGAATCATCCGCAGACTGACACGTGGCAACGCCGGACCCACTTGTCAATTGAGCCATTAAAATTTTAGCTCCCCCTTTCTCTTCAATAACGGCCTATCATTGGAAAGCTCTGCTCTCCTCTTCCTATTATGGTTCTGCTCCCTCTCTCTTTCCTCGACGAAGGTGCATCTCTATACGTGAACCACACCACCAGTTGCTATGCACTCACTGGACAGAGGAAAAAAAAAACAGAAAAAGGAAAAATTAGACAAAGTCTATTTGGCGTTTTAGACTTCTCCCCCCTTAAGAATTGTTCTCTCTCAGCCGTTTCGGTTCACCTTGATCCTCCTTTTTGCAACGAGGAAAAAAAAAAGTGAACCAAATCTACAGAGTCAAGTAATAGTAACTCTTCTTTCTTCCCCTCACCCCCCTTCCTCTACTTTCTTTCTTTGGGGCGATTGATTGGGTGGTCCGTCCAATGGTTGAATCGGAAGCTTCGGAATCGCTTCTCTGAAGCTCGCCTCCTCTCTGTGTGCATGCTTCCATAGGTTCCAAATGATTACGCGAGCCGGAGCTTGTTGGTTATGGTGGGTCGAAGTGGATCTCCGATGCGCAAGCGATTTCGGCGTCGATTCCATCGGGGCGTTGATTCCAGCAAAGAAAAATTAAAAAATCTTATCTTCAGCCCTCTCTTCCTCCTCCTTCGTCCACAGCTGCCCGACCTCCGCCCCTCCTCCGCTGTCACCAACGGCGGAGTCACCGGCGCCTTGATTAGGCTGACCCCCACTATGTCCAAGCCGAGCATGGCCGTCTTCCTCTGTTTCATCCGTCTCATCCTTCCACAGATCTCGAAATTTGGCCGTCCATATTGACGGAGTTGCAGATCTAGAAGTTGACCACCGTCGCTCGCAGCCATGGATGAGCCGTTGTCGCTGAAGCCATGGCTGCAGATCTGGAAGTCCCGTCGCGAGCAACAACGGCTTATGGACTGCCATTGTCTCCTCCGTCGTCACCCACAATTGGCTTGTGGTCGGTCCCGTCCATGGCCGAGCCACCCCTCCATTGTCACAGTTGCTCGTGGTCGTTGCCCATCTAGATCTGGACTGGAGTCGTGCCTCCAGATCTGGTATCGTCCATGGACGCAAGCCTAACTCGTCCATGGCTCATGAGGAAGCTCCTCCACAGATTTGGCGACCGCAGCTTGTCCATGGCCATGAGCCTTGACGGCAAAGTTTGAGATCCAGACAGCCATGGACTGCGAGATCAAACAGCGAAAGGAAAAACAGAGGAATAGATGTCAGGGAAGAGTGGCCATGGACGAGACGGCCGGAGCTTGAACGCTGCCATGGACGAGACGGCGTCATGAACGGGCAGACCACAAAGACGACGGAGAGGGTTGGACGCCCGGCAATGGTCGACTTGGATGCAGCGGCAACTCCGCCGGTGGCGACGGCGGAGGGAGGCGGCAAGTTGGGTTCAGTATGGCCGGAAATGGAGGAGAAAGCGTAGATGGAGGAAGGAAGTGAGGTGGATTGAGATTTTTTATATTAAGTCATCTGACCAAAAAAAAAAAAAAACCCCAATATTTAGTCAATGTCGTAGATACATAAAAAATTAAAAATAATAGGAATCAATCATCGAGTAAACACTTCCGTTCTGTCTCATGAAGTTCTCCTCATGTGAATACTGAAGGCAATAAATAACGACCTCCTCCGGTACTTCTTTTTTGGGTCGAATCCTAAGGCTCTTGAAAATGCGCGATATTGGCCCAAATACGATTTTTTGGCCTTTTCTATTATAGATTCCATGCAAGTTTCGGTTATTGCTTCTTTTTTTCCGTGACAGAGGAAATGCTAGTGTTTTTCCTTATTCTAATACTTTTGCGTAATTCTTTCTATTGTTGCCTGCAAGTAGAATGTTTAATCATGGGGAGTATCTATACATTTGTTTACTTTTTTATCGCAAGAGTTATCGCTAATTATTTATTTACTTCTAATGCCATTTGCATGTATAAGTTGTCATGTAATAATAAGTATCCCCATATTTTGAAGATATTTCAAAATGTCATTATAACATTGAATCAAGAATACAAATAAATTTGGGGAATTTAATTTTTGTGTCAAGTACGAGCTATCTATAATAATAGGTTTCTCCCACATTGCTAGATAATTTCAAATACTCATCAAAATACTCAATTAAGAATATTAGTAGATTAAGGGAAGTGTGAAAAGTCATTTTGTTTTTTTGGCTGGGACTAGTCATGGTTGCGTTAATTTTATTGTAACCAAAATATCAATACTTTGCTTCTTAGTGGACGATTTGTTAGAGGTCATAACACGGTAGAAAAAAAAAACATGGTTGATTTTCTCCAAACAAACATATTGTGGTCATCCACTTCTTCTTCTTCTTCCTTTTAACTATTCTTTTTGCCGCCAACACCCGAACAAAACTCCAAAATCCTCAAGATAAGGACATCAATCAAGGATAAGAAATTGGTTACCACTTTTTGCAAGTAGTTGGACCACTGGCCCACAGCAAGATTCTATCACAAAAATGAATAAATAATATTTCAAGCAAAGTTATTAATGGTCCAATGTAGAACTAGTAAGTTGACCCAACTTGTTTTTATATAAAATCATAATATATGTTAATTATTCCAATCATTATATTGCCCGTGCCTATTACATATTAATTTTCTTTCAATACAAAAATTTTTCTGCACGTAATAAAGAAAAACCTTGTAAACAATTGAAGTTATTATTATTTTTTATCAGTTCGCCATCTAATTTGCATGACGCTTCTCATTAGTGAATTTTATTAATTGAAGATTAATACATAATGTTCGCAATTGGTATTAGTGTTGAATAAGTAGTGGTGCTCATAGTAAAGAGAGGAAATAATCTCTGTCACAGGAAGACACATTTGAATAGTGTCAGACTCGAGTTGCCAATCAATTGTAAGTGAAGATGCACAAATCTCACCTGTGCTCCCATTCCGTGGCTTATTGATCCCAGCCATTGATCTATTTAATAACATTATTTATGGAATTTATCACTCAATGCAACAATAATTGATGATGATTGAAGCACCATAAAAGCAAACAAGCATCACTGTGCAAGATTTCTTACCTCCGTACAGATAAACATCAATGTCCATGCTGCCGATTCACTTTTGCTAATAATTTTTGGATTATTCTAAATCTACTAGAGATAAAAATGGGTAGTTGAAAGAACCTTGATGCGACCGGTACTGTTCACCTTCTTTCTCTCTAGCTGATGCGGCCGAGTCGCTTCACTGGAGTTCGTTTTTTGCTGATTCCGGCCAATCTGGCCGTCCGGTGACGCTCATTTTCGGAGAGGAGCTGCGCCTGGACCTAACCTGAGTTCCCTCCGATCGGTTTTCCCCGGTATGTCTTCTGAAATCTGGAATTGCGATCTGAACTTCTAGGGTTTGGTTTGTGCGAGCTGCTGCGCTCGAATGGCTTCTTCATCCGCTTCTCATGCGAGCATCCTCGGCAAGGGTCCTTCTTCAGACCCAATCGATGCCTCTATCCCCCTCCCTCTCGTCCATCCCCAGCTCGATTTCCCTCGGGCACTAGGGGGGCTCGGGGTCGCTCCCGAAGCAGAGGGCGAAGCAGAGCAAGGAAAGCTCGCTCACGCCTAGGCTTCGGCCCTCATCACTCTGTTGTTGGCGAAATGCCCGCTCCTCCATCGGACAAGGGTCCGAAGAATAGCACCAATGCGGGGAAGAAATTGAGTGATGTTCATCCTCTTCCCCCCCGCCCGCCCGGGTATGCGTGATGTTGTGCGAGCCGGTCTATCCACTGTTGTTGCAAAACCGTTGATAACCCACAAAGCCTCTCCATCGATTGATGTTCCTCCCCCTGCTCAATCATGGGCTGCAGTTACTCGTTCAGCTACTAAGGGGTATAAATTGTCTTATTACCCGCCTGCTGTTGTGGATAATGTATTTATGCCGCAAATTACACCTGAGATTATGTAGGCTGCTCATCCTAAATGGGAGGATTGTTTAGTTGGATACTATATCGGAAAGAGACTGCCTTATCAATTGACGCAAGACACCCTTAAGCACATTTGGGGGGAGGAGTTAGTTGAGGTAATTGCAGCTGATATGGGTTTTTACTACCTGCGTATTCCGAATGAGGAGTTCAGGAAGAAAATTCTCGAAGGTGGGCCAATTATGGTAGCAAAAATCCAACTTATTCTCCATCAATGGCATCCCAAGATGGAACTCAAGAAGGATTGTCATAACTCTGTGCCTATATGGATCCGTTTAAGGAATGTTCCAGTTGTATGTTGGTCTGCACCTGGTTTGAGCACTCTTGCTAGTGCTCTTGGTAAGCCATTATTTGTTGACAGCAGAACAGAACAAATGGCTATGGTTGCCTTTGCTCGTATATGTGTGGAGATTGATGCTTCAAGCTCTTTTCCTGAAGTCATTAAGTTCTCCCTTGATGGTGAGAGTCGCTCTATAGATGTTCATTATGAATGGGTGCCAACTATCTGCCCCTCTTGTTGCACCTTTGGGCACAGATGTGCTGTGCCTGGTGAACTTAAGTCGAAGTCTGGCTATGCAGATGCTAATCCAACCTCGGTTCGTCCAGAAAACGAGTGGAGGGAAGTGCGGGGGAAGCGTAACAACAGACCCCTGTTTCAACCAGAAAACCCCCCTCCCTCAACTAGCATTATGGTTCCCCCTCAGTCAGAAGGTAGTAAACATTCTGCAAATCAGCAGATAGAGCCTGAAATGGCAAATCCGGTACCTACGAATGAGGTAAATCTCCCCCCTCCATCCGTTGAATTAATGCCTGATATCCCTCTCGCCCCTCGTCTGGCGATTCAAGGTCAAGATTCAGGGAAATCCTCTTCGGATTCATCATCTTCAGATGAAGAAGGGGTGGATGAAACTACTTCGGGTAAGAGCGACTTGGAATCACCGCTTGTGGTAGCTTCATCTATTCTGGAGGAGACTATCCCTCTCCCACCTCTCCCAGATCCTTTGATAGATGTTCCTGTTCGCCTGAAAGGACCTCTTCGATATGCATCTGCTGATGCGAGTATACCACCTAGCCCAAAGCCGGTGCTCTCCTCGGTTAGAAAACGAGGAGGAAGGAAGAAATAACCCTTCCTATCTTTTGTGTCCTATGTTTTTTGGAGTTTGGAATATTAGGGGTCTCGGTCTCCCCCTTAAGCAAGCTGAAATTAGGCATTTTGTGAGAACCAACAACCTTAGTTGTGTGGGCATTTTAGAGACCAAAATCTCTCCCGCGCTTTTTCTACTATTTCTGCGACCCTTATTCCGGGTTGGCGGTGGTGTTCCAACTATACTCATTCGAATAGGGGAGAGTATGGGTGGGTTGGAATCCCAATAATGCCGCTTTTGATATCTCGATTGTTCGGCTCGGGCTATTCATGGTCGGTTGCTTTGTCTCAATAGCTGGCTCTTTCAATCTTTACGTTATTTATGCGGAACATTCCTTCGTTTTGAGAAGACCCCTCTGGAATGAGCTTATGCGCCTTAGTCTAGTGCTCTCGGATTCGCCATGGATTATCGCTGGAGATTTCAACACAATTCGGGATGCATCGGATAGAGCCGACTCTTCTAACTATTGGATCCCCTCGTTCAATGACTTTGGAGAGTGTCTTGCTGAAGCTGGATTGGAAGATCTGAGATATGTGGGAAATAGATTCACGTGGGCAACATCTTCGGGTTTGAACCGCAGGGTTAGGAAAATCGATAGAGTTTTGATCAACTCAGCCTGGAATTCGATGTTTTCGTTCTCGGAAGCATCCTTTTTGGCCCAAGGGGTGTCGGATCATTGCCCAATGGTTGTTAGGATCATGCCTGTTCCCAATACCCGCAAGCCGTTCAAGTTCTTCAACTTTTGGATGAGCCATCCCTCCTTCTTTGACATGGTCTCGCAAACTTGGAATTCTGAATTTCCTGGTACGTCTATGTATTCCCTATGCTGTAAGCTTCGTGCGCTCAAATGCAAGCTTAAGCATCTAAATAGGATGGCCTATGCGGACATAACTATGAGAACTGATGAAGCTAGAGCCCAACTCTCTTTGGCTCAAGAAGCCATTCATCTTGATCCGTTTAACCAAGCCCTGGCGGATACAGAGAAGGAGAAGTTACAAATATTTTCTGACCTTCGCCTCCAAGAGGAATCATTTTTTAGGCAAAAGTCGAGAGTGAGGTGGCTTAAGGAATGAGATCTAAATACAAAATTTTTCCACCAATCCGTCAAACAATCCCACCTGCGAAATAGAATCATTTCAATCCATGATGGAGAACGTTTGGTCTCTCACCCGCCTGAGGTGCATCAGCTCTTTATCTCTCATTTCCAGGATCTATTGGCGGCCTCTCCTCCATCCGCGGTGCCCTTGGTTGCCGAAATCCAGGAGAAGTTGATGCACACTCTTAATGATATACAGATCCAGCAGTTGTCTCGCCCTGTTTCGGATGAGGAAATTCGGTCTACTCTGTTCTCCCTTGCTTCTGGTAAATCCCCTGGCCCAGATGGCTTTAATGTTGAATTCTTCAAGCGAGCGTGGGAGACTATAGGACCATCGGTCCTGCTGGCAATTCGAGAGTTCTTTATTAATGGTAAGCTTCTAAAGGAGATCAATGCAACTATCCTGACTCTAATCCCGAAGATCCCTAATGCGTCAACGGTTAATGACTTTCGGCCCATAGCATGCTGCAACACTATATACAAGTGTATCACTAAGATTATTGCTAACAGGTTAGCTGCTGTGCTCCCTTCTATAGTTAGTCTTCCTCAGAATGCCTTCGTGAAAGGAAGACGCATAAGCGATAACATTATGCTGACCCATGAATTGTTTAGTGACTTCCATCACAATCCTTATCGGCCTAAATGTATTATTAAGGTTGATTTTTGTAAAGCCTACGATTCCATTGATTGGAACTTTATCCGGCTTACTTTGATGGCCTTTGGATTCCCTGCAGTTTTTATCGACCGCATAATGGTATGCATTCAGTCGCCTAAGTTTTCTATCTCTCTTAATGGTGAATTACATGGTTTTTTCTCAAGTGGGAGAGGAATCAGGCAGGGTGACCCTATGTCCCCTTATCTCTTCACTCTTGTTATGGAAGTTTTTACTGGAATCATCAATACCCAAACGTCCAAGGTGGGCTTTGATTTTTTCTGGAGATGCAAAGCGACTAGACTCTCCCACCTCTTCTTTGCAGATGATGTACTATTGTTCTCCGAAGGTAATTTGTCTTCTTTGTCCCTGCTATTGGATGGGATTCAATCCTTTGCGAGCTGGTCTGGGCTTAAGCCAAACCTTAACAAAAGCGAAATATTTCTCTCGGGTGGCTCTCAAGCTCTAAAAGATTCCATGGTTAGTACCTCTGGCTTTCAGTTGGGTTCGCTCCCTTTTAGGTACCTCGGTGTCCCTATTGTGTCATCTAGACTAGGCAAAGTGGATTGCATATCTTTGGTGAATGCTATAACCTCGAGAGTCCAATCCTGGACAAACCGGTTCCTCTCCCTGGCCGGTAGATTGCAGCTGATCAAATCGGTCTTGCACTCGATTCAGGTTTATTGGTCTAGTGTGTTCATCCTCCCCTCTTCGGTCATAAGACAAATAGAGAAAATATTTCGCCAATTCCTTTGGAAAGGACCGACCCTTGGATCAGGAGGGGCGAAGGTCAAATGGGATGAAGTCTGTCTACCCAAGGAGGAAGGTGGCTTGGGTATTCGACCCATCCGGGTTAGCAATATAGCTTCAATGATTAAGCACTTGTGGCTCCTCTTTATCGATAAAGAATCGCTTTGGTGCAAATGGATCCATTCCAACTTCATCAAACATAAGAATTTTTGGGTCATCCCTAGACCTACCATATGCTCTTGGTCTTGGAAAAAGTTGCTAGGCCTTCGAGACTTAATTCAGCATCAATTTATGTGGCGAATAGGCAATGGATTATCTACATCCTTTTGGTTTGATCATTGGCATCATCGGGGACCGCTCTATAAGCTTTTCACAGATCGGAACATATACTGCTCTGGCATCCCTCGGCATGCTTCTGTTGCTGCTGGTATTTCTGCCTTATCACTTCCCTCTGCAGTCTCGACGGCCATTATGGGTTGGGATGATCCTCTCCCAAACCTCAACGACAATGATGACAGACTCCTATGGCTAGGCCATTCTTCAGGAATGTTTACGACGGCTTTTGCTTGGACACTCCTAGGGGCTAGGGGCCAGCTTGTGCCTTGGTCGAGATTCATTTGGAGTTCTTCTCTTCCCCCCCGGTATCAAACCCACTTATGGTTGATCACTCGCAACCGATTACCTACCCGGGTAATTTTGTTTGCTCATGGGAGAATTCCAGTTTCCTCATGTGTGTTACGTTCCTCTAGACCGACTCGTTGATCACTTGTTCTTCGGATGCCGGTTACGGCTAGGTATGGGTGCTTTCGGGCGAATAAGTGTAACCTCCCATGGCGAAATTCTACGTGGAAGGATAACTTAGATTGGGTTATCAAGCATCTCTCCGACTCTAGCTTCTATCAATCGGTGGCTCGCTTTGGCTTTGCCGCCTTATGCTACATTATTTGGAAGGAAAGGAATAACATCATCTTCCGCAACCAAACCTTATCCCTCCGGCTTCAAAGGAACATCTTCGCATGGCTATCAAGGATAGAGCCTTTACCTTTTCGAAGGTCCGGATACGACTCGAAACGAAGACTACAACTCGGTTGGGGAATCCATCCTTCGATATTTTGAGGCGGTTCATTTTGAGTAATGAGGCGTCCAGTCTCTTGACTTTGGATGCATCCATGGTGTCCCTTCTTCGCTATCCTTCAATTTCTTGGTTGTATTCCTTCCCCCGTGCGGGTGCCTTCGTCCTTCCCCTTCTCTTCCTTTTTGGCTGTTGTTTAGCCTTCTTCTAGCTGTTGTTTCTTTCGTTCCTCTCTATGCAGCTCCTTTCCCCCCTCCCTTCCCCGGCACCCTTCCACTCGCTTGGCCGATTGTCTTTTGAGTGCAAGCCTTGGTGCGAGGTCTCGTTGCTTTATAGGTGTGTAGCTCTTGGTTCTTGATCTAATATATATTTACCCTTTACCAAAAAAAAAAAAATGGGTAGTTAATTTCTTTTAATTGATAAGAAATATCGTAGAACTAGCTTATACCTATGCTAGAGCATCATAATCTTGCACCCATCAGCATGGCATTGGAGCCAATGTAAGGAAGAGAGAAGAATGATATGTTTGTAAATCCTGATCGGATTGCCATATGTAGCCTGTGCATCAAAGCTTCTTTGAACTGTGCTTCAGCTACATTCATTCCTTGAACCAAATCAATTTAAGAAATTCTTACCCTATCTAATGTCGCATTATCAAAAGATCAGTGCAAGCAACTTTGATAATGAGCAGTGCGAACAAATTTGAAAGTTGGAGAATCCAAGTATTCATCATTGAACTTTCCAAAAATTATAGGGATAAGGCGTTGCTAGTAGTTAATGTCAATTAAGGCACTTAAAAGTCAATGCTCAATGTACTACTGATTATAAATGCCTTTTAAAAGTCAATGCTCAATGTACTATTGATTATAAATGCCTTTATAAATTCATACCTGTTAATTACAAATGCATTTATAATTTCATGCTTGTTGTAATGCAACATACTTGGCCTTAGCCATTAGTCAACGTAAATGAAAGGGTGCATCAATTAGCCACTCCTTTTTTTTTTTTTTTTTTTTTTGTCACTAACAAGCTCTCGCATTCTCATGATTTGTGAGAGTGAGGGAAGTTTAGAAATTCTTTCTTTGATATCATAACTCAAATGTGATCACATTCATTACGTCATTTTTCTCAATATGCCGGGTTCAATGTCCTGAGCTTGAGCAAATGGATCTCTCCCATATGGACAATTTAAGCAAAATATGGAGTGACAGTCCTCAAGAAACTCCCACTTTTGACAATTTATGGAAGATGCAAGTTCAGAATTGTAGGAGCCTTGAAAATGTGTTTCCGCATTGGGTGGCTACAAGTTTAACCCAAATTAAGGAACTTCAAGTGGAGTCTTGTGGGATTGAGGAAATAGTTGCTAGTGGGAATGAGACTCCACATTCCAATACTACTCAAGATCTTTTCCCAAAACTAACCTCTTTGGTGTTACATGATATGCCACAACTCAAGAACTTCTGTGCCAACTTGCCCACTTTGAATTGGCCATTCTTGAAGGAGTTGTGAGTGACTCACTGTGATAAAGTGAACATGCTGTATTTTGTAGCATCTATGAGCAATTGGGCTAAAAAAGATTATCAACAGGGCCTTTCAGACCAAGAAGCTCACTCTTTATTTGAGAGGGTATGATTTCAGCTGCTCTCCCTTAGTTTCTATTTTGTTCTTTAAAGCACTCACCGATCTCATGTCCACTACCACTACATAATCAAGCCACATTATATTGCTATAGAAAACATGATCTCCCTCACTTATTAGTTTGTTGACAACATTAAAATATTTCTAATATCTTAAGTATACTTTTAATTTGTGGACACCTATAAGATATTTCATTACCTATAATGACAAAAAAAATTACAGATTTTTTTTGAAAGCGTAATATATTCCTAATCTAGTCTAGTGGTGCTCCTTGGGGAAATCAATGAAAATTTGACATGAGAACCTCTTCATTGTTGACACGTGTTGCACATTTGAACTTTTCTTCTCTATTTCATCTTCTAAAAACTCTTTAAAAAATCAATACAAACAATTTTAACAAAAATGACATTAGTACCTTAATGCACTATTTTCTACCGTGTTCCTTAATTGATCTCGTCTTATACAGTCATTGTGTTGTATTACTATAGAAAACCTGAAATTCCTTACTTATGAATTTGAAGACAACATAAGATATTTTATCATATCTTAAGCACACTTTTAAGTTTGTGGACCCATACGTTTTAGTAATTTCATATGTGCATCCCATTACATAAGTTTCCAAAGATGACTAATTTTAGTTGACGAGATCAGATATTTCTACTAAAAGATGAATTTGTGAGCTTGGAGAGATCTTGAATTTAGATACACTCTACAAACTTAACTATACCAACCTCTATTCGAGACTTTTAAAAGCTTGAGACTTGAATGTTGGGCTCTTGAGATATAATGGACTTTAAGAAAATGACCACCTTCCATGCAAATCATCTTAATAGGTTTACTTTTTACAGCTCATGATTTATTGTCGAAACTTTGTTAAATTTACTTCTCTTGTTGTATTGGCAATTCGACAGGACTTTCCCAACTTGGAGAGACTTTTATTAGTCGATAACAACATTCAGATGATACAAGATGGAAATTTTCCAAAGGACATATTTGGCAAGCTAAAAGCACTAACATTGGCATGCTTTCATGATGAAAAGGCCGTTTTTCCTCTCAAATTCCTCCTAGAGAAATTTCAGAATCTACAAAGCCTTGAGGTCTTCTGTAGCTCCTTTGAAGATATATTCCTGGACGAAGGACTTGTTGACAATAGTAAACATCCGGTGCTTGTAAAGGCTCTTTGGTGTTGAAAATTCTTCAGAACATCAAAACATTTAAGGTTTGGGATTGTCCTTGTTTGACAACAATATTTCCAACCGTGACATCCTTCAAAAATTTGACGACATTAGTGGTGAAGAATTCCTCTGGATTGATACATCTAGTAACTGCTTCAATGGTCACAAATTTGGTGCATCTCAATTGCATGACTATAATAGGATGTGAAAGAATGAAATAAATAGTGGCAAACGATGGAGACGGAGAAGGAAAAGTGATTTCTTTTGAGAATCTTAATCAGTTGACACTCCAAAATCTGCCAAACTTAGAATGCTTCTCTTCCATCCCAAGTTGCATATTCAAGTTTCCACATGTATGTAATATTAAAGTAGAAGAGTGTCCGATGATGAAGATATTTTCTAAGGGTATGCTAAGCACACCATGGCTAAGCACACCATGGCTACATTCTGTGTCACTATTTAGATACAGGTGGGATGAGAATTGTGAGAAGGGTTATGATCTCAATACGATCATACAAAAGTTATCAGCATAAAACAAATGCGCATAGAATTGGTAAAGATTCAATTGATGTCCTTTTTCTCATTCATTCTTTTTTCTTTACCCGTTTTATGGTAGCACCGTAAATTTTTAAAATTTTCTCTTTTTTGGTAACTTTTCTAGTAATGATTACGTCCAGTCAGTGCATCATCGACTCTATTTAGCGATGGATCTCGCCTCCTCCTTCGCTGAACAGCAGGAAGCAAAGCAGGGCTCTCCTTCTCCTTCTTGACACCATGGGCGTCAAACGAAGCGTCGGGAATGCCAGGGCTAAGGGAAGCGAAGCTGCTGCACTTAGCGGAGCGGAGCCAAGTAGGAGAGAGAGAGAGAGAGGGAGATTCAACCAGATGGAGTGTTATCGTCGTCGCTGTCGCTGGAGAGAAGATCGTACTCTCTCTCTCTCCTCCGCCCTTGAACCAAGCAAACTCGTAAGTTCTTCCGATTTTGGTGTCTTATTGCGCGTGAATTAGTTTGAAGCTGGAAGTTGGTTTCGTAGAGACCTTCCTCAATCCTCGCCTTCTTCTTCTTCTTCTTCAGCTAGGGCTCTCTTCTTCAAACTAGCAATTTTATTGCCCTAATTCCACATCTTTTGTGCTTTCCTTACGAGCATTGGCGAGAGAAACGCGTCTGCGTAGGACAATTCTGCGTGTTTGAGCTGTCATCGATGGAGATGATATAGGGAGAGATATCTCTCGAGCATCATGAAACTAGAAAATATTCAGAGAGAATTTCATGCCTTGTCAAAAATATGAGGGGGGTCACTTTTACGCCTTGTTCTCAATGTACTCCAGACTGCTCATCCTCATGAGAATTTCTTGCGGTTTAACGTGTCTTTGTTTCTGCTTGCGTAACTCTCTTTCTCGTCGTTCTTTCAAATTCTAGAATAATTTTTAAGAAGCCCTTTTTCTTTTTCTTGATTGGTTACGTGATGCTGTAATAATAAAATCTGTTTCCAATTTATGCTAAATCTTTTCATAGCAAATCAAACTAATGAAGTGTGCTTAAATTGCCTCTTCACAGAATTGTCCCTCTCGCTGCTTTGCTCGCCATCCCCTTGTGGTCCAATCCAGGTACAGTTGAGGCGCTGTCATTGTCTCGCGTTTGTTTTATGTAGAGCAATAACATGGATTTAGCTTCAGTTTTCATTTGGTTCCTTTCGAAGAGTAGTTTCTGCTGAGCATATTTGAATTTGATTCATACCTATTCTGCTTCTGCATCCCGCATGTCTGGTCAATGGGAGGGAACTCCTGGTGTTCGTCTTTTTTGTTGGGGGAATGGTTATTGAAAAAGTGAAGGGTGTCTTTGAGCTTCTACCATTGAGAAGGGTAAGGTTGTGTTTTCAGATGAGCATCCACTACAGAAGGCTTTTGTGGGTGGATGCATCTAGAGTTAGGTGGTCCTATTGGTTGATTGTTCGCCCTTTTTGAAGTCAATGCAACTAGGATGGTCATGTAAGGTGTGTGCTTCATTTCATTGGCTATAAAAGAAGATGTCAATAAGCGTGGTATGATCCCACGCTTATTGACTCAGACTAGCAATGTCTGAAAATCAAATATATCAATGCTTTTTAGATCTTTGCTTATAATCTAGTGTATTTCCAGGTTTACTTCATTGTGTGTAGTATACCACATGATACATTATTTCTTCTTCAATCGGACAATGTTATTCAATGCTGTAAATTTAAAATATATATGTAAATCACACCAGGAGACTAGTTGATATTGACAAGCAAATTGCAAAGAATGTTGCTGCCTCCATGACTAAAGAGAAAGACCTAATAGATAATGGGGATGGCTTGTTATGATTCTGAAATTTCATTGTAGATCTAATGATTGATAATTTTGTTTTCAAATGGGAGATACTATTGTACTTCGTTATATTAATCAAATTTGGGGGGAAAAAGATGATTTTACTTTGTCAAATTGAATCAACAGTTTGATAAAAACCTTATTTGAGCTGCACTTGAAAGAATCAATAACTTAAGTTTAAATTTTCAATTCTATCGATGATCCAGTGATCAATGTATTTGCTTTTTCCCCTGTGATTGTGATTCGGTGTCTGAAATTGATATGTTTTAAATATATATAGGATCTGGAAGGTTTCTTCTGAATGTATACCCTATTGCATTCTCGGAGCATAGATTTGACCTTGACTTTGGATTGATGGCTTTCATTATATGGTTTACTGTTTATTAAACTCCTGAAACTAGCAAGTAATGCCTTAAGACGTGTACGATTTGATTCTCTCATTAGGTATTGTTATGTCTTGGTCTGTTCTTCACTATATGTTTGTTTTTCAACCATGTAGATGGGCAGTGTGCTCCTGTTTAATCCATGCGTGACATATTCAGGACATTCAGATAGGTCATGGTATTTGGACAGGTCATGGATGGTGAAGGTAAGGAGTTGTAGATGAGAATTTTTTTCTTTTTCTTGTATTTTTTTGGGGGGGGCAAGGGTTTCTTTTCCACTGGTTGGCCCACATTTGCAAGAGAAAGTCATCTGCATGTAGAAACTCATTGATAGGGATGATTTTGTGTTCACAGTCTACATATTCACTAGTGCTGGTTAGGACTTGACTTACATTGATTGAGATGAACTCTGGAATTGTCACATTTGCTGGTCCAAAATGAATTCAGTATTCCAAATAATAACCCCTTTATATAGTCTTGAGGAATCAAGGAAGCGTACTTCTATGCAGATTGGGTTTTATGAAGTTGATCATAATCCAAATGCACACTCATTAATGCCACATTCCAAATCTGAATGAACCGAAAAGTATGTGATTCAAGATGTCCTTTTTGGTTTATGCATTCTTGTTATGTTGTTCTTCGTTTTGAATTTGAAATCAGGACTCACAGGCTTATTAAGATTATGGGTTTTATTCTTCCCACAGGGAATACCAAAAAGGTCCGAGAGGATGCTTTTGAGAGAATGGTGCAATTATTTGGCCTATGGAATTGGAAAACATGTGATAGGATGGTTTGGCTAGCAACGGGTTGGAATGAATTTGCAGAGCATTACTCTATCTATGAGGGCCAATTTTTTGGTCTTCTAATTTTTGGTCTCCATTTTCCATGTCACCATAATTAATGAAATAATGTCCGAGATAGAATATCCATCAATCAATGTCAATATGAGGAACCAAGCCTCAGCAATTGTGGAATTGTCTTGCTGAAAGTGGAAGATGCCTTCGATTGATGTGATGTTTCAGTCAAGCTTGAAGTCTAGGGGATGAATTGCATTCAGCCAAGTGTCCTCAGTCTTGTATGGAAATGGAATTTGATCAGGTTTGCAAAGTTCATGGTGGTTCCTATGCATATTCATCAGTAGAGTTTGGGGAGGGACAGAAATTCAAACTGCTCATCACAAGATTTTCCAGGTGTGAATCTTAATTTATTAGCTAATTCTCCCCTTGACTGTGTTGTTCTCATGTTTGATTCAAATACTGTACAGGAACTGTCCATGTTGTTAGGCTAAGAGAATTGCATTAGAATTAATGCTAAGAGAAACTGTGTTAGAGCTAATTCATTTTCTTAGTGTTTCTCTGTCTCTAGATCTCCCCTGTGTGCATATATGTGTTGGGACTAAATGTGCCGGCGATTGCCGTGATGTTTTGGTTGAGCTTGAAATCTTGGGGGATGAACTGCAGTCAGCCAAGTGTCCTCAGCTTTGTATGCCAATGGAACTTGATCAGGTTTGCAAAGTTCATCACAGTTCCCATGCCCATTCGTTACCAAATAGTTTGGGGAGGGACAGAAGTTCAAACTGCTCATCATGAGATTTTCCGAGTGTGAATCTGAATATATCAGTAAATTCTACCCTTGATGTGTTGTTCCTGTGTTTGATTCGAATTCCATTAGGAACTCTCCACATCGTTAGGCTAAGAGAAACTGTGTTGAAGCTAATTCACTCTCGTAGTGTTTCTCTGTCTCTAGTTCTCCCGTTTGTGAATATGCATGTGTTAGGGGATCTCATAAATAATGGAAACAAGCCGAGCCGGTCATATCAGATTTTATTGTGTTGAGAATCGTATTGGTGTGCATATGGGCCTTGGGAAGCTAGACCATTAGTAAGACTCAGATCGATTGATTTAGGGTTGCTGTGTTGGCAGATATGAGTTTTACATAACAAGAATAGATTACACGTAAAAAGCAAAAGCTTTCTTCATGTTCTGTTTGTGACTGCTGCAGGTAAGCTGAAAAAGTGGCGCTTATGCAGAGCTCTCGAACCAGCTAGCAAATTTATACTCGATTATCCTTTCTCTGAAATTGCGGTGAGGTTAATACATCTAAAGAAAAAGAATGTGGTAAGATCCTTGTAATAATGACAACTCTTGGATTTAAATCACATAAAGCAACCTCATACTGTCTTCCTCAAAAATCATTGGTTGTTTTCTTTTTTGTAATGACAAAATTGCACAATGTCTACTTGAGCAGAGAGTTCCTGGTTCATTCCCAAAGACACATGTTGATAAAAGCCCACAGACCATGGCTCTCATATTTCAAGATAAATCATGGCCATTGAAGCTCATCAGCCACGAGCATTATGGAAAGTCATCTGCCCGTTGGGCCACATTCATGAGAGAAACTTCTCTGAAGGTGGAAGATGTGTGTGTGTTCAGGGTACAAATATCATGTTCAGAGTATCCATCTTCAGAACCACTGATAAAGAGTTGAGTGTATAATAATACTATGCAATACGATAAAGCAGAGGAAGCATCGCCTTAACTCACTTTTGGTGAGAACAGAACTTACAGAATTTCTACCCTGAATTCTGCTTCCGGTTCGGCAAAATGGATGAAAGCATGAGTTTTGTTCCAATGGATGGAATGGTCCTGAACGTTTACGATACCTTTCCTTGATCCTGGACTTAATGATCACCATGAGGGCAAGAGTCGTGAGTTGGAGGAAGCTGATAACTAATGTCGGTTCTGTAACTTTCAATTCTAGAGATGATCTTTCAAATTTGTTGCTTCTTTAATGTTTCCGGCGGCTCAACCTGATCTTTGAAATTGTAAACGGAAGTAACGATGATTTTACAAGCTCCGGTGAACTTACGTCAAATTCTTTTCATCGTCTCTTCTTGATTTTTTGAAGATTTCGTGATCAGTCTTTTCACATGTGAGCGCAAATTGAAGTTTGTCAGTTTCTTTCTCATGTGAAGGGCTTTCGGAATTTTTTCTTTTTTTTTTTCATATTAACTGGATGTTGATATGCATGACAAAGCAATATGCTGGCGTCTTTGCGTAGCTACGCCATGACTCTTCTGGAGGCTCTCTCAACAGAGCATCTGAGCCTCCAACGGTGGCTTTTCGTCTTGGAATCGGCAACGGCTCGGTGCTCTCGAACTCGCTCTCGCCGTCGGATAAAGCTCGCCAATTCTCTCTCTCTCTCTCTCTCTCTCTCTCTCTCTTCCTTGCAAGAGCTCAATACCTCCTCTAAAGTGCAAACGACGGATGGGAGAAAACAAAAGCGAAACGTCCCGGAGATAGAACGTCCCGGCAATTGTGACTGTTGATCAAGGAAACTCCGTGGTCAAGTTTCGCTGTCGTGGCTGCAAGGCGACTGGTATCTTCAAACCGGTAGCGACACTGTTTGTGCTTCAGTCGGTGCTGAAAGCAACAATCGTTAAAGAACTCAATCTCGATGAATCGTTGGTGGGTGCTGCGTTCACGGTTGGACTCTTTCTATCCAGATTTTCCCCGACTAGATATTTATTTGCATCTTCTCTCTCTTGGCTGGCTCTGGATTCCCCTGGTTCATCTCCAACAATTCAGATCACGCCCACGGTGAAGCACACCATCAGATTCCTGATTCGAGTCGTGGCCACTCGGATTCGAGTCGTCGCTTTTCCTGTCGTCACCCATGTCTGTCACCGGGCCATCTCAAGTTCACGTGGCCATCACCGCCGAACCATCATCAGGGCCGTTTCATGTCCGATTGAACTTCCGAGTCAAATTCCGATTCACTCCAAATACCTTCTGTTGACTCTTGCTTCGTTTTGTTCCGCTCCCACTTCATTGCCGTCTTTCAATTCCATCGTTTCGCCCGTCTACACCGCGCGCAAAGGGGATGCAGAGTGGTGTGTTCACTGTTTACAAGAGCTTTATCCGATTGCCAAGGCTGAGGTTGGATGGATCATCATCGTCTGGATACGATCCACCGATACGAAGGATGAGATTCTTCAGGTTTCGCTCTCGGCACTCTCACCGGTCCAGCGTCGCTTCATCAACCGCGGTGGCCGAGGCCAATCTGAGTCGTCATCATCCTCCGAGACGATACACCGAGCGTGAAGATTGGCGGCGGTGAGCACGAAACGAAAACAACGAAGAATAAAAAGGCGCGAAGTGAAGCGAAGCAGCGGATGGAGATGATTCGGATTTTGCGTGGGGATTGTGGGGAAAACGGGACAAACGAGGTGAAGCCGATGGTGGTTCTTTGGACGAGAAGGAAGTAAAGTGTAGAAAATAAAATAAATAAATAATAATAAATAAAGAGTAAAAAAGGAAAAAGGAAGAAAAAAATAGACGAAAGGAAAATATAAAGAACCCACGAGAAATCGGTCAAAAGGAAGACTTGCACAAAAGATGGAATTCGTAATCCCATCGAACACCTTCCTTGCAGACTCGATCCCTCCTCCACAGTGCAATCGATGGCAATGGGAATTCGGAAGACGGTGAGAGAATTGGAGAAAAGCAAAACGAAACAGCTATTATCGAAATTAATTTTGGGGTCGAATGGGAGATGCAACAACCTGGTGGCAAGTACGACTATCGATTTGATAGATATCATCATTGCCCGAATGTCAGCGAGGATCCGGCCGTCCGCAGATATTTCTTATGGCGCGATCTTCTTTCCTCCGCTTTTTGTTACGGAATCGTCACGCTCTCTGTTTCTCTTTTGCGCAATTCACCGAACGCCTTCTGCTCAGAGGAACGCAGCACATTCAACGACCAGGAAACTCCGTGGGTCAAGTTCTTCGCCATGCATCTTTTTCTCTATGTCCATCTTCATTTTTCACCGAGTCTTCCTCCATCGGGGTCGTTTCCTATCCGATTGAACTTCCGAGTCCAATTTCGATTCATTCCAAGATACGTTTTGTCGATTCTTGCTTCGTTCTGTTCTCCCCCACTTCATCGCTGCCTTTCGGATTCCAAACGCCGTCGTTCACGTCCTTCGTTTCGCCCGTCTACGCCACGCACAAAGGGGATGTCAAGCTGGTGTATAGGATCCGCCAATTTCAAGGATGAGATTCTTCGGCTTCATTCTCGGCCCTCCCGCCGGTCCGCGAAGCCCGTCAAAAGGAAGACTTGCACAAAAGATGGAATTCCTTGAAGATTCATCCCAAAACTCAGACATCATTTTCTTTTTCTTTTCCTTGGAAAAGGCACCAAAAACTCCAAATGGCGCCATCACCGACGCCATTGCCGCGAAGCTTCGCATAACTTTATCAGATCTCTCCCTCCATCTCGACGCACTCACCCTTGCTATCTACTGCTGCCTTGAAACCGAGCTGCACTCGCCTCGTGATTGATTCCGTCCCTCGCCGTCTTTAGAAAATTCGGTGATCTTCTCTTTTCTTCTTTTTTCTCCTTCTTCCGGTTTGAATCGTGTTTTCGATTTGTGGATTCTTACGTGTTTTGACAGAAGTTTGAATCTAGTGGCCTCGAGTGATGTTTAATGCTCTTGTCGTTTTGCTCATCAATGGAGTTCATGTCAGATTTTTTTTTCCCTTGTTTTCAATCGTGAGTCCCAGACCACTTGGAAACGAGCGAAGATCGAAGTGAAAACGTCGTGAGAAATGGCCGCAGCAAAAGAGAGTTGTACAGAGTTAAGCTCAGTCGAACAGTGGTTCGGTTTTTCTCTGTTTTTTGGTATCCTATAGTCACTTCTAGATTCGGTTGTGGTGCGAGGGTGACTCGCAAGCCATTCCTGATGGTTCTTCGGTTAACACTTTTTCTCTGTATAGATTTCCAAGCAGCTTGGGACTTGGAGATGGGAGCGGCACCGATGAGTTATGACATGGAATAGGGGATTCTGGAGATCAGCATGGGTAAGCTTTCGGCCCTCTCTGCTTTCTAAAATTTTTTCTGAGCTATGGACAATAGAAATCTACTGGGATGCTTGAATCTCGTAATTAAGCTTTGTCTATATTGTGGGGAGTAGCTTCGTCTCCTTGTTTGTGGCTTATCATGTCTTTCGCCATCTAAATTTCACAGTGCTGGAATCATAACTTTAATCATGGGATAATGTTGTTTTCGAGGGTTTCCATGTAGCTTTCTCGTTTCTGAAAAGTTTATGCTGCCCCTATTATGACAACGGTTAATACACTTATTACTTAGATCCACAAAATCTCTATCATTTCATATATATTGGTTGAGAGGTAAGGAATTATTTAGCTCTTGTCCAAGTCAAATTTTTAGCACGCCTTAGTCGCTGGGTCTTGTTATCAGTTGTTCAGACAATTGCTTCGCTACTTGCAGAGTATAGGACTGTCTCTGGCATTGCTAGGCCGTTGGTTATACTCAACAAAGTCCAGGTAAATTTCACTGGTTATAATTTTACAAGGTTGAGTGAACTCCTATATGGACATGTTGGATTAATTTTATTGTATATCAGGGACCAAAGTATCAAGAGATAGTAAATATCCGCTTGGAAGATGGAACGACTAGACCTGGGCAAGTCCTTGAAGTTGATAGAGAGAGTTGCTGTGCAGGTTCAGTCTAAGTTGCCAGCCTCTTCTTTTTTCCTTTAGCTCTCTTGATGCTGCATTTTTGTTGGTTAGACTGTATTACTTGGGTCACTTTTGTGTGCAATACTTTTCAGCTAATGACCTAGTGAATTCTCTCTCGTTCATTGCAAGCATTAGAAAAAGCAGAACATGTGATGAAATGTGAGAACATCATATGGGATAATAATTCAAAAAATTGTGATATGAGTTTCTTGAGGAGAACATTGTCAAAAGTCTAATTAGCATTCTGCATAGGCAATTATAGATCCTCTCCACTCTCGAGTGATGGAAGTCCAATCACAGTGTGGGTTATTTTGGCTCTGAAAAAGGCTAATAATCTTTCCTCTATGTCTCTAATTGTTCTCAAACTTCTGTAGAATCTGTTATTCACTAGTTTCTCTGTCAATAAAATTTAGATATGAGTATTCTACTCATGCTTGTGTGATCGGTGGCTGTTCATCTTAGACTTCCAATATGTAAATCTTTCTGGTCATTCATGTTTCACTCTCTTGTTGCTAGGTTTTTGAAGGGACTTCTGGGTTTGACAACAAATACATCATTGTGCAATTCATTGGTGAGGTAATTATGCATGTTGATTGTTTTTGTTTTCCTAATAAAACAATGTTTCATCATCCTATAGAAATAAATAGTTAGATTTCTTTTTTCTGTGTTTGGGAACTAAATACTCCCACATGTTGGCAACAAGATTTCACTTGTAGCATGAGAAATAATTTGGGATATGTCATGGCCTTGGCCTCATAAAGGGTCTCAAAAGTGCATTCTTTTTCTGCTTTCACAAACTTTTCAGCTGTGTCAACATTTACTCTATTTAATCTTGGATAAATAAAAGAACCTTTAGAAATTTATTGTGGAGTTATCACATTTTTCTTTTGATGCAAGTTCTGAAAACACCTGCATCCTTGGATATGCTTGGTGCACATATTTAATGGTTTTGGGAAGCCCATTGATAATGGCCCTCCAATTCTGCCAGAGGCTTATCTAGATATTTCTGGTGAGTTGTGTCATTGTGACATTAATTTTGATTGGCCATAAAGCCATTTATATTCCATGGCACCTGTGGCTATCCCAAGAACTTTCTTGTGGTGTCTTATAGAATGGATAAACTTTCTCTTTCTTAGGAAGTTCTATAAATCCTAGTGAAAGAACCTACCTGGAAGAGATGATATACAAACAAGAATATCCACCATTGATGTAATTCCATAGCTCGTGGACAGGAGATCCCACTTTTCTCCGCTATTGGTCTTCCTCATAACGAAATAGTTGCTCAGATTTGCCACCAGGCTGGTCTTGTGAAGCAATTGGAGAAGGCTGATGGTATTACCAAGGTATATGTAGCATTTTTGATGTATATCAATGTTATAATACCCTACTCTACGAGTTTTATTGCCTCAATAATTTAATGAACTACCATTAGTTTCACAATTTTTCCTACGATTTTGGAGTGAAGGTTTAGAATTCACTTAAATTGTATTTGATCCTTTGACTAACTAGCTCCACTATTATCTGCTAGACTTCTCAAATGCTAAATACATTCTTTGTGAAGATTTCTGATCTTATTTTATTTGTTGCATTTCCTTGAGAATTCAATGCTCTAAGTCTTCATCTTGCTCTACTATTCCAAACACTCTCTTTTCAATATCATTTAAGAAGATGTGCTGCAAATTTATGTAGGATGATGAAGAGGACAACTTTGCTATAGTATTTGCAGCTCCGTGAACATGGAAATTGCGCAATTTTTCAAACACGACTTTGAGGAAAAATGGTCAATGGAGAGAGTGACCCTTTTCCTTAATCTAAGTAATTTCTAATGAGCTGATAGTTAATTGTTTTGCAGATTTTTTCTTTTTGGCAATTTTTGCAATTTTGTAGATTGAGTTTGTGATATAGATATCCTTGCTCATTAAAGGGTTGTGTAGGTGCCTGTATTTCATTTTACAAAGTTTGCTCTTTTGTTTAGGCCAATGATCCAACTATTGAACGCATCATCACTCTACGAATTGCCCTTACACTGCTGGGTATCTGGCTTATGAATGTGACACATCTATAGTGATTTTTTTTCTTTGTGATGTCAGAATCTCAAAATTATATCCACTATGACATAAATTTTTCTTGTGATATTAAGAACCCCAAATTTGTTTCTATGCTACACATTTATCCTTCGTCAAAATTCCTTCAGATGATTTTTTCGGCCCAAATTATATCGTTTTTATTTCACTTAAGTCACGTGGGGCGCCATATCAACATTCTTTGTCTTTTCGATCAACTATCTAGGTAGATTTTTAATCAGAAATACAGTCCATCCGCTTGTCGTCTACAGCTGTCATTGAGCCACCACCATGCTCCCGCTGCCCTACCCCCCTATATGTCCTTGGTGTGGAGCCAGGTTTGAGGTAGTATTCCTAGTCCTCATAGGAGTAGTATTACTTCTATCGATGCACATGATTGGATGAGATAATTGCATTGTTGTGCCTTCCAACGTCACAATTAGCCATTTTCATGCTACTATTACACGTTGAGGCTTCGTTTGTTGAGTATCCTTCTCAAATCCGACTCGATCTCGAATCATTCATCTTTTATTGTTTTCGTTGCTCATGTTGATTAGTGTCGATTATGTTGGTTGTTCCTGTCCCGGTTACTGTTGGGAAGGCACTTTCGTGTTGCTCATATCTTGAATTCATGTCTTGAAATCCACTTTATCAAATCACATGCGTTAGCTATCCGTGGTCTACTCTCGCTTGAATGAACAGTGTTTGATGTCATTTGTGAAAGGATTTATTTTATTTCTCACAACTTCAATTCCATAGAAACATTCAATTTTTCCTAGGCCTTTCAATTTGAGATTTCTATTTGAATTTTCTCTGATTGGAAAATTTAACCTGATGTCATTCCCGATTATTGAGGTGTCATCAACATAAATTAATTTGCGATCAATGAAATTCCTCTCCTTAAGGTCAATAGGAATCAATCCACAATCGATTGCTTGAATCCTAATTTATAGACAATGTCTCAGATGAACTTGCTTTATACCTTTGAGTACTTCCATCACTCTTTTGACTTTTATAATGGGGGATATATGGACTATCTGCCCCAACTAATCCTACGAATTATATTATATGTCTGTTGACATATGACGTGAGTGCTCACTGCTCGTGTGGCCCTTCTATGCTTTTGTTCACAGGAAGCACTTCATCGTTCTGAAAAATAAATATTTCTTGTACCTAATTCTGCGAAGGAGTCATGAGAATATAGATTTCATGTCTCTGTGTTTCTTTGATTTATCGCTTGGAAGCACATCCGGCAATGTACATTCCATAGGCTTTGAGCTTCGTGGATTTCTTCGCCAATCTCACATATGATGACGTTTTCTTAAAAAATTAATTTTTGTTTTGATTCTATTGAACAATATTATTTGTTTATTATTTTATTTTTACTTAAGGACTCCAAGAGACAAAAATCTCGACTTGAGGAAACCTTGGAACATAAGTTTTTGCGTTTACTCAAATAACTTCAGTAGGTTGTCTCAATATTTTCCATGCTAAGCTAGTTTCGCATCCTATATGGAATCCATTTAGAATGTAATAATATCTCCTCCTACATGTGGGAATATCTTAGAGTTGCATAGTACCCGATGGTCAACGTGGTCGATGGAACAAAAGTACTAGGTATAAATAATCGGTCTACCAAATTGGTGTGCAAATGAAATTTTTCTGTAAGTCAGGTAAATTTCATATGTAGTCATTATGTACAATCAGGTTACTAAAATTTGATTTCAATTGCTGGATGCACCAACGTTATTTTATTTTCCCTTTTGCAATCAATGCATTATGAAAACTTTTCTAACAATTTTTCTATGCAATATTGATGTGGTAGTCTTACATATTCGATTGGAGAGGCTATAATGACGACACAACACACCATGTGAGTCTCAATTAAGAAAAGCCAAAAAAAAAAATAATAATAATTAAAAGAGGGGTTAGCAATTCATTTGCCACAAGTAAGGTCAAAAACCTCCGTCTCTTTCAGAAGAGGGTTCCTTGTTTATTGAATTTTCTAAAAATCTATATGACTGAGTCTATAATGAATATTTTCATTTCAATTTGCCCTCGCAAATTAATGATGCTGAATAAGTGATTTCAAAATCATGAAAAATCTAGTTGCCATAAAAACAAACCAAATTGACACAATGGTAATTTTATCACATATTTTTACGCTCAAGAGCATTGGTTTATTAACTGAAATAATCATTATTTACTGAAGTTTGCCCCCACTAAGGAAAATTACTAGATACATCCATGAAGTGGCCATGATTTGATTGGGTTTCGGTTGGTTACAAATTCTGAAGTTCATTCGACAATTGAAAGCAAAATTCAATAATCGGATTGAGAAAATGCGCTATGTAATTAAGCCATCACAGTTGATTTATCTTATAGGTCTTACATTTTGAATGTCAACCTTAGTAAGTCTTATATAATTCTTTAAGTAAATAAAAGTAACATTTGTGTTCTTTTGGATACGCATCGCAAGGATATAAGTCCGCCGTCTTTTACGATGTTCTCATCTGTTGTTCTCTTTAACAAATTTGAATGCGTAGCCTCACCTGATCAAACTTTTACAAAATTCTCATCAATCCCTGTCCTTTTCCCCTTCAACCGAGCGGCCACTCGTAGCCACGATCACCACTATATCCCTATCTTCGTCGAATGAAGACCTGCTGAATGGCCGTTATGCGATCTTTTGAGGCCATTTTGGTTCGGTCTTTGAAGGTTGAGCTGAAAACTTTGGGAATAAATATATGAAATCATTTGATATAGGACCGCGTAGTCTGCTTCTGCTTTGGAATCATAGGTAATTGTCATTTTTGAATTTGTTGTCAGAGAAATGAACTACTCATGCATCCGTCTTTAATTATCGTAGTTTCTGCTACAGGCAAAAGGAAGAGATTAGATTCTTTTTCTGTGAAATCAAGAGTTAATCATGTGCAAGAGTTCTGCATGAGTTCGTCCTGTGAAATCTAGGCAAGCCAAACAACCTCAGTGCAAGCTGTAATTTCTCCTATTATTTGGGATGCTCTTGGTACAGAAGAAAATAGAAAAAAATGGTTTTTTCTCTTTTCGTTGTTTCAAAAAATTACTCGGAAGAGCTCTATCTTTTAACTGGGGTTGAAAAGTCTGTTATTTTAACTTGTGTACAATCCCATATTTTTCACTAGTGCCTATCGCGACCTCTTTGGACCCTCCTAGGCATAGAGGGGTTAATGGTTTATCAAGTTTAAGCTTAGTCTGAGCTTTTAAATTGTAAAGCATTTTCATTTAGAAATCACCACTAATAAATTTGTGATGAGCAAATTAGAAATCTAATTAGAAATCCAAGTAAAATATTGAGCGAAATATTTATTCTAGATCGATGACTTGATTACACTAGTTAATCAATTAATACACTTCCTAATACCTAATCTTGTTTAAAACCCCAAGATTTATTTTTTTTAAGGACTTTTCATGCATTTTTTGAGAAAACTCCTCAAAAAATATATTTTTTGCTTTTTCCTTTTTTTTTAAAGAAAAAAATGAAAATTTTTGGGATTTTTCTTTAGTAGTTTTTTTTAAAATTATATTAAAATAATATTATTATATTATATTTAAAAGTGGTTACGGGTCGGATATCGGGATCCGGCCCGAGTCCATTGATCGGGTCGTAGCGCCCTTAGCTGGATCGGACCTAGTTTGCTGGCCTAGTCTGGCTTAAGAGAAAAGAAAAGGGGTCACGCCCTTTAAGAACTAAATGAACTAAGCCTGACCCAATAAAGCGAAATAAGCCTAATATGCCTAAATCAGCCCAGCCCAAATACCAAACCCTAAGAACCTAGCCCTCACACTTGACCCAACTCCAAGCACAGCCGGCCCGATTCCCTCTCGCGTCCCTATTTGTCACGCCCTGATCCTCAGGCACGCACACATCCATCTCACTTGGTCGATTTTATAGTGCGATATCCAGGACAATGTATCGCCGACCCTTTTTATTTTTAAGCACATGCGGAAAGCGATTAAAATCCCCAGACAATAAAACGATGTGATAGAAAAGCGGCCATATTTTTCATATTGAAATTTATAACCAAACTTTTGTACATGACATCAACTAGAGAACTTCATAACTATTCACATCAATGGGAGTTCACAAAAGAAGATGGAATCTCAATCCCTTCAGGTCATACTCAAAATCTCTCTCGGTATTATCTTCTTCTTCCAAAAATCCTTTTACTCAGGTTTCACCTCTGAGTTCTCCTTCTCAGATTCCTCCTCAGCTCCTCAACAGGGTCCTGAAATGTTTTTCCCCAAACTGGGATGAGACTACGTCTCAGCGAGTTCTACCCCACTAAGCCCAATTAGCAAACCATTATACTATAGGCTGCCTAAACACGCACATGTCAGAACCTTGGCATCAGATTCCACTTGTATATTAGTACAACTCATAATAGGCACCCAAGCAATCATATCACCGATCGAAGCATTGATCAAATCAACCTAGTCGATTATATGCCAACAAGACTACTCACGGTCATTTCCATTTAGTCAATCAATTCACAACATCAAATCAAGACAATGATCAATCACATTGAATCACACTTAGATTGAATCATCGATCAATCGACCTAGTTGATTACAAGTTAGTCGAATCATTTCTAGGTCATTCACTCCATCCCACATAACCTCCAATAGTACACTTAATCACAGAGCTCCATCAATGCTCTCGGGCGTCATTTTCGCCAAGGTGACATAAGTAACAGACGGTCTACGTGCGTTCTTTAAGGCGCCGTTTTCGTACAGTGATATTCCTCATCACCGAACCACGCCTGTCATAGGTCACAAATCACTGACAGTCTACGTGCGTTCTTTAAGGCGCCGTTTTCGCACAGTGATGTCCTTCATCACCGAACCACGCCTGTCACGATTCATAGGTAGTCTACGTGCGTTCTTTAAGGCGCCATTTTCGCACAGTGATGTCCTTCATCACCGAACCACGCCTACCATAAGTCATAGACAGTCTACGTGCGTTCTTTAAGGCGCCGTTTTCGCACAGTGATGTACTTTATCAACGAACCACGCCTGTCTATACTTCGTACTTGATCGGTCTCAGCCAATAGAATTCTTAGTTAGCTTTCATCGCTCTCTCCACTTACAGTTCAACAAGGCATTACAATTGCTAACTAGCCATACTCGGTCATCTACCAATCAATAATTCAATTTCACTCAATTTCAATCAATTTAGGGTAAATCCCTAAAATATCACAATTTATTTAATTTCATACAACGTAGAGCTCAAATAAATAAACGGACCATGCCACGACGATCAGCACGAGATTTCGGTCCTCGGCCATCAAAATCTTAATTTCCGAAAAAAAAAATAAATAAAATAAATAAATAAATAATTTCGAAAATTAATTAATAAATATTAAAAATTCCGTTTAGCTCAAAATAAGGTCCAATTAAATAAATGGACTTCACCACGGTCATCAGATAATTTTCCGGTCACGTGGCCATCCCAGTTGAATTTTCAAGAAATAAATAATTAATTAATTAATTTCGAAAATTAAATAATTAATATTAAAAATTCAATTTAGCTCAAAATAAAGCCCGATTAAATAAACGGACTTCACCATAGTCATCCGCATAATATTCCGGTTCCGGACCATCTCCCTTGAATTTTCGGAAAATAAATAATTATTTAATTTAATTCCGAAAATTAATATTTAAATGCCCAAAAATCTCACTTAGGCCCAAATCGCCAAATTGAAGCCCGATTAGAGGTCGGAAAATTCCCGAGATGCTTCCAATAAATAGTAGACCACATCTACTTGTTAATTGCACAATCAATTTATCTAAATCGCATCACAATTGACTAATAATTGCTAATTTACTCTAATCTAACAACCTAAACATAATTAATTAAAAATAAACCAACCTTAAGCATAATTAGCCAACTAATCCAGGATTAGTGAGATTACTCACAAAATCGCGCGCAAAGCGGATCAATCCGACGGCGGCGACGGGAGGAACGATTGTCCCCAAAGCACAGCTCAGGTTCGGGGCCAGGAAACGGCCCAAAATGGCCCACAAACAGCCGGATACCCACTCCGTGGGTTTGCTGGTTCGGTCACAAAACAGCAAGAAAGAGAGAGGGTTGGGGGCGGTAAGAGGTCGGGAGAGTGGGCGAGGCTCCAGTGAGGCTGGACGGCGGCTCCGGCGGCCTGCTCAGTTGCTCACGGTGGCTGAACAGAGGCCGAACGGGAGCTGGATCGCGCGGGAGGATCGGCAAGCGTGGGCGGTTTGCGGGCGGCGAACGGCGGACGTGCGGGAGGCGAACGGGTGTGTGGTGCGGCGGCGGGACAGGCGGCGACGGTGGTTGGCTTCGGTTTCCAATCTCCTGCAACTTCTGGTTCGGTTTGCACAGAGAAGAACGAAGAAGAAGGAGAAGGTAACGTGAGGGAGGAGGCAAGAAGAGAGAGAAAGATTTGACCGGTCAAAAAATAAAAATAAAATAAGATAAAGCAAAGTGGAAGACAGCAAGGGCGGTCGGCTGGGGAAAGAATCACGCGAGTGGGAGGGAAGGAGAGAGAAGAGAGAGAAAAGAAAGAGAGAGAAAAAGAATTAAAAAAAAAGGGTTAATACCTTGAAAAACCCCAACCGGTATACTTGTGACAAATTTACCCCAAACTATTTTTTTGACCATGAAAAATCCTAAACTGGTATACCTATGACAAATTTACCCCGATTGACTATAAAAAACCCTAAACTGGTACAGTTATGACAAATTTACCCCAAGCTAATTTATTTGACTACAAAAAACCCTAACATAGTAAAATTGTGACAAATATACCCTATGCTAAATTGGATTAATACCACAAAAAAATCACAAAAATTGTAAACGGTGACAAAAAGAGCTTAAAATCCTAAATTGATATACCGATCAACTATCACATGTCATTTAACTTAATAATTTGAGAATAAAATTTAACGAAAACTAATAGAGGATAAATTTGTCACAAGTGTACCAAAGGTTTGGGGTAAATTTGTCAAAGGTATACCAGTTTGGGGTTTTTAGTGGTAAAAAAAATAGTTTGGGGTAAATTTGTCACAAGTGTACCAATTTGGGGTTTTTCAGGGTATTAACCCAAAAAAGAAATAAAACTTGTCTTATTTCTTTTCTTTTTCTCTTTCCCTTTCACTTTCTATTTTCTTTTGGTCTTCGATTTTTCCTCCGATAATTTCTTTCTTGAAATTTCGGACTCGTCGATAATTTGACGATCGATGAGACAAGGTCCTAAAAATGAATTGTGACACGCTCGGATATTCGATTCCCAAAATCGAATTAAATTTCATGATTAAAATCGACCGAACGTGATTTTAGTCCAATCCAACAAATTAGGTAGCTTTTAGGGATTTTACCGCAGATATATCCCTTAACGGCTTCACCCAATAAGTTAGTTAACTCGTGAGTGATCAGCTCAAAGAAAAAGGACCATAGGCATGCCGACGATATGCACATTTCATTTTATCGAAATAAGATCAAATTTCGGGATGTCACACTATTCCTCGTGCCGATGAGCATAGCCGGGACGAGGGATGTCACGCTCCAAACCTCAAGCGTGCGCACATCCCACTCTGGTCGATACAAATGCGACTTCCCAGGACACTTCGCCAATCCATTAAATTTTATTATGCATGCAGAAGCGAAACAAATCCCCTGACAACATTTAACTTGGAATAGAAAAGCAGGCAATCAATCACAACCAAACAAGCTTTCTTATAAACACATAGGTTTATATACAACACTGGATTGTCTACAAAATAGACAGGCTCAACAACTAGGGAACTGTCCTATGACCAACTTGTCAGACATGTTCGCCGATTCTTCAGCCTCCACCTTCCGAACTCCAGGACTTTCGGTCCTACACGACCGTCATCTAGGGACCTGAAATATTATCTCACAACCGGGATGAGACTACGTCTCAGCGAGTCCTACCCTCTAAAACTCAATTAGGAAAAAAATACGCCTCAGGGCGCTCTAGCCACACAAATATGATAGAAGGCTTACCTCGCATCAGTCCTTTCCTGCACGTCAGTACAATTCATATTCAAACAATGCTCGCACAAGCTGAAACTACCGACACACCCATCGGTCTATCAATTCAATCAATCCAATTGATATCATACGATCCACATATCTATCAATCCATACCATCTATTAAACCATACCATCTATTCATCCATCAATACATTCAAGGCTCACACAAGCTAAAATGGATGCAATGCTCTCACAAGCTGATATAGATGGTAGCTCGCACAAGCTGATATATACATAGATGGTAGCTCACACAAGCTGATAGATAGATCGTGCTCGCACAAGCTGATAAAACGATCTTAGCTCACCAGAAGCTGCCGCAATATTTAATATAGTATACTATAGCTCACCAGAAGCTGCCATATATATATATCATAATTGCTCACCCAAGCTGATACATATATATAAACCAATGCTCGCCAAAGCTGATCATTCAATAATAAACCAACTCATATCTTAATTCAATCAATCAATCAATCCAATTGATTCAAACTGGTTATACAAACCAATTACGGTGCTAAAAGCCAACACCGGGTATTTTCAATTTAAATACCACAACTTCATCAATGTCACTCAATTCCACACTTTTGGAATAATTAACCATAATCATTAATCACTCAATTTCTCAATTTAAACATACAATTAACACAAACCAACCGCACCTTAAGGATCGATCAGCGAAATTCTAACGATAGGCCATCCCGACATAATTTTCGAAATTATTAAATAATTAAATTTAATTCCGAAAATTAAATAATTAAATATTATATTATAATAATATAATTTAATAAAATAATATTTATAAATTCGAAATAATTAATTAATTAAAAATAATTAATTAGGGCTTAAACAAGATTACACTAATTTAATCATACAATTAGCCCTAATTAAACATCCATTAAGCTAATCATACAACTAATCTAATTTACATTAAAATAATCTAATATAACCACCTAAACCTAATTAGACTAATCTAAACACCCCTTAAGCGTCATTAACTCACTAAGCAAGAATTAGAGGATAAACTCACCGGTTTTGCGCGCCGGTGAGTTCACGGCGACCACGACGCCAAGGCGGTCGATAAACCCCAAAGCGGCGACACCAACCAAGGCCGGGAAGGGCTTGAAAACGGGCCACGAAATCTCCAAAACCTTGCTGCCTTCCGCTTCTGATCTGGGCTGAACTGCAGAGAAGAAACTAGCAATTTCAACGGCGAAAATGGGCCGATCGGAGCTCCGGCGAGCGGGTGGTTGGTAACCAATGGCTCCCGGGGGTCTTGGGGATCTTGTAGGAGGTTGGGATGGGCAAAGGAGGGGTCGAAAAGGGGCGAAACAGCAAGAAAACCCGAAACAGGCGGAACCGGGCGAGTCCAGACGGTCAGACGAGCAGTAGCTTCTCTCAGGATTTCGGGATGGCCGGAGAATAGTTCCGGCGAGAGGTGGGGTGCTCCGGAACAGGCTGGATGTCCTCGTCACGGAAGTGGGTGAAGCGTTTGCTGATTCATCCGGGAAGTTGACTTTTTACTCGGATCATTGGCGAAAGGTCGGCTGGAGCAGAAACTGGAACGAGGAGAAACTAGGGGAGGAAAACGGCCGACGATGGCCTTCCTGGCGTGCGACGATGGAGGGGCTGGTGCTGCTCGGTTCCTCTGGTTTTTGCTAAGCTTCTCTCTTTCAACAACAATGGAGAAAGCCTACAAACAAGGGAGAAGAAGGCTGCTGAAGAGGGGGGGTCTCCTTGGGTTCTCTAGAGCTCAACACTTGCCATCTTCTCATTGGCTTTGCCTCCACCATGACACCACATGACCTCAGCCACTCTCTCTCTCCTCCAATCTTCCTCTACAAGCTTGGCAATAGGTGCAAAATGTGGTGTGCCATGGGAGCTACGAATTTTGGATATTCCCTCATTCAATCCATTCAATTCTCTCTTAATTCCAATCAATTGAAGCTCAAATAAATCGGTCCATGTGTCCTCGGCCTTCTCATGACATTTCCCCGTCAAATGATTCAACTTGCATCCCAAAGATTCAATCAAAAACGGCCCTCTGACAATCCCGAACAAAAACGGCCTTACTTTGCTTTTCTACCAAAAATCTCGGTTTGTAGAAAAATCTTCTGAAGATGAGTTAACATTCCTAAAATGAATTGTGACTTGACAGAACTTCCAATTTCTGTAATCGGGTTCAATTTCACGGTTAAATTCAATTTGGCACGACTTTAGCGCATCCTAATCTACCGGGTAGCTTTTAGAAATTTTCTGTGCATTTGACCTGTGGTTGATTACTCTCAAGTCACAAAGTGCATCTTCGACACATTGGCGATTCTCGATTGTCATAGAAATCTCGAGGTTTCAAATACGAACACAGGGTACCAAAACGATAGAGAAATCGGTCTAGTGCCGATCAACAAGAATTGTACAATTAGGTGGAATCACCCACACTGAATTACATGGTTCTGTTGAATCGACCTATCTCCGGTCTCTAATCGGTCCGTGTCTTTGTAATGACCCTTGCATATTAGTACGGTCGAGAAAGTCGTTTCCTGGTCGAATTCTCAAGTCTATTGCATTTAGATTCCTTAACGGCTTCACCTGATAGACTAGTTATCTCGTGAGTGGCCAACTTAGAGAAGAAAGCTATAGACGCGAAGATGAAATGCCCGACTTATTTAATTGAAACCAGAATTGAAAAATCGGGATGTCATAAGGGACACCGCTCGTTTTGGCTTGGTCACAACCCCCTCGGCTAAACCACCAAACGATTGACGATGACGGTGGAAACGTGACGGACCGCCAAACGGGCAGTGTCCGGGGCCGCCAAACATTAGGGAACGTCACAGTAGAACAGGACACGCACGGTCGTCTCGATTTTGGCCAAGGACGAAGACACGAACACTAGATCTTGTTGAGGTGTTTCATCAAACAGGCGGCACACGATAACGAACCGAGGGGCTCCCAACTCAGACGAGACTCATACCCGAGTTGGTACTCTTGGCAAATGAACCAGGATATCCATAGGCGGATGGGGACCAGAATTTGAATTGACCGAACAGCCACGAGCTCTAGCCCGACATGCCCCGAAACTTTGGTGCGGGAAAGGGGGCACGGCGACGGGTCTTTGGCTGCACGTTGGATGCGATGGCCAGCGGTCTTTCCCTCCAGCTCCCTTTCCTTGCCTGAACTCCCACTTGCGACCCTCTCTCTCTCTCGGATCTCCCTCTCAGATCTCTCTCCCTCTCTCAGGACTCTATGTCCCTATCCAAACCTTTCGCTCAGAATTTCCTTTTCCCCTCTCTCCACCCCCCCAGAAGCAAGCTAACTGCCCGGCTATTTATAGGCGGGGAGCTCGGTTGACAGAGGTGGTCCAGCTACCGATTCTAGGCATGTCGAATAGGCCTCCCTCTTGGCCAAACCGGCGTCAAGTCGCCGTTCCTTCTGCAGCAGGTCTGGCCATGCTCTGCTACTCAGTTTGGCCGCATTGAAGTCTTGCTCTGTCGTCCCCTCCATCGCCGGCCTACCCTGCTCTACTATGGTAGGTCGTCCTCGCACGTGAGGTGCAGAGGAGGAGGAAAGAGGAAGGAGGAAGGGAAGGGGAAAGGGGAAAGGGAAAAGGGGCTAAGCCGAGGGAAGAGAGTTGGAGGCTCATTTTATATTCTCTTCCTATTCGGTTGGATCAAAATGCCGTCTTCTATCATCTTGATATAGCTGCAGTGTCGCATGCTCCAATATTTTTGGACTTGCTGAACGGGAGTTCTTAAATTTTTAGTGCCACATTACTTCTTGCATTGTATCAAATTAGGTGCTTTGATTTGGTTTTTCACTTTTGGTTCTTCCCATGTGATTCCACCGTTCTCTAGATGTTCTGTTCGGTATTCCAAAATTTTGTCCTCATGATGGTTATCTATTATTCATGCCTATCAATTTAGTAAATGTTAATTTTGTTGCAACATGCGAACTAAATATGCTAGGACTCCATTATCTCTTTCTCTGGTTCTTGTATGTGTAGGTGGCTGCTAGTATTGGTGCTTTTTTTCTTTTTACAAACAAAAGTGATGTGTGCTTACTCATTTCGATTAGCTCCCACTAGAAGTATCCTTCCCCCTCTGCACTCCCACCCCTTTCTTTGCTCGAGTTTCTTCCTATTCACATCAGTTTCTCAATCAAGAGTATTTGAAACTGAGCAAGAACAGACCTGTGAACACAAAGAAAACCTTGGCCCCTGGGGACTCTTGATGATGATATTCTGCCTAATTTGCATCACATTTACAATGTTAGTACACTCAGTACTTTGGAATGAGGCAAACTGCATATAAAAGAGACATCCTTATTAAAGAAGGCACCTTAGGGGCACTTCAAGGCTAGCATCATGAGTACTTGCAAAGCAGAAGGAAGAGAACTATAGAAGATATCTAGGAAATGCTGCAAAATATTAAGCTCATTCAGAATGCAAACCTAAAACATTTGAAAAGCCATGAATGATATGCAACCAAGCCTCTATAAAATGTAGCGTTCGGTAGGAAAGCCGTGGCTACAAATGAGAGACTTTGCTCCAAGGATTGGAAGCCCGTAGAAAATTGCTTTTATGAACATGCTTTGGATGGACAGCAAAGCTGAATGATTAGCTTAGCTGAGCAGAGCATACCTCGCCTCCATGATTTGGTTATTATAAAACTGGTCAAAACACATTAATAGCTTCCATAATGCCAAAGTTAGGAGGGTAAAGAACCCATGCATGCACATGAGCTATATGCCCATACACTCAAGAAGTTTGGTGGACTAGTGAACCTCCCTGTTTGTCATGATTCAAATCTGACTACATCAGCAATCAAATGCACATTAACAGATTAGTAAACCACATTGTATGATACAACCTCTTGGTTGAAGTGATTCATGTAGGAACCAAAACATACCCTCCAAGTTCTCAGTTTGTTCCTATCTATAATGCCTAGCATGGCAATCATGAAAATGCTGACTACATTCCCACCAAACGCCACAACTGTGGATACCGTTAAGGAGAAACCAATCCATGAATAGTGAAACTGCCATACTATTCCACTTGAACTAGAAAAGACACGGTACCAAATTTGAAGGATATATATTACTAAAGCACTCTAGACGATCTATGACCATCCCGCACTTGAAAAACCATAACTAGAGATGTTCAATCAAATCCACTAAAACAACAGATGCTCCGTTAACTAACTAACGTAGTAACTAATCACACATTAAGCATCATATTACTTACTTCCACAGAGAAGGGGGCATAAGGATGAGAGAGAAGTGTGTAGAAGCTTGTTTAAGAGGAGTTCTTTGATCATTATTTTTTTCTACAGTTGTAGTGGACCTTAGCACTTGTGGATATATGTTAAAACCAGTCAGTGTGAGAGACAGCTCGATGATCGCCAAGTTGAACTAAAAGGGCTTAACTGAAAATTTGAAAGGCAAGAGCATCACATGATTCATTCTAAATTTAGCGTCAAAAGTCATTGCGTCCCACACATATCTAAAGATATAGAAGTTACATACTAAGAAAAGATTCACCGATGAAAATATGTAGATAGAAACCCCAATCAAGACAATGACAAAAGATCATAAACACCACAAGTGCAAGCCAAAAGGTGATTTGTCAAAACCACTATGGTTTGCGAGTAAAGCGATCCGAATGAGCTATAGAACAATTCTCATTCAACTAATCTAACTGGAAGAGTTTCCCGAAACTCTCATTTGGCAGTAACGCCAATGCAGAAACCTGCTGTGGTATCATCACCAATTAAAAGATGCAAAGGAAAAAATGATATCAATATAATGGATTGAATCTTGCCATCTTTGAAATTCAATCAGCAAACATCAAATTCCAAGACCTCAATTTCGCCTCAGAAGCAACTTGAAAAAAAAACAAAAACAAAAACTTACAGGAAGGGGAGGGGGGAGGAACCACGTGGCATTAAGACGAGGAATGCCCCGCCATGGGGGACTACAGTGGTGTTGCCGTGGTGGCTCTCGATCCTCGAATACATCGGAGATCGGACTTCCCAACGGTGGTGATGGCTTGGTGTGAGACGGAAGAGAGGAAGAAATGGAGTTTCCAAGAAGTGCAACAGAAGGGACTGGAAAACATGAAATTGAAAAGGAAAAAAGTAATCCTGATTCATTTGGGAATTTTTTTAAAACTTTTTTACCCAATAACAAAATTTCCTCAATTTAAATAGCTAGAAAATGTCGATTGCAGTGACATTTGTCCCGTTGACGAGTTTAAATTCTTATTTAAAATGAAATCCACTTTAAACTCATTTTTAGAAAAAAGATAATCTCATTTTAGATTTTTATTTGAAATTTTTCTTAAATTATGTAATGGCTATTTTAGCGAGAAATGAGTCCTCAAACATGAAAATGGAAAGGGTGAGGGGGTTCTGGTGGTGGCCCCCAATATGCTGATGTCAGGAAGCTTGACAATATAAAAATGCAGGAGCTGGACTTCAAAGATTTTCATAAAGGTTTGTCCGGCGATGATTATTCATCTTTCGTTATTTCAATTTTTGATGGCTTGGCGTGAGAGGAGGGAGATGAAGCAATGGAGGAGTTTATAAGGAGCGCGATGGAAGAGAATGGAAAACAGGAAATTGGAAAGAAGACTTAATCCCAAAATTTTCTTTAATTTTGTTAAATTACAAATTTCAAATAAAATTGCCTCATTTAAATAATAGGGAATGTCAATCGCATCATGATGAAAATTTGACCTCAAATCCGTATTTGATAATTTCTTTTTATCAAAGATCTTTATTTGAAATTAACTGGATTGTTGAATGTTTTTATTTGAAATGAAATCTATTTTGATTTTTTTATAAATAAATGACTCAATTTCAGCTCTCTATTTGGAATTTTTTCTTAAATTATGTAATGGCTACTTTTAGAAGCATAAAATGCTATAGGGTGAGGGGGTGATGGTGGGCCCCATCATTATTGTCTATCAACATGCGGTGAAAATCTCCCTACTTTTCTTTTTCTTGATTTTAAGCTTCCATGGAAATGGAGGAGCCGGTTTGCACAAAGACCCATGGACTTTGACTTGGAAAAGCTTTTGGATTATTATCAAAGAAAAAATTGTTGGATGATGATTATTAACCTTTCATTATTTCCATTTTGAGTAGTTTTGATATTCTATATGCTTATTTATCTTATATTCTTCTTCTTTACAAATGAAATTGTTAGCAAAAGATGATAATTTCAAAATATATATCATTACAATAGATATCTACTTGTAAAAATTCTTTCCTTTATGAAAAGGAGGACTAATGCCATCCATCTCTACCCTCAAATCCAACAAGATTCTTTTTTTTTTTTTTGGCACATCATCTCCATCAAATTTGATGAGATTTTATTACTCATTGTTAAGCTGCAAAGGTGGTGATTGAACATGTGTATAGCGGAGAGATTATTGCTTACTAATTTATTCATTTAATGGACGGATTTGTTAACCAAATCCGTCCATTACGAAATATGCATGTAATCTCCCGCATGTAATCTCTCCATTTTACATCAAACCTAGTGAAAAAGGCTTAGAAAGATAGATTGAGCAACCATGCCTAATAATCAAATCTAGTGAACGCGAATCTAGCAACCTGATGGGTCCATCCATTATTTGTGTAAAGTTAAGACACTGTAAGGAGAGGCCTGAGTTATATATTGAAAAAGTATCAACGTCAAGAATGTGAGAAATCTTCGAAGCTCGAAGCTCATTTCATTATAGTTCAAAGTATCGAAACTCCATACAACTACGGAAATTTATTATAGGAAAAAAAAATGCTGGGCATTTCCATTGGGCTTCAACTTGTCTGACGAAGCCCGGGCTGCCTGAGGGCCCGAATATATACCAAGCCTATTTTTCTGCCCAAGGCATAGTTTCACATCTCGGTCCAAGCCCAAGGACGAAATTGATCCATACGGTCTAGCCCTCAACATAAGGTAAGTTGAGGTCGTTCCTAAAGCATGCTCGTTTGCGGACGTGAATTGACTATGCAATCCGAAGGAGAAATTGGTCCAAAAGCGAGACTTGCCCTACTTGATAAGCAAGCTTCGCACCTAGGGGTGAGCGGTTCCCGGTTCCTTACAGGTTCCGCTTGGAACCTGGAACCTACCCTCGCTACGGGTTCCTCATTTTTTGGAACCCGGAACCTACCCGTCAAAACCAAGAACCGGAACCTACCCATCACACAGGTTCCGGGTCGGTTGCCTGTGTTCCAACAGGTTCTTTTTTCTTTTTCTTTTTTCATTTTTTAGTTTAAAAAAATGGAAACGAATGCAGCAATAATAAACAAACTTGTCATTCATCAAAGAAAATATAACACGAACATAATCTATAATACTCATAAGCGTTTAATATTCTAAAATGTGAACTATTTCTCTTTTGCAAAGTCTAGTGGTTCACTTCACAAAGTCCCTTACCTCAACAACAACCCTGCACCAAAATAAAGCCATATCCCTCATTGTTTTACAACTTCCAATGACTTCAGCAACTTTAGTAACAAAGCTTTCAAGTGGAGCTGCATGAATATCTCTCAGCAATGTTGCAGCGGTGGTTTCGAACCGAACGATCTTTCTTCCGAGAAACTTTCCCCCGCAAATATCTTGCAGATATTACAACAAAGAGACTTAGTCCTGTATAATGGATAATTTTAAAAAAGAACCGATAAATTTTTTATAATGGATGAGTATTATTTCATGGACTAGTAAATTTGATAATCTGATTATTGATTTACCTGCATCAAACAGCAAACTAATCAAAGAATAGAGCTTCACTTCATCTGGAAACTCGGATATGTTATCTTCCTTTTCACAAAGCACAAGCGACCTCACAGCAAAGAGACTTAGTCCTGCCCTTTCCTTGATAGGAGAAGAACCTTTGTTTGTTGCCAGAAAATCTTTCATTGAGCTAAATTTCTTCCCATTCCTGGGAAAAGTTTCCAAAGATGTCTAAGTGATAGAAGAAATATATAGAGGTAAAAGTTATAATGGCTATCTTGTAGATAATAAAGACTTACTCTACAATTGACCCGGTTGCTTGATAACTGGTGATGGAGGAATTTTCTCCGTGTTACCAGAAATTAGACCGTCCAATATGGATATAGACTTTGAACCCTATCAAAACATTTTTAATCCAAATTAGACAGCAAAACCATAAACATGTCATCTTAAACCTCAAAGTCTGATCTCCTGCTTAAGTAAAAGATATTAATTGTCATCATAACTATAAACTATTTGCAGCCATTTCTGATTTCACACGAAAAGAACAGCTCAAGGCATTATTGCAGCAGACAGATTAGGATATGAGAAAGCTAAAGAGAGATTGAAGTACAAGATTTTCTCTGAACCGCAATGAAAAATTATGGTAAATGTACTATGAGTAGGCAGTTGGCTTCTCCACTGATGATTTTACTGAACCAATGAGGACTCTCTCTGTTCTCCATCAACTGTACATATTTGACATATAACAAAAGCTTCACTGGTTAATTCTTTTTTTGCCAATTTTTTTTTTTTTGTTGGTGTAATAGTAGATATTTAGACAACAAGAACACAGCTTAAAATAAATCAATCTACTATCCCAAAATTGACATTTTCTATTGGCCATTCAGGGACATCTGATGCAACATGTTTATACATGTAAGCGAGTTGTCACATCGATGACTTCTAAGACATCTATGACTAATGATAATATGAGCTAGTAGCAACCAATGAGTTAGCCAGCAGATCACTAAACTCAATTACTATAACAAAAGCACCCAAAAAAAACTCACCCTTGATTCAGAATCATTCTTCTCATTCACTATGTACAGCTTCCCTCCTGTTGAACAGGAAAACCAATATGAGCATCTCATCACGTGAATAACATAAGACAAATTGAACAAGAAAACCAATATGAGCATCTCATCATGTGAATAACATAAGACAAATTAAACATTAAAAGTGTGAAGGAGGAGAAACCTTAAATGCCAATATTCTAGGAGCTGGAAATCGTGATTCTGTGAGTTCTTCAGCCAAAGTTTGGCGGCGTCGACGGCGAGCGGCTGAGCAGTGAGGCAAGCGAGGGGTCACGGCATCGAGGGAGCAGGAGGCAAGGGCGAGACGAGCGCGGGGCGACTGGCGTCCAGCGGCGGCGTTGAGGGCGAACGGCGTCCGGCGTCCGGCGGCGGCGTCCGGCGGCAGTGTCGAGGGCGAGCGACGTCAGCGACGGGCAGAGGCAGAGAACGGGAGGGTCCGGTTCGGTTCTCCGGTTCCCGGGTGCTCACCCCTGCTTAAGCCCGAACGAAGACTCTTTATAGGCATACTAGCACACACAACAAGCGTACCAGAATGCACATCAGCGTCAACGGAGAACCGGCAGGGCTGGAGTTCACATAAGCTGAACAGCCGCGAACTCAGACCCCGCGTGCCCAAAACAAGGCACGCACAGATGAAGAAAGGCCTACCTGGGTCGGCGTGGTCTTGTGGCGGGCGGTGGTCGGTGGGGCGGCCTCCGGCGACGCAAGTCTCTTACTTCTTTCTCACACGCATTTAAGCGGACTACTCACTCTCTCTCTCTCGCTCCCTTGGTCTCTCTCGGTCTCACTCTCTAATCGAGCCCATGCACGGCTGAACCTCTCCCGCTCTCCCTCAGTCGCACGGAACTGTCCTTCTCGGTCTCTCTCCCTCGAGCTCATCTCTCTCTCAGCCCAAAATCTACGGATAAACCGAACCCCTTGCTTTCCCTCTCTCCTGTCGCTCTCCCTTGCTTGGTCCCTCTCTCCCTCGGCCAAAAAGGAAACCCTCAAAAAGAGAGGATGGAAGAAGAAGAAGAAGAAGAAGGGGGTGATTTCGACCTAGAGAGGGGGAAAGAGAAGAGAGAGAAAGAGAAGAAAACAAAAAAAGTTTGGGGGAGGCAGGAAGTGACGTGAGGAGGAAAAAGGGGAGAAAAGAAAGAGAGAGAGAAAAAGAAAGGGAAAGGGGGAAGAATCGGCGGAAGGGGGAAAATGAAATCGCGTGGGAAAGGGGGTTAGGGTTTTTCTTGGCCGGTTCGGTTCCTCCGGTTCCGGTTCCTATGGGAACCGGAACCGGAACCGGAACCGCCGGTTCCTAGAAAATAGAACCGGAACCGGAACCGGTCCCCTTAGAACCGGGAACCGAACCGGAACCTCCTCCGGTTCGGTTCCGGCTCCCGCTCTACCTGCGTAACCACGCTCACCCCTATTCGCACCCCCTATAATTACATAAGTATCGTTGCAGAGGAACGGTGCCTTAACTTTAACACATTTTGGCTCTCTTTCTCATTTCACACCCCTATAAATACACTTAGGGCGCGTTTGGTAACGATTCTGTTCCCGGGAGCTGATTCTGATCCGAACTGATTCTTTTTGATTCTGTTCCCGGGAACTGATTTTAAGCATTTTAAGCCGTTTGGTAACTGTCCAAAATTTTTGATTCTGGAATAGAATTGCGTTTGGTACCGTGTTCATTAAATTGTTCCAAATCAATTTCTTTTAATTTTTAAATAATTTTTTTACTTTTTTCCTTTGTTTTCTTTTCTTTTTTTCATTTTTTCATTTTTTTCTTTCATTTTCCTTTTCATTTTCCTTTTTTTCTTTTCTTTTTCTTTTTTTTTTTTTCCTTTTTTCTTTTCTTTTTCTCATCTTCTTCTTCTTCTTCCGCGGCCGCCGGACCGGCGACCGGCCGTACGAGGGCCGGCGACCCTCACCGGAGCGTCGCCGGCCCTCGTGAGGCCAGCCCTCGTCGACCGAGCCTCGCCGCGGCCGGCGAGGCTCGCCTAGCCCGCCGAGGCTCGGCCGAGCGGACCGGGCGAGGCCGAGCCCCGCCGGGGCAGCCGACCTCGTCGGGGTTGGGTGAGGCTGCCAGCCACCGGCGGGCGGGCGAGCCTCGCCGGTGGCCAGGCGAGCCTCGCCTGGCCACCGGTGGGGCTGGGCGTCGCGAGGCTCGGCCTCGCCGGTGGCCGGGCAAGCCTCCGGCGGAGCTCGCCGGACCTCGCCCTGGGCGAGCCTCGGCGAGCTCGCGGATCGGGCGGCCGGCGACTGGGGGCGGCGGACGGCGGCGGGGGACGGCGGCGGGTGGCGGGCGGCGGGCGGCGGGCGGTGGCGGCGGCGGACGGGCGGTGGGCGGCGGTGGGCGGTGGCGGATGGCGGACGGTGGCGGGCGGTGGTGGACGCGGTCGCGAGATGGCCGAAGGGAAGAAGAAAATTTGTTGATTGATTCTCAAATTCGTTCCCGAAACAAGAATCAACTTTTTTTTGGTTCTAAATTCTTATCCAAAATCGATTTCCGGGAACAAATTTGTTCCCGGGAATAAAAAAGTTACCAAACGCGATTCTGAGCCGAAACTGATTCTGGGAACAAAGAATCAGAATTTGGCCCTGTTTGGATGGTTACCAAACAGGGCCTTATTCTTTTCAATAAAAAAAAAAAGATTATACTTACTTAACCTCTCTATCTTGCAATTATTGCATATCAAGTATTATGATTACTTCATGTTAACATTGCCATTTTTTCTTTTTTCTTTTTTGAAAAAGATTCAAATTGCAAAATACACTTACTCTTTACTATAATAAATTAAGCTTCCTAAACCCCACGATTGTTATAGTTGATTGGGGTGTCGGGGATCTCCGATTTGAGAATCGAGGTTGCTTGTTTGAATCACAAATACTGTATGCAAGTTATTTTGAGTTATAGCCACCTATACAGGTCATAGCTTTAAGCTCAACCTATTCAACTTGTAGTATTTTTGTAATGGGTTTTAAGTAGAAGAGTCTCCCTGCCCACGCCCATAGATTATTAAAAAAATAAAAATAAAAACATACTCTAGGAGAATACTAATATAATATAGCAATTTTTTATACGCTCTTCTTCCTCATAAACTAGGTAATCATTATGCAAAAGGACCTTATCAACTTGGTTACAAGGAGAACGTCCCTTGGGACTTAATAAATCATATATATACTCACACTTATTTATTTTCATATATATACTTATTTATTTTCGATTAGATATTAGTCATCACCTTTTTGAATAGGCATATTAAATATATGAATTTATGAGCAATTTGACATGGTATTCCAATAATTGAGGTTGGCAAGAAAATTAAGCAACTTCAAGTATACCTTTTGAACTGAGCCTTTTTTTTTTTTTTTTCACTTATAGTGATCATTATGAGAGCTTCCTATCAATAGATCCATGAAGATTTGAAAGATAATACATGGAAAGTCAAGACTTATTTTCAATTAATGGTCAACATTAATTAGATAAGGGGGTCTAAGTTAGCCCAAGTCTAACCTGTCAAAAAGTAGCTCAATATCAAAAACTGCAAATCAATATATAAATTAACGACAAGGTCATTTTAGAACTATGAATTGAATGATATTATGATTACCATCACTAAAAACATATCAAACACTCTGTAATTTATGACATGAATCAAAATCTTAATACAGTAAATAAGAAAATTTACTGGCTAAGCAGTTGAATCGATATGACAGGGCCACACGGAAGCACATGAGTGCATACTAAAATTTGGATTTGACGAATTTGTTCCTTCCAAAACTCAAGCAAAAAGGAAAACGAAGAAAAGATAAAGAGCCTTGACAGACAAATAAAGCACAATCAATGCTTTGGAATTTTGATAATGCTTGTTCCTTACCTACGGAATGATTCTGGCACTTTAATACAAAACCGTTCGATTGATATTACTAATTCTCAACCGTCCGTTATCAACTTTTCCAGTTAAAGGTTGCTGTGTTTCGACGCTTCCGCTCCTTCACCACTTCTTTGAGTGGGTCCGTTAATTTGTCTTTTGACTTCTTTATTTAAAAGTACTTATTCTTGCGTCCACTTGGTAAGATTCCGAGCGTAATTCATTGAAGGCATCTTGATATCAAGCACACGAATACTATCTATATCTTTTCGGGTTCTTGGGTATTGATAAGTTGATGTGGTTCCTGGACAAGAAGGTCTAGATAAGTTTATAATCCTTTCATAGAGTAGAATCTACTCCTTGAAGATATGAGTACCTAGTATTCATGTCCAACTTTTCCGCTTTTGAAAAGTAAAAGAGTGGTAAAGGGCAATCGGTGTCAACAATCCCCCAGGCATTACCATAGTCTAAAACTATGGTAAGGAGAAGCTTCCAAACTTTACCGTTGGAACCAAAACCCCATATATGTAAGAAGTCATTTTCTCACTTCCTCGTTTCAGTTTACATTATTTGTAAATGAAACCACATTCGAGTGAGCAAAGTCTATTTTTGTTGGTTTGGGGCGAAAAATTCTCTTAAGGTTTCGGCGCTTTGCACTTGAGTAATTTTGACATCAATACTGTAATCATAACAATCAATTGGAAGAAAACGATTATTATGATCATGGCATTGGAAAAAGAATATCAAGCATTGTCTAATTTATGACGTGAATTGAAGTTTCAACATGGTAAAAAGGAAAACTTACCGCTAAAGTACTTGAATCAAAAGGACGGGGCCTTGAAGAAAAGCACACAAGTGAATAAGAAGTTTTGGATTTGATAACAATCGTTCATTATGCAGCTCAAAGCAAAAAGGAGAAAAAAGAAAAAAAAGTAAAGAGCCTCAACATTCCAAGTTCTTACTTTACAGTCTTTTCTTGTGACATCCTATAAAAGTTATTATTTCCAAGAAAGCAGCCAGACATTATCACCAGAATAAGATGATTGAAGCATTTGTGCAAAAAATGGGTTCGATATGTATTCTTTTGTCCAATAGAGCTCTGTCATTGGAAAAGAAAAAAAGCAATGCATGTTGCTCACGACCAGAAGATGCAATAATTTAACTAGACTTTGGATAATGGGGTGTCCCCACTCCCCACTCCCACTCCACTTCTACGAAAGATGTTTTATAAGAAAAGCTAAAAAGACGAAAGCGTCAATTATTCGAGAATGACTTAGCACAAGGAGCACCACACACGAGAGACTTTGGCTATAACGTGGATTTGATAATTATACTTGTTCTTTCTACTTTTGTCATTGAAACATTACGTGAAGAATGATTCGGTATTTTAAAACTAAATCTCAGCTGTTGATTGTCGACTTTTCCAGCAAAAAGAGTAGCTGTGTTTCAACGCTACCCTTCCTTCATCCACTTTTCTAGTGGCTCCGTCGATTTGTCCTGGATGCTTCCCTGAGAATTGCTTCATTGAACCGAAAGCAAAAATTCACGAGGCTATAAAAGAAATATTCCTCTAGTGAGCCTTCCATATCATCAGAACCTTTGAAAAATAGTTAAGAAAATCTTCTAAGTTAACTATACACACACACACACACACATTTACGCACCCAATTTAGCTTAAATCATATCTTTCATGTAAGCTGACCAAAATGTCCTCCGTATATAAGTGTACACTTACGCATTAATAGACCCGCCTTTTATTTCAAAAGAATATATTTGCCTTTTTTATTTTCTCTCAAATCTATTGTCTTGCGTCTTTTCTTATCTGCTCTAGACTCTTGATAAGAGATTTTAATATGAATCCTCTCACTTAGTTTTCTGATTTCAGAATTTTTTTTATACAAGAACCTATCTTAAGAGCATCTTCAGCCTATGAATCACCAACATCAATAATATCCAAATAAATATTTATAGAACCATCAATATTAGTTATAACTTTCAGAAAAATGATTCTTTTTTAAAAAGTTAAAAATTATTTTTCAAAGTATGATAAAGTATGAATGCTTGGATTAGAAATTCTGTGATTGGATGCAGATACTCTAACGTTGGTCCCCAAGCCCTTGATAGTGGGGTCGAGTCTATCAAGGCTAGGTCCTAGATCTCAATGCCCATGCCTAGATTGCTGACTCCCAAATCCAAATCTATTGAGGCGAGGCGAGCGACTTCTGTGCTTTCTGCCTTGGTATATGTTGAAAATGTAGGTGTTAGATACATTTCAAATTCAAATTCACGCAAGCGAGCGCATGCAAATATCTATGAAAATGTCTACTATCACGAGGAAGAATAAAGTTGCCCTTTAATGAATTTTCTTAAGTACTCTGCAAGTTCCGAGGGTCGACTCGTGCTTTCTTTCTGCCTCCACCTTGGTATATGGTCCACATACTAAATTGAGTTGATGACAGACTGGGTGAAGCTACACGTCACGTGTTCTCTTGGTCAAACGGTGCAATTATCGCCATTCTACGCCACGTCACCTGGATGGTTTAAGACGAATCGTTTGTTTACTTTTAACAGCTGATAATCATCTCTCTCTCTCTCCACTCGATTGCTATTCCACGCTCCCCTTCATCCGTTTCTTGCGCTCTAATCTCTTCGCCTCGTTCGTCTCTCACTCTGGTTCGCTCTTTCTTCTCCTCGACACACCCATTCTTCCTCATCCTCTTCCTCCTTTTCATCCTCTTCAGTATCTGCTGCTCTTTTTCATCGTTTGATTGCCTGTTGTACGCTCCCCTCCCTTCGTCCTTTTTTGGCGCTCGAATCTCTTCGCCTTGTTCGTCTCGCGCTCTGTTTCGCTCTTTCTTCAGCTCGGCACACCCATTCTTCCTCATCCTCTTCCTCATCTCTTCCTCATCTCTTCAGTATCTGCTGCTCTTTTTCATCGTTCGATTGCCTGTTCTACGCTCCCCTTCCTTCGTCCTTCTCTGGCACTCGAATCTCTTCGCCTTGTTCGTGTCGCGCTCTGTTTCGCTCTTTCTTCTCCTCGGCACACCCATTCTTCCTCATCCTCTTCCTCCTGTCTTCCTCCTTTTTCTGTGCTCAAATCTCTTGGCTTTGTTCGTCTCTTGCTCTGTTTCGCTCTTTCTTCTCGTCGGCTCAACCATTCTTCCTCCTCCTCCTCTTTAGTTTCTGCTGCTCCTTTTCATCATTCTCCCTCTCCGTCTCTCTTTTTTCTCGCTCTTTCTTTCTCGGAAAAAAAAAAACAAAGAAAAATGTCGGCAGATTCTGTCGTTGGTATTGGATGGGATGTCTTGAAGCGCTATGTTGTTGTTCCCATCGAACGTGGATTCGGATACGTGATCTCCTCCAAGAGGTTTGCCAAAGATCTTCAGGGGGAAGTCCAGAATCTGGAGGACGAGGTTCAGAGGGTCGACGTTCTTGCGGAACAGGCTAGACGCAATGTTCGGGAATTTTACGTTGGCTTCACGAGGTGGAAGACAAATGCTGACGAGGCCTTGGCGGAGGCGCGAGAGCTGTTGGACGGCTTTGAAAAGGCGACCAAGACTTGTTGCTACGGGACTCTTCCCGACCCCAAATTTCGCTATCGGTTCAGCAGGAATGCCGAGAGCAAGATCGAGGTCGTTAAACAACTCGCTCAAAAATGCGGTGAATTCAAGGAATTGAACGGCATCTCCTTCACTTCTTCTGCCTCGACGTCGATTAAGCTTGGGGATGATGGTGTCTTCGAATCCAGAGCTCTGATGATACGGAACATCATGGGCGCTCTTGCCGACAACAGTAATAGTGTGGTCGGGGTTTATGGGATGGGCGGGATCGGCAAGTCCACCCTTTTGGATGAAGTCAAAAAAATACTAAGCGAAGAGAAGTCGTTTGATTGGGTCGTTAAGGCTGACGTGTCGGAAAATCCAGACATCAAGACGATTCAAGGACAGATTGCGGACGGCTTGAAACTTACTGACATAGAGAACAAAAACATAATCAGCGGGCGAGCGGAACTTCTGCGCAGGAGGTTGGAAGAAGAGGAGAGGAATGAAAAGAAGGTCCTCATAATACTAGACAACCTTTGGAAGGGGCTCGACTTGAAATCAGTGGGCATTCCGTTCGGACCTGACAACAAAGTCAAGGGATGCAAATTGTTGTTGACGTCAAGAGATCGTGATGTTTTGCGAAGGAAAATGGACTGCGACAAGGCCTTCCTCCTCAAAGGGCTGAAGGAGGAAGAGGCAAAAAGATTGTTTGAAAGGATAGTGGGAGACAAAGTTCATGACGACGAGTTCAAACCCTGGGTGAAAGTAGCACTCGACAAATGTGCAGGTGTGCCTTTCTTAATTGATGCAATGGCGAAACGTTTTAAAGATGCTGAATTATATGAATGGAGGGATACTTTGAATAAATTTGAGAAGTTTAATGATAAAGAAATCAATGATTTGATAAATCATATGTTACAATGGAGTTATGATAAATTAGAAGAGGATGCGAAGTCATTATTACGACTTTGTGTTGTTTACAATACCTCCAAGCCTTCTCTTGAAAATTTGGTGAGGTATGGCTTTGGTTTGGGGTTATTTGGAGAAGTTAGTAGCATGGAAGAAGCTAGAGATAGGTTGCACTCACAGATTCGTACTCTTCAAGCCTCCTCACTTTTGTTAGACAGTGAAGATGTTGATGTTTTCAAGATACATGACTTGGTTCGTGAGTTTGTTGCCTCGCTCACTTCAAGAGATCACCCTCTTCTCGTGTTGAAAGATAAAGATAAGTCGATAATAGAGTTGTCGAAGAACAAGCTCAATAGTTATAGGGCGGTATGCTTTCCGTACATTGACATGGAGGAGCTTCCTCAAGAGTTAGATTGCCCTGAATTGCAAATCTTTTTGTTTTTCACAAACAATGAATCTCTTAAGGTCCCGGATTCCTTGTTTTACTCTATGAGGAAACTCACAGTTTTAAATCTTACCGGGATATGTCTCACTTGCTCCCCTTCATCGCCATTTCAATTTTTGGAGAATTTACACACTCTATGTCTTGATAGTTGTTCATTAGATAATGTAGCCATTCTTGGCGAGTTGAAAGGGCTACAAATTCTTAGTTTTGTGAACTCCAATATTCGTCGATTGCCAAAAGAAATTGGGCAACTGGTGGAGCTAAGGTTGTTAGACTTAAACTGTTGTCCACAACTTGAGATAATTGAACCGGGTGTACTTCGAAGCTTGATCAAGTTAGAGGAGCTGTACATGAATAATAGCTTTGATCAATGGAATACCATGGACCAAACTCCACCAACTAATGCTAGTTTGATTGAGTTGAATCACATGAAGAATCTCCACACTCTGCATGTGTCCATTCCTAATCCGAGTGTGCTTCCAGAGGACCTAAACGTCGAGAAATTAACCAAGTATAGGATCCAAATAGGTAATGTGTGGTGCTGGTGGAGTGAGTGCAGAGGATCAAGGACATTAAAGCTCGAGTTGGATCATTTAGGCAATGTTCTTTGGAAAGGATGCATTCAAAGTATCTTAAGCAAAACTGACGATCTGTTTTTGGACAAGTTGGACAAAAATGAGCAGAGTGTTTGCATGTTATCTCAAAAAGGTTTTCCAGAATTAAAGCATCTACAGGTCTTAAATAATTCCTCTATCCATTACATCCTCCAATTGCCATCCCATACACATTTTACAATGTTGGAGTCGTTACTTCTTGAGAATCTCATCAACTTGGAGATGATATGCAACGGCCATATCTCCTCCAAGTCCTTCAGTACATTAAAAGTAATACAAGTCGAAAGGTGTGACAAGATGGAAGTATTGTTTCCTCTTTCGGTGGTGAGAGGACTTCCACAGCTTGAAGAGATTAAAGTTGTTGGTTGCAAGCGAATGCGGGGTATCGTAGATGCCGATGACGGTAGCAAAGTTGAGTTGCATAATTTGCGTGTATTGGAATTGTGTGACTTGCCAGATATTGAGAGCTTTCTCGCTATAGGGATGGCTCCTTTGAGTAGCACATTACATGACCAAGTTGGCACCCAAATTGCATTCTTCAATGAGCAACAGGTAACTTTCCATCAAAATAATATAGTACTTATTACTATTTCCTTCCTTTGCTTATTAGATGTAACACGGATTATGATGCTTAGTTATTTTGTTATTTTCGGTTTATTATCTTCCTAATTACCTTATCCGTTCATGCCTTCTCTGTAATTAGTTAAAGTCATCTTCCGTTTCACTTAATTGTGTAGAAATCCAACTATTTATATGAAATCCATGTAAATTTAGTTTGTGATAGGTTTTGAATTATTTTCAACTAACATGGTGCAAGTATATCTATATTTATAGGGTTTCATAAAGCAAAATTGAAGAGAATTTTAGCACTAAAGTATTCCATGAGCACATAATTTTTAATCTATGAAATGAATTCCACTGAATTTAGCTATCAAACTTTGTTATTATCCACAAAATGTATAAAATAGGTGACTTTCTTGAAATAAAAGCAATTATACTAATCTAATTGATGCACATCTTTTCTATATCGTGTTTAAATAAGCATTTAGTCATTGCATATGCCCCAAAATTATAAGAATATAGACTTTTGGTCATAGTTTTTTTTTTTTTAAGTGAAAGTAGTCCTTGGCAATTGTATGACTTTTTGTGCATAGTTTTTTAGGCCTTGGCAAATGTATGATTTTTATTATGCCCACGAAAGTCGTCATTGCAAATTTGAAATTCTTGTTGTTGGATTTCCAAAGTGATCTTTACATTTCTCTACTCCATACGGCAAAATCAAGGCCAAGTTGTTACAATATCAAATGATGGAACTTGATGGAAAATTCACTGTTTGAAAGTCCAAGTAATTTTATAGAGACTTACATCAAATGTTTTGACTGACCTAGTATTTTAATTTGGCTACTTGGTATGTGTTTAATTTCCAAAGCTTCAAGTGCTCCACAATTTAATCTTCAAGAAATATGTGGCGAAATTTGAGCTTTCTTTTTGTTGAGTCCATCCAATTTAGATTGTGAATATTATGTAGCTTTGATATCTTATCAAGAAAAACCGGTGGTTGCCCAGTCTTGTGGGACCATATGTGGTCATTGCAATTTCTCTCTTGGCAATTTACAAATCTAAATACCAAATGCTTTAACTAAATGTCTTCACATTGGGCCTTTAAAGTATGTATGGATACATTTGTACACAAATCCACCGTTTGTGTTTAATATCTTGTTAAATTGGTTATTGATAGCAATTTATTAACATTAAAAGAAGTTAAGTGAACTAAGGATAAATAATTGTCCAATTAAGGAAAGCGCACGACTATTTTATATGGGAAGTAGTTGCTGCCGGTGGAGCCTTTTGGCTCATTGTATAAGATTGTCCTTTAATTGTGGCGTGATTATAGCTGAAGTTGATGGTGGGGCCCAAGACTAATGGCATATATTAGTTTCCCTGTCAGTAAAGAGTTGTGGAGATTTAAGTTGATGGTGGGTCCCTTAAGGTAGCGTATCTAAGTATCTCCACTTCAACCTCGACTTTTCTACTTCGCACGCAAGAGAGGAATTAGATTGGGAGGGTTTGCAAAGAGGCTTTGGGGCATTTAACTTTCAAGGGTTCTAAATTTTCGTTAAAGAATTTTACTCTTGCCTTGATGCCTTCTCATTTTGGGCGTAGAAACTAGGGCTGCATAAATCTATGGGATTATAATGAAACGTTTCTAATAACTGTAATAAATCTCTTCAAACGTTATAAAGAGGTGGAGTTAACGAAAGTAGCAATGGAAGGTTGGATTGTCGGGGATGACAATAGTCAAACAAAGAAACACACAGAAGTTAAACTTGTTGTAATAGATGGGAGCAACGGGTGATGGCAAGGTAGATGGGAGATTTCGAGTAATGTTGCAAAAGAAAGGATTTTCTCAAGTTGAAGCGGTGAACTTTTGAAGAAGACTAGTTACTCTTTGCCAAAAATAAAAAAGAGAAAAGAAAATAAGGCTTTCCATTGTAAGTTATTCTTTAGAAGGAATAAAACTCGCTCACTAATCAAATTAATGTCCCAATCATTTTCCAAGTAAAGATGGGGAAAGATTTGTTATATTGTTTAGCAATGACTATGGAAATTTTCTTACTCCTTTTTTTTTTTATTTGTTCTTTTTTCCCCCTTTTGTGCAACTTAATAATGCCCCTCTCTTCTTGGCACACATATATATTAAGATTTTGGAAGTTCCTGAATTCATGATTTAACTGAATCATCAATTCCATGAGTGAACATTGCAGGTTGCCTTTTCGAAATTGGAGACATTAAAAGTCGATGACTTGGATAACATCAAGTTTTTGTTTTCCCCATCCATGATTAAATCTCTCGCACAACTGAGAGATCTACAAGTATATTTTTGCAAGAAGATGGAGGCGATCATTATGGAGGAAGAAGGGTTGGGATTGGAAATTTCAGAAACTCTGGCATTCCCAATGTTAACTAGCTTAAACTTAGAATATTTGAAAAGTTTGATGTGCTTCTCTCGCAAAAAGTGTAAGATTGATTTTTTGTTTTTATCACTAAATATCTTCTTGTAGATATATTCATCCTTGCAATACAAATGACAACATTCTTTTCATCCATTGAAAAACTGATGACAGGTTCACGAGAAGCTCGGAGTCAGGACCGCATCAAATCATACTGCACTACACTCTTCAGTCAAGAGGTACATGATTAACGTTATGTCAAAATATTACATATAACAAAAGTATTAAATATGCAAAAGACAAAGCATAGCCAACATAAGAACTAACTAAATAAGGCTTTCCATTGTAAGTTATTCTTCAGAAGGAATAAAACTCGCTCACTAATCAAATTAATGTCCCCAATCATTTTTCGAGTAAAGATTGGGGAAAGATTCGTTATATTGTTTAGCAACGACACTAGTATGGAGATTTTCTTACTCCTTTTTTTTTTTTATTTTTTTTCCCCTTTTGTGCAACTTAATAATGCCCCTCTCTTCTTGGCACACGTATATATTAACATTTTGGAAGTTCCTAAATTCGTGATTTAACTGAATCACCAATTCCATGAGTGAACATTGCAGGTTGCATTTTCGAAATTAGAGACATTAAAAGTCAATGCCTTGGATAACGTCAAGTTTTTGTTTTCCCCATCCATGATTAAATCTCTCGCACAACTGAGAGATCTACAAGTATATTTTTGCAAGAAGATGGAGGCGATCATTATGGAGGAAGAAGGGTTGGGATTGGAAATATCAGAAACTCTGGCATTCCCAATGTTAACTAGCTTAAACTTAGACTATTTGGAAAGTTTGATGTGCTTCTCTCACAAAAAGTGTAAGATTGATTTTTTGTTTTATCACTAAATATCTTCTTGTAGATATATTCATCCTTGCAATACAAATGGCAACATTCTTTTCATCCATTGAAAAACTGATGACAGGTTCACAAGAAGCTCGGAGTCAAGATCACATCAAATCATACTGCACTACACTCTTCAGTCAAGAGGTACATGATTAACGTTATGTCAAAATATTACATATAACAAAAGTATTAAATATGGAAAAGACAAAGCATAGCCAAAATAAGAACTAACTAAATAAGTTACAAAGTGTACTTTGGTAAAAATATTTTAAAGATAATGAGTCGCATACAAACATAAGAATTGAAAGTTGCCAACATGTATGAGTTGCAATTTTTGAATTTTAATTTCTCCGAAATAGTTTCCATAAAGATTGTTAAAAATTTCTTTATGTTACCCACACAAAGCGCATGAATGAGTAATACAACTATTGAATAGGATCTCTAAAAGCTTGTTGATGTTCATAGGAAACTTAAGGCTCTCAGCAACCTCGCATGTACGGCATCGACATTGCACGCATGCACATTGAAAGCAATTTAAAAAACAATGGAGAGGAAAGTGAGCAATAAGTTCGAGAGGTTGTAGATGAAAGGCCTTTAAGATACTCACTTGACTTCAATTGCTCTTAAAAGATCTCTCTCTCTCTTTTTCGTCCCTAATCGAAGGAAGCTTTACTCTCCCTTAATTGCACCAACAAAAGGTATTTGAGCCCTCTCCGTTGCTAAACTGAGCAAGATCTCTAGGGACTAGCGCTTCAGAAATCACCCCTTTTAGTTTTAACATGAACTGCAAGACCAAAGTGATCAATTCAGTGACTTCTCTAAGTGTACGGCAATTTCATTGAAGAATTTCGTCCATGTTTTAACTTAAATAACCGTCTCTAAGTGATTTAACAAAAGCTATGTATGCTACCCATTTCATTCTTGGGCTAGCAAAAAAAGCATAAAGTGTGATTTGATTATTCTAGGAAATTAACTAAATTCAAGAGAGGGAGAGATTTTATTTAAATTTGGGATTATAAGGACTACTGTGATTATATGATAGTTGCATGAGCACATCTAAATTACCATTTTGCCATTGTCAACAGAATTTGGTCAGAATTCCTACTTTTTGATTTGTTTGCGGTAATTCCAATAGCCTTATAGTCCTAGAGTCATCAACATTAGTATGGGCATTTTTTACCAATTTTTTTTTACTTTATTCTTTTTTTTTTCCCTTTGTGCAACTTAAGACAAAATCACCAATTTCATGAATTTGAAATTTACATCTTGACACTCATCTATCTTGAAAGTTCATGATTAACTCAATCACCAATTTCGTGAGCGAATATCGCAGGTTGCATTTCCTAAATTGGAGGCATTATATATCATTAGCTTGGATAATATTGAGATGATATGGGACAATAAAAGTTGTTGCGGATTCTTTCCCCAAGCTAAAAAGTCACTTTGTGTGGTTGAATGCAATAAGCTTGTGAGCATTGTTCATTCTTTCATTCTAAGACGGCTCTTGAGCCTGGAAAGTTTGGATGCAAGAGGATGTGGTTCACTTGAAGTTGTTTTTGAACTTTGGCCACTGAATCATCTAGATGGACATCCTATTGCTCTTCCATTAAAAGAACTGACGGTATCAAGTTTACCAAAGCTAAAGTGCATATGGGATAAGGAACTCAACCGTCAATTTAAATTCCAATGTCTACATTCTATTAGTGTTTCAAGATGTGAGAGCCTCACCTCTTTATTTCCAACCTCAGTAGCCAAAGATCTAATCCAACTTGAGAAGTTGGAGATCAATGAATGTGGCATTGTAGAAATCATCGAGAATGAAGAAGGACTAGTTCCCAAGTTTGTATTCCCAATGTTAACCTCCCTCGAGCTTAAGTATAAGAGAGTTGAAGTGCCTCTACACCGGAACACATACTTCCCATTGGCCGGCATTGAAGACCTTGATGGTGCATGGTTGTGACAAAGTGGAGATACTTGCATCTGCACTCTAAGAATGAGATGCCACTTGATAAACTGCCCTTCTTCTTGATAGAAAAGGTATGACCCAAGATTACTTGTTTTGCTTTGATGGTGAATATTTGAAGTGATGATTAAGGTCACAACCAAGCATCTCATACAAGTAGCTCTACATAGAAGATGGACACTATACGACTCACCTTCAATCCATGAAAATATTTCAACATCGAAACATCACATGTTCTTCAAGTGTTGATTGAACATTCTTGTCAGATGTATCCAATGCATTTTTGTTGGTCCCCTTTTAATAAAGGTTTAGGCTAATTCCAATAGTTTAGCTCTCTCCTAAGTGCCACAAAGATGAAACACATGGCATGTGTTGTGATCTTAGCATGGTACAAGTGTATTGTCTAATTTGAATCGTATAAAAATTACCGATGCTTTGCTAAAAATGGAAAGATGTGACATTATTGTTGACATTAATCATTGAAATTTGTGCACATGCGATTGTAATTGATGCATAAGTTATTTTCACAAGGGATTTATCTTTAGAATCGTGAACGTAAGGAGTTACTTAAGCTCAAATATGGATACAAGTTGAATATAAAGATTATTGATAATGTTTATTTGATGTAGGCACATTTCCTTTTATTGAATCACATGAGACTCAACATTTTATAAATGTAATTATTGTGCGCAACATGCAGGACTTATATCATAATACATGAATGCTATTTTAACTAAGCTGGCTTTAAATTCTGATTTGACTATTTTCTCAGGGCGCATTCCCTAATCTCCAAGAGTTAAAATTGGATTTATCGAACGGATGGAGATATGGCATAGGCATTTTCATGATGGAGAATTCTTCAACAAGCTTAGATTTCTTGAGCTCCGTCATCTCTCCCAGGAGTCTTCAATATCCACATCATGTTTTGTTGAGAGTTTAACCAACTTGGAAGAGCTAGTTGTATGTGAATCTTATCTAGAAGACCCAAGCAGCAATGAGGAAGCCATAGAAGGCACAAGTCATGAGATGAAAGTAATATTACCCTTTTCAAGATATATTCGACATTTGCAAACTCTAGATGTGTCACATTGTGATGGGTTATCAAAAATGTTCACACCGACAATTGCTGAAAATTTGGTGGCACTCACAAAATTGAAGATAAGTAATTGTAGAATATTGATAGAAGTCATTAATGATGAGAAAGGTGGGGAGGGGCATGTGGTGGCTTTCAATCAATTGAAGTATATGGAGCTTGATGGATTGATAAAGTTGAGATCTTTTAGCTCAGGTGGATACACTTTGATGTTCCCTCTATTGGAAGATGTCATTGTGACTAGATGTCCCAACATGAAGTTTTTCTCTAAGGGACCAGTAGAAGCATCAAAGCTAAAGAGAGTAAAAGTATCAAGTGAATCGTTGTTTTGGAAAGGAAACCTTAACATCACCATCCAAAACATGTTTGAAGAAATGGTATGCACTAGTTACCAAATTCCATGTATTTGGATGGTTTTGACCACTAAATGAATACTTGCTTTTTTTTTTTTTTTTTGTTTTTTTGCTAACTAGAAGTTTACGCTTAATGATGCATTTTTTTTTTTTTTCTAATAGGCTACATTTGCTGGGAGTAAGAAAATGTTGCTATCTCGAGTTCCCGGGTTGATTGGGAAATGGCATAGCAAACTTAATCCTATCAAGTCATTTGGGCAATTAGAATCACTAGTGGTAGATAAATGTCCATTTTTTAATGCTATTCCATCCAGATTGATGCTTGTTTTAGACAATTTGAGCTATTTGCAAGTGCGCGATTGCAAGTTGCTCGAAGAAATATTTGATTTGGAAGGGCTGGAGGCTGTGGAAAGCACTCGAGTACTGCCTAAGCTACAGGAATTGAACTTGGCCAATCTACCAAAATTGAGGCAACTGTGGAACAAAGATCTTCAAGAATCAATACACTTCAATTCTCTAGGTACTCTTATCCTGTATAATTGCAGCAACTTGGGACATGCTTTCGCTCCATCGATGGCTCGGTGCCTTGCCAATCTTGAACGGATGGAAATAAAGGAGTGTGGTCAAATGGAAGGAGTGATCATAGAGGAAGAAGGGCAGGGAAGTGCAGTGGAGAGAATTACATTCTCGAATCTTTATTGGATGAAGCTAGAATGCTTGCCCAATTTGACCAGTTTCCTCTTGGGGAGGAATCATATGCTGGAATGTCCTAGATTGAAGCAGCTGACCATTGTCCAGTGCCCCAAGATGAGAAGTTTGACTTGGCAATCTAGGATGGAGAATGACAATGGCACCCTTCACTTTTCACTTCCAGGTCAGTCTTTCAAACAAATGCATTTTTGGCATTTCATTTGGACATATTGTTCTCATAGACAATATTGGATGCAAACAAAATGCAGATATAATTTTTTGTAATATCAAATCAATTTTTGCTTTTGACCGGGACTCGGGTTTATATAAACATAATGCCTTCAATAATATTTAAAGTATGAAGATGCAAAAAATATTCTAACCTCAATAAATATTTAATTATATAGATCTATGTACATAATCTATTATATTTATTAGAAGTGTTAAGTTGGTGTAAGTATTAATTGTGAAATCATATATTATGCTCAAAATATTTTAGAATTAATTGATTATAGAGGTTTTTAAAAAAGTTATCACAATAACCATATAAAAACATTTACTTTTTGCAATTTCAATTATAAAGAACAAAACAGTAAACATGATTAGCATTTTAAAATGGCAAAAAAAATATGAAGTATTGCCCACTTCATTTTTTCTAACACAGAAGCAAACTAGTATTGTTCTATTAAACATGAAGAAAAGGGGAAAAGGAACTTCATAATTATAAAAGCCTAGTTCACAAATTGCTTAGCTATTCCATGATCATCTTCCCAATCAATGAAGTTGGAGGAATTAGAGAGAATTGCTCTTTCAATTGGAGTGCTGTAAACTTCGATAATAATCAGTGCAATCAACTCTTTTATATCTTAATAATCACCAATGCTTGAACTGGGTATTGATAATAAAATAAATACAAATAAAAAGGCCAATATGCATGAAGTTGTTCATCTTCTTTTTTTGTAAATCATACTTGAATCACTATACTCCAACAACCTATCAAATTACATACTTGTATTATACAATAAATATCAACTCTGGACTATCATACTGAGTGATAATTAGTGTGATACTGCACACAATCTATGTCCCTCAAATTACTTTTTCCAGAAAAGGAAATGGTGAAAAAAAGGAAAAAAATAAAAGAGAGAAAAGGATAGCTGGATAATAAATAGTAGCAATTCCGTGGACAGTTGCTGGCATTTCAAGCCTTATTTCATAACTAGATGACAATATTTAGTCAATGTCTAGCTAAAATAAAAATTTTAAAAAATAGAATAAATATCCAATCAACAACACCACCGAAGAGAAAATATTAGGTGCATTGAAATACATTGCGTAGGATCCGTATTGAATCATCTGCAAATCGACACGTGGCAAAGCTGGCCCACTTGTCAGTTGAACCATTAAAATTTTGCTCCCATTTCTCTTCAATAACGCCCCGTTACTGGAAAGCTCTCTCTTTCCTCTTTCTGGTATGGTGTGGCTTTGCTCTTTCCTCGGCCCTCATCTCTCTGAACCACACCTTCGGTGGCCTTGGCCTCCATTTTGCGGTGCGCTCACTGGACAAAGGAAAAAAAAAAAGCACAAAAAAAAAGGAAGAAATTAGACAAAGTCTATTTGATGTTTTAGACTTCTCCCCCTCTAAGAAATGTTCACTCTCAGTCATTTCGTTTCACCTTGATCCTCCTCTTCGCGACAAGTGGAAAAAAAGAAAGTGAACTAAATCTACAGAGTCAAAGTAACAATAACTCTTCTTCCTCCCCCTCCCCCTCATCCTCTTACCTTCTGTTTTTTTGGGGCGATTGATTGGGTGGTCTGTCCAATGGTTGAATCGGAAGCTTCGGAATCGCTTCTCTGAAGCTCACCTCCTCTCTGTGCGCGTGCTTCCATGGGTTCCGAGTGATTACGCGAACCGGAGCTTGTTGGTTATGGCGGGTCGAAGTGGATCTCCGATGCGGAAGCGATTTCGGCGTCGATTCGGTCGGGGCGTTGATTCCGGCGAAGAAAAATTAAAAAATCTTCTCTTCAGCCCTCTCTTCCTCCTCCTTCGTCCACAGCCACCCGACCTTCGCCCCTCCTCCGCTCTCGCCAACGGCGGAGTCACCGGCGCCTTGATTAGGCTGACCCCCGCTATGTCCAAGCCGAGCATGGCCGACTTCCTCTACTTTGTTCGTCTCATCGTTCTACAGATCTCGAAATCTGGCAATCCATAGCAACAGAGTTGCAGATCTGGAAGTCGACCACCGCCGCTCGCAGCCATGGACGAGCCGCTGTCGCTAGAGACATGGTTGCAGATCTGGAAGTCCCGTCGCGAGCAACGACGGCTTATGGACTGCCATTGTCCCCTCCGTCGTCGCTCGCAATTGGCTCATGGTCGTTGCCCGTCCAGATCTGGGCTGGAGTCGTGCCTCCAGATCTAGTATCGTCCATGGACGCAAGCCTAGCTCGTCCATGGCTCGCCAGGAGGCTCCTCCACAGATCTGGCGACCGCAGCTTGTCCATGGCCATGAGTCTTGACGGCGAGTTTGAGATCCCTTCGTCCATGGACTGCGAGGTCAAACGGCGAAAGAGAAAACAGAGAAATAGATGTCAGGGAAGAGCGGCCATGGACGAGAGGCGTCATGAATGGGTAGACCACAGAGACGATGGAGAGGGTTGGACGCTCGGCAATGGTCGCCTTGGACGCGACGCCGGCAACTCCGCCGGTGGCGATGGCTGGGGGACGCGGGAAGGTTGGGCTCAATGTGGCTGGAGATGGAGGAGAAAGCGTAGATGGAGAAGGAAAGTGAGGGGAATTGAGATTTTTTATATTGAGTCATCTGACTAAAAAACAGTCAATATTTAGTTAATGTCGTAGCTACATAAAAAAAAATTAAAAATAAATGGACTCAATCATCCAGTCAACACTTCCATTCCGCCTCATGAAGTTCTCCTCATGTGAAGACTAAACGCAGTAAATGACGACCTCCTCCGGCACTTCTTTTTTTGGGTCGAAACTGAGGCACTTGAAAATGCGCGATATCATTTTTTTATTACAGATTCTATACAAGTTTTTTTTTTTTTCCCTGACAGACGAAATCCTTTTTTTTTCCTTATTCTAATACTTTTGCGCAATTCTTTCTATCGTTTTATACTAGTAGAATAGAATGTTTAATTATAACAAGTATCTACACATGTTTACTTTTTAATTGTAAGAATTATCACTAATTATTTATTTATAATGTCATTTGCATGGATAAGTTGTTATATAATACCTAGCCCCACATTCTAAGAATATTTCAAAAAGTCATTATAACACTCAATCAACGATACTAATAAATTTGGGGAAGTATGAAAATAGTCATCTAATCTTTTGGTAGTGACAAGTTGTGATAGAATTGTTTTTATTTTAGTGTCAAATATGAGCTGTCATATAATAATTGATTTCTCCCACATTATTAGATAATTTCAAAAACTCATCAAAATCCTCAATTAAGAATATTGATAGATTTAAGGAAGTGTGGAAAGTCTTTTTTTTTTTTTTTTTTTTTGTGACAAGTCGTAATTGCATTAATTATATTGTAACCAAATGAAAAATATCAATACTTACTTTTCAATGGACAATTCGTCGAGGTCATGATGTAGCAAAAAAAAAAAAAAAAAAGCACTCTTGATTTTCTCCATACAAACAAAATGCGATCAGCGGGTGCACACCCACTTTTTGCCAAAGGGTGGACCACTCGTACACCACAAGATTCTATTTTTATTTTTTCACCTCAAATCTGAATAAATATTATTTCAAGGATGTTATTAATGGTCCAATGTAAAACTAGTAAATTGTCCCAACTTGCTTTTGTTGAGATGATAACATTATGTTATTTATTCAAGTCATTATGTTGCCCATGCCTATTAAGAAATTATTTTCTTTCAATACAAAAATTTTCCATGCATAAAAAAGAAAAAGGTTGTGAACAATTGAAGTTACTATATTTAGTTTTTTTATATCCGGTTTCGCCATATCCTTGGCCTTAGTCATCAGTCAACTTGTATAAAAGCATCAATCAACCCCTCCCTATTTATGTCCCTAACAAAATCTTGAGTTCTCATGATTTGTGAGAACAAGGGAAGTCTGGAAATTCCTTCTTTAAGGTCATAACTCAATGCAATCACATTCATTGTGTCATTTTTTTTCTCAATATGGCAGGTACAATTTCCTAAACTTAGGTCGATGGATCTCTCCCACATGGACAATTTAAGCAAAATATGGACTGACACTCCTCAAGAAACTCTTACTTTTGATTGTTTATGGAAAGTGGAGGTTCGGAATTGTAAGGGCCTTGAAAATTTGTTTCCGTATTGGGTGGCTACAAGTTTAACCCACCTTGAAAAACTTCAAGTGGAGTCTTGTGAGATCGAGGAAATAGTTGCTAATGGGGGTGACACTCCACACTCCAATACTACTCAAGATCTTTTCCCAAAACTAACCTCTTTGGTGTTACATGACATGCCACGACTCAAGAGTTTCTATCCTAACTTGCCCACTTTGCATTGGCCATTATTGGAGGAATTACGAGTGACTCACTGTGACAAATTGAACATGTTATCCTTTACAGCATCCATGAACAGTTGGGCTCAAAGAGATGATCAACAAGACCTTTCAAATCAAGAAGCACACTCTTCATTCGAGAGGGTATGATTATAGCTGCTCTCCCTTAGTTTCTACTTTGTTCTTTAAAGTAGTCACTAATATCATATCCATTGCATATCATGTCATGCTATATTGTTATAGAGAAGATGATCTCCCTTACCTATTAGTTTGTCGACAACATTAAGATATTCCTAATATCTTACATATTCTTTCATTTGTGGACATGCATAAGATATTCCATTATCTAGAGTTACAAAAATATTTACATTATTCTATTGACAACATAATATATTCATAATCTAACCTAATGGTGCTCCTTAGCGACATCAATAAGAATTTGACAAGAGGTCCTCTCAATTATTGACATGTGTCACACATTTGAACTTTTCTTCTCTATTTCATCTTCTACAAACTCTAAAAAAAACCAATTCAAACTTTTTTTTTAAAAACAAAAATAACATCAGTATCTTAGTGCACCATTTTCTAATGTATTTTTTAATACACTGCATAGTCGTCGTGTTGTAACATTAGTAACATTAGTACCTTAGTGCATTGCATAGTCGTCTTGTTGTCCTGTTATAATACTATAGAAAACTAGAACCCCTTTCCTATAAGTTTGTGGACAACATAAGGTATTTCTTATATCTTAAGCACACTTCTAAATTTGTGGACCCCATATGTTTTAGTAACATCATGAGCGCATCTCATTACATAAGATTCCAAAGAAGATATATTTTTGTTGACAAGATATTCCTAACAAAAGATGAATTTAGTGATTGTAGGGGTCTTGAATTTAGATTCACACATTATCCACTTGACCTTGGAAAAAAGGTTCTTGAGATATAATGACCAACCTTCCATGCAAATTATCTAAATAGGTTTACTTTTACAACACATGATTTATTACCAAAACTTTGCTGAATTTACTTCTCTTGTTGTATTGGTTGTTTGACAGGACTTTCCCAACTTTGAGAGACTTTTATTAGTCAATAACAATATTCAGATGATACAAGATGGAAATTTTCCCGATGACATCTTTAGCAAACCAAAAGCACTAACACTGGCATGCTTTCATGATGAAAAGGCCGTCTTTCCTTCTATATTCCTCTTAGAGAGATTTCAAAATCTACAAAGCCTTGAGGTATTTTGTAGCTCCTTTGAAGATATATTCCCGGATGAAGGGCTTGTTGAAGAGGGGAAACATCCGGTGCTTGAAAATTTAAGAGAAATTAAGTTAAACAAGCTACACAACCTGAAGCGTGTGTGGAGAGAAGACTCTTTAGTGTCGAAAATTCTTCAGAGCATCAAAACATTTGAGATTTGGGATTGTCCCTGTTTGATGACAATATTTCCAACTGTGGCATCCTTCCAGAATTTGACGAAGTTAGTGGTGAAGAATTCCTCTGGATTGGTACATCTAGTAACAATTTCAACGGTCACAAATTTGATGCATCTCAATAACATGACTATAATAGGATGTGAAAGAATGAAAGAAATAGTGGCCAATGATGAAAATGGAGAAGGAAAAGTGATTTCTTTTGGAAATCTACACTATTTGACACTCCAAGATCTGCCAAGCCTAGAATGCTTCTCCTCCATCTCGAGTTGCACCTTCAGGTTCCCATGCTTATGGACTATTAAAGTGGAAGAGTGTCCAAAAATGAAGACCTTTTCTAAGGGTACGCTAAGCACACCAAAACTAGGTTGGTGGAATGGTTTGGTGAGCCTGTTCAGATACAAGTGGGAACGAGGGAATTGGGAGGAGGGTGATGATCTCAATACAACCATACAAAAGTTATCAGCATAAACAAATGCACATAGAATTGGTAAAGATTCAATTGATGTCATTCTCTCATCCATTCGTTTTTCTTTTTTCTTATTTTTTGGTAGCACGGTAAGTTTTTAAAATTTTCTTTTTGTATCTTTTCTAACATTGATACCGTCGGATCAAAGCATCATCAACCCTTATCTATCGATCGATCGATCTCGCCTCCTTCACTGAACAGCAGGAAACGAAGCAAGGCTCTCCTTCTCCGTCTCCTTCTCGACGCCAGAGGCTCTCTCTGCTGCATTCACGGAGGATGGAGCGAAAAGGAAGCGTCGGGAATTGCCAGGACTTGAGAGAAGATGGCACTGCCGAGTCTGGACAGTCAGTCCTCCACTCACTTCATCAAAGAAGAAGATCATATTCTCTCCGCATTTGTAACCGACGAATCGTAAGTTCACGCTTCTGCACACATCATTTCTCCCGTCTGCCAGAATTTCTTCTCGACTTTCGTGTCTTGTTGCTCGTAATTTTCTTCCGGTTTTCGTAGAGACCTTTCCTCAATCGTCGTCGTCTTCTTCAGCTAGGGCTCTGCTTTTTAAATTCGTTCCGTGTAAATTTCTCAGTCCACTACTTCAGATCATGGACCAATAGAGGTCCTCCACTGACATCATCAAAGAAGAAGATCTCTCTCTCTCTCGCTCTCTCGCTCTCTCTCGCACTTGAACCCGGCAAACTCGTAAGTTCACTTTTCTTCCGATTTTGGTGTCTTATTGCGCATGAATTAGGTTGAAGTCGGAAGCTGGTTTCGTAGAGACCTTCCTCAATCCTCGCCTTCTTCTTCAGCAAAGGGCTCTGTTCTTCAAAATTCATTCCACATTAGAGTCTAAAAGGATAGCAATTTTATCTTAACAATGGAGTAATTGAAATAGGGAAAAGAATGAAAGGACTATTATTGGGACATAAGCTGGTGGTTGGAGGTTCGAAAAGATAACAATCGTCTCTTTTTTTTGTGGATAGATGCGTTGGAAAAGCAATTCCTAAGGCGTCTTAGAATTAGAATCCAAGTCCTCTTATATGGAGAAATTTGACAATGTGATTCAATGTTGGAGAAGTAGAATATATATGTTAATCGCACAAAGAGACTATGTTCATATGGACAAGCAAATTGCAAAGAATGTTGCTGCCTCCATAACTAAAGAGAAAGACCTAATCGATAAGGGGCTGGCTTGTTGTGATTATGAAATTTCATTGTAGATCTAATGACTGATAATTTTGTTTTCAAATAGGAGATGCTATTGTATTTTGTTATATTAATCAGATTTGGGGAAAAAAAAAGATTTTACTTTGTCAAATTGAACCAATAGTTTGATAAAACCTTATTTGAGCTGCACTTGAAAGAATCAAACAGCTTAATTTTAAATTTTCAATTCCATCCATGTTCCAGTCATCAATGTATTTGCTTTTTCCCCTGTGATTGTGATTTATGTGGCTGAAATTGATATGTTTTAAATATACATAGGACCTGGAAGGCTTCTTCTGAATGTGTGCCCTATTGCATTCTGGGAGCATAGATTTGACCTTGACTTTGGATTAATGGCTTTTGTCATGTGGCTTACTGTCTCCTGAAACTAACAAGTAATGCCTTAAACTCACTCTGTTTACGATTTAATTCTCTCATTAGGGTATGCTTATGTCTTGGTCTTTTCTTCACCATATGTTGGTTTTTCAACCATGTACATGCGCACTCGGCTCCTGTTCAATTCATCATGCAACATATTCAGGAAATTTAGCAAATTGTGACTCTCAGGTATTCGGACAGGTCATGGATGGTGAAGCTAAGGAGTTGTGGATGAGATTTTTCTTTTTTTTTTTTGGCCGGGGGGGAGGGGGTACGTTCTTTTCTGCTGGTCGGCCCAAATTTGCAAGAGAAGGTCATCTGCATGTAGAAACTCATTGATAGGGATGATTTTCTGTTCAGAGTCCACATATTCACTAGTGCTGGTTAGGACTTGATTTACATTGATCTAGATGAACTCTGGAAGTGTCACTTTCGCTGGTCCAAAATGAATTCAGTATTCCAAATAATAACTCCTTTATATAGTCTTGAGGAATCAATGAAGTGTACTTCTATGCCAATTGGGTTTTATGAGGTTGATCACAATCCAGATGCACACTCACTAATGCCACACGCCAAATCTGAATGAACTGAAAAGTATGTGCTTCAAGACATCCTTTTTGGTTTATGCATTCTTCATTTTGAATTTAAAAACAAGTCTCATAGGCTTATTATGATTATGGGTTTTATTTTTCCTACAGGAATATTAAAAAGGTTCAAGAGGATGCTTTTGAGAGAATGGTGCAATTATTTGGCCTGTAGAATTGGAAAAATGTGATGAGATGGTTTGGTTAGCAAAGGGTTTGAATGAATATGCAAAGCATTACTCTATCTGTGAGGTTCAATTTTTGGTCTTCTAATATGAAAGGGACTCCATTTCCCGTGTCACCGTAATGATGAAAGGATGTCCGAGATAGAATATCCGCCAATCAGTGTTGATATGAGGAACCGAGCTTCAGCAATTATGGAATTGTCTTGCTGAAAGTAGAAAATGCCTTTGATTGCCATGACGTTTCAGTGGAGCTTGAAGTCTGGGGGATGAATTGCATTTAGCCCAGTGTCATCGGTTTTGTATGGAAATTGAATCTGATCAGGTTTGCAAAGTTCATGGTGGTTCCCATGCACATTCATCACCAGAGTTTGGGAGGGACAAAAGTTCCAATTGCTCATCACAAGATTTTCCAGGTGTGAATCTTTATATTAGCTAATTCTGCCCTTGATTGTGTTGTTTCTTGTGTTTGATTCAAATATCGTACAGGAACTGTCCATGTCATTAGGCTAAGAGAAACTGCATTAGAGTTAATGCTAAGAGAAACTGTGTTAGAGCTAACTCATTCTCTTAGTGTTTCTCTGTCTTTAGATCTCCCGCGTATGCATATGTGTGTTGAGACTAAATGTGCTGGCGATTGCTGTGGTGTTTCGGTTGAGCTTGAAGTCTTGGGGGATGAATTGCATACGGTCAAGTGTCCTCAGCTTTGTATGGCAATGGAAATTGATTAGGTTTGCAAAGTTCATTGCAGTTCCCATGCACATTCATTAGCAAAAAGTTTGGGGAGGGACAAAGTTCGAACTGCTCATCACGAGATTTTTTGAGTGTGAATCTTAATATATTAGCAAATTCTCCCCTTGACTGTGTTGTTCTCGTGTTTGATTCAAATATCATGCAGGAACTCTCCATGTCGTTAGGCTAAGAGAAACTGTGTTGGAGCTAATTCATTCTTGTAATGTTTCTTTGTCTATAGCTCTCCCCCGTGTACATATGTATGTGTTGGGGTATCTCATAAATAATGGAAACGAACTGAGCCAGTCATATCAGATTTCATTGTGATGAGAATGGATTGGTGTGTATATAGGCCTCAGGAAGCTAGACCATTAGTAAGACTCAGATCTATTGATTTAAGGTTGCTATGTCGGTAGATATGAGTTTTACATAACAAGAATAGAATACACCTAAAACGCTAAAGCTTTTTTCATGTTCTGTTTTCAGCTGCTGTAGGTAAGCTGAGAGAGTCAAGCTTGTGAAGAGCTCTCGAACTGGCCAGCAAATTTATACTCGATTATCCTTTCTTCCAAATTGCGGTGAGGTGAATATATCTGAAGAAAAGCAATATGGTAAGATCCTCATGACAATGACAACTCTTGGATTTAAATCACATAGAGTTGCTAGACTATGTTAGATCTAGATATTAATCACGTGGCAATAATTTTTTTTTTTTTTTTGTCCTTTACATGCTTTGAAAAGGATATTCATACTGTCTTCCTCAGAATCATTGGTTGTTTTTTCCTTTCTGATGACAAAATTGCAAAATGTCTCCTTGAGCAGGGAGTTCCTGGTTCATTCCTAAAGATGCACTTTAAGAAAAGCCCGCAGACCATGGCTCTCATATTTCAAGACAAAGCATGGCATTGAAGCTCACCAGCCCTGAACATCATGGAAAGCTATTTGCCCGCAGGGCTGCATTCATGAGAGAAACTTCTCTGAAGGCAGAAAGACGTGTGTGTTTGAGCTCTACTGAAAAGGACAATATTGTGTTCGGACTATCCAACTTCAGAACCACTGATAAGACTTGGCTGAATGATAATACTATGCAATACGATATAGCAGAGGAAGTTTCGGCTTAGCTCACTTTTGGTGAGAATGTGACTTTCAAAATGGCTAGGCTGAATTCTGCTTCCAATTCGGCAAAATGGATAAAAGCATGAGCTTTGTTCCAATGAATGAAATGGTCCTGAATGTGTACGATGCCTTTCCTTGATCCTAGACTCAATAATCACCATGAGGGCACGAGTTGTGAGTCGGAGGAAGCTGATTACTACTTTTGATTCTGTAACTTCCATTTCAGGAGACAATCTCTCAAATCTGGGGCTTCTTCAAGGTTTCCAGTGGCTCAACCTGACCTTTAGAATTGTAGAGGGTAGTAACATCGGATACACTTCCCTAAGCCATATACCAAGTCTAAATTTCAAGGTGTAACCATGATTTTACAAGCTCCGGTGAACTTAATCAGATTCTGTTCATTGTCTCTTTTTGATTTCTTCAAGATTTTGTGATCAGTCTTTTCGCATGTGAGAAGTTTGTTAGTTTCTTCTCATATGGAAAGCATTCAGAATTTATTCTGTCAAATTAACTGAATCATGATATGTATGACAAAGCAATTTCCAATCTATGCTGCATCTTTTCATGGTTAGTCAATTGAGGAAATTTTCACATCAATGTCTACTAAAATTCCTCATTGTTCAACTGTGGAAAAAGGGATTTCTAGTCACGCACCTTTCTACCCTCGGCCATGCCGCCAAATGAAATGATATCATAGGATATAGATAAAGAAGTCCCCCAGCGTGGAAGGAATGGCTTTAGTGGGAAGTAGTCTACATGTAGATTGAGCCATTCTGAGTTGGTTTTTCATGGTCCTATACTTCCTAGACCTCTCATTACACACTTAAATTAGCTCGCAAATTCGATTTATAACTATCCTTTTTCAAAATGGTGATCCCGCATTTTATATGAATAGTCTGGTATGATCTTGAACTTAATTCATCACCTATACCTAGAGCTCAATTATGATTGTTAGTGCCTACAATATCACGACCGCTTTAGCAATTGATGTCCACTTGTTGGAGTTTTTTCCATTTATACAGCATTTATAATTGAAGCCAATAGAACACTAGAACAATATTCACTAATAACACGTATTAAAAAAGGATGTTAGCTAGCAATTTCTTTTCATCCTTTAGCACTTTTGGAAGGATAAATTAATCCTTAAATTTCCTTGACCTCAAATTATTACCTTCTTGTTCTTTGCCCTCCAATTTTATCCTTTGATTTCTCATTCCACTTAAATAATTGCATAGCTTGGTTGTTCAAACATGTAGATGTGCATAATATTCCGAGTGGATTCATTAAGCAACATATTTAGAAAAAGCAAAGAGCAACTCTTAGGTATTCCGATAGTGAGCTCCATTTCGGGGCCTAACCAAAAAAAAAAAAAACTCGTAAGAGGGGCTTGATCTCTATATTTTTCTTCTGGTTGACTTGCATTTCCGAGAGAAACTCATGCGTGTAGGAGACGTTTGCCTGTTTGAGCTAATTGATAGGGATGATAGTATTTGAAGACTCCATTTTGAGTCTGCATGTTTCAGCTAGTTGATAGGGATGATGGTGTTTGAAGACTTCATTGTATGAAATGAGTACTCCCATGTTTAGTCGTGCTACATCACTGACAAGCAAACTTCCTTTTCTTTGTTAATTGAAAATAAACTCAAAAAGATTTTATGAAGACTTTGGTGCCTCGATTTGTAATGCAACGATTTAGGCAGGAATTCTAGGTAGTTATATTTTCATAAATTTCCACTTCTTCATTAATGTTCAGAAGAGTTACCACTTCAATAGAAGACAATAACAATATCAAAATGGATGAGTCATTTATCCAAGTCAGAGTCAGGACAACTAAACTAAACTCTATCATCAGATCCCCCATGAATGAATGGACCAAGATGATCACCTAAAGGCCTGCATTCTTTGCAGCAACAGCTTCTCATTACTACGTGCTTATCACTACTGCGACTCGGATACCTCTATGTAATGATGTGCTTTTTCTTCTCCCCACGTGGTGTCATAGAATCCACAAAGAAACTTTTTAGATCTCCATGATTTGTATTTCTAGAGAGTCTTTATGTTGATCCGCTATCACAAGATACGTGTATAATCAATGACGACATTGCTTAGGAGTGAACTTTAAGAGCTCACCAATTCTCTACACCGCTTTGTAACAAAACAAAACAACACATAATATTGATATTAATAACCATGAAGCAAAGCAGACCCAAACAAAATTTCATTCAACCCCTAGAACACCAGAGCACATAATTAACAAATCAAATTCGAAAAGATGGAATCATCGACTAATTTAAAGAATAGCGGTTAAGCTATGCAACAACAGGTCACCCATCAAAGTATATGAGGGTAAGGAGTGTCATTGAATAGCAAAAGCAAATTACTACTTCGAAAAGAGACGAGCATGTCCAGAATCTGCCAATGGTTGCTTACCCTTTCGAACAAAATAAGGCAGGAAAAGAGGACGCGGGAGACGTGAAGCTTTCTCGATCCTTCTTCTTCTTCCTTGGGAGCGAAACTGGGGGAACCTCTGCTGCACTTCACGGAGGACAGAGCGAAAACGAAGCGTCGGGAATTGCGAGGACCGAGAGAAGCGAAGCCGCACTTAACGGAGCGGAGCGAAGTAGAAGTAGAAGGGGGGAGAGAGAGAGAGAGGAGATTCATCCAGATGGAGTGTTACTGTCGTCGCCGCCGGAGAGAAGACGAAAGTGCGACGCCGGAGATGGCATAACTGAGTCTAGATGGACAGTCCCCCACTCACTTCATCAAAGAAGAAGATCATTCTCTCTCTCTGACGAATCGTAAGTTCACGCTTCTGCACCCTTCATTTCTCCCGTCCGCCAGAATTTCTTCCGATTTTCGTTTCTTATTGCGCGTAATTTTCTTCCGATTTGCGGAAAACCTTTCCTCAATCGTCGTCGTCTTCTTCAGCAAGGGCTCTGCTTTCAAAATTCGTTCCACAGTCGAGTCTTGTCCATGTAAATTTCTCAACCCACTGCTTCAGATCGTGGACCAATAGAGGTCCTCAATCGTCGTCGTCTACATCTCGTGTGCTTCTCTCGTGAGTATATGTATGGTCTTTCTTTATCACACTGGCTGCTTTGAAAATGTGCATGGAGCATTTAGTCAGATCATGGCTGGCGAAGATAAGGAGCTAATCCACACAAGCATGTGGCGTTCTTCTCTGCCGGTACGCAAGCATTTGTGATAGAATCATGTCTGTGTAGGAGATTTCTTACGTGTGTGAGCTTATTGATGGAGATGATATGAGGAGTCGCTTTTACGCCTTGTTCTTAATAAACTCCGGAGTGCTCATCGTCATGAGAATTTGGAGGTGTGACTTGCGGTTTAACATGTCGAGTTTCTGCTTGTGTAACTCTCTTTCCGTCGTTCTTTTCAAATTCTAGAAAAGTTTCTAAGAAGCTCTTGTTTAATCTTGATTGATTACGTCATGATTTGTACATAAACTATCACTAAAGTTGTCGTTTTTCAAGTACAGGGAGGACCAAACAGTTAGAAGATTTGAGGCACCCGAAGCTGGTTTTTTATGGTCCCACACACCCAAGGCCTCTCACTGGTCTTAAATTGGCCAACAAATTTCAAACGGAGAATCCCTTTTTCAAGGTGGTGATGAGGCCATCTTCTGTTAACTATGGCATGGTAAGATCCCAAGCTTATTTACTCAAACTGGCATGACTGAAAATCGAATATATCAATGCTGTTTATATCTTTGCCCATACTCTAATGTAATTCCAAGTTTACCTCATTAAACCACGACATGTTCTTTTCCTTGAAGTGTTCATGAGTATATGTTTAAAACCAGGTATACATCTTAATGATGGAGTAATCAAAGCAGGGAAAAGAATGAAAGGATAGTTATGGGGACATAAGCTGGTGGTTGGAGGTTCGGAAAGAAAACAGTCATCTTCTTTTTTTTGTGGATAGATGTGTTGGAAAAGCAAATGCCGAGGCAAGTCTTAAGAATTAGAATTTGAGTTATATGTTAATCACACAAGGAGACTATGACATGAACAAGCAAATTGCAAAGAATGTTGCTGTCTCCATAAACTCTGGACTGCTCATTATCATGGGAATTTGGAGGGGTGACTTGCTGTTTAACATGTCTTGTTTCTGCTTGCCTAACTCTCTTTCTCTTGTTCTCTTCAAATTCTAGAAGAGGTTTTTTAAGAAGCTCTGGTTTTAATCTTGATTGATTATGTAATGATGTGGGGATAACTTCCGACCCATGCTATATTTTTTCATGGCAAGTCCAATTAATGAAGTGTAAACAAACTGTTGCTAAAGTTGTCATTTTCCAAGCACAGGAAGGACCAAACAGTTAGCAGATTGAGGCATCCTGAGCTGGTTATTTTATGGTCCCACACACCCAAGGCTTGTCACTACTCATAAATCGGCCAACAAATTTCAAATGGAACATCCCTTTTTCAAGGTGGTGATGAGGCCATCTTATGTTAAGTATGGCTTGGTAAGATCCCAAGCTTATTTACTGAGACTGGCATGTCTGAAAATCAAATATATTCATGCCGTTTATATCTTTGCCTATACTCTAGTGTATTTTTCCAAGTTTACTTAATTGTATAGTAAACCATATGATATGTTATATTCCTTGAAGTGTCCATGGGTATATGTTTAAAATCAGGTATATATCATAACAATGGAGTAATTGAAGCAGGGAAAAGAACGAAAGGACAGTTCTTGGGACATAAGCTAGTGGTTGGAATTTCGGAAAGATAGTGATCATCTTCTTTTTTTGTGAATATATGTGATGCAAAAGCAATTGTTGAGGTGTCTTAAGAATTAGAATCCAAGTTTTCTTATATGGAGAAATTTGACAATGGAGAAATCAGGTATATGTAAATCGCACAAGGAAACTATGTGGATATGGACAAGCAAATTGCAAAGAATGTTGCTGCTTCCATAACTAAAGAGAAAGACCTAAGAAATGAGGGGGTGGCGTTTTATGATTCTGAAATTCCGTTGTAGATCTAATGATGATGATTTTGTTGTCAAATAGGATATACTGTTGTATTTTGTTATATTAATCAAATTTGGGGAAAAAAGAAGATGATTTTACTTTGTCAAATTGAACAAATAGTTTGATAAAACCTTATTTGAGCTGCGCTTGGTAGAATTGAACAGCTTAAGTTTGACATTTGACATATATGTGCCAATCATCGATGTATTTGCTTTTTCCCTGTGATTGTGGTCTGTGTGGCTGAAATTCGTATGTTTTAAATATATATAGGACATGGAAGGCTTCTTCTGAATGTTTCCCTATTGCACTCTAGGAGCATAGATATTGACATTTGACTTTGGATTGATGACTTGCATTATATGGTTTATATTAAAACTCCTGAAATTAGCAAGTAATGGCTTAAACTCACGCTGTGCGTGATTTGATTCTCTCATTAGAGTATGCTTATATTTTGGTCTGTTTTTCACCATATGTTGGTCTTTCAACCATGTTTAGGGGCAGTCTGCTCCTATTCAATTCATCACGCAACATATTTAGGAAATCATGCAAATTGCGACTTTCAGGTATTCAGTCAGATCATGGAGGGTGAAGCTAAGGAGCTATGGAGACGCGATATTGGGGCGGGGGGTTGTTTTTTTCTATTGGTTGGCCCACATTTGCAAGAAAAAGTCATCTGCATGTAGAAATTCATTGATAGGATAATGTGGTGTTCAGAGTCTACGTATCCACTAGTGCTACTTAGGACTATATTTACATCAATCGAGATGAACTCTGGAAAGGTCACTTTGGCTGGTACAAAATGAATTCAGTATTCCAAATAATAACTGCTTCAGATAGTCTTGATGGACCAAGGAAGTGTACTTCTACGTCGATTTTGTTTTTGAGGTTGATGATAATCCAAATGCACACTCATTAATGCCACATTCCAAATCTGAATGAACTGAAAAGGATGTGCTTCAAGATGTCCTTTTTGGTTTATGCATTCTTGTTATATTGTTCTTCATTCTGAATATGAAATCAAGTCTCATAGGCTTATGAAGATTATACATTTTATTTTTTCCCACAGGGAATACCAAAGAGGTTCATGAAAATATGGTGAGAATCTCTCAAAAGGATGATTTCTGAGAGATTGGTTTGGCCTGTGGGATTGGAAAAATGTGATGAGATGGTTTGGCTATCAAAGGGTTGGAATGAATTTGCAGAGCAATGCTATATCTGTGAGAGTGTGAGGGCCAATTTTTTGTCTCAAATCTGAAGAGGACTCCATTTACCATGTAATCATTTTTGATAAAAGCATGTCCGAGATAGAATAACTGCCAATCAATGTCAATATGAGGAACCGAGCCTCAGCAATTGTGGAATTATCTTGTTAAAAGTGGAAGATGCCTGCAATTGCCATGATGTTGCAGTTGAGCTTGAAGTCTTAGGAGATGAAGCCAAGTGTCCTTGGCTTTGTATGACGATGGAATTTGATCAGTTTTGCGAAGTTCATGGCAGTTCCTATGCATGTTCATCAGCACGGAGTTTGGGGAGGGACAGAAGTTTGAACGGCTCATCATGAGATTTTCCAAGTATGAATCTTAATATATTAGCTAATTCTCCCCTTGATTGTGTTCTCTCATTTGATTCGAATTCCATACTGGAACTCTCTAGAGCTAAATTCATTCTCATAGTGTTTCTCTGTCTCTGGTTCTCCCATGTGTGCATATGTATGTGTTGGGGCTTCTTGTAAATTCAAGCCAATGGAAACAAGCCAAACTGGTCATATCGGATTTGATTATGCTGAGAATTGTATTGGCATGCAAATTGGCCTCAGGAAGCTACACCGTTAGTAAGACTCAGAACTATTGATTTAGGGTTGCTATGTCGGCAGATATGAGTTTCACATAACTAGAATAGACTATGCCTAGAAAGCAAAAGCTTTCTTCATGTTCTTTTGTGACTGCTGCAGGTGTAAGCTGAGAGAGCCGGGCTTGTGCAGCGCTCTTGAACCGGCCAACAAATTTAAACCTGAGTATCCTTTGTCCGAAATTGCAGTGAGGTGAATACATCTGAAAAAAGACAATGTGGCAAGATACTCATGACAATGACAACTCTTGGGTTTAAATCACAGTCACTAGACTATGTTAGCACTAGGTTAATCGCGCATCATGTCAATAGTTTCTGTTGTTATCCTTCACATGCTTTGAAAAGGATCCTCCCACTATCTTCCTCAGAAATCATTGGTTGTTTTCTTGTTTCTGATGACAAAATTGCGAAATGTCTGTACTTGAGTAGAGAGTTCCTGGTTAATTCCCAAAGACGCATATTAAGGAAAGCTCATAGATCATTGGTTTCATATTTCAAGACAAATCATGGCCCATTGAAGCTCATCAGCCACGAACATTATGGAAACTTATCTGCTCGTTGGGCTGCATTCAGGAGAGAAACTCCTCTGCAGGTGGAAGACGTCTGTGCGTTCGAGCTTTATCGGAAGGGACGATATCGTGTTCAGAGTATCCATCTTCAGAACCACTGATAAGACTTGCGTGAATAACAATACTATGCAAATACGATGCAGCAGAGGAAGCATCGGTTTTAGCTCACTTTTGGTGAGAACTAAACAGACAGAATTGCTAGGCTGAATTATGCTTCTAGTTCGGCAAAATAGATAAAAGCATGAGTTTTGTTCCAATGAATGGAATGGTCCTGAACGTGTACGATACCTTTCCTTGATCCTAGACTTAATGATCACCATGTAGGCGCCGGGCGGGAGTCGTGAGTTGGAGGGAGCTAATATGCTGGCGTCTTTGGGTCGCTGCGGCACGACTCTTCCGCATACTCTCTCGACAGATACAGCATCCGAGCCTCCAGCAGTGGCTTTTCGTCTTAGAATCGGCGCTCTCAGAACTCGCTCTCGCCGCCGGATAAAGCTCGCCGATTCTCTCTCTCTCTCTTCCTTGCAAGAACTCGATACCTCCTCCAAAGCACAACCGACGGCAATGGAAATTCGGGAGACAGCAAGAGGATGGGAGAAAACAAAAGCGAAACATCCTGGAGATGGAATGTCCCGGCAATTGTGACTGTTGATCAAGGAAACTCCGTGGTCAATTTTCGCTGTCGTGGCTGCAAGGCGACTGTTATCTTCGAACCGGTAGCCACACTGTTTGTGCTTCAGTCGCTGCTGGAAGCAACAATCGTTAGAGAATTCAATCTCGATGAATCGCTGGTGGGTGCTCCGTTCACGGTTGGACTCTTCTCCAGATTTTCTCCGACTAGATATTTTTTTTGCATCTTCTCTCTCTCTCTGTGGCTCTGGATTCCCCTGATTCATCTCCACCAATTCAGATCATGCCCACGGTGAAGCACACCATCGGATTCCATATTCGAGTCGTGGCCACTCTGATTCGAGTCGTCGCTTTTCCTGTCCTTACCCATGTCTGTCGCCGGGCCATCTCAAGCTCACGTGGCCATCGCCGCCGAACCATCATCAGGGCCGTTTCATGTCCGATTGAACTTCCAAGTCAAATTCCGATTCACTCCAGAATACGTTCTGTTGACTCTTGCTTCGTTCTGTTCCGCTCCCACTTCATCGCCGTCTTTCAATTCTATCGTTTCGCCCATCCATGCCAGGTGCAAAGGGGATGCGGAGTGGTGTGTTCACTGTTTACAAGAGCTTTATCCGATTGCCAAGGCTGAGGTTGGATGGATCATCATCGTCTGGATACGATCCACCGATACGAAGGATGAGATTCTTTGGGTTTCACTCTCGGCTCCCCCACCAGTCCGGCCTCGCTTCATCGACCGCGGCAGCCGAGGCCAATCTGGGTCGTCGTCATCATCCGAGACGATATGCCAAGCGTGAAGATTGGCGGCGGTGAGCACGAAGAGAAAACAACGAAGAACAAAAAGGAGCGAAGCAGCGGATGGTGGTTCTTTGGCTGAGAAGGAAATAAAGTGCTGAAAAAGAAAAGAAAAAGAAAGAAAAAAAAAAAAGAGACGAAGGGAAAAAATAGAGTGCCCACGAGAAATCGGTCAAAAGGAAGACTTGCAGAAGAGATGTAATTCGTCATTCCATCGAGCACCTTCCTTGCAAACTCGATCCCTCCTCCACAGTGCAACCGACGGCAATGGATCTTTGGAATACCGCTAGAGAGAATTGGAGAAAAACAAATGGAAACAGATATCAACGGACGAAGTCAAAACATGTCAAAATTAATTCTAGAATTGAATCGAAGATGAAATGACCTGGTGATAAGTACGACTGTCGATCTGACATATATCATGATCGCCCGAATGTTAGCGAGGAACCGGCTGTCCATGGATATTTCTTATGGTGCGATCTTCGTTCCTCCGTCTGTTGTTACAGAATCGTTTCACTTTCTCTGTCTCTCTAAGCCCAATTCAACGAACACCTTCTGCTCAGAGGACGCAGCACATTCAATGACCAGGAAACTCCGTGTGTCAAGTTCTTCGCCATGCATCGTTTTCTCTATGTCCATCTTCATTCTTCACCAAGTCTTCCTCCATCAGGGTCGTTTCCTATCCGATTGAACTTCCGAGCCCAGTTTCGATTCATTCCAGAATACGCTTTGTTGATTCTTGCTTCGTTCTATTCTCTCCCACTTCATCGCCGCCTTTCGGAATCCAAATGCCGTTGCTCGCGTCCTTCGTTTCGCCCGTCTACGCCACGCACAAAGGGGATGTTGGGCTGGTGTATAGGATCCACTTATTTGAAGGATGAGATTCTTCGGGTTCACTATCGGCCCTCCTGCCGGTCCGAGAAGCCCGTTGAAAGGAAGACTTGCACAAAAGATGGAATTCCTTGAGAGGAAGATTCATCCCACAACTCAGCCATCATTTTCATTTTCTTTTCCTTAGAAAAAGGCATCAAAAACTCCAAACGACGCCATTGCCGCGTCTCTTCGCTTCACATACCTTTGTCGGATCTCTCCCTCCATCTCGATGCACTCCCCCGCTCAGTGAATTCCGAGTCGCTCCACCATCACCCTCACTGTCTACTGCTGCCTTGAAACCGAGTTGCACTCCCCTGTTTCCAATGCGAGCCTCGTGATTGATTCCGTCCCTTGCCATCTTTAGAAACTTTCGGTGATAATTATTTTTTTTTCCTTCTTCCGGTTTAAATCGCGTTTTCGTATTGTGGATTCTTACGTGTTTTGACAGAGGCTTCAATCTGGTGGCCTCGAGCAATGTTTAATGCTCGTCATTTTGCTCATCAATGGAGTTCATGTCAGATTTTTTTTTTTCCTTTTTTCCTTGTTTCCAATCGTGAATCCGAGACCACTTGGAAACGAGCGAAGATTGAACTAAAAACGTCGTGAGAAATCGCCACAGCGAGCAAGAGTTGTGCAAAGTTAAGCTCGGTCAAACAATGGTTCCGTTTTCCTCTGTTTTTTGGCATCCTATCCTATAGTTACTTCTGGATTTAGTTGTGTTGCAAGGGTGACTTACTAGCCATTCCTGATCAGTCCTTCGGTTAATGCTTTTCTCTAAATCTCGACTTGAGGAAACCTCGGAACATAAGTTTTTGCATTTCCTCAAATAATTTCAGTAGTTTGTCTCAATATTTTCCGTGCTAAGCTAGCTTCACATTCTATATGGAATCCATCTACAATGTAATAATCTCTTCTACTATATGTGAGAATACCCTAGAGTTGAGTAATGCGGTCAATGGTACGAAAAGTGCTAGGCATAAACAATTGGTCTACCAACTTGGCGTCCAAATGAGATTTTTCCCATCATGTAGTCTTTTTGTACAATCAAGTTACTAAACTTTGATTTCAATTGCCTGATGCACTAACATTATTTTTCCCCCTATCCAATCAATGCATTATGAAGACTTTTTGAACAATTTTTCTACGCATTATTGACGTGGTGTCTTACATATCTGATTGGAGATGCCATTACGACGACACGATGCCATATGGGTCTCAATTAAGAAAAAAGCCAAAAACAAAAATTTTTAAAAAAGAGAGGGTTACATGGCCCTTGTGTTACGAGGGAGGTTCTCAAGGCGTAACCCGATTGGGAGGAAGCTAAAGTGATCATAAGTATCTAAATCCTTTTTTATCCCCATCGGATTTTCGAAAGATTTCTTTAATTGAGTCCATAATGACTATTTTCATTTCAATTTGCCCTACAAATTGATGAAGGTCAATAAGCGATTTTAGAGTCATGAAAAATCTAGTTGCCATAAGCAAGCCAAACCAACACAACGGTAATTTCGTCACATATTTTTACCGACACAATGGTAATTTCATCACATATTTTTACGCTCAAGGGCATTGGTTTATTTACTAAAATAATCATTACTTATTGAAGTTTGCCCCCACTAAGAAGAATCTCTAGATGCATCCATGGATCAACCATAATTTGGTCGGGTTTCAATTAGTTACGGTTCTGAAGTTCATTCCGCAATTGAAATGAGAATTTAATGATTGATTGCAAAAATGCGCTATATAATTCAGTCATCACAATTGATTTACCCTAAATAAGTAGGTCTTATATTTTGAAGGTCAGTCTTAATGCGTTTAATATTGTTCTTTAAGTAAGTAATAGTAATATTTGTGTTCTTTTGGATATATAACGCAATTCCAACACAAGTCCACACTTTAACTTCTGGCCTAGCCTCATCCGATCAAACTTTCGCAAAATTCCCATCAATCAATCTCCTTTTCCTCTTCAACCGAGAGGCCACTCGTAGCCACAATCACCGCCTTCTCCCCATCTTCAGTTGAATGAAAACCTGCTGAATGAGCGTTATGCGATCTTTTGCGGCCATTTTGGCTCAGTCTTTGAAAGTTGAGCTGAAAACTTTTGGGGAATAAATATCTGAAATCATTTGATATAGGACTACACACTCTGCTTCTGCTTTGGAATCGTAGGTAAGTGTTAGTTTTTGAACTTGTATGTCAGAGAGATGAGCTAGTCACGTATCCATCTTCAACTGTTGAAGTTTCTGCTGTAGGCAAAGGTGAAATCAAGACTTGATTACGTGCAAGTGTTCTGCCTGGGTTTTCTCATGTGAAATCTAGGGAAACCAAACAACCTCAGTGTAAGCTGTGATTTCTCCTATTATAGGTCTAGGAGAAAATAGAAGAAATGATAGCGTAAAATATATATATATATTCCTTTTGGGCGTTCCGAGAAATTACTTGGAAGAGCTCTATCTTTTGACCGGTGGCTAAAAATCTGTTGTTTTAACCTGTGCGCAATCCCAGATTTTTAACTAGTGCCAATATACAGGATGCGGTGGCTTCTCAAAGAAGGTGTTGTAGCACTTCTTTGTGTTCTCATTTTGACATCTATCAAGCTAAAGTAGAATGTGATGAATGGAAATTCACTAGCATATCTACAATTTTTTTTTTCTTTCTATAACATTTCAAACTCCTTTGTTTATGATTGTTTTCTGTTATTATGTTTGTCTCCCAGTTTCTGATTAATGTCTCTTTTTATGTTACATGGACTGCTGTGAACGGACTCTTTTTGTTTTCTCTTCCTATTTTGGCTGGATCGAAAAGTCTTCTACTGTGTTGATACAGCTGCAGTGTTGCATGCTCCAATATTTTCGGACTTGCTAAACGGTAGTTCTTCAATTTATAGCGTCGCCTCACTTCTTGCATTGTATCAAATTAGGTGCTTTGATGATGGGTATCTACTATTCATAACTATCAATTTAGTAAACATCAATTTTGCCGCAAGATGCGTACTATGTATGCTAGTGCTTCATTCTCTCTTTCTTTGGTTCTTGTAGGTATGGGTGGCTGCTACTATTGGTGCCTTTTACTTTGCATAAACAAAAGGGATACACGCTTACTTACTTTGATTAGCTCCCACCTAAAGTATCCTTCTCCCTCCACACTCCGACCCCGTTCTTTGCTTATCTTCCTATTTATATCAGTTTCTCAATTAAGAGTATTTGAAACTGAGCAAGAATAGACTTGTGGTCACTCTTGATGGTGATATTTTGTCTAATCCATGTCGTACCACATCATTAGTACGCTTAGTACTTCGTCATGAAGCAACCGAAAACAGCATATAAAAGGGACATCCTTATTAAAGAAGGAACCACAAGGACACTTCAAGGCCAGTATCGCTAGTGCCTGCACAGTAGAAGGAAGAGAACTATAGAAGGTATATCTAGGAAATGTTCCAATATTCAATGAGGTAAACCCAACATAGCTAAGAAGTTCACCTAGACTGCAAACCTAGAACATCTAAAAAGCAATGAATGATATACGTAATCTAGCCTCTGTAGTATGTAGCGTTCAGCAGGAAAGCTATGTCTAGAAATGAGAAGCCCGTAGAAAACTACTTTAATGAACATGCCTCAGATGGACAGCAAAGCTGAATGATTGCTTAGTTGAGCAGAACATGCCTATGTGATCTAATAACTTGCACAATACCATGTTAGGAGGGTAAAGAACCCATGCATGCACAGAAGTTATATGCCATATACACTTAAAACATTTAGTGGACCGTTGAACCTCCCCGTTTGTCATAATTCTGATCTTTTTTTTTTTAATATGATCTGTGTGTGGAATGAGCTACGAAACAATTCTTGTTCAATTGATCTTATTGGAGAATTATCCGATACTTCGGTTTGGTAGCAATCCTGATGCAAAATCCTGCTGCAATATCATCACCATTTAAAAGAAAGGAAAATGATATAAACATAATGGATTGAATCTAGCATCAATCGAAAGTCAATCAACAAATGTCCAATTCCACGACCTCAATTTCACCTCAGAAGTAGCTAAGAAATCTTACGGGAAGAGGAGGGAGGAGCTGTGCAGTGAAAAGAGGAGGAACAGCTCGCTGTAAGAACTACAGTGGCATTGCCGTGGTGGTACTCAATCCTCAGGTACATTGGAGGTCGCACTTCCACCCTGTTCTTTGCTTCATTTTTCTTTCAATTTATATCAGTTTCTCAAGTAAGAGTATTTGACACTGAGCAAGAACAGACCTGTGAGCATGAACAAAATGATAGCCCATGGGGTGGTCACTCTTGCTGGTGATATTTGTATAATCCACGTCATACCTACATTGTTAGTACACTCAGTACTTCCTCATGAAGCAGCCAAAAAGCTACATATGAAAGAGACTTCCTTAAAATATAAAAGAAACCACAAGGGCACTTCGAGGCCGGTATCATTACGCCTGCAAAGCAGAAGGAAGAGAATTATAGAGGTTATATCTAGGAAATGCTGCAATATTCAATGAGGTGAACCCAACATGGCTAAGAAGCTCACCCAAACTGCAAACCTAGAAAATCTGAGAAGCCATGGAGGATACATAACCAAGCCTCCGTAATATGTAGCGTTCAGCAGGAAAGCTACGCCTAGAAATGAGAGAATTTGCTTTGAGGATTGGAAGCACATAGAAAAGTGCTTTTCCAGACGCGCCTCGGATGGACATCAAGTTGAATGATTAGCTTAGTTGAACACCCCTCTGTGATTTGATTCCAATCAAACTGGTCAAAACACATTAATAACTTCCACAATGCAACGTTAGGAGGGTAAAGAACCCATGCATGCACAGGAGATAGATGTTCAATGCATACATTTAAAACGTTTAGTGGACCATGTGAACCACCCTGTTTGTCATGATTTTGATCTGACTACATCAGCAATCGAACACACATTAACATATAAGTAAACAGGATTACATGATACAACCTCTTGGTTGAAGTGATTCATGCAGAACCAAAACATACCCTCCAAGTTCTCAGTCTGTTCCTGTTTGTAATGCCTAGCATGGCAATCATGAAAATGGTGACTACATTCCCACCAAACACCACAATTGTGGACACCATTAAGGAGAAGCCAATCCAAGAATAGTGAAACTGCCATACTATTCCATTTGAACTAGAAAAGACAAGGTATCAAATTTAAAGGATATATATTACTAAAGCACTCGAAAAATCTATTTCCATCCTACACTTGAAAAGCCACAAACGGAGCTGCTCAATCAAAATCCCCTAAAACAACATATGCTCCATTAACTAGTTAACGAACGAATGAAACTACTTAAACATTAATCATCATATTACTTACTTCCATAGAGAATGGGCCATAGGGACAAGAGAGAAGTGTGCAGTGAAAGCTTGTTTAAGTGGAGTCCTGTGATCATTATTTTTCTCTACAGTTGTAGTGGAACTTAGCACTTGTGGATATATATTAAAACCAGTCAGTGTGAGAGACAGCCCAATGATCGCCGAGTTGAACTAAAAGGCCTTAACCAAAAATTTGAAAGGCAAGAGCATCACGTGATCCGTTCTAAATTTAGCATCAAAAGTCATTGCATCCGACACATATCTAAAGATACAGAAATTACATACCGAGAAAAGATTCATCGATGAAAATATGTAGATAGAAGCCCCGATCAAGACAATGACAAAAGATCAGAAACACCACAAGCGCAAGCGAAAGTGATTTGTCAAAACCACTATGGTTTGCAAGTAAAGCGATGGAATGAGCAACAGAACAATTCTCATTCAACCGATCTTACCGGAAGAGTTTTCCGATACTCCGATTTGGCAGTAACCCCAATGCGGAAACCCGCTGCAATGTCATCACCAATTAAAAGATGCAAAGGAAAAAAATGATATCAATATAACGGACTGAATCTAGCCATCATCGAAATTCAATCAACAAACGTCAAATTCCAAGATCTCAATTTCGCCTCAGAAGCAACTAAAAAAAAACCTACGGGAAGGGGAAGGGGGAGGAGCCGCGTGGTGTAAAAGGAGGAACGGCCCGCCGTAGGGACTACGGCGGTGATGCCGTGGTGGCTCTCGATCCTCGAATACATCGGAGATCGGATATCCCAACGACGGTGATGGCTTGGTGTGAGACGGAGGAGAGGAAGAAATGGAGGAGTTTCCAAGAAGTGCAACAGAAGGGACCGGAAAACATGAAATTGAAAAGGAAAAAAGTAATCCTGATTCATTTGGGAATTTTTTTTTTTTTTACCCAATAACAAAATTTCCTCAATTTAAAGAGCTAGAAAATGCCGATTGCAGTGAACATTTGTCCGGTTGACGAGTTTAAATTCTTATTTAAAATGAAATCCACATTTAAACTCATTTTTAGAAATCCACTCTAAAAAAAAGATAATCTCATTTTAGATTTTTATTTGAAATTTTTTCTTAAATTATGTAATGGCTATTTTAGCGAGAAATGAGTCCTCGAACATGAAGATGAAAAGGGTGAGGGGGTTCTGGTGGTGGGCCCCAATATGCTAATGTCAGGAAGCTTGACAATATAAAAATGCAGGAGCTGGACTTCAAAGATTTGCATAAAGGTTTGTTGGGCGATGATTATTCATCTTTCGTTATTTCAATTTTTGATGGCTTGGCGTGAGAGGAAAGAGATGAAGCAATGGAGGAGTTTATAAGAAGCACGACGGAAGAGATTAGAAACAGGAAACTGGAAAGAAGACTCAATCTCAAAATTTTTTTAATTTTGTTAAATTATAAATTTCAAACAAAATTACCTCAATCAAATAGTAGGAAATGTCAATTGCATCACGATGAAAGATTTGATCCATAGATGAACTCAATTCCGTATTTGATAATTTCTTTTTATCAAAGATCTTTATTTGAAATTAACTGGATTATTGCATGTTTTTATTTGAAACGAAATCTATTTTGAATTTTTTTATAAATAAATGACTCAATTTCAGCTCACTATTTGGAATTTTTCTTAAATTATGTAATGGCTATTTTTAGCAGTGGAAAATGCTACAGGCATGGTGATCCTGCCCCTGCGCAAGGATGCTGAGACTCTGGTGAGGGGGATGATGGTGGGCCCCTCCCATCATTATTGTCTATCAACATGCGGTGAAAATCTCCGTACTTTTCTTTTTCTTGATTTTAAGCTTCCGTGGAAATGGAGGAGCCGGTTTGCACAAAGACTCGTGGACTTCGACTTGGAAAAGCTTTTGGACTATTATCAAAGAAAAAATTGTTGGATGATGATTATTGACCTTTCATTATTTCCATTTTGAAGAGTTTTGATATTTTATATGCTTATTTATCCTATATTCTTCTTCTTTACAAACTGAAATTGTTAGCATGAAATGACGATTCATTACAAAAGATATTTACGTGTAATAATTCTTTCTTTCAATCAAAATGAGAACTAATAAGATCCATCCGTGTGATCTCAAATCCAACAAGATTCCTTTTTTTTTTTTTTTGGCACATCATCTCCATCAAAATTGATGAGATTTTATTACTCATTGTTAAGCTGCAAAGGTGGTAATTTAACATGTGTACAACGGAGAGATTATTGTTTACTAATTTATTCATGTAATCTCCCACATTTAAGTTTATTAACCAAATCCATCCATTACAAAATATGCATGTTGGACTAGGTTGGGCTTTTTGAGGAGAACTTATTTCCTAAATCTCTCCATTTGACATCAAACCTAGTGAAAGAGCTTAAAAGGACAAGATAGAGCATCCATGCCTATAATCAAATCCAGTGAACACGAATCTAGCAACCTGATGGGTCCATCCATTATTTGTGTAAAGTTAAGACATTGTAAGGAGAGGCCCGAGTTATATATTGAAAAAGTATCAACGTCAAGAATGTGAAAAATCTTCGAAGCTCGAAGCTCATTTCATTATAGTTCAAAGTATCGAAACTCCATACAACTACGGAAATTTATTATAGGAAAAAAAAATACTCGGCATTTCTATTGGGCTTCAACTTGTCTGACAAAGCCCAGGCTGTCGGAGGGCCCGAATATATACCAAGCCTATTTTTCTGCCCAAGGCGTAGTTTCGCATCTCGGTCCCAGCCCAAGCACGAAACTGATCCATACGGTCTAGCCCTCAACATAAGGTAAGTTGAGGTCGTTCCTAAAGCATGCTCGTTTGCGGGCGTGAATTGACTATGCAATCCGAAGGAGAAATTGGTCCAAAAGCGAGACTTGCCCTACTTGATAAGCAAGCTTCGCACCCCCTATAATTACATAAGTATCGTTGCAGAGGAATGGTGCCTTAACTTTAACACATTTTGGCTCTCTTTCTCATTTCACACCCCTATAAATACACTTATTCTTTTCAATAAAAAAAAAAAAGATTATACTTACTTAACCTCTCTATCTTGCAATTATTGCATATTGGTATTATGATCACTTCATGTTAACATTGTCATTTTCATTTTCATTTTTTTTTTTTTAAAAAAGATTCAAATTGCAAAATACACTTACTCTTTACTATAATAAATTAAGCTTCCTAAACCCCACGATTGTTATAGTTGATTGGGGTGTCGGGGATCTCCGATTTGAGAATCAGAGGTTGCTCGTTTGAATCACAAATACTGTATGCAAGTTATTCTGAGTTATAGCCACCTATACAGATCATAGCTTTAAGCTCAACCTATTCAACTTGTAGTATTTTTGTAATGGGCTTTAAGTAGAAGAGTCTCCCTGCCCACGCCCATAGATTATTAAAAAAATAAAAATAAAAAGATACTCTAGGAGAATGCTAATAAAATATAGCAATTTTCTATACGCTCTTCTTTCTCATAAACTAGGTAATCATTATGCAAAAGGACCTTATCAACTTGGTTACAAGGAGAATGTCCCTTGGGACTTAATAAATCATATATATATGGGATATATAATAAATATATATATATCACACTTATTTATTTTCATATATATACTTATTTATTTTCGATTAGATATTAGTCATCACCTTTTTGAATAGGCATATTAAATATATGGATTTATGAGCAATTTAACATGGTATTCCAATTATGGTTGGCAAGAAAATTAAGCAAAGTACACCTTTTGAATTGAGCCTTTTTTTTTAATTTCACTTATAGCGATCATTATGAGAGCTTTCTATCAATAGATCCATGAAGATTTGAAAGATAATACATGAAGAGTCAAGACTTATTTTCAACTATTGGTCAACATTAATTAGATAAGGGGGTCTAAGTTATCCCAAGTCTAACTTGTCAACAAGAAGTTCAATATCAAAAACTGCAAATCAATATATAAATTAATGACAAGGTCATTTTAGAACTGTGGATCGAATGATATTATGATTACCATCACTAAAAACATATCAAACACTCTGTAATTTATGACATGAATCAAAATCTTAATATAGTAAATAGGAAAATTTACCGGCTAAGCAGTTGAATCAATAGGACAGGGCCACACAAAAGCACACGAGTGCATACTAAAATTTGGATTTGACGAATTTGTTCCTTCCAAAACTCAAGCAAAAAGGAAAACGAAGAAAAGATAAAGAACCTTTACAGACAAAAAAAGCACAATCAATGCTTTGGAATTTTGATAATGCTTGTTCCTTACCTACGGAATGTTTCTGGCACTTTAATACAAAACCGTTCGATTGATATTACTAACTCTCAACCGTCGATTATCAGCTTTTCCAGTTAAAGGTTGCTGTGTTTCGACGCTTCCGTTCCTTCACCACTTCTTTGAGTGGGTCCGTTAATTTGTCTTTTGACTTCTTTTTTTTAAAAGTACTTATTCTTTCGTCCACTTGGTAAGATTCCAAGCGTAATTCATCGAAGGCATCTTGATATCAAGCACACGAATACTATCTATATCTTTTCTTGGGTTCTCGGATATTGATAAGTTGATGTGGTTAGTGGACAAGAAGGTCTAGATAAGTTTATAGTCCTTTTATAGAGCGGAATCTACTCCTTGAAGATATGAGTACTTGGTATTCATTTCCAACTTTTCCGCTTTTGAAAAGTAAAAGGGTGATAAAGGGCAATGGGTGTCAACAATACCCCTGGCATTACCATGGTCTAAAACTATGGTAAGGAGGAGCTTCCAAACTTTACCGTTGGAACCAAAACCCCATATATGTAAGAAGTCATTTTCTCACTTCCTTGTTTCAGTTTACATTTGTAAATGAGACCACATTCGAGTGAGCAAAGTCTATTTTTGTTGGTTTGGGGCGAAAAATTCTCTTAAGGTTTCGGTGCTTTGCACTTAAGTAATTTTGACATCAATACTGCAATCATAACAATCAATTGGAAGAAAACGATTATTATGATCATGGCATTGGAAAAAGAATATTAAGCATTGTCTAATTTCTGACGTGAATTGAAGTTTCAACATGGTAAAAAGGAAAACTTACCGCTGAAGTACTTGAATCAAAAGGACGGGGCCTTGAAGAAAAGCACACAAGTGAATAAGAAGTTTTGGATTTGATAACAATCGTTCATTATGCAGCTCAAAACAAAAAGGAGAAAAAAAAAAAAAAAAAAAAAAAAAGTAAAGAGCCTCAACGTTCCAAGTTCTTACTTTACAGTCTTTTCTTGTGACATCCTATAAAAGTTATTATTTTCAAGAAAGCAGCCGGACAATATCACCAGAATACCAGAAGATGCAAAAATGGGTTAATGTTTTCTTTTGTCCAATAGACTGTCATTGGAAAAAAAAAGCAATGCATGTTGCTCACGACCAGAAGATGCAATAATTTAACTAGACTTTGGATAATGGGGTGTCCCCACTCCCCACTCCCACTCTACTTCTACCAAAGATGTTTTATAAGAAAAGCTAAAAAGACGAAAGCGTCAATTATTCGAGAATGACTTAGCACAAGGAGCACCACACACGAGAGACTTTGGCTATAATGTGGATTTGATTATTATACTTGTTCTTTCTACTTTTGTCATTGAAACATTACGTAAAGAATGATTCGGCATTTTAATACCAAATCTCAGCTGTTGATTGTCGACTTTTCCAGCAAAAAGAGTAGCTGTGTTTCAACGCTACCCTTCCTTCATCCACTTTTCTAGTGGCTCCGTTGATTTGTCCTGGATGCTTCACTGAGAATTGCTCCATTGAACCGAAAGCAAAAATTCACGAGGCTATAAAAGAAATATTCCTCTAGTGAGCCTTCCATTCCATCAGAACCTTTGAAAAATAGTTAAGAAAATCTTCTAAATTAACTATACATATAGACAAACACACATTTACGCACCCAATTTAGCTTAAATCACATCTTTCATGTAAGCTGACCAAAATGTCCTCCACACATAAGTGTACACTTAAGCATTAATAGACCCGCTTTTTATTTCAAAAGAATATATTTGCCTTTTTCATTTTCTCTCAAATCTATTGTCTTGCGTCTTTTCTTATTTATTGTAGACTCTTGATAAGAGATTTTGATATGAATCCTTCACTTACTCTTCTTATTTCAGAATTTTTTTTATACAAGAATCTATCTTAAGAGCATCTTCAGCCTATGAATCACCAACATCAATAATATCCAGATAAATATTTATAGAACCATCCATATTAGTCATAACTTTCAGAAAAATAATTCTTTTTAAAAAAGTTAAAAGTTATTTTTCAAAGTATGATAAAGTATGAATACTTGGATTAGAAATTCCGTGATTGGGTACATATACTCTAACGTTGGTTCCCAAGCCCTTGATAGCGGGGTCAAGTCTATCGAGATCAGGTCCTAGACCTCAATGCCCATGCCCCGGTCGCTGACTCCCGAGTCCAAATCTATTGAGGCGAGGCGAGCGACTTCTGTGCTTTCTGCCTTGGTATATGTTGAGTATGTAGGTGTTACATACATTTCAAATTCAAATTCACGCAAGCGAGCGCATGCAAATATCTATGAAAACGTCTACTATCACGAGGAAGAATAAAGGTGCCCTTTAATGAATTTTCTTAAGTACTCTGCAAGTTCCGAGGGTCGACTCGTGCTTTCTTTCTGCCTCCGCCTTGGTATATGGTCCACGTACTAAATTGAGTTTATGACAGACCGGGTGAAGCTACACGTCACGTGTTCTCTTGGTCAAACGGTGCAATGATCGCCATTCTACGCCACGTCACCTGGATGGTTTAAGACGAATCGTTTGTTTACTATTTAATAGTTGATAATCATCTCTCTCTCGAGAAAATATTGCTACTCTACGCTCCCCCTTCATCCGTTTCTTGCGCTCGAATCTCTTCGCCTTCCTCCTCTTCATCCTCTTCAGTATCTGCTGCTCTTTTTCATCGTTCGATTGCCTGTTGTACGCTCCCCTTCCTTCGTCCTTTTTTGGCACTCGAATCTCTTCGCCTTGTTCGTCTCGCGCTCTGTTTCGCTCTTTCTTCTTCTCGGTACACCCATTCTTCCTCATCCTCATCCTCCTCTTCCTCCTCTTCAGTATCTGCTGCTATTTTTCATCGTTTTCTCTTTCTCTGCCTCTCTGTTTTCTGGCTCTTCGTTTCTCCCAAAAAAAAAAAAAAATCAAAGAGAAATGTTGATCGAGTGGGGCTTTCCTACTGTATTTGATATCTTGAAGGGGGCAGTTAAGTTGATCCAGCGTCCAGTGAAATACCTGATGTCCTCCGAGAGCTTCGCTGACGATCTACGGAAAGAAGTCCGGAATTTGGAGAACGAGGCTGGGAGGGTCGGCGATTTGGCACAAGTGGCCAGAAACAATCTCCGGAGTTTCGATGATTGCTTCACGGAGTGGCAGCAAAGTGCCCATAAGGCCTTGGAGGAGGCGCGAAACCTGTCGGACGCCTTCGATGAGGCGACCAAGACTTGCTGCTACGGGACTCTTCCCGACCCTTATTGTCGCTATCAGTTCAGCACGAAGGCCGAGGCCGAGATCAAGGTCATTCGGGAACTCGCTCAAAACTGCATCAGATTCAGGGCGGTGGACGACATTTGCTCCCTCGATCCTGCTCCGAGAAATGTGGCTGCCCCAATTACGGCCAGGAGAGAAGGCAAAGATGTCATTGAATCGATCACCGCGACTGCCCCCATTTTTTCTACCTCGATGTCGATTAAGCTTAGGGATGCTGGCGTCTTCGAATCCAGAGCTTCGATGATACTGAACATCATGGACGAGAAAATATTGGGTGGTCCGGGACCTCCACGTCAGCGTGGTCCCCGGCCACTCACGAGGTGCCATGTGGATGGTGGGCCCACTTGGTGTCTTCTGCCCTCTTCTCCTCTCTCTCCTCTTCGAGAAAATATTAGGTGCGCCGGGCGCTCCACGTCACCGTGCCCCCCGCCCTATCAGGATGCGACACGTGTGGCCACGTGGAGCCGGGTCCCGCTATTTCTTTTAGCCAAATTTTTGCCGCGTCCTTCTCTCTCTTCATTAATGACTGCGTCCTTCTCCCGCCCTTCGCATTTGAAGTCCATTTGAAGTGCCCTTTCTCCTGTCTTCTCCCGCACGAAGTCTCTCTCACAAAAATCTTTCTCCGCCTCCTTCGACACCGACGATCAGCACCGGCCGAGCGCCCTCCTCATCCGGCGGTACTCTATCTCCGCCGCCGCCACCGCCGCCTCCTCGCGGCTCCCGCTGGCCTCCAAGATCCAGAGCGGCTTCGAGCCGCGGAAGTCGTTGTCGACCTTCGCCTCCTTCGACGCCAACGACCAGCACCGGCCGAGCGCCCCCTCATCCGGCGGTACTCGATCTCCGCCGCCTCCGCCGCCTCCTCGCCGCCCTTGCAGCTCTCGCTGGCCTCCAAGGTCCAGAGCGGCTTTGAGCCACGGAAGTCGTTGTCGACCTCCGCCTCCTTCGACGCCGACGACCAGCATCGGCCGAGGGCCCCCTCGTCCGGCGGTACTCGATCTCCGCCGCCGCCCTCGCAGCTCCGCTGGCCTCCAAGGTCTAGAGCGGCTTCGACCCGCGGAAGTCGTCGTCGACTTCCGCCTCCTTCGACGCCGACGACCAGCACCGGCCGAGCGCCCCCTCATCTGGCGGTACTCAATCTCCGCCGCCGCCGCCTCCTCCTCCTCGCCGCCCTCGCAGCTCCCGCTGGCCTCCAAGGTCCAAAGCGGCTTCGAGCCGTGGAAGTCGTCATCGACCTCCGCCTCCTTTGACGCCGACAACCAGCACCGGCCGAGCGCCCCCTCATCTGGCGGTACTCGATCTCCGCTGCCGCCGCCGCCTCCTCGCCGCCCTCGCACCTCCCGCTGGCCTCCAAGGTCCAGAGCGGCTTCGAGCCGCGGAAGTCGTCGTCGACCTCCACCTCCTTCGACGCCGACAACCAGCACCAGCCGAGCGCCCCCCTCGTCCGGCGGTACTCGATCTCCGCCGCCGTCGCCGCCCTCGCAGCCCCCGCTGGCGTCCAAGGTCCAGCGTCTCGCGGACAATGTCCACGTTTTTCCGAAACGCTCCGATCGTCTCGCGCTCTATTTTGGCTCCCGATTGAGTTGGGGATTTGACTATTTCGAATTTTTGCTTCTTGCTTCGGTTGATTCCTTCTCTGTTGCCGAGCTCTGAGAAGAGCGATTTCCGGATGCAGCTTACGAGGCAGGATTACTTGGAGCTGAGACAAGAGGCGATTGAACTGCAGGAGTATTCCAACATGAAGCTCAATTGAGTCACGCAGCCACGCGCTACCTCGGCGTTATCGCCGACAAGAAGCCGAAACTAGGTGAGGCGGTGCGGCGTCTGTTGTGCCTCGACGCACGTTTGCTTTCTCATTTTGGTTTTTGACAGGTTCTGTGCTTTGTGTCAGATCAAGTCGCCCTTGAAGGTGAGGCTAGGATAGCGCCGCTCGTCTGTGAGAAGAGGAAGTTGTTCAATGAGTTGTTGACATCCAAAGGTCAGTCTTTGGTTTCTTAATTGAGTTCTCCCACTTTCCACACCATTATTTGAAGATGAAGGTCCCTCTGCTGTAGAATTCCCGGATGATCTTACTATCTGTGTCGACATGGGTGATGGGACCAGTACCAATCCTAAGAAAGATTATGAATTTGATAGGGTGTATGGACCTCATGTTGGACAGGGTGAGCTAGAAAATGATTAATTTTGTTACATAACAGGCATCATTTGAAAAAAAATTTGGTATATACTAGCTACATGGCTGGTTTGTGTGGAGGTTTGTTATCTTATAGTAGGACTGGTGCATGTGCAGCTAATATATTTAATGATGTTCAACCATTGGTTCAATTAGCTTTGGATGGATTTAATGTGTCAATATTTGCTTATGGACAAAGTAACTCAGGAAAGACGCACACTATGGTCTCTCTCTCTCTCTATCCCTCTCTCTCAAACATGCTCCCACTGAATATTATCTCCCTATGAGCTAAATATCCAAATATTTGGGTATGGCTTTTTAGATAAAGTATTTTGTTTTTTATTCTTATTGCATTCAAAAGGGTACTGATCTGGAATGAGGATGTGTTTTGTGAATTATGCATGTATGGCTGCCATTATGGGCACGGTCCATTAATGCAGATACTTCTGTCAGATATTGGTCTTGTGTCATGTCTGAATTTAAGGAGCTAAAAGTTCTGCTGCTTGCATTTCTTAGATCTGATTGTCATTGGTTTGATCTTTGGCAATCATAGTTATCTGAACGGGGGCCTTTGTAACATTATGATGAACCACGTTCACCCACCATATCATTCCACAAAATTCTGATATGGAAGTTGACATGATGGTGTTTTTTGATGCTTTTCAGGAAGGATCTAGCCATGATCGTGGTCTGTATGCTCGTTGTTTCGAGGAGTTCTTCGATTTAGTGAATTCAGATGCAACTGCTACATCTAGATATGACTTTTTTGTCACAGTTTTGAACTCCACAATGAACAGGTTTCTTTTCTTTTTTACTCACCGTAAATAGCTTCAAGTTAGGTGTTCTGAATGTGTACGTTTTGTCTTGATATAATCGTGCTTCCACATGCTATGTAGGTATGAGATTTGGTGCATGAATCAGGAAAGCTCTAGTGCTTAATGGAGAGTGAATATGATGTCCCTTCTCATAATTGTGGTCTCCAAAGCCCGTCATGTGCCTCCCTACTAGCATGTCAAATAAAATATGGCAGATCAGAAAAGTTTTCCACTTACGGATGTTTGGCACTCCAGCTTGACACATATTGAATAGCTGACTTGCCATATATAACCTCACCCTTTGTTGGCTGGAAATATTTTAAAACTTTATGGACGACCTATCCATGCCGAAATTTATGTGAGGATTTCCAACTTCTGATTATGGATACTGTCTCCCATTATATGATTGTTCTCACTCACTTAATCTTGAAAATAGTCAAGTCAATTTAAATCTTGAAGAAGTGTCTGCAATCTGCACAGTGCAAAAACCTTTTCCTTGAAAAATAGCATGTACTTTCTTATTCAGTATCTTTTCTTATCTTTCGGATCTTTTAGGAAGAATAACATATTACACTTTATCTTGCTTAAAGTAATTGCAGGACATGCTTGGGAATTGGAGTATAAAAGCAAATGCTCCCGTGGACAATCTATTTGTGGCTATTTCAGTTCAGCATCCCAAGCTTGGTAACTACTTCACAGCTACCCTGCAAGCCAAAAGAGTTTCCTCATCAAGGGTTTGTAAATCATGGAATATTCTTCTGGTTGAAACTGTCTTTACAGTCTACCTGTATGTTTTCTTATCAGCTTACACAGTCAAACCCTTTATTTTCCTCTCATTTGGGTACTTTTTAACTTTACTTTCCTGAAGTCATGCCAGAATTGAATTAGGCCTTTATTTTCTTGTCGTCAGCTTTGGTTTGGGTAAACCTATGGAAGATCAAATTCTTCCAGGTGAAATTATTAAGAGGAGAGATGCCTGACATTTAGGTACAATAAATTTTTGTTGGGGAAGACCATGTCTCATATAGATGTAGTACCCAACAAAGTGGTCAGGGATCAAATTTATGAGAAAGGTCGTTCCTCAGGAGTTTGTGAAGGTTGGGAATACTTCCGAATGTGCTTTCAGAACTCCGATTGAGTTTCACAAGGATTTAATCACATGCAACACCTCTAAGTGAACATTTTAGCTACATTATAAAGACGAAAATCTGATTGTTTGCTTCTATCTTGTAGTCTCATAAGCTTGCTTCTTTGACTTTGTTCTGACCAACTTACTATGAGGTCATTGGATCGAGCTCCCGTGTTAAAATTTGGTATCTTTAAGGGTTCTCTCTTACTGGGGCTTTTTACTCAAGGATGGGTTTGGGGGTCTAGATTGATTTGTGCTGCGAGTCTCATGCTTGTTGAGATTCTTGTGTCGGTGGTGTTTGGAAGGATGTTTCCTGGATTGTCCTTGTATCTGTTTGATTTCTTGTTATATTTAGAAAGGTTGTTGATCAATCTATGGAGTGGATGCTCGTTCATGCGTCATCGTAGGGAGATACCCGTGTCACGATGCTTCAATTTCATCTGATTGAAGCAAATTTTGATCGGTCGTTACATGAACTAGGGTTAGAGATCTTCTGGGAAAGAACACTAAGTTAGGACAATGTGATGGCTTGCCTTGAAGTCCTGTGTCCGGAGGTAGCATTATGATGTTGCTTCATAACCTGTTGAATGTCTTTCAAATTCCACTTATCATGGGATTATCAGATTTGGTTGCTCTTTTCCTCATAAAGGTTGGAGTTGGAGTTCATTGATGGTTAGATTTGTTAGGTTAGAGCTGAGATAAGCGACTGCTTTTGCATACTTGATGTCAAAATGACTGCTTTACCTGAAAAAAAATTTCGACTTGAGTTGATTTTCTCAAACACGGGGAAAAGTTTGAGTTGAAATGGTCCTTTACTATCCGTGAAGATATACCGTCCTTTATGTGCCATTGATTATGGTTGCTTTTGAATATTTGCAGGAGGGGCATATCGAAGTTCTATGATGGCAAGTGAAAATCTTTCACGAGCTTAGCAAATGCTTCTATTTCTTCATCTGTTAAAGAGATAGTAAAATTGAAAAATGCTTACAGCAGAAGGCGTAGAAATATCTTCGCATCCAGTCACATGTTGGACAGAAGCTGCAATTTTTCCTTGGGAAGCAACGTGGTGGGGATATCTAAGAGAAGACCGCTCACCTTGAGCAACGGTGCATTGTTTTGAAGGTTGCTGCTATGTGCAACTCAGAGAGTTTTAGTTCCGCAAGTGAAGACTCGATGACTGAAAAAGCTGACCCCGAGGTTTTAGCTTGAGATCTATAGATTGTGCTCGGCCTAGTTCGGTTTCATAGCCACGAGGTTCATTTGCGTTTGGGGGGTGTATGGTTTTTATTCAGGTTTTGGATACATCTTCCACTTGTACTAAGTAATTTATTTCTCCACGAGGATATTAGGTTGTTGCAAAACTACGAAGGGCAAAGCCACATCTGAAGTGCAAAGCCATTGCCCATGTATTTTGCGGGACGATGGACTGGTAATATGTATATATGTTCACTTGCATCAAATAAAAGTTAGTAGTCCATTTCAGATGTTCGTGTATTTTCTGCTGAATCAGAACCCAAGACTTTTACTAGAAAATTCGGAAAGGAAGATTCTTGAGGTGGTAAAACCTGAGTTACTTTAAGTCGGTACTTCTAGCCAGATTTAGATGCTGTGTATTCCACTATGTACCAAAATCACTTGGCAAACGATCTTTGATCTATTTTGCACTGCATCCATTCATTGGTACTTTGTACCATCAGAGCTAAGAGTACTCGACAATGATTACATCTATGTGAAAAAATTAGTATCATGTACTTCAACACAGCGCAATGCTTATGGTAAGAATCGGGGCACAACCCCATTTGACCTATCAGTATCAGTGAGTTTGTTCGACCTTTTCACTTCAACTAGAAAGCTGATACTAACTAGATAAGTACAAAAACTAGCTTGCTAACAAGAGAGAGTCGAGTTCCACATATATACATTTTCCCTCTTTGCCTCCATCCCACCTAAAAGCCTACCCATCCTTACTTAGGCCGACTTTTCAAGGTCCTGGTTGCTGTTATGAGAGATCACCTCACCAAATTCACGGAAGAGTTGGGCATCCGAGGTGCTCATGGCTGAGCAATTTACCAAGTGCAGAGTCTTCAAATTTGCATACTCGTCCATGTAACTAGCGATCTTTGTGCTCGGAAGCAAAGCGGACCCTACCGCAGATAACTGCTTCAGTGGGGTTGTGGACAGCAATAGGCTTCCGAGGACTCTAGCCACTTCATGCATGGTAGGACGTTCCGATGGTTGCCTCTTAGTGCACAAGAGAGCAAGTTGGAAAACCTTCTTCAATGCTCTGAGATCTTTACATGGGGCAGTGACATCGGGATCAACCGTTTCCATTACCGAATCGCTTGCAGTTTTGGATAAGATCTAATGAGAATCCAAAGCAATTTATATAAGAGAAATCTCGAGATGTACTTATTTTGCATTATGCAAGTAGTCATTATTGTGAACAATGAAACTGCAAAGATTGACCAAACATGCAGAGCCTTAGAATTCTAAGTAGGGAATGACAACCTTGCCTTTCCTCACAAAGCGTGCAAAGAACATGTTTAATACCATGACCAGATCTAAAAAAATTTTTAGTTGGGCAACTGAACTGCCGATATTATGCAATTGCCCAAGATTCGGCTATCCGTTACTCGCAACAGTCTCGTTCATGTAAGAGTTATGACCTAAAAGAAAAACAGGAGGTAGTCAAGGATTTCGGACAAAAGACAAACCAGGTGATGGGAGATTGGATTCATTGTCCACTGCTTTCCTGCCAGTCAGCAACTCCAGTAAAACAATTCCATAGCTGTAGACATCCGACTTCTCTGTGAGGCGAGAAGTGCGGGCATATTCTGGGTCTATGTAGCCAATGGTCCCCATTATGTATGTAGAAGTATGGGACAAATGAATAAGCTCAAACAACGAAGAATTTGTGAATAACAATCTCAAGCACCAAATATATCCCAGTTTAGGAATATTATGAAAACCATCAAAGGCCTATCAAAGGGAGAGAATGCGTATAATGAGAATATGCTTCGAAGTTGACTAAGTTCTTCAGGGATCAAGCCTGATAGATGATTATTTGAAAGATCTCTGCAACATAGAGGCTTAAATTAGAGACTCCGGAATTTCTCAGTCTTCAAAAGGAAATTATGGCAACTAAGATAATAGGTTTTACACATATCCATGATGCTTCTCAGATTGCCAAACTCAGCAGGAATAAATCCTGTCAAGTGATTTATGCTAAGATTCCTCCAAAGAGAAAAACACTGAAGTCAGCACAAGATCAGATGATACCTCCCATCTCCACGTGATCGTTTTTTTCTAGTTTATGACGCTCACAGCTTTAGCAGATGTTCCAAGTCACCAAGAGAAAATGGGATAGAACCACTGAGCTTATTATTGGAAAAATTCCTGCGTAGAAGTACAAATAAGCAACAATCCAAGCATGTTGACCATGGGTAATAAATAAAACTAAAGAACTCTAAACTTACAGGGTATCTAAATACCCAAATTCGGGAAAGCTCAATTGGAATGGAACCCTTAAGATTGTTTGACAAAATATTCCTACACAGAGGAGCAATCAAAATGGCGGAAAAGGATTACGTGACCAAAGGATTCCCATAGACTCTTCTAGCAATGAAAGAAGCATCATCACGTGACAAACCATGGTCGAAAGGAGTTCTAGTAATGTTACAGTTTTGCCATTATATGGTCCAGCCTCCTGTAAAGTTAAGTATTACATTATCTTCATTTAATTACACCCGCCCAATCAATAATCACACCCGCCCAATCAGGATCACGACACATATTAATTCCAGAAACAAAAAATGGATTGATTCCCACGTCACCCTACAGCATCTGATGAAATAAATCACTGACTGGAGAAGTGCAATTAGAAGAAAATCAGGAAAGAACACTAACTGGAACGTCTAGATAAGAATATGGAACAACCCTTTATCTTCTGATGCAGATTGCCTTAGCAAGACAACGAATATGATAACACTGGAAATTGCGAGCACTCTTCACTCAGTCTTCATGTATTGAGCAACTTGAGTCCTAGGACAGCAAGTGACAATCAGACATAGCGGGAGAAATAATAGAAGCAAGCATCAAAGCAATGACATTTACTTGCATGACTCACAATTGTCAAGGATGTATTTCTGAAAACCTTGTTTACTTATCCTTCACCTCCCAATGCATTATGGTGCAACCATGCTTTGTTTATGCCTTAAGAATTGTTCAATTCATTAATCTCAGGATGATGAAATGAATTTGATGACCCCTGTACAAAGGTTAAAATAATACATTCACAAAAGGCATGGTTTGCTAAACAATGTGACTACATAAATAGTATCTCAAATAATCTCATATCAAAAGAAGTGAGACAACTTATACCTGACTCAAATTGATTCCAGGAGATCTATTATGGTATTCCAACATCTATCGCCAAGAAACCATTATCAATAAGCATTAGAATATTTTAGGATCTAAAATGATTTTCACAATAGATACCGATTAGTGAATGGAGAAAATTTATTTATAATCCCTGTGGCATGATGTATGGTGTTTGCATCTATATGAAAAAACAAGCTCATTAGTAAAATGTACTAAAATGCTTCCATGGGATCTATTACGCTAAACCAACATTTATAAACTATAAACCACTAAAAATAAACATTAGAATTTCAGCCAACAATAAAATAGTAATGCAGACTTTTAAATACCGACTTGCGAATGGGGAAAATCCATCCATATTCGTAGGCCGCATGATATATGGTGGTTGCACCTATATAAGAAAATATCATTAGTAAAATATAACAAAATCCTTCCAAGAAATTTATTTTGCTACTCCAATCTCTATAAATTATAAACCACTAAATATAAACATTACAATTTGCAACGTACTTCAGCCAATTATAATAATAACCCAAACTTTTAAATACCTGATTAGGGAATGATGAAAAACCATTTATAATTCCTGGTGGCATGGAATATTGTGGTTGCATCTATATATAAAAAAAAAATTGAACCAATTAGTAGAATATAAATATAAAATGTTGAACTCAAAATGACACACGATTATGGAAATTTACACTAACTATAGGACCGCCAATGTTGCTAGGACAAAAGACATTTCGAATCCGAGTTGAATTTATTGAAAAGTTTGGCACATGAGTCTCATCAGGCATTGCTTGGACTGCTAGCTCTACATTACAAAATAAAAAACATATTAATTCAAATCATATAGCGTGAGTATAAAAATAAACTAATTTTATGTCACTCAACTAACCTTGATTTTTTATTGGCATCGGGCGTGTTTGTTTCTTAGATTTTTTCTTCTTTTTCTCACTTGAGCTTTTGAGCCTTCCATAAATTGGTTCCTTTCCTTTCCTTCGAAGGGGGTCCAATATCGGCATCTCACTCAAAGAAGCCTCATTGTTATCATCATCACTAGCATCATTTGTCACAGCCACACTTGAGTTGTATGATGCAATTTCAGCCACTGCCGCCTTCAAGTTCTTCTTTACTATCCTTATAGTATTTTCGTCTTGGGCTCCCAAACTCATCACTTCAAAAGCACTTTGCATTAAAGCGGAAAACCGATTAAATGTGGATGGACCGGGTGATATTTCATGAGATTCATCATTCACATACCCTTGCTTCGCACCTTTAGTCCATCTTTTCAATATATATGAAGATGGAATGGCTGAAACCGATATGTTTCCATTCAAAATGTGCAAAGCATGACGACATAACCACCCTTTCGATTCAAATAATTTGCATTCACAGGAGACTGAAAAGTCAGTGGGATTAAATCTAACAACATGTTCACTTTGAATCCCATCACATTTGAGAGTATATTCATAAATGAACCCATCGAAAGTGGTACCTGAAATTTTTTCGGAGAGACTTTGAAGAAATTCTTCATAAAACCTCCCAAAAATAGCACGAGTATACACCGAGCGGCATGTGTCAATATTCCATTATATGAAATCTGCAATCTGGGTGTCCTACGAGAACTATAATCATCTTGATTTTCAATTTCTCTCATATGTTTCAAGCTGTTCTTCGTAATAGTGAACAAATTGTATGAGGGTCGATGTCTTCTTAGAAAATTGTTGGAAGACATTGTTTGTGCTCTCGCTCCTTTGACTTGATTTTATACCACAAGAAAAAATATCACGACCAAAAGCAGAACTCCACTTATATCTCAAGTCATATAACCTTTGAAGCCAACTGTTATTCTCAGTATCCCACTCCTCTTGCATTTTTCTCCAAGTAGTTTCAAATTCATCCTCTGATTTGCATTTATACATAAGTCTTGAGAAATATTTATCCATAAATCTCGACTTCTGGTAAAGATGTGGAATATTTTTATTAGCATTTTTCTCGATATGCCAAGTGCATAAGCGATGTTGAGTATTCGGAAACACTATTTGAATAGCTTTTGCCATGGCATGATCTTGATCAGTGAAAATAGTTTTTGGAGCCTTATTTCCCATAAACTTCAGAAATACCTCAAATAACCAAATAAATGAATCTGCAGTCTCATCCAATAAAAATGCACAACCAAATAAAGTGTTCTTCCAATGATGATTAACTCCAACAAAAGGTGCACATATCAAGCTATACATATTAGTACGATATGTGGTATCAAAAACCATCACATCACCAAAACAATCATAATCAAATTTGGATAAACTGTCTCTCCAAAATAGATTGGTCAATCTACCATCTTGATCTACTTGTTGTGCATAGAAAAACATTGGATTTTGCATTTGCATGCAATGGAAATGATTTAGAAGACTTTGACAGTCTCCCCCCTCTACATAATTTAATCTTTCACCTTGCAAAAAATTTTGACAATCACGTAAGATGAAACCCAAATTTTGGCTTCCTCCCGCTTCGTTTGCCAAAAACTTATATGCCGTCGTCCCCCCAATGCCAGCTTTCGCCATGTCAACTAAAACACCCTTGCAAGTGTCAGAAATCATTCTTCCACATCTTATCAAATGCCTTTGATGTTTCGGTATAAATTCATGATTATGCTTGGGAACATAATCTATGACTTCATAACTACCGTTCTCAACTTTAAATCTGATAAATGCAGGGCAACCACATCTAACTTCAAGTTTTTCATATTTTCTTTCTTGATCAGATGAGTTGATAGCATATCCCTCACAATTACACACAAAAGTGCGTCGAGTTATTTCTCCTTTATCATTTTTTCTAATCTTAGACTTCCTCACTCCAAATCCTTTACCTATAGCATAGGCCACATATTTATGATACGCTTCAAGTTCGCTTGCAAAAACCATTCCTATTGTAAACTCAAAATCTTTTTCCAAATCACGAAGAACATGTGATAAATCAGTAGTTTCATGCTGCAAACAAAAAACGAAAATTGATTAAGGCAATACTTTTACAAGTTAAATAACATCCCATCCATTTTTTTAAAAAGTAAATATCTTTTACATAGTATGACTTCAAAATTACCTCCGATTCAGCCATCGAATAACCTTACACGTGCGGATTAATTGACTAACGCGAGCAAACCTTTGTCCGTTGGAGTTCTTGCCGAATTGAAGAGAGATTGAATTTTGAAATTCAATGCCGTCCTAAACAAACCAAACCTCCAAATAATCACAACACCGGACACTCAAGGGTAAAACTATCAACTCAATAGCCAAACTCAAGCAATTACCCATCAATAATTAAAAAAATAATAGAAACAGCAAAAAAAATAAACAGAAAAAGTTTAAAATTTAGGGAGCTTTTTTGAGATCTTCATGATCCATCATAACATCTTAAACATGGTAAACTAAGTTTTGAGAAACAATGACCTAACGCCTAGAAGGAGCTTCACAAAAAGGATAATCTGAAAGTTTCCAGGGACAAAGAAAGACCAAATATTTAGACTAAATGCACTAGACATGGAATAAAACAAAATCCTCAACCAATTATCATTCTTGAGGATACATTCTATGGAAGTATTCCCTATTTTCACCTCTCCTTACATATGCAAAAATATGAAATTTCAATTACCTTATTGACTTTTAAAATGAAAACACCTCGGTTCACTTGTGGTAGGCTTGTTAATTATAATTATTTTCCTAGAGCAGGATCTTCAAACACCAACGAAGTTAATCACTCACAAGACATGATGTCCCAACTTTATCACTTATGCATATGATATCATGGAACCTAGCAGACTGGAATTCTTTCAACCAGGATGAACTTCCATGAAGAGAAGGGAGTAAAAGTGAAGAAAAAAACACGAAGAAAACCTTGGCTTTGGTGTCTTGTGTATCAACAAGTAACAGCAACCTACCTGATTTCTCCAGTGAAAGCTCCACCTTTCCCAGTCCAAGAGTTTTGAGAAGCTATCTCAATTTGTGGCGTTAATGAATTCTTAACCTGGTCAATGTATACAAAGGGAGGTGCCACAACAACATCTGCACAGGCCACAAAAGGAATATCAAGCAAAATGAACAGCGCATAATTAAGGCGAACATATGTTAGTTTCAGTTTAGCAGAGTGCGTGTGCGCGAGCGCGGCAATGCCCTTGATTATCAGCTTCTTACCCATCCACTTGCTACAAGTTACTACCAGGCAATAAGCCGCCAACTACAGCATTTAAAGAGAAGCAAAAGATGCTTCCCAATAACTCCATCTAATGCATTTAACATTATACTAGTGATAGTCAATCTCGAAAAGGATGGACACATAAGCATCATTTATCAACTCCATGGGAGAGATAGTCAAATTTTGCTGTATAGGTAGATATAATTACCGAGACAATAGTCTCGAACTCCAATTTTTGGATTTAAGAATTACTGAGACCAGTCTCGAACTCCAATTTTTAGACAATAAATTTTGCTGTATAGGTAGATATATATGCATATATATTTCCTGATAAAAGAAAAGGCCAACAACAACAGTTACTCGCACTAGCCTCAGTACCTTATGGGTAGCGGCAACTGGCGAACTCTATAATCTGCACAGATCATTTGTTTTTTAACAAATCGAACTAAACAATGAAAGACAAGAAGCTCTACCGCATTCCTGCCTTCTTTCTGATAACTAATCTACTATTCCCGCGACCTCAATCCCTCGTCCGACAACACAGCCCGACCCCACAAGACGACAAAAATTAGATTGCGACCAAACTGTTCACGCTCCATCATCTTCCTCGGATCAAAACAACCCCCCCCACCCCACGGGAACGCCCGGAATCATTGCGATCGAGACGCATCCACTCAAACGATCGAAATTTCCACGGCTCGTGAAGCTCCAAAGCAAAAGACATCAAACACGAGAGGAGACGGGGAAGGCGAGGAACCTGAGGAGGAGCCAAGAGGCCTGGGTGGTAGAGCGACTGCTGCTGGAGAAGGGCTCGCTGCATCAACGCCGGCTGCTGCTGCTGCTTTTTCTTATAGAACTGTTGGTTCCACCTCCCCAATGCTTTGAAAACCAATCCTCAATCCTTGCTGGACGGGCCCGGTGAGCTTTTGGGTGTCGGCGATCACCGAGGAGGCACACGCGGCGAAGGTTAGAGCTTGGGACGCAGCCACGACCGGCGGGGCTCTTCGGACCGAGTAGCACCTGGTGGTGACAGCGGAGGCGATCGAGCTTGGAGGCAAGCAGCGGGCTTTTGGGTGTCCACGCTCGCCGAAGAGGCCAAGGCAGAGATGGTCGGGACCCAACCACGATCGGCGGGGTTCTTGGGAGTGAATGGCTCTTGACGGCAACGGCAGAGGTGGCCAAGCTAGGAGGCGATCGGCAGAGGTGGCCAAGCTCGAAGGCGACCGGCAGAGGTGGCCAAGCTCGAAGGCGACCGGCTGGATTTTGAGCGTACGCGATCGTCGAAGAGGCCGAGGCAGAAATGGTCAAAGCTTGGGACCCAAACACGACCGGCGAGGCTCTTCGGAGCGAGTGGCTCCTGGCGACGATGGCGGAGGAGGCCGAGCTCGGAGGCGACCAGCGGGCTTTTGGGTGTCCGCGCTCACCTTAGAGGCCGAGGCGAAGATGGTTAGAGTTCGGGACCCAGCCACGACCGGAAGAGTTCTTCGGAGCGAGTGGTTCCCGACGGCGACGGTAGAGGCGGCCAACCTTGGAGGCAACTGGCGAGCTTTTGGTCGAGAGAGATGAGGTTGCAGGTTTCATGGAGAAAAATGCAGAACAAAAATTTTTGAAAGAGAACGCGAGGGGAAGGGGTAGGACGGCTTGCGTGCAAAGAGGAGAAAAGGACGCAGTCACTAATGAAGAGAGAGAAGGACGCGGCAAAAATTTGGCTAAAAGAAAAAGCGGGACCCGGCTCCACGTGGCCACACGTGTCGCATCCTGATAGGGCGGGCGCACGGTGACGTGGAGAGCCCGGCGCACCTAATATTTTCTCGGGTTGAGACCTAATATTTTCTCGGGTTTATGGGATGGGCGGGGTCGGCAAGTCCACCCTTTTGGATGAAGTCAAAAAAATACTAAGCGAAGAGAAGTCGTTTGATTGGGTCGTTAAGGCTGACGTGTCGGAAAATCCAGACATCAAGACGATTCAAGGACAGATTGCGGACGGCTTGAAACTTACTGACATAGAGAACAAAAACATAACCAGCGGGCGAGCGGAACTTCTGCGCAGGAGGTTGGAAGAAGAGGAGAGGAATGAAAAGAAGGTCCTCATAATACTAGACAACCTTTGGAAGGGGCTCGACTTGAAATCAGTGGGCATTCCTTTGGGACCTGACAACAAAGTCAAGGGATGCAAATTGTTGTTGACGTCAAGAGATCGTGATGCTTTGCGAAGGAAAATGGGCTGCGACAAGGCCTTCCTCCTCAATGGGCTGAAGGAGGAAGAGGCAAAAAGATTGTTTGAAAGGACAGTGGGAGACAAAGTTCATGACGACGAGTTCAAACCCTGGATGAAAGTAGCACTCGACAAATGTGCAGGTGTGCCTTTCCTAATTGATGCAATGGCAAAACGTTTTAAAGATGCTGAATTATATGAATGGAGGGATACTTTGAATAAATTTGAGAAGTTTAATGATAAAGAAATCAATGATTTGATAAATCATATGTTGCAATGGAGTTATGATAAATTAGAAGAGGATGCGAAGTCATTATTACGACTTTGCGTTGTTTACAGTACCTCCAAGCCTTCTCTTGAAAATTTGGTGAGGTATGGCTTTGGTTTGGGGTTATTTGGAGAAGTTAGTAGCATGGAAGAAGCTACAGATAGGTTGCACTCACAGATCCGTACTCTTCAAGCCTCCTCACTTTTGTTAGACAATGAAGATGTTGATGTTTTCAAGATACATGACTTGGTTCGTGAGTTTGTTGCCTCGCTCGCTTCAAGAGATTACCCTCTTCTCGTGTTGGAAGATAAAGATAAGTTGATGATAGAGTTGTCGAAGGACAAGCTCAATAGTTATAGGACGGTATGCTTTCCGTACATTGACATGGAGGAGCTTCCTCAAGAGTTAGATTGCCCTGAACTGCAAATCTTTTTGTTTTTCACAGACAATGAATCTCTTAAGGTCTCAGATTCGTTGTTTTACTCTATGACGAAACTCACAGTCTTAAATCTTACCGGGATACGTCTCACTTGCTCCCCTTCATCGCCATTTCAATTCTTGGAGAATTTACACACTCTATGTCTTGACAGTTGTTCATTAGATAATGTAGCCATTCTTGGTGAGCTGAAAGGGCTACAAATTCTTAGTTTTGTGAACTCCAATATTCATCGATTGCCAAAAGAAATTGGGCAACTGGTAGAGCTAAGGTTGTTAGACTTAAACTGGTGTCCACAGCTTGAGATAATTGAACCAGGTGTACTTCGAAGCTTGATCAAGTTGGAGGAGTTGTACATGAAGGGTAGCTTTAATCAATGGAATACCATAGACCAAACTCCACCAACTAATGCTAGTCTGATTGAGTTGAATCACATGAAAAATCTCCGCACTTTGCATGTGTCCATTCCTAATTCGAGGGTGCTTCCAGAGGATCTAAACATCGAGAAATTAATCAAGTATGAAATTAAAATAGGTAATGTGTGGCGTTGGTGGAGCAAGTTCAGAGGATTGAGGACATTAGAGCTCAAGTCGGATCCATTAGGCAATGTTCTTTGGAAAGGATGCATTCAAAGTATCTTAGGCAAAACTGAAGATTTGTTTTTGGACGAGCTGGATAGAAATGAGCAAAGTGTTTGCATGTTATCCCAAAAAGGTTTTCCAAAATTAAAGCATCTACAGGTCCAAAATAGTTCCTCTATCCATTACATCCTCCAATTGCCATCCCATACACATTTTACGATGTTGGAGTCATTACTTCTTGAGAATCTCATCAACTTGGAGATGATATGCAATAGTCATATCTCCTCCAAGTCCTTCAGTACATTAAAAGTACTACAAGTCAAAAGGTGTGTCAAGATGGAAGTATTGTTTCCTCTTTCGGTGGTGAGAGGACTTCCACAACTTGAAGAGATTAAAGTTGTTGGTTGCAAGCGAATGCGGGGTATCGTAGATGCTGATGACGGTAGCAAAGTTGAGTTGCATAATTTGCATGTATTGGAATTGTGTGACTTGCCAGATATTAAGAGCTTGCTCGCTGTAGGGACGGCTCCTTTGAGTAGCACATTACATGACCAAGTTAGAACTCAAATTGCATTCTTCAAAGAGCAACAGGTAACTTTGCATCAAAATAATATAATACTTATTACTATTTCCTTCCTTTGCTTATTAGATGTAACACCGATTATGATGCTTATTTATTTTGTTATTTTCAGTTTATTATCTTCCTAATTACCTTATCCGTTCATGCCTTCTATGTAATTAGTTAAAGTAATCTTCCGTTTCACTTAACTGTGTAGAAATCCAACTATTTGTATGAAATCCATGTAAGTTTAATTTGTGATAGGTTTTGAATTATTTTCAACTAACATGGTGCAAGTATATCTATATTTACAAGAAAGCAAAATTGAAGAGAATTTCAGCACTAAAGTATTCCATGAGTACATGATTTTTAATCTTTGAAATGAATTCCACTGAATTTAGTTATCAAACTTTGTTATTATCCACAAAATGTATAAAATAGGTGACTTTCTTGAAAAGCAGTATGAAGAATGGGAAGGAGGACTAGTTTTTTAAATAAAAACAACTATACTAATCTAATTGACGCGCCTCTTATATGTATCGTGTTTAAATAAGCATTTAGTCATTGCATATGCCCCAAAATTATAAGAATACAAACTTTTGTTCATAGTTTTTTCTAAAAGTGAAAGTAGTCCTTGGCAATTGTATGACTTTTTGTGCATAGTTTTTTTTTTTTTTTTTACAGACTTTTGTGCATAGTTTTTTAGGCCTTGGCAATTGTATGCTTTTTATTATGCCACACGAAAGTCGTCATTGCAAATTTGAAATTCTTGCTGTTGGATTTCCAAAGTGATCTTTACATTTCTCTACTCCATACGGCGGAATCAAGGCCAAGTTGTTACAATATCAAATGATGGAACCTGATGACTTGATGGAAAATCTACTAACTGAAAGTCCAAGTAATTTTATAGACTTACTTCAAATGTTTTGACTGGCCTAGAATTTTAATTTGGCTACTTGGTACGTCTTAGTTTAATGTCCAAAGCTTCAAGTGCTCCACAATTTAATCTTTAAGAAATATGTGGCGAAATTTGAGGTTTCTTTTTGTTGAGTCCATCCAATTTAGACTGTGAATATTATGTAGCTTTGATATCTTATCAAGAAAAACCGGTGGTTGCCCAGTCTTGTGGGACCATATGTGGTTATTGCAATTTCTCTCCATGGCAATTTACAAATTTAAATACCAAATGCTTTAACTAAATGTCTTCACATTTGGCCTTTAAAGTACGTATGGATACATTTGTACACAAATCCACAATTTGTGTTTAATATCCTATTAAATTGGTTATTGATAGCAATTTATAAAAATTAAAAGAAGTTAAGTGAACTAAGGATAAATAATTGTCCAATTAAGGAAAGTGCACGGCTATTTTATATGGGAAGTAGTTGCTGCCAGTGGAGCCTTTTGGCTCACTGCATAAGATTGCTCTTTAATTGTGGCACAATTATAACTGAAGTCGATGGTGGGGCCAAGCCTCACACCATATATTAGTTTCCCCATTAGTAAAGAGTCGTGGAGATTTAAGTTGATTGTGGGTCCCTTAAGGTAGCGTGTCTAAGTATCTCCACTTCAACCTCGACTTTTCTACTTCGCATGCAAGAGAGGAGTTAGATTGGGAGGGTTTGCAAAGAGCCTTGGGGGTTTTAACTTTCAAGGGTTCTAAATCTTTGTTAAAGAATTTTACTCTTGCCTTGATGCCTTCTCATTTTGGGCATAGAAACTAGGGCTGCATAAATCTATGGGATTATAATGAAACGTTTCTAATAACTGTAATAAATCTCTTCAAACATTGTAAAGAGGTGGAGCTAATGAAAGTAGCAGTGGAAGGTTGGATTGTTGGGGATGACAATAGTCGAACAAAGAAACACACAGAAGTTAAACTTGTTGTAATAGATGGGAGCAACGGGTGATGGCAAGGTAGATGAGAGATTTCGAGTAATGTTGTAGAAGAAAGGATCTTCTCAAGTTGAAGTGGTGAACTTTTGAAGAAGACTAGTTACTCTTTGCCAAAAAAGAGAGAGAGAGAGAGAGAGAGAGAGAAAAGAAAATAAGGCTTTCCATTGTAAGTTATTCTTCAGAAGGAATAAAACTTGCTCAATAATCAAATTAATGTCCGCAATCATTTTCCAAGTAAAGATCGGGGAAAGATTCGTTATATTGTTTAGCAACGACACTAGTATGGAAATTTTCTTACTCCTTTTTTTTTTATTCTTTTTTCCCTTTTTGTGCAACTTAATAATGCCCCTCTCTTCTTGGCACACGTATATATTAACATTTTGGAAGTTCCTGAATTCGTGATTTAATTGAATCACCAATTCCATGAGTGAACATTGCAGGTTACCTTTTCGAAATTGGAGACATTAGAAGTCAATGACTTGGATAACGTCGAGTTTTTGTTTTCCCCATCCATGATTAAATCTCTCGCACAACTGAGAGATCTACGAGTATGTTCTTGCAAGAAGATGGAGGCGATCATTACGGAGGAAGAAGGGTTAGGATTGGAAATATCAGAAACTCTGGCATTCCCAATGTTAACTAGCTTAAACTTAGAACATTTGGAAAGTTTGATGTGCTTCTCTCGCAAAAAGTGTAAGATTGATTTTTTGTTTTTATAACTAAAAATCTTCTTGTAGATATATTCATCCTTGCAATACAAATGGCAACATTCTTTTTATCCATTGAAAAAACGATGACAGGTTCACGAGAAGCTCGGAGTCAGGACCGCATCAAATCATATTGCACTACACTCTTCAATCAAGAGGTACATGATTAACGTTATGTCAAAATATTATACATAACGAAAGTATAAATATGCAAAAGACAAAGCATAGCCAACATAAGAACTAACTAAATAAGGCTTTCCATTGTAAGTTATTCTTCAGAAGGAATAAAACTCGCTCACTAATCAAATTAATGTCCGCAATCATTTTCCAAGTAAAGATCGGGGAAAGATTCGTTATATTGTTTAGCAACGACACTAGTATGGAAATTTTCTTACTCCTTTTTTTTTATTCTTTTTTTCCCTTTTTGTACAACTTAATAATGCCCCTCTCTTCTTGGCACACGTATATTGTCGCGACCTCCCCGAAGCGGGTTGCACCACCTAAGGGTTTGGCTAATGGATTGTTAAGCCTAGACTTAACTCGGGCTCTCCCAAGCCCATACCAATTCGCGACTTAGGTTCAAGTTCTTAATATGCAAATGATGTTTATCATGGAGTCGCCACTAATCTATTTTTGGTGGGTCGATTAGAAACCCAAGTAAAGTAATGGGAGAATTACTTCACTCCTACGAACCAGAGATTGTGAGTTCGGGGACTTGGTTACACTAGATTTCTCTAATGCCCTTTCGGTACCATTTCTTTTTATTTGAAAAAAATATTTTGCAGGCAGCTTGAATTGATTTTAATTTATCATCCTAACATGTGAGGTGATCATGCGGATGCGCAAACCACCAATTTAACACCCAAGAAAACGATGAATAAATTGCAGGACTTACCTCATAGCAACGAAAGCATCTGCATTGTTAGATCAGAATTCACATCAACAGACCTAGATATGATTTCTAATTAACATGCAATTTCCCTTTTTTTTTTGGTTTTTACTTACTTAATGGGAATCGTGCAATATGCAATGCATGCTATTAATCTAACATGGAATGGCATGACGATGTTTTCTAAACTACATGACGTGAGTAAAATATTTTTTTTTTATGTTTTCTTAATGAACATGCAATAATTAAATATGCAAATTAAAATGCCATAATTATAATGACGGGCAATTTTTGATTATATGAACCTAATTCTACATGACGTGCACATGATATTTCTATTCCTTAAAAATGCAATTTATCCTACAACTTGAAACTAATTTATCTAAAGAAATTTTTTTTTGTATTTTTCATGATATGCGAAATTAAGAAAAGTGCAAAAATCACCTAGCTAAATTAAAATTCCATCCAGTTTAAGCTTAGGATTAAGTCATGCTAAATCCTAATTTAAACTAAGACGTTATTTTAATCTATTCATTTCTAACCAAAGATACAAATTGATATAAACTTAAAATGAGACAGGCAATTCTATTCTAAAATGCATGATGATTTTTTTATGAAAAGTTGTAATAAAAAAAACTACTAGAGTGAAAATTAGAGGGACATGTTATTTCTTCTAAAACATGCATTTTTGAAAAACCTATTATGCAACCTACAAAAAAACTAGTATCCTAAATTAATTAATTTTTCTTTGGTTTTTTTTTTTGTAAAAATTTGAAATCAAAAATCCTATTCTAAATTGACACGTGCAATTCTTAAAAAAAAAAAACTAATATCCTAAATGCATTTTTTTGATTTTTTTTTAGACAAAATAACTAAATATGCTAACCCTAGCCGTAATCTAACTCGCATTATATATATATATTTTTTTGAATTGTTTTATGCAAAAACAAAAGTTAATTCAAATAACCCGATATCCAATCCAATCAAGATAAGATTAATACCCAAAATTGACGAACCATATCTCGCGCATGAGATCGGGTTGGTCAATTTTAAATTAAATCGCGAATCGAATCTCGGGCATGAGATTGAATTGTCGATTTTTGCAAGAGATTATGAGTCGGATTTCGGGCGCGAAAATCGGACTCCTAATCCCTAATTTGAGGGGTTATTTCACATTGGAACTTCAATCATGTGTTAATGAATAATCACACTAAAAATATATAAAAACGAACTATAAACTATATAAAAAAGTAAAGATAATAATAAATAAAAAAACTACCTAATGTTCCCCTTTTGTCTTTTTCCTTTTTTTTGTTGTTTTCTTCTTTCTCTTTTCCCACGCACAGCTTGCTCGTGGTTCACCGGAGGTCACCGTCGGAGTGGGCGTAGTCGTCGGAGCTCAGGCGAGGGCGGATCGGCGGCGTTGGCAGCAGCGGACTCGGGCAGAACAGCAGCGACGCTGCGGAGGCTTCAACGGGCTGCTGGCATCGCGATCTGCAGCAGCGGCGAGCGTCGGGGTCGTCGAGGAGGCGGGTCGCGGCGGGGCTGAGGCGGAGGTGCGGCGGGTCGACGGTGGTGCTATCGCCGCGGGCTGCTCGCACAGGGGACAGCAGTTCGGAGCTGCAGATTGGGCAGCGACAGAGGAGGAGGCACGGAGTAGAGCTAGAGGCACGCGAGTGCAGGCGGCGTCGCAACTTCGGGGGCGCGGAGCAGTGGCGTCCGGAGACGGTGGCAGGGCGTCGCGGCGGAGGGGCAGATCCGGCTCGGGTGGAGCCGAGGCAGCGTTCGGGTCTGGAGCAGTGGGAGCGGCTCGGGTGGTCGCTCGGGTGAGGCGGTGCAGCAACGTGTAGGGCACTGCGTCGGGTGCTGCAGCTTGCGGGCGTTTGAGTGGTGGCGCGGCGTCGGAGGCACGGGCTGCAGGTGCGAGGCGGGTGCTCAGGGCGTCGGACGGAGGTGCAGGCGTTGCTGGTGGCGGTGGTTTGCAGGAGCGGAAGCTGGCGGGACAGGGCGTCGAGCTGAGGCGTTGGGCGGTGACGCGGCGTCGGAGACGGTGGTCCTGTAGCTCGAGGAGACCGGCGGCGCAGAGGTGGCGGAGCGGCGGTGCGGCGCGCGCGCGGTGGGCAGCAGCGGAACGGCGTGCGGCTTTTGTGGAGAAGGAACCCACGAAGAAGAAGCACAGTGCACCCCTTTCCTTTTCTTTTTTTCTTTTATTTTTTCTCTCCCTCTCCCTCTCTCCTCACGTCTTCTTTTTGGTCTTTTCTCTGACAGACTCTCTATTCATCTCTTTTTTTAATATCCCCCCTCTCCTTTCACTTCCCCCTCACTTCATTTTTCCTTGGTTCTCTCGACGAGCCTCTCTTCCTTTTTTTTAATCTCTCACAAAACCTCTCCAGTGAATGCTTCCTCTCCCCCTTTTTTTTGCCCCCTCTTTCCTTGCTTATTTATAGGGAAACAGGTGAACAGGAGCAGCCGCAACTTTCCTTTGCTTGTTCAAGTTTGTTTCTTTTTTTTCAAATATGGTGGCCACCGCCTGATCTCTAGGGAGGAAAGTATTATAAAATGTCAGCCCATCTTTTTGCATGCGTCTGTGGAATTTTCACGTCCCCCATTCATGTGTGCATGTGCATGCATTAATGAGGGGAAGAAAATGCACGTCCATGGATTCTTCTTTCTTCTGCACGCTTGGGGCTTCTTATACGGCTACTTGTCCCTCCCTTCTATAGGATAGCCACAATTTTTGACTTTTCTTGTTTATTATTTGCTTCCTCCTTCAGCAAATTGCTCGTTTACTTCTTCGACAACCCACACTTGAGAGAGAGAGAGAGCATATTATATAATATATCATGGGCTCATTTTGCCTCTCGAGGCTCCTCACGTCCGCCGAATTCTTGCGCATGCATGTGCATGCATTAATGAGTGAGAGACAATGGACGTGTAGGAACTTCTTTCTTCTCCAGCCGATTTGCTCTCTAAGAAGGAGAGAATATTATAAAATTGTAAGCCCATCTTCTTGCAGACCTTCTCCGGAATTCTCGCGTGTGCGTGGAGAATTTTTCTTTGGTTTCTTCACGCTTGCGGCTTCTCTAGAATTTTCACGTCCTCCTTATTTTATCCATGCATGTGCATGCATTAATGAGGAAGAAACAATGGACGTGAAGAACTCTTCTTTCTTCTTTCTTTGACTTTCATTGTGTGTTTTCATATTAGCAAGAGAGAGACCACTTTTGTGCATGTAATCAACCACGAGCCGCTACGTCTTGTTGTCTTTTGGTACCAATGCAAATGCAACTACATGAAATGCAATTTCACTAATTTTTTTTTATTTTTTTATTTTTTTTCATGCAACTAATTACTAAATGATTAGGTAAAATTTAGGTGTCAACAGCTGCCCCTCTTTGAAGGTGAGCTCGTAGAGGTTGCATTCAAAGACAATATGATACCTAAATTTTGACCATGAACATGCAATGGATGATACTTTGGCGGGACTACTATTTTTTTTTTTTTTCATATGCAATGTCATGGAAATGGTAATGTAAATGTGAGATATTGAAAAGGAGAGCATACCTGTAATTACTTACCAGTCAGAGCATCGAGATGAATTTTCATCTGCTCGACCAGTGTCCAGTTTTCATTTCAAGTTCCTTGAAGAATCCACAATGAATTTATCCAACAGACACTCAATGTTAGGTGAGATGCCTTGTTGAATTCAGATGACTCGAAATACCTAGGTTCACACTAAGGTATAGCAAGTAAGATCAATGAGATTTGGGACATCCAGATCCAGACTAAGATGTCAAAAAAATTGGGGACTTAACCAATAAACACTCAATGTTAGGTGATACGAATATTGGATTAAGACAATTCGAAATACCTAGATCCAGACTAAAGTATAACGAAAAAGATTGGAAAGCATTCATATCCAGAATGAAATGCTTAATGAACAATTTCGAGACATCCAGATCCAGACTGAGATGTCAAGAATTTGGGAACTTAACCAATAAACACTCAATGTTAGGTGAGATGAATATTGGATTAAGAGGACTCGAAATACCTAGATCCAGACTAAGGTATGACGAGAAAGATCGAAAAGCATTCACATCCAGAGTGAAATGCTTAACGAAGAGTTTTGGAACTTAACCAATAAACACTCAATGTTAGGTGAGATGAATATTGGATTAAGAAGATTCGAAATACCTAGATCCAGACTAAGGTATGACGAGAAAGATCGAAAAGCATTCACATCCAGAGTGAAATGCTTAACGAAGAGTTTTGAGACATCCAGATCCAGACTGAGATGTCAAGAATTTTGGGACTTAACCAATAAACACTCAATGTTAGGTGAGATGAATATTGGATTAAGATGATTCGAAATACCTAGATCTAAGGTATGACGAGAAAGATTGTAAAACATTCACATCCAGAGTGAAATGTTTAACGAAGGGTTTCGAGACATCCAGATCCAGATTGAGATGTCAGGAATTTTGGGAACTTAACCAATAAACACTCAATGTTAGGTGAGATGAATATTGGATTAAGATGATTCGAAATACCCTAGATCCAGACTAAGGTATGACGAGAAAGATCGAAAAACATTCACATCCAGAGTGAAATGCTTAACGAAGAGTTTCGAGACATCCAGATCCAGACTGAGATGTCAAGAATTTGTGAACTTAACCAATAGACACTCAATGTTAGGTGAGATGAATATTGAATTAAGAAGATTTGAAATACCTAGATCCAGACTAAGGTATAACGAAAAAGATCGAAAAGCATTCACATCCAGAGTGAAATGCTTGACGAAGAGTTTTGAGACATATATCAATAATTCGGGAATACCTAGGACAAACCTGGGATATTCGTGAAGGTCACTTACCTCTTGGTAGAAAGAAGTTTTGGAACATCGAGGATGTATTTCGAATATTCATGGAGGTTTTTCACCTCGAGACTTCTGAAAGGCAACATAAATGCCAGGAGCTCTTGGGTCTTCAAGGAAACATTACCTGTCAAACATGATTAGAGCAAGAATACATGCATTCATGAAAGAAGTAAGCAATTCAACACACTCCAAAATCCACTGAAGCTTTTATCCATTCCATCAAGATTTATGCATGATGGTTTTACCATATTTGCATTACCAAATTTCCACTGGGGAGAATCATCGTTTAAGACAATTTTCACTCATGACATGGATTTTCAAGAATACCAAATGAGAGACTTTCAGTTAGAAAGGACTTTCACTCACTCTCATTAAGAAGGCTATTTTGTCCCGACCATTAATGTGGGATCACAGGAATCACTCCCTCCTACTTTCATCATGTCAATAAGGGTTCGAGTATTCTCGCAAACGGTACGACCTGGTCAATTTGAGAGGTCTTTATCAGGACTGTAATGTATGCTCGGTCTATGGCTCAACAAAGAGGGACTCTTCGAGTCAAGGCTAATGAAAGAACAATACTTCGCAATCATCTTTGGGTTTACAAGTCAAGGAACCTGCGACATGAGATAGAAATGGTCCTGCTCGCACTTCTTCGAGTGATGCTTTTAAGCATGTGAATTCCTACGTTAATTTCGGTGCCCTAATCTGAAGAGACTTTGCAAGGGACGTAACGTAGGTTAAGTTCATGGGTTGAGAAGTGAATGGATCATTAGGCTCAAAATGTGTTTAGGGGGATGAGAATTGGTGATCATCTTGGCATTGGCACCGGCCTTCTTCTTCACGTTGGGATTTTCCTCATATGTACTATAAAAACTTGGCATTTGAGTTCTTTGAGTATCACTCCATTGAGAATACACCCTTTTACAATTGATAATCATCTATCTTGACTCTTTCTTTCATTTTCTATGAGCATTGGCCTTGCTTTTACCAGGCACACTGCTTTTTCATGCCCCTTTTGTTGTTTTTTTTTTTTTGAATAACCACGTAATGCTTTAACATTTGGGTTCTTGAGGAGTTTTCATTTTTTTGTCAGCACTTGGGATTCTGCTGCTTGAACATTTGCCTTTTGCCTTGCCCCAGTGTGGGGGATGATCACCAATTTGGTTTAAATGAAACGAATTTACAGGCTCAAGGGGCTACGCAATGGATAAAGTGTGTTGGATAGAGAAAGAACTGCTCTTCATCATCCTAAGGCACTTAAATTACCGTATGAATTCAATGTAATAGCAATACCTGAAGATTGATGCAAGTGAGAGCAAGAATATTCCTATCAATTTCCTCACCTCATGGTGTCGTCTTACCTCCAGCTTGCCCCAATGTGGGGTGGTTCTTGACAGGGGTAATTTAAAAATTATTCACGTGTGCGGGCTCAAAAGGGTTTAAACAATGGATGATCACATAGTGTTTGGGATAGAGAATGAACCGCCTCTCATCATTTCGATCATCGTACCTTTCGCGAGATAACTCTTTACCTTAGAAACATGGAATTCCCTACACTCATCTCACCAGTACGTGAACAAGGGACTGTGTATAGGATAAGGCCTGCCTTTCATCATCCTGACATGTCTCATTTAGCATGTTCAATTCATTCCACATCATTCATTGACTTGATCGATGGTGACAATCCTCAGTGGAATTGGTAATTAAACAGGTAAAACTATCACGCAAAATTCTCCTTTGAAAGGTCACAAGTACTTCATGAACTCATCGGCTTTGAACACAAAGAGTTTACAACTCAAAAAGAAAGAAAAGGTTTGGTAAAAAAAAAAAATGTTTTGTTTTTGTTTTTGTTTTTTTTTTTTTTTTTTTGGCGGCAAACTTGTTGCCATTTCCAGGGATCGAACCCTGGTCACTCTCGGACCTTTTCATTCCCCGTGCCACCAGGCCAAGGCGCTGGTGGTGTCCTCAGGGCATTTCCTTTTTTATTTAATTGAACTGACACTAGGTCAACACGTCTGATATACCGAATCAAATGAATTCGATATTTGTATGGAACAGGGCCTACTTCTCATCTCATTCAATCCATTCCCACACAATTCAATGAAGAAATGAGTACCTTCAATTCACAACAAATTCTTTCAAGGGTAATACTTCTTCACAGCATCAGAGTTAACAGGATTAGAAAACTCACGACCATCCATTTCTGTAAGGATTAAGGCACCTCCAGGGAGTACCCTCTTCACCATATACGGTCCGTTATAATTTGGAGCAAATTTGCCTCCAGGATCAGGAAAAATCGGCAACACCTTTCTTAGAACTAGATCATTCACTTCGAAGTGTCTCGGCCGTACCTTCCGATTGAAAGACTTGGCTACTCTTTGTTGATACGCCTGACCATGGCAAAGAGCTTTTAACCTTTTCTCATCAATCAAGTTCAACTGCTCGAACCTTTGTTGTGTCCATTCTGCCTCGGACAATTCCACTTGGGATAAGACTCTCAAAGAGGGGATTTCTACTTCCACGAGCAAGACCGCCTCCATGCCATAAACTAAGGAGAAAGGGGTTGCCCCGAGTAGATGTTCGGATCGATGTCCGATACGCCATTAGAGCAAAGGGTAACCTGTCATGCCAATCTCGATAATTCTCGGCTATCTTAGCCAGGATCTTCTTGATGTTCTTATTAGCTGCCTCAACAGCTCCATTCATTTGTGGGCGGTAAGGGGATGAATTCAAATGCCTGATTTTGAACTCACTAAACAACTCATCAACGAACTTGTTATTCAGGTTTGTCCCATTGTCAGTGACAATTGCTTCAGGGACACCATAACGGGCGATTATGTCACGCCTAATAAATTTCACCACGTTTCGAGCTGTGACATTAACATATGATGCGGCTTCAATCCACTTTGAAAAATAATCTATTGCCACCAATATGAATCGGTGCCCATTTGAAGCTTTGGGATTTATTGGGCCAATTACATCAATCCCCCACATTGAGAAAGGCCATGGCTCAGATAGCTGGTGCAACTCCGTTGGAGGAACATTTATTTTATCTCCATGAATTTGGCAACGATGGCAACTTCGACATCGTATGTCGAGTCACTTTCCAGTGCAAGCCAATAGTAACCTAGTCTTATGATCTTCTTGGCTAACATGTGCCCATTCATGTGTGGGCCACAAACTCCTTCATGCACTTCTTGCATGATTTGGGTGGCTTCTGCTTCATCTACGCATCTCAATAAAACTGAATCGTAAGATCTCTTGTATAAGTTCTTACCACTGACGAAGAACTTTGAGGCCATCTTCATTATGTACTTTCTATAGGCTGTAGTGCTCCCTTCAGGAAATTCCTGCTTTTGGATATAGTTCATGATGTCACAATACCATGGCTTCTTATCAGGCTCTTCATTCACGGCTATGCAATAAGAAGGTTTGGCTAGAACCTCAATTTTCAAAGGTTCAACTTCCAAACCATCAGTAACTTGCAACATAGATGACAACGTCGCCAAGGCATCGGCGAACTGATTATGAGATCTAGCCAAGTAGTCAAATGAGATTTCATCGAACTCCTTCACCAACTCTTCGAGGTACTTATGATACGGTAGTAATTTGGCATCCCTGGTCTTCCATTCACCTACGGTCTGGAGTATGATCAGTGCAGAATCTCCATATACTTTCAATTTGGCCACTCCCACTTCAATTGCGGCCTGAAGTCCGAGAATACAAGCTTCGTATTCAGCTATATTGTTAGTGCATGGGAATATTAATTTCGCGGCTACTGGGAAGTGTTGTCCGTGCGGGGAAATTATCTTTGATGCGTAACCGGACAAGTTCACAGCTCCATCAAAGAACATAGACCATGCATCTTCACTTATGGCCAAAATACGATCATCCAAAGGACAATCATCATCATTCAAGTTTCTAGGATTCTCAGCCAATATATCAGCAATTACTCGGCCTTTAACTGATTTTTGTGGCATGAACTGTACGTCGAATTCCGAAATCAAGACCTGCCATTTGGCTAGCTTACCCACCAAAGCTGGTTGATTAAATAAATACTTGATAGGATCGTTCTCAGTTACGAGAAACGTTTGGTAATGCAAGGTGTACTGTCGCAGTCTATGCAATACCCATACTAGTGCAGCACAAGTTTTTTCAGCATCAGAATATTTTAGCTCCGAGACAGTGAACTTTTTACTGAGGTAATAAATGGCTCGTTCCTTCTGATCCACGGGACTTTTCTGAGCTAACATCGCGCCGAGTGACTCGCTATGGATTGTGAGGTACAAAATCAAAGGATGCCCCGATATTGGTGGGACAAGAACTGGCGGATTCATCAAATATTGCTTCAGCTTGTTGAACGCCTCTTGACATTCATCATTCCACTCAACTCGTACGTTTTTCCTCAAGAGTTTGAAGAATGGCTTAGCGGTCTCTGAGAGTTGGGAAATGAATCGTGCAATGTAATTCAGTCTCCCTAGGAGACTCCGGACCTCCTTCACTGTCGACGGAGGTTGCAACTCACATATTGCCTTGGCTTTAGATGGGTCAATTTCGATCCCTTTGTTACTCACCATAAACCCAAGTAATTTTCCTGATGCTGCCCCAAACACGCACTTGGCAGGGTTTAAACGGAGTTTGAATTCACGAAGCCGATCAAATAACTTCTTGAGGGTTTCAACATGACTTTTACCAGGTCGGGTTTTTGCAATCATATCATCAACATACACCTCAATTTCTTCATGCATCATGTCGTGGAACAATGTAACCATGGCTCGTTGGTCAGTTGCTCCTGCATTTTTGAGTCCGAAGGGCATGACCTTATAATGAAAGGTTCCCCACGGGGTGATAAATGCTGTCTTCTCTTTATCTTCATTTTTCATTCTTATCTGGTTGTAGCCAGAAAAACCATCCATGAAAGAGAATAATTCAAATCCAGCAGTACTATCCACGAGAACATCGATATGTGGCAATGGGAAGTCGTCCTTTGGGCTGGCCTTATTCAAATCTCGATAATCAACACACACTCGGACTCGACCGTCTTTCTTCATGACCGGTACTATGTTGGCCACCCATTCAGGGTATTGCGAGACTTCGATGAATCCCACTTTGAGGAGTTTCATTACTTCCTCTTCTATCTTCTTCGAGAGCTCCGGTTTAGTCCTCCGAAGCTTCTGCTTCTTAGGGCGCATGTCTGGATTGGTGGGCAAACAGTGTTCCACAATTGACGGATCTAAACCTAGCATATCAGCATACGTCCAGGCAAAGATATCCTGATATTCTTTCAACAACTGAGTCAGGTGCTCGGCCTCATCTTTGGGAAGATTTGCCCCAATCTTTATTTCTTTAGGATCCTCGTCATCACTCAAATTGATGGTGACGGTTTGCTCGGAGGTGAGAACTTTGGGTTTTTCATGGTGCTCCCAACTTTGTTGTACTTCAATGGAGTCACCATTTGGATCATCAGGGTCATCATCGTCATCACACATGGCATTGGATTGGACCATTTTCACCTCCTTGCCTGCCATAAGGCTGCTCCCGAGACGTAAAGTGGATAGTTCGGAAAGACAAACGGGGCTAAATAGCAATGGATTTCTTATCTATTTTTCGAATTTTTTTTATTATTATTTTTTCAAATTATTATTATTTTTTTTTTAAAAAAGTTGGCAAAACATTTTGGAAAAGCTTTTTGTCACGAGGAAGCATGATGAAGCCCAGGCCTCAGAATTCTCCTTGGATTTTTCTTTTCTTTCATCGGTTGGATATCATCAACGGGCTGGTTTGGTATACCCCATCATGCCCTCAAAATAAAACTTGTAATTATAATTGAAATTCATCAACCAAATTACATTTATTGGATTGAAAAGTACTGCAACCAGAGTGAAATGAAACCCTAACAATCAAACCCTAGCAAACATCCACTCCTGACAAACGACATGCAGAATACGATAAGCAAACCCTAGAAAACATCAAATCCTAAAAGTGATAAGATTCCCACGCAGGGGAGTGCAGAAAAGTAAATGTGTTACTCTTGTGGGCTAGCACCCGTTTCCTCCGATGCTTCTTCGTCAATGGCACCTATAAGGAGATCATCGAATAGGGTCGTGATCCCTTCCATCCCATTATCTGGATCCTCTGTCTTTGAAGTTGTCGGGTCATCCATGCTTCTCCATCCATCGGGCACGATATCTCGGGTGGGGGTCACTCCTCCTTCATCATGCATCATTCTACCAGGGCCGGGGAATGTCTCGCGGATATCGAGGAGTAATGAGTTTTTCCTCTCTTGTTCATGTCCTCTACCTTTTCCATGGTACCTTAATCCGGCTGAACGAGACCTTCGAGGGGCTTCAATAGGATTCCGAATACCCTGCTCTCTTCTACCAAGTCCACGGCCAGGAATAAAGCGATTTCCAACCATCACTCTTGCTACCATAACTGCTGCATTTGACACATCAGGGGTGGGTGCTGTCGACCCTCGAGATGCATGAATAGTGGAGACAAGTTCGAACGATTGGTAGCTTGACTCCTCCCTACGCTCAGGCTCGATATAGGGGATTGCCGTCTCATGATAGATCCGATGATCCTCCTCGCCATGAACAATGACTAACTTTCCTTCGATAACAAATTTCACGCTTTGGTGGAGACTTGATGGCACAGCTCCTGCAGTATGAATCCAGGGACGGCCTAATAGGAAATTGAATGCCGTAGGAATGTCCATCACCTGGAAAAGGACGTTGAACATCACCGGTCCTATTTGCAGTTCAAGGTGGGTCTCCCCTATAACCTCCTTTCTCGTTCCATCAAAAGCTCGGACGGAGGTCTTTGCAGCATTTATTTTTGAAGGATCTATTTTAAGGCGGTGAAGAGTCGCCAATGGACAGATATTCAAGGCAGACCCATTGTCAATGAGTACTCGGGCCACATGGGAAGCCTTACACTTGACGGATATATATAATGCCTTAGTATGTCCCCTCCCCTCAAGAGGGAATTCTTCATCGGAAAAGGCTATTAAATCCTTAAGAAGAATTGACCCTACAAATTCCTCCAACCTGTTTACCTCGATCGTCTCTGGTACATGAACTTCGCTTAGAACCTTCATTAGAGACTTTTGATGTGTAGGAGATGTTTGCAAAAGTTCGAGTAAAGAGATCTGGGCAGGCAATTTCCGCAACTGGTCGACCACGTTATACTCACTTGCTTTGATTATAGCCAGAAATTCTTTGGCCTCTTCGTCAGTAACTGGCTTTGCAGGTTGGGCATTAGCTTGAGCATAGGTCCGACCAGACTTGGTAATCAGGTCAACATCTAGCTCGTATGACCATGGGACTGCTTTATTATCCTTGTACTCGTACAGCTGGGGCATCTCAATGATTATTTCTTCATCAGTTGAAGGGACTTCCACTATCAGTCCTTCATGGTCAGAGGCATCCTCAAGTGGGGGCAATGTCCTCGATCAATGGATCTGGTTCACTCTTTTCGGCACTTAGCTTAGCAAATTCCTTCTCCCAATCAATGACGACTTCAGAGATAGTTGACACTATTCCAGCTTGGTCAGCATACACGATCATGCCAGCCTTAACCATTTCCTGAACCCTTTCCTTCATGGTAGGCAAAGGAGGATTCTCATCTGTCGGATAGTAACCAACTCTGACTAATCCCCTATAGATATCTTTGATAGACACCTTCAAGTTCATCTTTTTGCCAGCATTGAACTCAAAGATTGCATTCACGTTTCCCTGATGTTCCGGCAATGGATTCTTCTGGACATTTGGTTGGGTGGTACGGAAGGAAAATGCCTTAGTATCCAACAAATTTTGGATCTTGTGCTTCAAAGTCAAACATTCATCAGTTGAATGGCCAACCTCTCCCATATGATACCCGCATTTTTTGGAGGGATCATAGTTGGAGAACTTTTCAGCATTGGGTCGCTTTGGTTCATGGGAGATCAATCCCTTCTTTCGGAGTATCGGCAAGACCTGAGATAGAGGGCCAGGAAGAGGAGAGAACTGCCTTTTGGTGAATTGCCGCTGTGCAGGCACTCGGCCTCCATCTTGCTGATTCCCGGGGACGCGAACCATTGGAGGCTTACTTGGGGCTGGTTGTGCATATGCAACATTGATTTCAGTGGCTGGTTCTTTATCTTTCTTCATGGTGAACCTTTTGCCTTGATGAGTCGGTTCGTTGAACCATCCATCCCTTAGCCCCATCTCGATTTGTTCACCCACTGGGATAAGTTGGTTGAAGTTCTCCACGTATGTGCTAGCCATCCGGTTACGGAACTCATACGGGAGAGTCTTGACGAACAACTTCATTAACTCCTTATTTGTAGGCTCAGGAGTGATTTGAGCTGCCAAGTTTCGCCACCTTACAGCATACTCCTTAAATGACTCACTTTTCTTCTTCTCCATCCGCTCAAGATCCTCTCGGGAAGGTGCAATGTCCATGTTGAACTTATACTGCTTTAGGAAAGCATCAGCCACATCATTCCAGGTGTCGAGAAGATTTACATTTTTCATTATGTACCAGTTGAGTGCGGGCCCAGTCAAGCTTGCATGAAACGATTGGATCATGAGAGGCTCGTTCTTGACGTATTGGGCCATGCGTACATGGTACATCTGCAAATGAGCTTTTGGGCAAGAAGTACCGTCGTATTTCTCGAACTCCGGCATCTTAAACTTCTTTGGCATTTTGACCTTCTCGTAAACCGACAAGTCGAACGGGAGTGAATTCCGCGACTCTTGCAATTGTTTCAGTTTCTCTTCAAGTTTGGCGAAGCGTTCATCTTGCTCCGCCTTAGGGAGATTGTCGGGCTTAGCCTTTTCAGCTGTGATGAACAGTGGGTCATCCTCTAGTTCCGGCATGTCATCATCACCCATTTGGGCTTTGTTCGTCTGCTTTGGGACTACTATCTCGGGGAGAGCGGGTGCAAGAGTCTGATTCACTTGGAGGGATTGCATTTGATCCGTCATAAGTTGCATAGAGGTGAGCAACTGCTGGAGTTGATTTTCCACAGCGGTCATACGATCACGCATTTCGATTTGGTCGGCCATTTTTGCTCTTGATCGTGTAATGACGGGCGAACGTGGAGGATCCGTTATCACCTAATTTGAAGAAACGGATAAAAATAAGTATCTCATATGAAATACACCGGTCCATGGCAATGGTCTAAAACTTTTATTCATTAATGGAGTTTTGGACAATTCTAACAAAATAGAAGCAAGATTGATTCAAGCACTTCATTAATGAAATAGAAGCTCGAAATGCCCTAAACAAAAAACCAGGAAAGTAAATGACTCAACTTCCTAAACATTAATCTAAAAATAAAAACAACAAGATAGATTCAAACACTTCATCTAGCTTGATCAATATACACTCGAAACACCACTCGGCGCAATCGCTTATTCTCCTTTTGAGCTTTTTCAGCAACCCTTTTGAGGCGTTTATTCTCAGCGCGGTTGGTGATCTTCAGCGGCACCTCTGGTATCTTTGGAAGTAACTCCTCTGGAATCTTGTGTTGTTGAATGTACTTAATTGAGGCATAGTACTTCATTTCCTTGCCCTTCAACTCCTCCTCGGGCCACTTGAGTTTTCGTGGCTGGCACATATCCCACATTGATTTAATTGTGAGAATGAAATCTTCATGGTCTCGGTCTCCATCAACGAAGTTGGCTTGGAGTGGATCTGCTTGCAATGCCGGGGGAAGTTCTTGCACAACTTGATACTGACGGGTCACTCTAGTTGGATAGTACTCCGTTGCTCCGGTGAATCCCAGTAGAGGGATTGGGCCAACACCTCCACATGAAAGTCTCGCCACACGAACTTGGAACCACTTAGCATGCCATAGGAAACCCTTGGAAGTTGGTTTTTTCATGAAAGCTAGCCACCTAGAATAATGGTAATCCGGTGCATGTTTTTGGTTGTTCTCAAATCTCATAATAGGGTGATTAGAGTTATTGACATCAAGTATAGTCATTGAACCACCAAACCCTTTTATATGAGAAAGAAACCAAATTTGTAAAAGCTCAGGAGAGGAATGGAAGGTCTTATCACCGCTTCCTTTAAATCGAGTGAGGGAAAGAAAAGTTTCAGCGAAAATAGTGTTTACGAAATTTTTTCCTCCCAACACTTGTTCAACTAAGTGAGCCATCAAAGGGTTAATAGCATTCTTGCAATGAGGGAAAAGCATAAACCCAAAGAAAGCTAAAAGGAAAACCCTTCTCATTTGAAACGAATTGCCATTTTCAAAACATTCTTTTAGAAAAGATAAATGACATGTATTGCGGTGAGCTTTTAAAACCTTTCTTACATTGTCCTCCTTAATTCTCAGAAAATCGGATAAGGCTACAATGGGGTCTATTCCGATAGGTGGACTAATTAATTCAGCTTTCAAAGGTTTCCCTATGGCAATGCTATACTCTTCCAAGGTGGGCGTGAGTTCATGCTTACCGCCGAAGATGAAAGTAGAAGTCTCGGGGCACCAACAATGAGCAAGTGCTTGGATGAGGCCGCCGTGGATGTTGATACGCAGCAATGGAAGTAGTCGACTAATGTGTGACTCGAATTGACGGCCAGCTTGGTCTAACTTGTCCCACCATGCGCTAAGCTCTTCCTTTGGAGGAGAATAATTCGAATGTCCGGTATTCCCATTGTATATTGATCAAGACTCAGGACAATCCTAATGCCATGGACTGACAAAATGATATAATAAAGTAAGTAGATTGCAAGAGTGCGAGTTTAGAAGACTTACTTTACCTATAAACAAGGGGCAATCACATAGACATGCGCATGGTAAGTGGCTCGATTTCTAATCTATCAGGCTTAACAAAGTGAAGCCACAAGAATGATCAGACTAGCCGCGGGCGTGCGAACTAAGTCGGGTCCTCATGACTTCAGCTTGGTCAAAGAGCCGTCCTGGGTTGCGGGCATGCGAACCGAGGTGGGTACTCTTGACACCAGAAAAAAAACTTCGGGATTGAGATGGGCGACTCGTACCGCGGGCATGCGGTCGAAGTGGTATCCATCTCAATACCATCCTAGATGATCCTATGCGGCCCAGGTCCGGCGGCGGGTTGTGTGTGCAATAGTGTAGTGTAAATGCATAGGCATGCACAACAGTTTATATCAAACAACGCTTCGTTCATGAAAATAAACCATACATTCCTACACCTCCCTGCAAAACAAAGGTCAGCAAACACTTCCCCTTATACCTCCCATTCTGCAAAAACATTTAACACCTTAAATGTTAGGGGCGTACCTGGAATCCTCGCTGCCAAACAAGAACATTTTTCAAAAGAAAAGAAAAATTGGCTTAAGTCCACTAAGAGTTTTAACTCAATGTCCCCAGTGGAGTCGCCAAGCTGTCGCGACCTCCCCGAAGCGGGTTGCACCACCTAAGGGTTTGGCTAATGGATTGTTAAGCCTAGACTTAACTCGGGCTCTCCCAAGCCCATACCAATTCGCAACTTAGGTTCAAGTTCTTAATATGCAAATGATGTTTATCATGGAGTCGCCACTAATCTATTTTTGGTGGGTCGATTAGAAACCCAAGTAAAGTAATGGGAGAATTACTTCACTCCTACGAACCGAGAGATTGTGAGTTCGGGGACTTGGTTACACTAGATTTCTCTAATGCCCTTTCGGTACCATTTCTTTTTATTTGAAAAAAATATTTTGCAGGCAGCTTGAATTGATTTTAATTTATCATCCTAACATGTGAGGTGATCATGCGGATGCGCAAACCACCAATTTAACACCCAAGAAAACGATGAATAAATCGCAGGACTTACCTCATAGCAACGAAAGCATCTGCAGTGTTAGATCGGAATTCACATCAACAGACCTAGATATGATTTCTAATTAACATGCAATTTCCTTTTTTTTTGGTTTTTACTTACTTAATGGGAATCGTGCAATATGCAATGCATGCTATTAATCTAACATGGAATGGCATGACGATGTTTTCTAAACTACATGACGTGAGTAAAATATTTTTTTTTATGTTTTCTTAATGAACATGCAATAATTAAATATGCAAATTAAAATGCCATAATTATAATGACGGGCAATTTTTGATTATATGAACCTAATTCTACATGACGTGCACATGATATTTCTATTCCTTAAAAATGCAATTTATCCTACAACTTGAAACTAATTTATCTAAAGAAATTTTTTTTTGTATTTTTCATGATATGCGAAATTAAGAAAAGTGCAAAAATCACCTAGCTAAATTAAAATTCCATCCAGTTTAAGCTTAGGATTAAGTCATGCTAAATCCTAATTTAAACTAAGACGTTATTTTAATCTATTCATTTCTAACCAAAGATACAAATTGATATAAACTTAAAATGAGACAGGCAATTCTATTCTAAAATGCATGATGATTTTTTTATGAAAAGTTGTAATAAAAAAAACTACTAGAGTGAAAATTAGAGGGACATGTTATTTCTTCTAAAACATGCATTTTTGAAAAACCTATTATGCAACCTACAAAAAAACTAGTATCCTAAATTAATTAATTTTTCTTTGGTTTTTTTTTTTTTTGTAAAAATTTGAAATCAAAAATCCTATTCTAAATTGACACGTGCAATTCTTAAAAAAAAAAAAACTAATATCCTAAATGCATTTTTTTGATTTTTTTTTAGACAAAATAACTAAATATGCTAACCCTAGCCGTAATCTAACTCGCATTATATATATATATTTTTTTGAATTGTTTTATGCAAAAACAAAAGTTAATTCAAATAACCCGATATCCAATCCAATCAAGATAAGATTAATACCCAAAATTGACGAACCATATCTCGCGCATGAGATCGGGTTGGTCAATTTTAAATTAAATCGCGAATCGAATCTCGGGCATGAGATTGAATTGTCGATTTTTGCAAGAGATTATGAGTCGGATTTCGGGCGCGAAAATCGGACTCCTAATCCCTAATTTGAGGGGTTATTTCACATTGGAACTTCAATCATGTGTTAATGAATAATCACACTAAAAATATATAAAAACGAACTATAAACTATATAAAAAAGTAAAGATAATAATAAATAAAAAAACTACCTAATGTTCCCCTTTTGTCTTTTTCCTTTTTTTTGTTGTTTTCTTCTTTCTCTTTTCCCACGCACAGCTTGCTCGTGGTTCACCGGAGGTCACCGTCGGAGTGGGCGTAGTCGTCGGAGCTCAGGCGAGGGCGGATCGGCGGCGTGCGGCGCGCAGCGGACTCGGGCGAAACAGCAGCGGCGACGCGCGGAGGCTTCAACGGGCTGCTGGCATCGCGATCTGCAGCAGCGGCGAGCGTCGGGGTCGTCGAGGAGGCGGGTCGCGGCGGGGCGGAGGCGGAGGTGCGGCGGGTCGACGGTGGTGCTATCGCCGCGGGCTGCTCGCACAGGGGACAGCAGTTCGGAGCTGCAGATTGGGCGCGCGCAGGAGGAGGTACGGAGTGGAGCTAGAGGCACGCGAGTGCAGGCGGCGTCGCAACTTCGGGGGCGCGGAGCAGCGGCGTCCGGAGACGGTGGCAGGGCGTCGCGGCGGAGGGGCAGATCCGGCTCGGGTGGAGCCGAGGCAGCGTTCGGGTCTGGAGCAGTGGGAGCGGCTCGGGTGGTCGCTCGGGTGAGGCGGTGCAGCAACGTGTAGGGCACTGCGTCGGGTGCTGCAGCTTGCGGGCGTTTGAGTGGTGGCGCGGCGTCGGAGGCACGGGCTGCAGGTGCAGAGGCGGGTGCTCAGGGCGTCGGACGGAGGTGCAGGCGTTGCTGGTGGCGGTGGTTTGCAGGAGCGGAAGCGGCGGGACGAGGCGTCGAGCGAGGCGTTAAGCGGTGACGCGCGTCGGAGACGGTGGTCCCTAGCTCGAGGAGACCGGCGGCGCGAAGGTGGCGGAGCGGCGGTGCGGCGCGCGCGGTGGGCAGTGAGCGGAACGGCGTGCGGCTTTTGTGGAGAAGGAACCCACGAAGAAGAAGCACAGTGCACCCCGTTCCTTTTCTTTTTTTCTTTTATTTTTCTCTCCCTCTCCCTCTCTCCTCACGTCTTCTTTTTGGTCTTTTCTCTGACAGACTCTCTATTCATCTCTTTTTTTAATATCCCCCCCTCTCCTTTCACTTCCCCCTCACTTCATTTTCCTTGGTTCTCTCGACGAGCCTCTCTTCCTTTTTTTTTTAATCTCTCACAAAACCTCTCCAGTGAATGCTTCCTCTCCCCCTTTTTTTGCCCCCTCTTTCCTTGCTTATTTATAGGGAAACAGGTGAACAGGAGCAGCCGCAACTTTCCTTTGCTTGTTCAAGTTTGTTTCTTTTTTCAAATATGGTGGCCACCGCCTGATCTCTAGGGAGGAAAGTATTATAAAATGTCAGCCCATCTTTTTGCATGCGTCTGTGGAATTTTCACGTCCCCCATTCATGTGTGCATGTGCATGCATTAATGAGGGAAGAAAATGCACGTCCATGGATTCTTCTTTCTTCTGCACGCTTGGGGCTTCTTATACGGCTACTTGTCCCTCCCTTCTATAGGATAGCCACAATTTTTGACTTTTCTTGTTTATTATTTGCTTCCTCCTTCAGCAAATTGCTCGTTTACTTCTTCTGACAACCCACACTTGAGAGAGAGAGAGAGAGCATATTATATAATATATCATGGGCTCATTTTGCCTCTCTGAGGCTCCTCACGTCCGCCGAATTCTTGCGCATGCATGTGCATGCATTAATGAGTGAGAGACAATGGACGTGTAGGAACTTCTTTCTTCTCCAGCCGATTTGCTCTCTAAGAAGGAGAGAATATTATAAAATTGTAAGCCCATCTTCTTGCAGACCTTCTCCGGAATTCTCGCGTGTGCAGTGGAGAATTTTTCTTTGGTTTCTTCACGCTTGCGGCTTCTCTAGAATTTTCACGTCCTCCTTATTTTAGCCATGCATGTGCATGCATTAATGAGGAAGAAACAATGGACGTGAAGAACTCTTCTTTCTTCTTTCTTTGACTTTCATTGTGTGTTTTCATATTAGCAAGAGAGAGACCACTTTTGTGCATGTAATCAACCACGAGCCGCTACGTCTTGTTGTCTTTTGGTACCAATGCAAATGCAACTACATGAAATGCAATTTCACTAATTTTTTTTTTATTTTTTTATTTTTTTTTCATGCAACTAATTACTAAATGATTAGGTAAAATTTAGGTGTCAACATATATATTAACATTTTGGAAGTTCCTGAATTCGTGATTTAATTGAATCACCAATTCCATGAGTGAACATTGCAGGTTACCTTTTCGAAATTGGAGACATTAGAAGTCAATGACTTGGATAACGTCGAGTTTTTGTTTTCCCCATCCATGATTAAATCTCTCTCACAACTGAGAGATCTACAAGTATGTTCTTGCAAGAAGATGGAGGCGATCATTATGGAGGAAGAAGGGTTAGGATTGGAAATATCAGAAACTCTGGCATTCCCAATGTTAACTAGCTTAAACTTAGAACATTTGGAAAGTTTGATGTGCTTCTCTCGCAAAAAGTGTAAGATTGATTTTTTGTTTTTATAACTAAAAATCTTCTTGTAGATATATTCATCCTTGCAATACAAATGTCAACATTCTTTTTATCCATTGAAAAAAACGATGAGCAGTTCACGAGAAGCTTCGGAGTGGGACCGCATCAAATCATATTGCACTACACTCTTCAATCAAGAGGTACATGATTAACGTTATGTCAAAATATTATATATAACGAAAGTATAAATATGCAAAAGACAAAGCATAGCCAACATAAGAACTAACTAAATAAGGCTTTCCATTGTAAGTTATTCTTAGAAGGAATAAAATTCGCTCACTAATCAAATTAATGTCCGCAATCATTTTCCAAGTAAAGATCGGGGAAAGATTCATTATATTGTTTAGCAAATGACACTAGTATAGAGATTTTCTTACTCTATTTTATTTTTTCCCCTTTTGTGCAACTTAATAATGCCCCTCTCTTCTTGGCACACATATATATCAACATTTTGGAAGTTCGTGAATTCATGATTTAATTGAATCACCAATTCCATGAGTGAATATTGCAGGTTGCCTTTTCGAAATTGGAGACATTATTAATCCGGGGCTTGGATAACGTCGAGTTTTTGTTTTCCCCATCCATGATTAAATCTCTTGCACAACTGAGAAATCTACAGGTATCTCAATGCCAGAAGATGGAGACGATCATTATGGAGGAAGAAGGGTTGGGATTGGAAATATCAGAAACTCTGGCATTCCCAATGTTAACTAGCTTAAAATTAAATTATTTGAAAAGTTTGATGTGCTTCTCTCGCAAAAAGTGTAAGATTGTTTTTTTGTTTTTGTTTTTATCACTAAATATCTTCTTGTAGATATATTCATCCTTGCAATATAAATGGCAACATTCTTTTCATCCATTGAAAAACTGATGACAGGTTCACGAGAAGCTTGGAGTCAGGATCGCATCAAATCATACTCCACTGCACTCTTCAGTCAAGAGGTACATGATTAACATTATGTCAAAATATTATATATAACAAAAGTATTAAATATGCAAAAGACAAAGCATAGCCAACATAAGAACTAACTAAATAATTTACAAAGTGTACTTTGGTTAAAATATTTTAAAGAAAATGAGTCACATACAAACATAAGTATCGAAAGTTGCCGACACGTATGAGTTGCAATTTTTTAATTTTAATTTCTCCGAAATAGTTTCCATAAAGATGGTTGAATATCTCTTATGTTACCTACACAAAGCATGAATGAGTAATACAATTGCCAACAGGATCTCTAAAAGTTTATGGATGTTCATAGGAAACTTAAGGCTCTCAGCAACCTCACATGTACAGCATCGACATTGCACGCATGCACATTGAAAGCAATTTAAAAAACAATGGAGAGGAAAGTGAGCAGTAAGTTTGAGAGGTTGTAGATGAAAGGCCTTTAAGACTACTTGACTTCAATTGCTCTTAAAAGATCTCTCTTTTTTTTTTTTTTTTTGTCCCTAATCAAAGGAAGCTTTACTCTCCCTTAATTGCACCAGCAAAAGGTATCTGAGCCCTCTCCGTTGCTAAACTGAGCAAGATCTCTAGGGTCTAGGGCTTCGAAAATCACCCCTTTAGTTTTAACATGAACTGCAAGACCAAAGTGATCGATTTAGTGACTTCTCTAAGTGCGCTGCAATTTCATTGAATAATTTCATCCATACTATAATTTAAATAACAATCTTTAAGTGATTTAACAAAAGTTACGTACACTAGCTATTTCATTCTTTGGCTAGCAAAAAAAGCACAAAGTGTAATTTGATTATTCTCGGAAATTGACTAAGTTCAAGAGAGGCGGTGATTTTATTTAATTTTGGGATTATAAGGAAATAATGTGACTATATGATAGTTAAGGAGCCTATCCAAATTACCATTTTGCCATTTTCAACAGAATCCGGTCAGAATTTCTACTTTTTGATTTGTTTGCGGTAATTCCAATAGCCTTCTAGTCCTAGAGTCATCAACATTAGTATGGGCATTTTTTACTTACTTTTTTTAATTTATTCTCTCTTTTTTTTCCTTTTGTGCAACTTAAGACAAGATCGCCAATTTCATGAATTCGAAATTTACATCTTGACACTCATATATCTTGGAAGTTCATGATTAACTCAATCACTAATTCCGTGAGCGAATATCGCAGGTTGCATTTCCTAAATTGGAGGCATTAGATATCACTAGCTTGGATAATATTGAGATGATATGGGACAATAAAGTTGATGCGGATTCTTTCCTCAAGCTAAAAACACTTTGTGTGGTTGACTGCAATAAGCTTGTGAGCATAGTTCGTTCTTTCATTCTAAGACGTCTCTTGAGCCTGGAAAGCTTGGATGTGAGAGGATGTGGTATACTTGAGGTGGTTTTTGAACTTCACCCACTAAATCATCTAGATGGACATCCTATTGCTCTTCATTAAAAGAACTGATGGTATCAAGTTTACCAAAGCTAAAGTGCATATGGGATAAGGAACTCCACCATCAAATTAAATTCCATTCTCTACGTTATATTAGCATTTCAAGATGTGAGAGCCTCACCTCTTTATTTCCAAGCTCAGTAGCCAAAGATCCAATCCAACTTGAAAAGTTGAAAATTGATGAATGTGGCATTGTAGAAATCATTGAGAATGAAGAAGGACTAGTTCCCAAGTTTTTATTCCCAATGTTAACCTCCCTTGAGCTTAAGTATCTGAGAGAGTTGAAGTGCCTCTACACCGGAACACATACTTCCCATTGGCCGGCATTGAAGACCTTGAAAGTGCGTGGCTATGACAAAGTGGAGATACTTGCATCACACTCTAAGAATGAGATGCCACTTGATAAATCGCCTTTCTTCTTGATAGAAAAGGTACAACCGAAGATTACTTCTTTTGCTTTGATGGTGAATATTTGAAGTGATGATTAAGGTCACAATCAAGCATGTTATACAAGTAGCTCTACATAGGAAGATGTAAATTGTACAACTCACCTTCAATCCATATAAATATTTCTACATTCAAACATCACATGTTCATCAATTGTTGATTGAATATTCTTGTCAGATTTATCAAATGCATTCTTAATGATCCCCTTTTAATAACGGTTTAGGCTAATTCCAATGGTTTAGCTCTCTCCTAAGTGCCACAAAGATGAATACACGTGGCGTTTGTGTTGTAATCTTAGCATGGAACAAGTGTCTTGTCTAATTTAAATCCTATAAAGATTACCGATGTTTTACTAAAAATGGAAAGATGTCCATGTGTGACTATAATTGATGCATAAGTTATTTTCACAAGGGATTTATCTTTAGAATTTGAATGTAAGGAGTGACTTAAGTTCAAATGTGGATACAAGTTAGAATATAAAGATCAGTGATAATGTTTATTTGATGTAGGCACATTTCCTTTCGTTGAGTCACATGAGACTCCACATTTTATAAATGTAGTTATTGTGTGCAATATGCAGGACTTATATCATAATACATTAATGCTCTTTTAACTAAGCTGGCTTTAAGTACTGATTTGACTATGTTCTCAGGACGCATTCCCTAATCTCCAAGAGTTAAAATTGGACTTATCGGAACGGATGGAGATATGGCATGGGCATTTTCCTGATGGAGAATTCTTCAACAAGCTTAGATTTCTTAAGCTTCGTCATCTATCCCAGGAGTCTTCTATATCAACATGTCGTTTCGTTGAGAGTTTAACCAATTTGGATGAGCTAATTGTATGTGAATCTTATCTAGAAGACCTAAATAGCAATGAGGAAGCCATAGAAGGCACAAGTCATGAGCTAAAAGTAATATTACCCTTTCCAAGATATATTCAACATCTACAAACTCTAGATGTGTCACATTGTGATGGGTTATCAAAAATGTTCACACCGACAATTGCTGAAAATTTGGTGGCACTCACAAAATTGAGGATAAGTAATTGTAGAATATTGACAGAAGTCATTAATGATGAGAAAGGTGGGGATGGCTGTGTGGTGGCTTTCAATCAATTGAAGTATATGGAGCTTGATGGGTTGATAGGGTTGAGAAGTTTCAACTCAGGTGGATACTCTTTGATATTCCCGCTCTTGGAAGATATCATTGTGACTAGGTGTCCCAACATGAAGTTTTTCTCTCAAGGACCAATAGAGGCATCAAAGTTAAAGAAAGTTCAAGTATCAAAAGAAGTGTGGTTTTGGGCAGGAAACCTCAACATGACCATCCAAAATATGTTTGAAGAAATGGTATGCACTAGTTACCAAATTCCATGTATTTGGATGGTTTTGACCACTAATTGAATAATCGCTTTTTGTAGCTAGAAGTTTACGCTTAATGATGCATTTTTTTGACAGGGTACGTTTGCTGGAGTAAAGAAAATGTTGCTATCTGAGTTCCCTGGGCTGATTGGAAAATGGCATAACAAACTTCATCCCATCAAGTCATATTGGCAATTAGAATCGATGGTGGTAGATAAATGTCCATTTATTAATGCTATTCCATCCAGATTGATGCTTGTCTTAGACAATTTGAGCTTTTTGCAAGTGCGCGATTGAGTTGCTTGAAGAAATATTTGATTTGGAAGGGTTAGAGGTTGTAGAAAGCACTCAAGTGCTGCCTCAGCTGTGCGAATTGAACTTGGCCAATCTACCAAAATTGAGGCGACTGTGGAACAAAGATCTTCAAGAATCAATACACTTTGATTCTCTATGTTTTCTTATCCTTTATAATTGTAGCAACTTGGGACATGCTTTTGCTTCATCCATGGCTCGGTGCCTCGCCAATCTTGAAAAAATGGAAATAAAGGAGTGTGGTCAGATGGAAGGAGTGATCATAGAGGAAGAAGGGCAGGGAAGCGCAATGGAGAAGATTACATTCCCGAAGCTCTGGCAGATGAAACTAGAATGCTTGCCCAATTTGACTTGTCTCCTCTTGGGAAAGAATCATACATTGGAATGCCCCGAATTATCAGTGCTGAGCATTACCCATTGCCCCAAAATGAGAAGTTTGACTAGGCAATCTTGGATGGAGAATGTCCACAACAACCCTTCACTTTTCACTCCCCAGGTCAGCCTTTTAAACAAATGCATTTTTGGCATTTTATTTGGAGCATATTCTCGTAATATTGGATGATGCACGGTATAATACAAATTTTGTGCTTTGTGCGGGTTTATATACATAATCCTTTAATATTTAATATGAAGATTAAAAATATTCTAATACTCAATAAATATAACTTCTCCGTATCCTTTTAGAAGTGTTAAGTTGGTGTCAGTTCATGAAATCATTTCATGCGTATTACTTTGGAACTAATTAGCAAGGTTTTTAAAAAAAGTTATCACAATAACCATATAAAAACATTTACTGTTTGCAATTTCAACAATAAAGAGCTAAACAGTAAACATAGAATAGCATCTAAAAATGGCAATAAAATGTAGTATCGCCACTTCATATTTTCTTGCGTAGACATCGTTCTATTAAACATGAAGAAAAGGGGAAAAGAAACTTCATAATGTGAAAGCCCAGTTCACAAATTGCTTAGCAATTACAGCTCATTGTACCATATACTGTCTTCCCAATCAATGGCATTGGAGGAATTAGAGAGAGCGGCTCTTTTAATTAGAGTGTTATAAACTTTGATAATGATATGTGCAATCAAGTCTTTTATTTCTTAATACTCAACAATGCTTGAGTTGGGTCTTCATGATAAAATAAATATAAATAAAAAGGTCAATATGCATGAAGCGATTCGTCTTCTTTGTTCGTAAATCATACTTGAATCACTATACTCCAACAACCTATCAAATTAGGTACCTGTGTTATACAATAAATATTAACTATGGATTATTATATTGAGTGATAATTAGTGTGATACTATGCACGATCCATGTTTGGTGGCAAGAGAAAAGGCGGAGTGCTCTTTCTAGAAAAGAAATGGCAAAAAAAAAAAAAAAAAAAAAAGAGAAAAGGACAGCTAGATAATAAATAGTTTTTTCCGGGACAGTTGGATGATGAAAGCCTTAGCGATTCCTTGGGAATGTTCAGTCAATGTCTTAGCTAAATAAAAATTTTAAAAATCGAAATAAATTATCCAATCAGGTGCATTGAAAACACCACGTAGAATTCGCATGGAACCATCCCCAGTTCGACACGAGGCAAAGCCGGGCCCACTTGTTTGTGGAACCATCAAAATTTCTGCTCCCCTCTATCTTCATTAACGCCCCGTTAGTGGAAAAAGCTCTGCGCCTTTCCTCTGAACCCCACCGCTGCCTTTCTGGTTGTGGCTCTTGCTTGTCCCTCTGCTCCTCTTTCCTTCTCGGTGGCCTTGGCACACCGTCTGCCTCGGCCTGCATGTTGCGGTGTGCTCACTGGACAAAGGAAAAAAAAAAAGCAAAAAAAAGGAAGAAATTAGACAAGTCTATTTGGTGTTTTAGCTTCTTCCCCCTTAAAAACTCTTCGCTTTCAGTCATTTCGTTTCCCCTTGATCCTCGTCTTCGCGATGAGGTGATATAAGAAAGTGAACCAAATCTAGAGAGTCAAGTAACCAATAACTCTTCTTCCTCCCCCTCCCCCTCATCCTCTTACCTTCTGTTTTTTTGGGGCGATTGATTGGGTGGTCTGTCCAATGGTTGAATCGGAAGCTTCGGAATCGCTTCTCTGAAGCTCGCCTCCTCTCTGTGCGCGTGCTTCCATGGGTTCCCAGTGATTAAGCGAACCGGAGCTTGTTGGTTATGGCGGGTTGAAGTGGATCTCCGATGCGGAAGTGATTTCGGCGTCGATTTGGTCGGGGCATTGATTTCGGCGAAGAAAAATAAAAAAAAAAAAATTCTCTTCAGCCCTGTCTTCCTCCTCCTTCGTCCACAGCCGCCCGATCTCCGCCCCTCCTTTACTGTCGCCAACGGCGGAGTCACCGGCGCCTTGATTAGGCTGACCCCGCTATGTCCAAGCCGAGCATGGCCGGCTTCCCTCTGTTTTGTCCGTCTCATAGTTCTACAGATCTCGAAATCTGGCCGTCCATAGCGACGGAGTTGCAGATCTGGAAGTCGACCACCGCCGCTCGCAGCCATGGACGAGCCGCTGTCGCTAGAGACATGGTTGCAGATCTGGAAGTCCCGTCGCGAGCAATGACGGCTTATGGACTGCCATTGTCCCCTCCGTCGTCGCCCGCGATTGGCTCGTGGTCGTTGCCCGTCCAGATCTGGGCTAGAGTCATGCCTCTAGATCTAGTATCGTCCATGGACGCAAGCCTAGCTTGTCCATGGCTCGCTAGGAGGCTCCTCCATAGATCTGGAGATCGCAGCTTGTCCATGGCCATGAGTCTTGACGGCGAGTTTGAGATCCCTTCGTCCATGGACTACGAGGTCAAACGGCGAAAGAGAAAACGGAGAAATAGATGTCAGGGAAGAGCGGCCATGGACAAGAGGCGTCATGAATGGGTAGACCACAGAGACGATGGAGAGGGTTGGACGCTCGGCAATGGTCGCCTTAGACGCGACGCCGGCAACTCCGCCGGTGGCGATGGCTGGGGGACGCGGGAAGGTTGGGCTCAATGTGGCTGGAGATGGAGGAGAAAGCGTAGATGGAGAAGGAAAGTGAGGGGAATTGAGATTTTTTATATTGAGTCATCTGACCAAAAAACAGTCAATATTTAGTTAATGTCGTAGCTACATAAAAAAATTAAAAATAAATGGACTCAATCATCTAGTCAACACTTCCATTCCGCCTCATGAAGTTCTCCTCATGTGAAGACTAAACGCAGTAAATGACGAGCTCCTCCGGCACTTTTTTTTTTTGGGTCGAAACTGAGGCACTTGAAAATGCATGATATCATTTTTTTATTACAGATTCCATACAAGTTTTGTACTATTTTTTTTCCCCTGACAGACGAAATCCAAATTGATATTTTTTTTCCTTATTCTAATACTTTTGCGCAATTCTTTCTATCGTTTTATACTAGTAGAATAGAATGTTTAATTATAACAAGTATCTAGTAGAATAAAATATTTAATTATAACAAGTATCTACGCATCTGTTTACTTTTTAATTGTAAGAATTATCACTAATTATTTATTTATAATGTCATTTGCATGGATAAGTTGTTATATAATACCTAGCCCCACATTCTAAGAATATTTCAAAAAGTCATTATAACACTCAATCAACGATACTAATAAATTTGGGGAAGTATGAAAATAGTCACCTGATCTTTTGGTAGTGACAAGTTGTGATAGAATTGTTTTCATTTTAGTGTCAAATATGAGCTGTCATATAATAATTGATTTCTCCCACATTATTAGATAATTTCAAAAACTCATCAAAATCCTCAATTAAGAATATTGATAGATTTAAGGAAGTGTGGAAAGTTTTTTTTTTTTTTTTGTGACAAGTCGTAATTGCATTAATTATATTTTTACCAAATGAAAAATATCAATACTTACTTTTCAATGGACAATTCGTCAAGGTCATGATGTAGCAAAAAAAAAGAAAAAGAAAGAAAGAAGGCACTCTTGATTCCCTACAAACAAAATGCAATCAGCGGGTGCACACTCACTTTTTGCCAAAGGGTGGACCACTCGTACACCACAAGATTCTATTTTTATTTTTTCACCTCAAATCTGAATAAATATTATTTCAAGGATGTTATTAATGGTCCAATGTAAAACTAGTAAATTGTCCCAACTTGCTTTTGCTGAGATCATAACATTATGTTATTTATTCAAGTCGTTATGTTGCCCATGCCTATTAAGAAATTATTTTCTTTCAATACAAAAATTTTCCATGCATAAAAAAGAAAAAGGTTGTGAACAATTGAAGTTACTATATTTATTTTTTTATATCCGGTTTGCCATATCCTTGGCCTTAGTCATCAGTCAACTTGTATAAAAGCATCAATCAACCCCTCCCTATTTATGTCCCTAACAAAATCTTGAGTTCTCATGATTTGTGAGAACAAGGGAAGTCTGGAAATTCCTTCTTTAAGGTCATAACTCAATGCAATCACATTCATTGTGTCATTTTTTTTCTCAATATGGCAGGTACAATTTCCTAAACTTAGGTTGATGGATCTCTCCCACATGGACAATTTAAGCAAAATATGGACTAACACTCCTCAAGAAACTCTTACTTTTGATTGTTTATGGAAAGTGGAGGTTCGGAATTGTAAGGGCCTTGAAAATTTGTTTCCGTATTGGGTGGCTACAAGTTTAACCCACCTTGAAAAACTTCAAGTGGAGTCTTGTGAGATCGAGGAAATAGTCGCTAATGGGGGTGACACTCCAAGCTCCAATACTACTCAAGATCTTTTCCCAGAACTAACCTCTTTGGTGTTACGTGACATGCCACGACTCAAGAGTTTCTATCCTAACTTGCCCACTTTGCATTGGCCATTATTGAAGGAATTACGAGTGACTCATTGTGACAAACTGAACATGTTATCCTTTACGGCATCCATGAACAGTTGGGCTAAAAAATATGGTCAACAAGACCTTTCAAATCAAGAAGCACACTCTTCATTCGAGAGGGTATGATTATAGCTACTCTCCATTAGTTTCTACTTTGTTCTTTAAAGCAGTCACTAATATCATATCCATTGCATATCATGTCGCGTTATAATGTTATAGAAAACATGATCTCCCTTACTTATTAGTTTGTCGACAACATTAAGATATTTCTAATATCTTAAGTATACTTTCATTTGTGGACATGCATAAGATATTCCATTACCTAGAGTTACAAAAATATTTATAGTATTCTATTGACAACAGAATATATTCCTAATCTAACTGAATGGTGCTCCTTGGTGACATCAATAAGAATTTGACAAGAGGTCCTCTCAATTATTGACATGTGTCGCACATTTGAACTTTTCTTCTCTATTTCATCTTCTACAAACTCTAAAAAAAAACCAATTCAAACTTTTTTAAAAAACAAAAATAACATCAGTATCTTAGTGCACCATTTTCTAATGTATTTTTTAATACATTGCATAGTCGTCGTGTTGTAACATTAGTAACATTAGTACCTTAGTGCATTGCATAGTCGTCTTGTTGTCCTGTTATAATACTATAGAAAACTAGAACCCCTTTCCTATAAGTTTGCGGACAACATAAGGTATTTCTTATATCTTAAGCACACTTCTAAATTTGTGGACCCCATATGTTTTAGTAACATCATGAGCGCATCTCATTACATAAGATTCCAAAGAAGATATATTTTTGTTGACAAGATATTCCTAACAAAAGATGAATTTAGTGATTGTAGGGGTCTTGAATTTAGATTCACATTATCCACTTGACCAGACCAACCTTCCATGCAAATTATCTAAATAGGTTTACTTTTTACAACACATGATTTATTACCAAAACTTTGCTGAATTTACTTCTCTTGTTGTATTGGCTATTTGACAGGACTTTCCCAACTTTGAGAGACTTTTATTAGTCAATAACAATATTCAGATGATACAAGATGGAAATTTTCCCGATGACATCTTTAGCAAACCAATAGCACTAACACTGGCATGCTTTCATGATGAAAAGACCATCTTTCCTTCCATATTCCTCCTAGAGAGATTTCGAAATCTACAAAGCCTTGAGGTATTTTGTAGCTCCTTTGAAGATATATTCCCGGATGAAGGGCTTGTTGAAGAGGGGAAACATCCGGAGCTTGAAAATTTAAGAGAAATTAAGTTAAACAAGTTACGCAACCTGAAGCGTGTGTGGAGAGAAGACTCTTTAGTGTTGAAAATTCTTCAAAGCATCGAAACATTTGAGATTTGGGATTGTCCCTGTTTGACGACAATATTTCCAAAGGTGGCATCCTTCCAGAATCTGACGAAGTTAGTGGTGAAGAATTCCTCTGGATTGGTACATCTAGTAACAGTTTCAACGGTCACAAATTTGATGCATCTCAAATGGATGACTATAATAGGATGTGAAAAATGAAAGAAATAGTGGCCAATGATGGAAATGGAGAAGGAAAAGTGATTTCTTTTGGAAATCTATCTTATTTGACACTCCAAGATCTGCCAAGCCTAGAATGCTTCTCCTCCATCTCGAGTTGCACCTTCAGGTTCCCATGCTTATGGAGTATTAAGTGGAAGAGTGTCCGAAAATGAAGACCTTTTCTAAGGGTACGCTAAGCACACCACGACTATGTTGGTTGGATAGTTCGGTGAGCCTGTTCAGATACAAGTGGAAAGGGAATTGGGGGAGGGTGATGATCTCAATACAACCATACAAAAGTTATCAGCATAAACAAATGTACATAGAATTGGTAAAGATTCAATTGATGTCATTCTCTCATCCATTCGTTTTTCTTTTTTCTTATTTTTTGGTAGCACGGTAAGTTTTTAAATTTTTCTTTTTGTATCTTTTCTATTATTGATACCGTCGGATCAAAGCATCATCAACCCTTATCTATCGATCGATCGATCTCGCCTCCTTCACTGAACAGCAGGAAACGAAGCAAGGCTCTCCTTCTCCTTCTTGACGCCAGAGGCTCTCTCTGCTGCATTCACGGAGGACGGAGCGAAAAGGAAGCGTCGGGAATTGCCAGGACTTGAGAGAAGATGGCACTGCCGAGTTCATCAAAGAAGAAGATCATTCTCTCTCTCTCTCTCCCCGCATCTGTATCCGACGAATCGTAAGTTCACGCTTCTGCACACATCATTCCTCTCGTCTGCCAGAATTTCTTCCCGATTTTCGTGTCTTGTTGCACGTAATTTTCTTCCGGTTTTCGTAGAGACCTTTCCTCAATCGTCGTCGTCTTCTTCAGCTAGGGCTCTGCTTTTTAAATTCGTTCCGTGTAAATTTCTCAGTCCACTACTTCAGATCATGGACCAATAGAGGTCCTCCACTGACATCATCAAAGAAGAAGATCTCTCTCTCTCTCGCACTTGAACCCGGCAAACTCGTAAGTTCACGTTTCTTCCGATTTTGGTGTCTTATTGCGCGTGAATTAGGTTGAAGTCGGAAGCTGGTTTCGTAGTGACCTTCCTCAATCCTCGCCTTCTTCTTCAGCAAAGGCCTCTGTTCTTCAAAATTCATTCCACATTAGAGTCTAAAAGCATAAGTTCCTCAAACTAGCAATTTTATCTTAACAATGGAGTAATTGAAATAGGGAAAAGAATGAAAGGACTATTATTGGGACATAAGCTGGTGGTTGGAGGTTCGAAAAGATAACAACCGTCTCTTTTTTTTTTTTTTTTTTTTTTTTTTTTTTTTTTTTTTTTTTGTGGATAGATGCGTTGGAAAAGCAATTCCTAAGGCGTCTTAGAATTAGAATCCAAGTCCTCTTATATGGAGAAATTTGACAATGTGATTCAATGTCGGAGAAGTAGAATATATATGTTAATCGCACAAAGAGACTATGTTCATATGGACAAGCAAATTGCAAAGAATGTTGCTGCCTCCATAACTAAAGAGAAAGACCTAATCGATAAGGGGCTGGCTTGTTGTGATTATGAAATTTCATTGTAGATCTAATGACTGATAATTTTGTTTTCAAATAGGAGATGCTGTTGTATTTTGTTATATTAATCAGATTTGGGGAAAAAAGAGATTTTACTTTGTCAACTTGAACCAATAGTTTGATAAAACCTTATTTGAGCTGCGCTTGAAAGAATCAAACAGCTTAAGTTTAAATTTTCAATTCCATCCATGTTCCAGTCATCAATGTATTTGCTTTTTCCCCTGTGATTGTGATTTATGTGGCTGAAATTGATATGTTTTAAATATACATAGGACCTGGAAGGTTTCTTCTGAATGTGTGCCCTATTGTATTCTGGGAGCATAGATTGGACCTTGACTTTGGATTAATGGCTTTCGTCATGTGGCTTACTGTCTCCTAAAACTAACAAGTAATGCCTTAAACTCACTCTGTTTACAATTTAATTCTCTCATTAGGGTATGCTTATGTCTTGGTCTTTTCTTCACCATATGTTGGTTTTTCAACCATGTACATGCGCATTCGGCTCCTGTTCAATTCATCATGCAACATATTCAGGAAATTTAGCAAATTGTGACTCTCAGGTATTCGGACAGGTCATGGATGGTGAAGCTAAGGAGTTGTGGATGAGATTTTTTTTTTTTTTGGCTGGGGGAAGGGAGGGGTACGTTCTTTTCTGCTGGTCGGCCCAAATTTGCAAGAGAAGGTCATCTGCATGTAGAAACTCATTGATAGGGATGATTTTCTGTTCAGAATCCACATATTCACTAGTGCTGGTTAGGACTTGATTTACATTGATCTAGATGAACTCTGGAAGTGTCACTTTCACTGGTCCAAAATGAATTTAGTATTCCAAATAATAACTCTTTTATATAGTCTTGAGGAATCAATGAAGTGTACTTCTATGCTGATTGGGTTTTATGAGGTTGATCACAATCCAGATGCACACTCACTAATGCCACATTCCAAATCTGAATGAACTGAAAAGTATGTGCTTCAAGACGTCCTTTTTGGTTTATGCGTTCTTCATTTTGAATTTAAAAACAAGTCTCATAGGCTTATTAAGATTATGGGTTTTATTTTTCTTACGGGAATATTAAAAATGTTCAAAAGGATGCTTTTGAGAGAATGGTGCAATTATTTGGCCTGTAGAGTTGGAAAAATGTGATGAGATGGTTTGGTTAGCAAAGGGTTTGAATGAATATGCAGAGCATTACTCTATCTGTGAGGTTCAATTTTTGGTCTTCTAATATGAAGGGGACTCCATTTCCTGTGTCACCATAATTGATGAAAGGATGTCCGAGATAGAATATCCGCCAATCAGTGTTGATATGAGGAACCGAGCCTCAGCAATTATGGAATTGTCTTGCTGAAAGTGGAAAATGCCTTCGATTGCCATGACCTTTCAGTCAAGCTTGAAGTCTGGGGGGATGAATTGCATTCAGCCAAGTGTCCTCGGTTTTGTATGGAAATCGAATCTGATCAGGTTTGCAAAGTTCATGGCGGTTCCTATGCAGAGTTTGGGAGGGACAGAAGTTCCAATTGCTCATCACAAGATTTTCCAGGTGTGAATCTTAATATTAGCTAATTCTGCCCTTGATTGTGTTGTTTCTTGTGTTTGATTCAAATACCGTACAAGAACTGTCCATGTCGTTAGGCTAAGAGAAACTGCGTCAGAGTTAATGCTAAGAGAAACTGTGTTAGAGCTAACTCATTCTCTTGGTGTTTCTCTGTCTCTAGATCTCCCGTGTATGCATATATATGTGTTGAGACTGAATGGGCCGGCAATTGCTGTGGTGTTTCGGTTGACCTTGAAGTCTTGGGGGATGAATTGCATCCAATCAAGTGTCCTCAGCTTTGTATGGCAATGGAATATGATTAGGTTTGCAAAGTTCATTGCAGTTCCCATGCACATTCATTAGCAAAAAGTTTGGGCAGGGACAAAGTTCGAACTGCTCATCACGAGATTTTTTGAGTGTGAATCTTAATATATTAGCAAATTCTCCCCTTGACTGTGTTGTTCTCGTGTTTGATTCAAATATCATGCAGGAACTCTCCACATCATTAGGCTAAGAGAAACTGTGTTGGAGCTAATTCATTATTGTAATGTTTCTTTGTCTATAGCTCTCCCCCGTGTACATATGTATGTGTTGGGGAGTCTCATAAATAATGGAAACGAACCGAGCCAGTCATATCAGATTTCATTGTGATGAGAATGGATTGGTGTGTATATAGGCCTCAGGAAGCTAGACCATTAGTAAGACTCAGATCTATTGATTTAAGGTTGCTATGTCAGTAGATATGAGTTTTACATAACAAAAAATAGAATATGCCTAAAACGCTAAAGCCTTTTTCATGTTCTGTTTGCGGCTGCTGTAGGTAAGCTGAGAGAGTCAAGCTTGTGAAGAGCTCTCGAACTGGCCAGCAAATTTATACTCGATTATCCTTTCTTCCAAATTGCGGTGAGGTGAATATATCTGAAGAAAAGCAATATGGTAAGATCCTCATGACAATGACAACTCTTGGATTTAAATCACATAGAGTTGCTAGACTGTGTTAGATCTAGATATTAATCACGTGGCAATAACTTTTTTTTTGTCCTTTACATGCTTTGAAAAGGATATTCATACTGTCTTCCTCAGAATCATTGGTTGTTTTTTCCTTTCTGATGACAAAATTGCGAAATGTCTCCTTGAGCAGGGAGTTCCTAGTTCATTCCTAAAGATGCACTTTAAGAAAAGCCTGCAGACCATGGCTCTCATATTTCAAGACAAAGCATGGCATTGAAGCTCACCAGCCCTGAACATCATGGAAAGCTATTTGCCCGCAGGGCTGCATTCATGAGAGAAACTTCTCTGAAGGCAGAAGAGGCGTGTGTTTGAGCTCTACTGAAAAGGACAATTCGTGTTCGGACTATCCAACTTCAGAACCACTGATAAGACTTGGCTGAATGATAATACTATGCAATATGATATAGCAGAGGAAGTTTCGACTTAGCTCACTTTTGGTGAGAATGTGACTTTCAGAATGGCTCGGCTGAATTCTGCTTCCAATTCGGCAAAATGGACAAAAGCATGAGCTTTGTTCCAATGAATGAAATGGTCCTGAATGTGTACGATGCCTTTCCTTGATCCTAGACTCAATAATCACCATGAGGGCACAAGTTGTGAGTCGGAGGAAGCTGATTACTACTTTTGATTCTGTAACTTCCATTTCAGGAGACAATCTCTCAAATCTGGGCCTTCTTCAAGGTTTCCAGTGGCTCAATCCGACCTTTAGAATTGTAGAGGGTAGTAACATCGGATACACTTCCTCTAAGCCATATACCAAGTCTAAATTTCAAGGTGTAACCATGAAGCTCCGGTGAACTTAATCAGATTATGTTCATTGTCTCTTTTTGATTTCTTCAAGATTTTGTGATCAGTCTTTTCGCATGTGCAAAGTTTGTTAGTTTCTTCTCAAATGGAAAGCATTTAGAATTTATTCTGTCAAATTAACTGAATCATGATATGTATGGCAAAGCAATTTCCAATCTATGCTGCATCTTTTCATGGTTAGTCAATTGAGGAAATTTTCACATCAATGTCTACTAAAATTCCTCATTGTTCAACTGTGGAAAAAGGGATTTCTAGTCACGCACCTTTCTACCCTCGGCCATGCCGCCAAATGAAATGATATCATAGGATTTAGATAAAGAAGTCCCCCAGCGTGGAAGGAATAGCTTTAGTGGGAAGTAGTCTATATGTAGATTGAGCCATTCTGAGTTGGTTTTTCATGGTCCTACACTTCCTAGACCTCTCATTACACACTTAAATTAGCTCGCAAATTTGATTTATAACTATCCTTTTTCAAAATGGTGATCCCACATTTTATATGAATAGTCTGGTATGATCTTGAGCTTAATTCGTCACCTATACCTAAAGCTCAATTATGATTGCTAGCGCCTACAATATCACGACCGCTTTAGCAATTGATGTCCACTTGTTGGAGTTTTTTTTTTTTTTTCCCAATTTATACAGCATTTATAATTGAAGCCAATAGAACACTAGAACAATATTCACTAATAACACATATAAAAAAGGATGTTAGCTAGCAATTTCTTTTCATCCTTTAGCACTTTCGGAAGGATAAATTAATCCTTAAATTTCCTCGACCTCAAATTATTACCTTCTTGTTCTTTGCCCTCCAATTTTATCCTTTGATTTCTCATTCCACTTAAATAATTGCATAGCTTGGTTGTTCAAACATGTAGATGTGCAAAGTATTCCGGGTGGATTCATTAAGCAACATATTCAGAAAAAGCAAAGAGCAACTCTTAGGTATTCCGATAGTGAAGCTTGTCGGGGCCTACAGACTCGTAAGAGGGGCTTGGTCTCTATATTTTTCTTCTGGTTGACTTGCATTTCCGAGAGAAACTCATATGCATGTAGGAGACGTTTGCCTGTTTGAGCTAATTGATAGGGATGATAGTATTTGAAGACTCCATTTTGAGTCTGCATGTTTCAGCTAGTTGATAGGGATGATGGTGTTTGAAGACTTCATTGTATGAAATGAGTACTCCCATGTTTAGTCGTGCTGCATCACTGACAAGCAAACTTCCTTTTCTTTGTTAATTGAAAATAAACTCAAAAAGATTTTATGAAGACTTTGGTGCGTCGATTTGTAACACAACGATTTAGGCAAGAATTCTAGGTAGTTATATTTTCATAAATTTCCACTTCTTCATTAATGTTCAGAAGAGTTACCACCTCAATAGAAGACAATGACAATATCAAAATGGATGAGTCATTTATCCAGGGCAGAATCAGGACAACTAAACTAAACTTTATCATAAGATTCCCCCATGAATTGAAGGCCTGCAATTTTTGCAGCAACAGCTTCTTGTTACTACGTGCTTATCACTACTCGCGACTCAAATACCTCTATGTAATTATGTGCATTTTCTTCTCCCCACATGGTGTCATAGAATCCACAAAGAAACTTCTTCAGATCTCCATGATTTGTATTTCTAGAGTATTTATGTTGATCCGCTATCACAAGATACGTGTATAATCAATGACGACATTGCTTAGGAGTGAGCTTTAAGGGCTCACTAATTCTCTACACCGCTTTGTAAGAACGAAACAACACATAATATTGATACTAATAACCATGAAGCAAAGCAGACCCAAATGAAATTTCATTCAATCCCCAGAACACCAGAGCACATAATTAACAAATCAAATTCGAAAAGATGGAATCATCGACTAATTTAAAGAATGGTGGTTAAGCTATGCAACAACAGGTCACCCACCAAAGTATATGAGGGTAAGGAGTGTCATTGAATAGCAAAAGCAAATTACTACTTGGAAAAGAGACGAGCATGTCCAGAATCTGCCAATGGTTGCTTACCCTTTCGAACAAAATAAGGCAGGAAAAGAGGACGCGGGAGACGTGGAGCTTTCTCGATCCTTCTTCTTCTTCCTCGGGAGCGAAACTGGGGGAACCTCTGCTGCACTTCACGGAGGATGGAGCGAAAACGAAGCGTCGGGAATTGCGAGGACTGAGAGAAGCGAAGCTGCACTTAACGGAGCGGAGCGAAGTAGAAGTGGGGGAGAGAGAGAGAGAGAGGGAGATTCATCCAGATGGAGTGTTACTGTCGTCGCCGTCGCCGCCGCCGCCGCCGCCGGAGAGAAGACGAAAGTGCGACGCCGGAGATGGCATAACCGAGTCTGGATGGACAGTCCCCCACTCACTTCATCAAAGAAGAAGATCATACTCTCTCTCTGACGAATCGTAAGTTCACGCTTCTGCACCCTTCATTTCTCCCGTCCGCCAGAATTTCTTCCGATTTTCGTTTCTTATTGCGCGTAATTTTCTTCCGATTTGCGGAAAACCTTTCCTCAATCGTCGTCGTCTTCTTCAGCAAGGGCTCTGCTTTCAAAATTCGTTCCACAGTCGAGTCTTGTCCATGTAAATTTCTCAACCCACTGCTTCAGATCGTGGACCAATAGAGGTCCTCAATCGTCGTCGTCTACATCTCATGTGCTTCTCTCGTGAGTATATGCATGGTCTTTCTTTATCACACTGGCTGCTTTGAAAATGTGCATGGAGCATTTAGTCAGATCATGGCCGGCGAAGATAAGGAGCTAATCCGCACAAGCATGTGGCGTTCTTCTCTGCCGGTACGCAAGCATTTGTGATAGAATCATGTCTGTGTAGGAGATTTCTTACGTGTGTGAGCTCATTGATGGAGATGATATAAGGTGTCGCTTTTACGCCTTGTTCTTAATAAACTCTGGAGTGCTTATCGTCATGAGAATTTGGAAGTGTGACTTGCGGTTTAACATGTTGAGTTTCTGCTTGTGTAACTCTCTTTCCGCCGTTCTTTTCAAATTCTAGAAAAGTTTCTAAGAAGCTCTTGTTTTAATCTTGATTGATTATGTCATGATTTGTACATAAACTATCACTAAAGTTGTCGTTTTTGAAGTACGGGGAGGACCAAACAGTTAGAAGATTTGAGGCATTCGGAGCTGGTTTTTTATGGTCCCACACACCCAAGGCCTCAGACTGGTCTTAAATTAGCCAAGAAATTTCAAACGGAGAATCCCTTTTTCAAGGTGGTGATGAGGCCATCTTCTGTTAAGCATGGCACGGTAAGATCCCAAGCTTATTTACTCAAAGTGGCATGACTGAAAATCGAATATATCAATGCTGTTTATATCTTTGCCCATACTCTAATGTAATTCCAAGTTTACCTCATTATGTAGTAAACTATGACATGTTCTTTTCCTTGAAGTGTTCATGAGTATATGTTTAAAACCAGGTATACATCTTAACGATGGAGTAATTAAAGCAGGGAAAAGAATGAAAGGATAGTTATTGGGACATAAGCTGGTGGTTAGAGGTTTGGAAAGATAACAATTGTCTTCTTTTTTTTTGTGGATAGATGTGTTGGAAAAGCAAATGCGGAGGCAAGTCTTAAGAATTAGAATTGAGTTTTATGTTAATCGCACAAGGAGACTATGACATGAACTGGCAAATTGCAAAGAATGTTGCTGTCTCCATAAACTCCGGACTGCTCATCATCATGAGAATTTGGAGGGGTGACTTGCCGTTTAACATGTCTTGTTTCTGCTTGCGTAACTCTCTTTCTCTCATTCTCTTCAAATTCTAGAAGAGGTTTTTTAAGAAGCTCTTGTTTTAATCTTGATTGATTTCGTAATAATGTGGGGATAACTTCCGACCCACGCTATATTTTTTCATTGTCCAATTAATGAAGTGTAAACAAACTGTCACTGAAGTTGTTGTTTTCCAAGCACAGGAAGGACCAAACAGTTAGCAGATTGAGGCATCCTGAGCTGGTTTTTTTATGGTCCCCCACACCCAAGGCTTGTCACTGCTCATAAATCAGCCAACAAATTTCAAATGGAGCATCCCTTTTTCAAGGTGGTGATGAGGCCATCTTATGTTTAGTATGGCTTGGTAAGATCCCAAGCTTATTTACTACTACTGGCATGTCTGAAAATCAAATATATCCATGCCGTATATAGCTTTGCCTATACTCTATTGTATTTCCAAGTTTACTTAATTGTATAGTAAACCATAAGACATGTTATATTCCTTGAAGTGTCCATGGGTATATGTTTAAAATCAGGTATATATCATAACAATGGAGTAATTGAAGCAGGGAAAAGAATGAAAGGACAGTTATTGGGACATAAGCTAGTGGTTGGAGTTTCAGAAAGATAGTGATTGTCTTCTTTTTTTGTGGATAGATGTGATGCAAAAGCAATTGCTGAGGTGTCTTAAGAATTAGAATCCAAGTTCTCTTATATGGAGAAATTTGACAATGGAGAAATCAGGTATATGTAAATCGCACAAGGAAACTATGTGGATATGGACAAGCAAATTGCAAAGAATGTTGTTGCTTCCATAACTAAAGAGAAAGACTTAATTAATAAGGGGGTGGCATTTTATGATTCTGAAATTTCGTTGTAGATCTAATGACTGATAATTTTGTTGTCAAATAGGATATATTGTTGTACTTTGTTATATTAATCAAATTTGGGGAAAAAAGAAGATGATTTTACTTTGTCAAATTGAACCAATAGTTTGATAAAACCTTATTTGAGCTGCGCTTGGAAGAATCGAACAGCTTAAGTTTGACATTTGACATACATGTGCCAGTCATTGATGTATTTGCTTTTTCCCTGTGATTGTGGTCTGTGTGGCTGAAATTCGTATTTTTTAAATATATATAAGACATGGAAGGCTTCTTCTGAATGTTTCCCTATTGCACTCTAGGAGCATAGATATTGACATTTGACTTTGGATTGATGACTTTCATTATATGGTTTATATTAAAACTCCTGAAATTAGCAAGTAATGGCTTAAACTCACGCTGTGTGTGATTTGATTCACTCATTAGGGTATGCTTATATTTTGGTCTGTTTTTCACCATATGTTGGTCTTTCAACTGTGTTTAGGGGCAGTCTGCTCCTATTCAATTCATCACGCAACATATTCAGGAAATCATGCAAATTGCGACTTTCAAATATTCAGTCAGATCATGGACGGTGAAGCTAAGGAGTTATGGAGATGCGATATTGGGGCGGGGGTTGTTCTTTTCTATTGGTTGGCCCACATTTGCAAGATTAGGTCATCTGCATGTAGAAATTCATTGATAGGGATAATGTGGTGTTCAGAGTCTACGTATCCACTAGTGCTGCTTAGGACTAGATTTACATCGATTGAGATGAACTCTGGAGAGGTCACTTTGGCTGGTACAAAATGAATTCTAGTATTCCAAATAATAACTGTTTTTATGGTCTTGATGGACCAAGGAAGTATACTTCTATGTTGATTGTGTTTATGAGGTTGATAATAATCCAAATGCACACTCATTACTGCCACATTCCAAATCTGAATGAATTGAAAAGGATGTGCTTCAAGATGTCCTTTTTGGTTTATGCATTCTTGTTATATTGTTCTTCATTCTGAATATGAAATCAAGTCTCATAGGCTTATGAAGATTATACATTTTATTTTTTCCCGCAGGGAATACCAAAGAGGTTCATGAGAATATGGTGGGAATCTCTCAAAAGGATGATTTCTGAGAGATTGGTTTGGCCTGTGGAATTGGAAAAATGTGATGAGATGGTTTGGCTATCAAAGGGTTGGAATGAATTTGCAGAGCATTGCTATATCTGGGAGGGCCAATTTTTTGTCTCAAATCTGAAGAGGATTTGCAGAGCATTGCTATATTTTGCAGAGCATTTACCATGTAATCATATTTGATAAAAGCATGTCCGAGATAGAATAACCGCCAGCCAATGCCAATATGAGGAACCGAGGCTCGGCAATTGTGGAATTGTCTTGCTAAAAGTGGAAGATGCCGGCAATTGCCATGATGTTATGGTTGAGCTTGAAGTCTTGGGGGATGAAGCCAAGTGTCCTCGGCTTTGTATGATGTTGGAAATTGATCAGGTTTGCAAAGTTCATGGAAGTTCCTATGCATATTCATCAGCACGGAGTTTGGGGAGGGACAGAAGTTTGAACTGCTCATCAGGAGACTTTCCAAGTATGAATCTTAATATATTAGTTAATTCTCCCCTTGATTGTGTTGTTCTCTCTTTTGATTTGAATTCCATACTGGAACTCTCTACGTCATTAATCTAGGAGTAACTGTGTTAGAGCTAAATTCATTCACGTAGTGTTTCTCTGTCTCTAGTTTTCCCATGTGTGCATATGTATGTGTTGGGGGATCTCGTAAATTCAAGCCAATGGAAACAAGCTGAACCAGTCATAGTGGATTTGATTGTGCTGAGAATTGTATTGGCATGCAAACAGGCCTCAGGAAGCTACACCATTAGTAAGACTCAGGACTATTGATTTAGGGTTGCTATGTCGGCAAATATGAGTTTCACTTAACTAGAATAGACTATGCCTAGAAAGCAAATAACTTTCCTCATGTTCTCTTGCCACTGCTGCAGGTGTAAGTTGAGAGAGCTGGGCTTGTGCAACGCTCTTGAACCGGCCAACAAATTTAAACCTGAGTATCCTTAGTCCAAAATTGCAGTGAGATGAATACATCTGAAAAAAACAATGTGGTAAGATACTCATGACAATGAAAACTCTTGGGTTTAAATCACAGTCACTAGACTATGTTAGCACTGGGTTAATCGTGCATTGTGTCAATAGTTTCTATTGTTATCCTTCACATGCTTTGAAAAGGATCCTCCCACTATCTTCCTCAGAAATCATTGGTTGTTTTCTTGTTTCTGATGACAAAATTGAGAAATGTCTATACGTGAGCAGAGAGTTCCTGGTTCATTCCCAAAGATGCATATTAAGGAAAGCCCGCAGACCATTGGTTTCATATTTCAAGACAAATCGTGGCCGTTGAAGCTCATCAGCCACGAACACTATGGAAACTTATCTGCCTGTTGGGCCGCATTCAGGAGAGAAACTCCTTCATAGGTGGAAGACGCCTGTCTGTTCGAACTTTATTGAAAAGGACGATTTCGTGTTCAGAGTATCCATCTTCAGAACCACTGATGAGACTTGGGTGAATAACAATACTATGCAATATGATGCAGCAGAGGAAGCATGGCTTTTAGTTCACTTTTGGGGAGAACCGAACATACATAATTGCTAGGCTGAATTTTGCTTCTAGTTCGACAAACTAGATAAAAGCATGTGTTCTGTTCCAATTAATGGAATGCTCCTGAACGTGCTTCTTTAAGGTTTCCCGTGGCTCAACCTGACCTTTAGAATTGTAAATGGTAGTAACATCGAATACACTTCCCTTGAGCCATATACCAAGTCTGAATTTCAAGGCGCGACCATGATTTTACAAGCACTGGTGAACTTACATCAGATTCTTTTCATTGTCTCTTTCTGATTTTTTGAAGATTTCGTGATCAGTCTTTTAGCACGTGGGTGCAAATTGAAGTTGGTTGGTTTCTTCTCATGTGAAGGGCTTTCGCAATTTTTTATTTTTATTTTTTTTCATATTAGCTGAATGTTGTCGCTGCGGCATGACTTTTCCGCATACTCTCTCGACAGACAACGCATCCGAGCCTCCAGCAGTGGCTTTTCGTCTTATGAAGCTCGCCGATTCTCTCTCTCTCTCTCTCTCTTCCTTGCAAGAACTTGATATCTCCTCCAAAGCACAACTGACGGCAATGGAAATTCGGGAGATAGCAAGAGGATGGGAGAAAACAAAAGCGAAACATCCTGGCGATGGAACGTCCCGGTAATTGTGACTGTTGATCAAGGGAACACCGTGGTCAAGTCCCGCCGTCGTGGCTGCAAGGCAACTGGCATCTTCAAACCGGTAGCGACGCTATTTGTGCTTCGGTCGGTGCTGGAAGCAACAATCGTCAAAGAACTCAATCTCGATGAATCGCCGGTGGGTGCTCCATTCGCGGTTGGACTCTCTCTCCAGATTTTCTCCGACTAGATATTTTTTTGCATCTTCTCTCTCTCGCTGGCTCTGGATTCCCCTGATTCAGATCATCCCCACGGTGAAGCACACCATCAGATTCCATATTCGAGTCGTGGCCACTCTGATTCGAGTTGTCGCTTTTCCTGTCCTTGCCCATGTCTGTCATCGAGTCATCTCGGGCTCACGTGGCCATCGCCGCCGCTGAACCATCACCAGGGCCGTTTCATGTCCGATTGAACTTCCGAGTCAAATTCCGATTCACTCCAGAATACGTTCTGTTAACTCTTGCTTCGTTCTGTTCCGCTCCCACTTCATCGCCATCTTTCAAATTCCATCGTTTCGCCCATCTACCCCGTGCGCAAAGGGGATGCGGGTAGTGTGTTCACTGCTTACAAGAGCTTTATCCGATTGCCAAGGCTGAGGTTGGATGGATCATCACCGTCTGTATACGATCCGCCGATTCGAAGGATGAGCTTCTTCGGGTTTCGCTCTCGGCACTCTCGTCGGTCTGGTGTCACTTCATCGACCGTGGCAGCCGAGGCCAATCTGAGTCGTTGTCATCATCCGAGACGATATGCCAAGCGTGAAGATTGGCGGCCGTGAGCACGAAGAGAAAACAACGAAGAACAGAAAGGAGCGAAGCGAAGCAGCGGATGGAGATGATTCGGATTTTGCATGGGGATTGTGGGGAAAACGGGACAAACGAGGTGAAGCCTATGGTGGTTCTTTGGATGAGAAGGAAGTAAAGTGTAGAAAAAAAATAATAAAAAAAGGAAAAAGAAAGGAAAAAAAAGAGAGACGAAAGGAAAATATAGAGAGCCCACGAGAAATCGGTCAAAAGGAAGACCTGCACAAAAGATGTAATTCGTCATCCCATCGAACACCTTCCTTGCAAACTCGATCCCTCCTCCACAGTGCAATCAATGGCAATGGAAATTCAGAAGACGGTGAGAGAATTGGAAAAAAACAAAACGAAACAGAATCAACAGAGTCCGAACGTATCGAAATTAATTCTAGAGTCGAACGGGAGATGAAATGACCTGGTGGTGAGTACGACTATCGATCTGATAGTATCATCATCGCCCAAATGTCAGCAAGGAACCGGCTGTCTGTGGATATTTCTTATGGTGCGATCTTCCTTCCTCCACTTTTTGTTACAGAATCGCTCACTCTCTATTTCTCTTTTGCGCAACTCAACGAACACCTTCTTCCCTATGTCCATCTTCATTTTTCAGCAAGTCTTCCTCCATCGGGGTCGTTTCCTATCCGATTGAACTTCCAAGTCCAATTTCAATTCATTCCGTTTCCAGTATACGTTCTGTCGATTCTTGCTTCCTTTTGTTCTCTCTCCCTTCATCTCCGCCTTTCGGATTCCAAATGCCATCGCTCGCGTCCTTCATTTCGTCTCTCTATGCCGCACGCAAAGGGGATGTCCGGCTGGTGGATAGGATCTGCCGATTCGAAGGATGAGATTCTTTGGGTTCGGTCTCGGCCCTCCTGCCGATCCGAGAAGCCCGTCAAAAGGAAGACTTGCACAAAAGATGGAATTCCTTGTGAGGAAGATTCATCCCATAACTCGGCCATCATTTTCTTTTTCTTTTCCTTGAAAAAGGCATCAAAAACTCCAAACGACGCCATCAACAACGCCATTGTCGCGTCTCTTCACTTCACTTACCTTTATCGGATCTCTCCCTCCATCTCGACGCGCTCCCCCGCTCAATGAGTTCCGAGTCGCTCCACCATCACCCTCGCTATCTACTGCTGCCTTGAAACCGAGCTGCACTCGCCTCGTGACTGATTCCGTCCCTCACCGTCTTTAGAAATTTCGGTGATCTCTCTCTCTTCTCTCTCTCTCTCTCTCTCTCCTCTTCTTCCGGTTCGAATCGCGTTTTTGCTTTGTGGATTCTTACGTGTTTTGACCGAGGCTTGAATCTGGTGGCCTCGAGCGATGTTTAATGCCCTTGTCGTTTTACTCGCGTGGCCCTTCTATGCTTTTGTTCACAGGAAGCACCTCATCGTTCTGAAAATAAATATTTCTTGTACCTAATTCTGTGAAGGAGTCATGAGAAATAGATTTCATGTCTCTGTCTTTCTTTGATCTATCGCTTGGAAGCACATCCAGCAATGAACATTCTATAGGGTTTGAGCTTCGTGGATTTCTTCGCCAATCTCACGTGTAATGACGTTTGCTTAGAAATTTAATTTTTGTTTTGATTCTATTGAACAGTATTGTTTGTTTATTATTTTATTTTCACTTAGGACTCCAAGAGACAAAAATCTCGACTTGAGGAAACCTTGGAACATAAGTTTTTGCATTTACTCAAATAACTTCAGTAGGTTGTCTCGATATTTTCCGTGCTAAGCTAGCTTCATATTCTATACGGAATCCATCTAGAATGTAATAATATCTCCTCCTACATGTGGGAATATCTTAGAGTTGCATTGTACCCAATGGTTGACGTGGTCGATGGTACAAAAGTGCTAGGTATAAATAATCGGTCTACCAAATTGGTGTGCAAATGAAATTCTTCTATAAGTCTGGTAAATTTCAAATGTAGTCACTAAACTTTGATTTCAATTGCCGGATGCACCAACGTTACTTTCTTTTCCCTTTTGCAATCAATGCATTATGAAGACTTTTCGAACAATTTTTCTATGCAATATTGACATGGTAGTCTAACATATCCGATCGGAGAGGCTATAACGACGACACAACATGCCATGTGAGTCTCGTTCGCTACAAGTAAGGTCAAAAACCTCTGTCTCTTTCGGAATTGGGTTCCGTGGCTATTGAATTTTCTACATATTTATATGACTGAGTCTATAAAGAATATTTTCAATTCAATTTGCCCCCGCAAATTAATGATGCTCAATAAGCGGTTTCAGAATCATGAAAAATCTAGTTGCCATAAACGAACCAAATTGACACAATGGTAATTTTATCACATATTTTTACTCTCAAGAGCATTGGTTTATTAACTGAAATAATCATTATTTACTGAAGTTTGCCCCCACTAAAAAAAATTACTAGAGACATCCATGAAGTGGCCATGTTTTGGTCGGGTTTCAGTCAGTTACAAATTCTGAAGTTCATTCGACAATTGAAAGCAAAATTCAATAATCGGATTGAAAAAAATGCGCTATGTAATTAAGTCATCACAATTGATTTATCTTATAGGTCTTATATTTTGAAAGTCAATCTTAGTAAGTCTTATATAATTCTTTAAGTAAATAAAAGTAACATTTGTGTTCTTTTGGATACACATCGCAAGGATATAAGTCCGCCGTCTTCTACGATGTTCTCATCTGTTGCTCTCTTTAACAAATTTGAATGCGTAGCCTCACGTGATCAAACTTTTACAAAATTCTCATCAATCCCTGTCCTTTTCCCCTTCAACCGAGCGGCCACTCGTAGCCGCGATCACCACCTTATCCCTATCTTCGTCGAATGAAGACCCGCTGAATGGCCGTTATGCGTTCTTTTGAGGCCATTTTGGTTCGGTCTTTGAAGGTTGAGCTGAAAAATTTTGGGGATAAATATCTGAAATCATTTGATATAGGACCGCGTAGTCTGCTTCTGCTTTGGAATCATAGGTAATTGTCATTTTTGAATTTGTTTGTCAGAGAAATGAACTACTCATGCATCCGTCTTTAATTATCGTAGTTTCTGCTACAGGCAAAAGGAAGAGATTAGATTCTTTTTCTGTGAAATCAAGAGTTGATCATGTGCAAGTGTTCTGCATGAGTTCGTCGTGTGAAATCTAGGCAAGCCAAACAACCTCAGTGCAAGCTGTAATTTCTCCTATTATTTGGGATGCTCTTGGTACAGGAGAAAATAGAAAAAATGACAACGTAAAATGGTTTTTTTTTTTCTTTTGGCTGTTTCGAAAAATTACTTGGAAGAGCTCTATCTTTTAACTAGGGTTGAAAAGTTTGTTATTTTAACTTGTGTGCAATCCCATATTTTTCACTAGTACCTATCGCGACCTCTTTGAACCCTCCTAGGCATAGAGGTTAATGGTTTACCAAGTTTAAGCTTAGTCTGAGCTCTTTTCTCTCAATGTTTGAGCTTTTAATGGTTTAAAGTCATTTTCATTTAGAAATCACCACTAATAAATTTTGATGAGCAAATTAGAAATCTAATTAGAAATCCAAGTAAAATATTGAGAGAAATATTTATTCTAGATCGATGACTTGATTACACTAGTTAATCAATTAAACTTTCTAATACCTAATCTTGTTTAAAACCCCAAGATTTGATTTTTTTTTTTTTGAAGGATTTTTCATGCATTTTTTGAGAAAACTACTCAAAAATATATTTTTTTTAGCTTTTTTTTTTTTTTTAGAAAAAACGAAATTTTTGGGATTTTTTGGGATTTTTCTTTATTAGTCTTTTTTAAAATTATATTAAAATAATAATATTATATTATATTTAAAAGTGGGTACGGGTCGGATATCTGGATCCGGCCCGGGTCCATTGACCAGGTCGTAGCGCCCTCAGCCGGACCGGGCCTGGTTCGCGGGCCTAGTCCGGCTTAAAGAGAAAAGAAAAGGGGTCACGCCCTTTAAGAACTAAATGAACTAAGCCTGACCCAATAAAGCGAAATAAGCCCAATATGCCTAAATCAGCCCAGCCCAAATACCAAACCCTAAAGACCCAGCCCTCACACCCGACCCGGCTCCAAGCACAGCCGGCCCGGTTCCCCTCGCGTCCCTACTCCTCGCGCCGACGAGCATGGCCGCGACGAGGGACGCCGCTCGTCTTGGCTTGGTCACACCCCCCTCGGCTAAACCACCAAACGAACGACGGCGACGGTGGAAACGTGGCGGACAGCCAAACGGGCGATGTCCGGGGCCGCCAAACATCAGGGAACGTCACAGTAGAACGGGACACGCACGGTCGTCTCGGTTTCGGCCAAGGACGAAGACACGAAAACTAGATCTTGTTGAGGTGTTTCATCGAACAGGCGGCGCGCGATAACGAACCGAGGGGCTCCCGGCTCAGACGAGACTCATACCCGAGTTGGTACTCTCGACGAATGAACTAGGATATCCATACGCAGGGCGGATGGGGGCCGGAATTCGCATCGACCGGACGGCCGCGAGCTCCGGCCCGGCATGCCCCAAAACAGGGCAAAAACAGGGCCGAGGCTCACCGGAACTTTGGCGCGGGAAAGGGGGCACGGCGACGGGTCTTTGGCTGCGCGTCGGGTGCGGTGGCCGGCGGTCTTTCCCTCCAACTCCCTTTCCTTGCCCGAACTCCCACTCGCGACCCTCTCTGTCTCTCTCTCTCTCTCTCTCTCTCTCTCAGATCTCTCTCCCTCTCTCGGGACTCTCTCTCCCTATCCAAACCTTTCGCTCAGGATTTCCTTTTCCCCTCTCTCCAACCCCCTTGAACCGAGCTAACTGCCCGGCTATTTATAGGCGGGGAGCCCGGTCGACGGAGGTGGTCCAGCTGCCGGTTCTAGGCATGCCGAACAGGCCTCCCTCTTGGCCAAACCGGCGTCAAGTCGCCGTCCCTTCTGCAGCAGGTCTGGCCGTGCTCTGCTCCTCAGTTTGGCCGCATTGAAGTCCTGCTCTGCCGTCCCCTCCATCGCCGGCCTACCCTGCTCTGCTCTGGTAGGTCGTCCTCGCGCGTGAGGTGCAGAGGAGGAGGAAAGAGGAAGGAGGAAGGAAGGGGAAAGGGGAAAGGGGAAAGGGGCCGGGCCGAGGGAAGAGAGTTGGGGGCTCTTTTTATTTTCTCTTCCTATTCGGCTGGATCGAAATGCCGTCTTCTACCATGTTGATATAGCTGCAGCGTCGCATGCTCCAATATTTTTTTGGACTTGCTGAACGGGAGTTCTTAAATTTTTAGTGCCGCATTACTTCTTGCATCATATCAAATTAGGTGCTTTGATTTGGTTTTTCATCTTTGGTTCTTCCCGTGTGATTCCACCGTTCTCTAGATGTTCTGTTCGGTATTCCAAAATTTGGTCCTCATGATGGTTATCTATTATTCATGCCTATCAATTTAGTAAATGTTAATTTTGTCGCAACATGCGGACTAAATATGCTAGGACTTCATTATCTCTTTCTCTGGTTCTTGCATGTGTAGGTGGCTGCTAGTATTGGTGCTTTTTTCTTTGCATAAACAAAAGTGATGCGTGCTTACTTATTTCGATTAGCTCCCACCAGAAGTATCCTTCCCCCTCTGCACTCCCACCCCGTTCTTTGCTCGAGTTTCTTCCTATTCACATCAGTTTCTCAATCAAGAGTATTTGAAACTGAGCAAGAACAGACCTGTGAGCACAAGGAAAACCATGGCCCTTGGGGACTCTTGATGATGATATTTTGTCTAATTTGCATCATATTTACAATGTTAGTACACTCAGTACTTTGGAATGAAGCAAATCAAAAACCGCATATAAAAGAGACATCCTTATTAAAGAAGGCACCTGAGGGGCACTTCAAGGCTAGCATCATGAGTGCCTGCAAAGCAGAAGGAAGAGAACTATAGAAGATATCTAGGAAATGCTGCAAAATATTCAATGAGGTAAAACCAACATGGCTAAGAAGCTCATTCAAACTACAAACCTAGAACATTTGAAAAGCCATGAATGATATGCAACCAAGCCTCTATAAAATGTAGCGTTTGGTAGGAAAGCCATGGCTACAAATGAGAGACTTTGCTCAAAGGATTGGAAGCACGTAGAAAACTGCTTTTATGAACATGCTTTGGATGGACAGCAAAGCTAATTGATTAGCTTAGCTAAGCAGAACATACCTCACCTCCGTGATTTGGTTTTTATCAAACTGGTCAAAACACATTAATAACTTCCACAATGCCAAGTTAGGAGGGTAAAGAACCCATGCATGCACATGAGCTATATGCCCAATGCATACACTCAAGATGTTTGGTGGACCAGTGAACCTCCTTGTTTGTCATGATTCCGATTTGACTACATCAGCAGTCAAACGCACATCAACAGATTAGTAAACAACATTATATGATACAACCTCTTGGTTGAAGTGATTCATGTAGGAACCAAAACATACCCTCCAAGTTCTCGATTTGTTCCTATTTGTAATGCCTAGCATGGCAATCATGAAAATGTTGACTACATTCCCACCAAATGCCACAACTGTGGACACCATTAAGGAGAAACCAATCCAAGAATAGTGAAACTACCATACTATTCCACTTGAACCAGAAAAGACACGGTACCAAATTTGAAGGATATATATTACTAAAGCACTTAGATGATCTATTACCATGCACTTGAAAAACCACAACCAGAGATGTTCAATCAAATCCACTAAAACAACAAATGCTCCGTTAACTAACTAACGTATGAAACTAATCACACATTAAGCATCAGATTACTTACTTCCACAAAGAATGGGGCATAGGGATGAGAGAGAAGTGTGTAGAAGCTTGTTTAAGAGGAGTTCTCCGATCATTATTTTTCTCTACAGTTGTAGTGGAACTTAGCACTTGGGGACATATTTTAAAACTAGTCAGTGTGAAAGATAACTCAATGATTGCCAAGTCGAACTAGAAAGGGCTTAACCAGAAATTTGAAAGGCAAAAGCATCACATGATTCATTCTAAAGCTAGCTTCAAAAGTGATTGCATCACTTAACATTTCTAAATATACAGAATTTACATATCGAGAAATGATGATGAATATATGTAGTAGAAGCCCAAATCAAGACAATGAGACAACTTGGTTAAAAGCCAGAAAGTGAAATTCCTATGAGATTTCATTTCCACTATGGATATGATATTTTCCTTGGCGGGTAGCAGAATAATTCAAAAGTTACGGATTCCACATTGAATCGAATAAAATAATCCATCCCTAGACATAAGATTAGGAACCACTATGGTTTGCATGTGAAGCCACTGGAATGAGCTACAAAACATTTCTCATTCAACTGCTTCTGATTTGATACTTCGGATTTCGCAACAACCTTGATGTCAAATCCCATGGCAACATCATCACCATTTATGAAGACTTTTATGTGTCATTTGTAACGTAACGATTTAGGCAAGAATTCTAGGTAGTTATATTTTCATAAATTTTCGCTTCTTCATTGATGTTCAAAAGAGTTACTGCTTCAATAGAAAAAAATAACAATATACAAGCAGAATAACATCAAAATGGATGAGCCATTTATCCAAACTCTACCATAAGATCCCCATGAATGAATGGACAAAGATGCTCACCTAAAGGCTTGCATTCTTTGCAGCAACAGCTTGTGCTTATCACTACTCACGACTTGGATACCTCTACATAATGACGTGCTTTTTCCTCTACCCATGTGGTGTTGAAGAATACGCAAAGAAACTTCCTCAGATCTTCATGATTTGTATTTCCAGGAGTCTTTATGTTGATCTGTTGTCACAAGATACATGTATAATCAATGAGGACGTTGCCCAGGAGTGAGCTCACCAATTCTCTAAACCGCATTGTTGAACAAAACAACACATAATATTGATACTAATGACCATGAAGCAAAGCAGACCCAAGTAAAATTTCATTCAACCCTAGAACACCAAAGCACATAATTAACAAATCAAATTCAACACGACTGAATCATCATCTAATTACCCTTGTTACCAAATGGAATAACAATTTAGAGAACAGCAGTTAAGCTATGCACCAATAGGTCACTGATCAAAGTTTATGAGGGCAAAGAGAGTCATTGAATAGCAAAAGCAAATTACTACTTCGAAACAAGACAAGCATGTCCAAAATCTGCAAATGTTTGCTTACCCTTTCGAACAAAAGAAGGCAGGAAAAGAGACGAAGGAGACGTGAAGCTTTCTGAGACTAATACCAAACATTACAAGCTGATGAAATCAGCGTAATAACAATGGTCCCATCTTGCGCCTACCATATTATGTTGAGCATATGTGTCAATGCATTATCTCATTTTTTTTTTCTGCGCTTATGTCTGAAAAGGAGACTTTGAGTAAACGCCAATGAAATTTGCGACCACGCAAACCATCCAGTCCTTGACAACAGTCAATTTAAGAAATTAGCGACTGCAAATCTGAAAACTTGATTCCCCCTCCACAGTGTAATATATGGCAATGGGAATTCGGAAGACAGCGAGAGAGAATTGGAGAAAATGAAATGAAACACATATCAATAGACGAAGTTGGAACGTATCAAAATCAATTCTAGAGTCTAATCGGAGATGGAAATGACTTGATAAGTACGATTATCGATCGACGGATATCATCATCGCCCGAATGTCACAAGGAACCGTCTGTGTGTGGAGATTTCTTATGGCGCCGTCTTCCTTCCTCCGTCTGTTGTTTTGGAATCGTCTCACTAAACACCTTCTGCTCAGAGGAATGCAGCACGTTCTATCTTCGGCCAAGCATCGTTTTCTCTTTGTTCATCTTCCATTTTTCACCAAGTCTTCCTCCATCGGGGTCATTTCGTTTCGATTCAACTTAGTCAATTTTGATTCAACTTCCGAGTATTCCAAATAGACCCTCTCCGGGGTGGTTGTTTGACAAGAGCTTTATCCGATTTTTCGGATTGAATAAAGGATTTGATCAATGGATTTTCTCAAAAGCCGGTTCAAATGATGGAATTTGTTGAGAGGGATTCATCCAATATCTCGACATCATTTGGCAAAAATTCCCAAATTTTGAAGATGTGAAAATCTCATAATTAGATTTTTCTAAATTTGTTATCATTGGCTTTGTTTTGGGGTACTAAGCCTCAACAAACGCCGCCACACGCATTTTATTCTTCGTCAGAGATTTTGAATAAGCTGTTTTGATTTCACTTAAGATAAAGCCCTATAAAAGATCTGCTTGTCTATGTGCCATTGAGCCACCAATTGGGTCCCGTTACCCTGTCCCTCCTTGATGTCCTAAGGCGTAAAGCCCACTTGAGGTAGCATTTTTAGTCCTTATAGGAGTAGGATTACTTTTAATCGAAGCACATGATTGGATGAGATAATTCGTGCCTTCTAATGTCATGCTTAGCCATTCCCGAACACCTTCATGAAATTCTCTCACGCTGAGCTCGTTCCAGTCACTGCACTCTCCACTTGCCGAATCTTGATGATTGTCTTGATTTATAAAATGGGCTAGAGCCGATTTATATAATTAGTTCATTTTATTTATTTATCTATGATACTTTTATAACCACATATGCTTGAATTGTTGACAAAAATTCAACAACATACATGTAACACAAAGAAGTTAGATTGATGTTGATGGTCTAAAATTCCAATTTACATTCAAACTGGGTGAACTTGTTTCTTCCTAATATTTAAGTTGAAGACACTTTGACCTGTCAAAAGGTTCGACAAAGCCCTAAATTGATAGGTGATATTAATGATGATTTGGCTTCTTGACTATTCTATGCACAAATAAATTCTCCGTTTTTTTTTTGAATAAAAAAATGCAATGACATTGGTTATCATTGGCTTTGTTTTATATGCATATTGTAAATCCTGCTATGAGATTGAGTAATTTGCTTTTGATGCCTGATTGTGTATTGCTTTGCTTCAGCAAAGACCTACTGCAGAGATACTTAATGTTTTATAGGAAGATGATTGTTGATTTATTCGAACCCTATGATCTTGAAAGTCCGATTCATCGCAAAGAAGTTAGATTGATGTTGATGGCTCAAAAGGTGAAGTTGAAGGAGAAGGTTCGACTGATAGGTGATATTATGATGATGCACAATTGTACAAAAATGCAATCAAGCGCCGTATTCAGAGCTTATCTCACGCTCATCTCTTTCGCCGCAGTACCATAGATTTGTAACCGCGTCTCCGCAGCACGACTCTTCCGCAACCTCTCTCTCGACAACACAGCATCCGAGCCTCCGGTTAGTGGCTTTTCGTCTTAGAATCGAGGACACCTTGCACTCTCGAACTCGAACTTGCTCTCGCCGCCAAATAAAGCTCACTGATTCTCTCTCTCTCTCGAACAAGGTATTCTTCGAAACAGAGCCCAGCTTCGTCATTCGACAGAACGCCTTCCTTGCTCGATCCCCTCCTCCACTGTGAAATCGACGTTTTCTAAATCTAGATAAATAGCTGGTGGGCGCTCCATTCGCGGTTGCAGCGAAGCATCAGCTACAGCGAAGCATCGCCGGAGTAAAGATTACATCAAGGAGAGAGAGAGAATCGAGAGTAGCGACCGGGAGAGGGAGACCGACGAAGGAGCTGAGAATTTTTATAATTTTCTTTTCTCTTCTCTCTTTTCTTTCATCTATATTTTTTGTTATTTATTTATTTATTGCCAGTGAAAATCCATGTGTCAACGACAATAAAACTCTAAAGCCCCTCCTTTACTTGCATAACGATAAATCCTTTGTGCTCTCTCATTCATTCATTAATTGTCAGCTTTTGTGAACTTAATGCATCGCGGCCTTTTTCCTTCTTTATTGAGCCAACGAAAGGGAGAAAAAACGCTTAAAGATCCTTATTATTAAAAATGGACTTGCAATCTCGTTTGAAATTTAAAGAATTCATTCATTAATTTAGTGAATCCGCATTGCTCTTATTTGATGCTACGGTCAAAAGGTTGAAGTCATGCTTCGACATTGGACGGGCATAACTCTTGAATTTGATCATAAGCGAAAATTCATGCCCATAATACATTTCGACTGTGCTAGCCTCAACATCACACTTTTAGCGACTAAAGCATTAAGTATTATCATAAGAGCCATTAGCATAGTAGTCTTAACCCGTAAGTCGTGTGTTGGACCTTATATTAGTCATTCCTAATCTTCCAATTCACGATACTAATCACCATTGCACACCTTATATATAAACGTCGCATGTAGGTATGTCGATAGCTAAATTTCGAAGCTTGTAAAATATTAGAAATCAACTTAGCCCTATCCATTTTCATTAAGTAATGTGACATGCGAGTATAAATATTATTTGCATCAATTAATTTTTATTTCATTTTTATTTTCCTTTATTTTACTTCATTTCGGATAAATAGAAATTTTTTTAAAAAGAATTCTAAAAAAAATATTAAAATGAACGGAAGGGGCCCGGGGGCTGGGTTTTCGCCCCAGCCCCTTTTCTTCTCTTCCCCCTCCGCGAGGGCCCGGGCCCATCTCGCCAGCTCGCCCCCGGCCCGGCCCGGCCTCCTTTCCCCTCTTCTTCCTCCTCTCCATCCCGCAACCGAGGACGCCGCAGCAGAGGAGCGGAGAAGGTGGGCAACGTGACCAGAGCAGCTGGCCGGACGTCCGGCCGGCGGCAGGCCCACCTGCCCCGGGTACGGACGGACGGGTAAAGCGCGGTGAGAGCGAGCCGCGAGGGGGCCGGGGGGAATCGTGAGGGAGAGGGAGATCGAGGGAGAGAGAACGACTCCGGTGACAGCCGTGCCTGCGTCGCGGCCGAAATTCCACGGGTGTCGCCCCTCTCTCTGCGCCAAGCTTCGGTGGGGTTCCGGTTCGCCGGTTTTCATTTTTGTCCGATTTGGGGTCGGTTTCCCGAGGATCCCGGCGCGGAGACGCGCGAGGCGAACGGAAGTAGCCCGATCTATCGAGCTTGTCCGCCGTCCAACGCGGCCGAGCCGGGTAGGGAGCACCTTCGACTCCTCTTTTTCCTTGCCTTCTTTGTCCCGTTCTGGGCTTTGCCGAACTGAGATTCGTCGTGGTCCGGCTCACGCGATTTCGGCCCCGCCGGGTTTTTGCTCGACCGTTTGTGGTTTTGGACGATTGATTGTTGCAAACCCGAGTGCAAATTCAAGTCCCGAATGAGCTAGCCTTTCCCCCTCCCCCATACGTTCGACGAAATGTCGAAGCTAAACGCAGGTTCGTATTCTTCATTGATGACCGAAACTTGCTGGCGTTCGTGTTTATATTGAACATAAGATGAGTCTTCCCTATGCTGAAGTCGGGTTTTGCTGGTCCGTTGTTTGTTGATTTTGGCCCGAGTTCGCGTCAGGCAAGTCTAAAACCTCCTGTCAACCGGCGCCTTCCGCGTGTTTAAGCATTTTGCTTAGACATAAGCGTGTTGGCATACGAATTTGACACGTCCAGCGTGTGGAACCGTGATGAACATCACATCAGGTCCGATTTCACGTCCTCGCTCTTTCGCCCCTTGCCCGCCATTTGTATCCAGCAAACTCAGTAAGTTCACGGCTCCTTCGCCCATCGATTCTCCTGTCTGCCAGAATTTCTTCCGATTTTCATGTCTTGTTGCGCGCGAATAAGTTGAAGTAGGAAGCTGGTTTCGTAAAAACCTTCCTCCTCAATCGGCGTCGTCTTCTCTTTCGGCTAGGGCTCTGTTTTCAAATTCTTTCCACGTTCGAGTTATCTATGTTACATCTTTTCATTGGTTAGTAGATTAAGGAAATTTTTACATCCATGTCTACAAAATTGCTCATTGTTCAACTGTGGAAAGAAGCATTTCTAGTCACCCACGTTATTATCCTCAGCCATGCCGCCAAATGATATGATATCATAGGATATAGATAAAGAAAGTCCCCTAGCTTGGAAGGAGTAGCCTTATTATTTCTATTTATATAGAAATGGCAAGTAGTCCATATGCAGATTGAGCCATTATGAGTTGGTTTTTCATGGTCCTACACTTCCCAGACCTCTCATTACTCCTAAATTAGCCCGCAAATTCAATTTATAACTATCCTTTTTCAAAATGGTGATTCCACGTCTTATACGAGTAGTCTAATAAGATCTTGAGCTTAATTCGTCACCGGTATACCTAGAGCTTAGTTATAATTGCTAGCACCAGTGATACCGCCACTGTTTTAGTAGTCGATGTCTACTTGTTGGAGATTTTTTTTTCCATTTATACAGTGTCTATAGTTGAAGCCAATAGAATCCTAGAACAATACTCATTAATAACATGTATTAAAAAAATGATGTTAGCTATTAATTTCTTTCATCCTCAAGTACTTTTAAACAGATAAATTTATCCTTTGATTTATTCAACTTCAAATCATTACCCGCTCTTTGCTCTCCGATTTATCTTTGGATTTCTCATTTCACTTATATAATTTCATAGCTTACTCGTTCGAACATGTAAATGTGCAGAGTATTTTGTATGAATTCATTTAGCAACATATTCAAGAGAAGCAAAGAGCAACTTTTAGGTATTCCAACAATGAAGTTCATTGGGAGCCATAGACTCGTAAGAGGGGCTCTGTTTGTGTCCTTTTCTTCTGGTTGATGTGCATTTCAAAGAGAAACTCATTTGCATGTAGTAAATGTCTGCATGAATGGATGAACAAAGATAATCACCTGAAGGTGTGCATTCTTTGCAGCAATAGCTTCTCGATACTATGTGCTTATCACTACCCGTGACTTGATACCTCCACATAACTATGTGCTTTTTCTTCCCCACATTTAGTGTCGAAAATCCACAAAGACACTACCTCAGATCTCCATGATTTGTATTTCCGAGTCTTTATGCTAATCTGCCATCATAAGATACATGTATACAAAAACAAATGCAGCAAATGGCCTATCATCAATGAAGAAGTTGCCTAGGAGTGAGCTTTGGGGCTCACCAATTTCATACCCCGCATTGTAATAGAATGAAACAACACATAATATTGACACTAATAACCATGAAGCAAAGCAGACCCAAAATAAATTAATTCAACCCCTAGAACAGCAGAGCAGGTAATTAACAAATAGAAATCGACGAGACTGAATCATCGACTAGTTACCCTCATTACCGGATGGAACAACAATTTAGAGAACATTAGTTAAGCCATGTAACAACAGGTCACCCATCAGAGTTTATGAGGGCAAAGAGACATCGAATGGCAAAAGCAATTACTGCTTGGGAACAAGACAAGCATGTCCAGAATTTGTGAATGATTGCTTACCCTTTCAAACAAAAGAAGGGGACATGAAACTTTCTGAGGCTAAAACCAAAAATTACAAGCTGAGTTAAGTCAGAGTAATTACAATGGTCCCATCCTGCGTCAACGATCTTATGATGGGCACGTGTGCCGTGTATTATCTCATTTTTCTGTGCTTATGTTGATCCCATCATAATATTAATATCAAGGAGACTTTGAGTAAACACCGATTAAATTTGCGACCATGCAAAATATTCACTCCTTGACAACAACGCATTCAAATAATGCAACTAAACACACTGCATTAATAAATTAGTGAGTGCCAATCTGAAAAAACCAGAGGATGAGGAAGCACTTTGTTGGAGGGACATACCGGAGATGCTACACCATTTATGAGCAACTCTCATTTTGCACACCATGAGCCATTCTCGGGTTTGATAGATCTTGAGGGTGACAAGTGATCTAATGAGGCCGGATCCGGTAAAGCTTCCTCCAGGTGGGATGGCGACGTCTTCACAAGGCTTGGGAGTGATGGGCACTGACTCCTGCTGCAGCTCCTCTTGAAACTATAGGGACTGATGTATTGCCAGCCGACATGTAGTTCATCTTTTCAGCAGAATTTATAACGTGAGTCAATTGCCTGCATAGCGAAATTGAATGTCATAAACTCCACAACAGGCCTGAGACCATAGAAAGCAGCGCCGACTTCAACTCCAGCGAAACCAGCCTCTGTGATTGCAGTATCAACAACCCTCTCAGGTCCATACTTCTGCCAAAAAAAAAAAAAAAAAAAAAAAACGGGTATTCTCCAACCTCCTCACCCATTAGAAAGACTCTAGGATCTGCAAATATTTCATCGTCAAATGCAGTATTCAAAGCCTCTCTCACAGTCATCTCTTTTGCTGCGGTGGCATAACTATGTAACCGCGTTTCTGCATCACAACTTTTCCGCAGCCTTTCTCTCAAACATCACAGCATGGAAGCCTCTGGCAGTGGCTTTTCCTATTGGAATCAACAACATCATGCGCTCTCGAACTCGAACTTACTCTCACCGCCAGATAAAGCTCGCTAATTCTCTTTCTCTCTCTCGAACGGGTATCCTTGGAAAGAGAGTCCAGCTTCGTCATTCCATCAAACGCCTTCCTTGCAAACTCCAGATTTCTCTCCGACCAGATTTTTTTTCGCATCTCTCTCTCTCTCTCTCTCTCTCTCTCTGGCTCTGGATTCCCCTGATTCATCTCCAGCAATTCAGATCATCCCACGGTGAACGACACCGTCAGATTCCACACTCGAGTCGCAGCCACTCTGATTCAAGTCGTCGCTTTCCCGTCCTTATCCATATCTAGATCAGATTTATCTGTGGCGGGGCCATCTTGGGCTCACGCTGCCATCGCCGCTGAACCATCGTCAGGCCCGTTTCATTTCTAAGACGAATTTCGATTCATTGCAGGATATGTGCTGTCGATTCTTGCTTCGTTCTGTTCGCTCCCACTTCACCGCCGTCTTTCGGAATTCCATTATTTCGCCCATCCACGTCGCGCGCAAAGGGGGATGCCCGGTGGTGTTAACTATTCACAATAGTTTTATCCGATAGCCAAGGCTAAGGTTGGATGGATCATCATCATCATCATCTGGATACGATCCGCCGATTCGAAGGATGAGATCTTCGGTTCCGCTCTCGGCACTCCCGCCGGTCCGGCGTCGCTTCGTCAACCGCGGCAGCCGAGGCCAATCTGAGTCTGTCATCATCATCCGAGACGATACGCCGAGCGTGAAGATTGGCGGCGGCGAGCATCAAGAGAAAAAAAACAAACGAGAATTAAAAAGGCGCGAAGCGAAGCGAAGGGGGGATGGAGATGATTGGGATGTTGTGTGGGAAAACGGCGCAAACGGGAGAAGCCTGGGATTGTTCTGGATGAGAAAGGAATTGAGTTTGAAAATAAAAAATATATAAAAAAAAAAGGTTTAAAAAAAAAAAAAGAACCCACCGTCGTTTTCGAAAAAAGCCGGTAAAAAACTCCAAAATTATATTCATTTTTGTTGCATTTATTTTTCTTTCTGTTAAAATTATGTCCATGGCATATTTATCCTAAATTTTTTCTTATAACATAAAAAATCCTAATTTTATACCAATATGACATTCACCTTTTATTAAGATTTCGTTTGATGATTTTATAATTTTTTCGGTTGAAGTTGTTCTTATTTTATATGACGTCAACATTGTTTACTTTCCATCATCCATATAAGCAAATTTTTTAATCATACTTATTGACAGAGGGTAAATATGTTAAAAGAAATTAAGGTAAATGTGTCATAGTAGGTAAAATTTAGAATTTTTTATGGTTTTTCCCCCTTCTTTTCTTGGATTTATCAATAATCAGTCACAACTCATAATTGAGAATATGTCAATCTCTCTCATGGAAGCAAGTCCATTTGCTTGTTGCTTATCGCCCATCACCTGGCTCCCATCACCCTTTCCCTCTTAGATGTCCTTGGTGGTGATTATGTCAGTTGTCCTTGTCCCTATTAGCATTAGGAAAGCGCTTTCATCTCTAGATTGCTCAAATGTTGAATTCGCGGCTTGAAATTCGCTTTCATAAATCATGCAAATATGTCGCCCGTGACTCGTTCTTACTTGAATGAATGGTGTTTTGATGTCATTTGTGAAAGGAAAATTCCACTTTTATTACTCGCAACTTCAATTCCGTAGAAATATTTTTAATTTCCACATGTCTTTCGACTTCATATTTCTATTTAAATTTCCTCTGATTGGAAGATTGACCCAATCTCATTTCCGGCTAATGGCGTACGACGACGAATGGCGTCAGAAATGAGGGATTCCAAGATTTCAAGCGATCTTCGGTTGGGAATGGGTCGTGGCTTTATTAGCATGTGGGGTGGGCTGTAGAGGGGCTGCAGCCGATTAGGCTTGATGGACTTCAGACGAAATTTCATCTTGTCAGAGCTATGTGAATTGGACCAAGAACCAGAAAGGCCCACCTTTTGAACACCCATCATTTTCTAAACGTTTTTATTTTTTAATTAGTTTAGTATTTGTTTGTTTATCTATTCTTTTTCGCTCTCTTTTGTTGTTTTTGCTACTTTCATAGATACGGACTCTTGAATTGTTGATAAAAATTCAGGTTGTCGACGACATACGTGATAACACTAAAGTTAGTGCTATGGGAAGCCTGGTACTTTTGTGAATTGGTTGGTTAACAAGTGCATTCTGCATTAATTAACACATTCCCCAAAAATATTTTCCGCAAAACCAAAAACCATAATGAATACGCTAGCCAAGTCTTTTGGTGATATGCAAAGAAGGTTTCTTGATGATTATAAACTTTGTAACTTATCCTACGTTGTTTGCTTGTTTATCAGAGTATTTCAAGGATGGGATCCTCTTTGTAATCCTTGACATGGGCTGGAAGTTGTTTGCGGTGAAAACCTCTATTGTAAGGACAAGAATATCTTAATATATGGGATTTGGGATTCTCTTATACCCAGTTGGTTTCTAGAAGTTGTCTTGCCTGCTGTGAGAATATCAAGCATTAACACTTTTTGCGAGCATTTGGACCAATGATCCACTAGAAATTCAGAAGACAACAAGAGAATTGGAGAAAAACATAATGAAAGAGATATCAACGAATGAAGTCAAGACATATCGAAATTAATTCTAGAGTTGAATTGGATATGAAAATGACCCGGTGGTAAGTATGACTGTTGATCGACGGACATCATCATCATTGTCTGAATGTCACAAGGAACCGACTGTTTGTGGAAATTTCTTATGACATGATCTTCCTTCCTCCACCTATTGTTTCAGAATCGTCTCGCTCTCTGTTTCTTTCTAGCACAATTCATCAAACACCTTTTGCTTAGAGGAATGCAACATCTTCTATCTTCGACCAAGCATCGTTTTCTCTTTGGTCATCTTCCAATATTCACCAAGTCTTCCCCCATCAAGGACGTTTCATATCCAATTCAACTCCCAAGTCAAATTTCGATTCGTTCCAAATACGTTCCGTTGATTCTTGCCTCGTTCTGTTCTCTCCCACTTCATTGCTGCCATTCGGATTCCAATGTTGTCGCTCGCGTCCTTCATTTCGGGGATGTTAGGGTGATTGTTGACAAGAGCTTTATCCAATCGCCGAGCTGAGGTTGGACGGATCATCATCATCTAGATAGGATCCGCCTATTCGAAGGATGAGATTTTTCGGTTCCACTCTTGGATTTCCTGCCGGTCCAAGAAGCCCCTCCAAAAGAAGACTTGCTCAAAAGATGGAATTGGTTGAGAGGAAGATTCGTCCAATATCTTGCGATCATTTCCTTTTAATTTTTCTTATTATTGAAAGAGCCATAAAAAACTTAAAGTAGGTTTATTGGGATATATTTATAGTGAAATTTTATTTGTGATGTTGAAATCTCAGAATTAATTTTTTCTGAATTTATATTATTCTTCATCAAATAATTTTCCAGCAAAAACTTAAGTCACTTTCCAGAAAAAAATTAGGTCATTTTGATTTAGTTAAACCATGTGCAGTGTTTATCTACTTGCCGTCTACTAGCCGCCATCGAGCCACCACTAGGGTCCCATCGCCCTATCCCTCCTAGATGTCCTTGGCGTGGAGCCCGGTTTAGGGTAGCATTCCTAGTCCTCGTAGGAGTGGGATTATTTTTAATTGATACACATGATTGGATGAGATAAACCGCGCCTTCTAATGTCATGCTTAGCTATTCCTGAGCACCTTCATGAAATTCTCTCGTGCTGAACGCATTCTCCTCGCTGCGCTCTCCGCTTGGCAAATCTCGCGATTCCCCCACGGCTTCCATGCGCGCCTCCAATCTTTAGAGAGGGCAACTAAAAGAAGAAGGGAACGCCTACTTGGTGGATGCAATGGGCTGGAGCTGATTTATATAATTAGTTCATTATTTATATATTTATCTATTCTTTTTTTGCCCTTCTTTTTTTTTTGTGTTTTTTTTGTTGTTGTTATCTTCTTTTCTTTTTTGGTACTTTTACAACTACATATGCTTGAGTTGTTGACAAAGCTTAGGTGTCGACAATGTACATGATAACACTAAAATTAGTGCCATCGAAAGCTCGACACATTCGTAATTTGGTTGTTTGGCAAGGCGTTCTACATTGATTACTGCATTATTTGGAAATATTTTGCAAAAAGCAAAAAATGATGACAAGGGTGGAAAGAAAAGGCTCTTCCTTTCTAAAATTAATCAAATTTTAGAGTGTAAAATTCCAATTTAAATTCTATGTTGGCATTACCAACAAAAATTTGTTAAATTGGCGCTCCCCTTCTCCTTGCAAATTCTAATATACATGAAGCGGTTTGAATATAATAATTCTCATTTTGGAACTTAAGGTCTACCATTCTTTCAAAAGGACGAATATAAGGGAAAGCTTGTCTTGCGAGCACAAGAGCGTAAGCAAAAACATGAGATAGGGTTTCACTCTTGAGCCAAAAGCAAGTAAGTCCAAATGGTAGATTGGTAGCTCAAGGAAGACACTTTAACCCATTAGAGTTTGGGATTTGGAGCTTTTTCAGTCAACAAAGCCCAAAATTCGAAGCGGGCACTATGCTGTCAATTTGTGTGGAAAATTCAAAGAGATTTGGCTTCCTGACTATTCTATGCATGTTCTTTCTATTGATTAAGTATAAATGGATTCCCTATTTTTTCTTCAAACAAAGGATTTTATCAATCTTCTCTTTCTAGTGGAAATGATTGAAGGTGTTAAGTGATGTTGGTTTTCACTTGGTTTGTTTTATATGCATATTGTAAGTCCTACTATGAGAATGAGTAATTTGCTTTTGACGACTTGATTGTGTGTTGCTTCGCATCTAGCAATGACCTACTGCAAAAATACTTAACGTTTCGTAGGGAGATGATTATTGGTTTATTTGAACGGTACGATCTTGAAAGTCCCATTATGATGATGTACAATTGTACAAAATTGCAATCAAGCACCGTATTCAGAGACTCTTTCACACTCATCTCTTTCACCACAGCACCACAATTCTGCAACCCGCATCTCCGCAGCACGATTCTTATGCAACCTCTCTCTCAACAATAGAGCATTCAAGCCTTCAGCAGTGGCTTTTCGCCTGACAATCGAGCACATCTTGTGCTCTTGAACTCGAACTTGCTCTCGCTGCCTGATAAAGCTCACTAATTCTCCCTCCTGAAAGAGGTATTCTTCAAAACGAAGCCCAGTTTCGTCATACCACAGAACACCTTCCTTGCAGACTCGGTTCCCTCCTCCACATTGCAACCGATGTTTTTCAATATGGATGATTAGCTGGTGGGAGCTCCATTCGTGGATGCAGGGAAGCGTCAGCTGCAAAAAGATTCCAATTGAGAGCTTCACGCCCTTTTGGTTTCGTAGAGAGAGAAGGAGATTCTTCTCTGCTCAATGTGCATCGCTGGATTGAGATTAGATCAAGGAGAGAGAGAGAGAGAGAGGGAATCGATAAGGAGCAATCGGGAGAGAGAAACCGACCAAGGAGCTGAGTACTTTTATTATTTTCTCCTCTCTTTTCTTTTCTTTCATCTGTATTTTTTGTTACTTAAATATTTATTGCCAGTAAAAATCCACGTGTCGACGACGCTGAAACTCTAAAGCCCCTCCTTTACTTAAATATCAGCAAACCTTATGTGCCCTCATTTAATCATTAATTGTCAGCTTTTGTAAACTTAATGCTTCATGGCCTCTTTCCTCCTTATTGAACCAACGAAAGGGAGGAAAAATGCATGGAGACCCTTTATCCTTAAAAATGGACTCGTAATCTCGTCTGAAATTTAAATGAATTGATTGATCGTTTAGTGAATTCGCATTGCATTGAAGTAGCGATCTAACACTGGATAGGCTTAGCTCTTTAATTTGAGCATAAGCGAAAAATCATATCTGTAACACATTTTGATTGTACCAACTCAACAATACATGCTCTATAATCAATGCATTGAGCATCGTCATAAGAAGCATTGGCATAGTAGTCTTGGGTCGCGGTGTTAGACCTTAGATCAACCAGTAATTGACTTGAAGCTCCTGCCTAATCTTCCAATTCACGATATTGATCGCCAATTGCACACCTTGTACATAAGCATCGCGTTTAGGTCACTTCTCATGAGAATTGGAGCCTATAGAATTCTCAATAGAATTCTCATGAAAATAAGTGTGATTTTATGTGATGCATACTTATGTCATCCTATGGTCCTTTGGTCCTCCCTTTTAGTTCTCATTTGGTTTACTATATACATATATAAAACACCCAATTGAGTTTGGCTTATAAATAGGGTCCTTTCTACGGTGCACTTTGTCATTCACTTTCTGTTTTGGGTTAATACCTTGAAAGACCCCAAACTGGTACACTTGTGACAAATTTACCCTAAATTATTTTTTTGACCATGAAAAACCCCAAACCGGTATATCTCGTGACAAATTTACCTTGACTAACTATAAAAAACCCTAAACTGGTACATTTATGACAAATTTACCCTAAACTAATTTATTCGATTGCAAAAAACCCTAAAATGATAAATTTGTGACAAATATACCCTATGCTAAATTGGATTAATACCACAAAAAAAATCACAAAAATTATAAACGGTGACAAACAGAGCGTAAAATCCTAAATTGGTATACTAGTCAACTATCACGTGTCATTTAACTTAATAATTTGGGAATAAAATTTAACGAAAACTAACATAGGGTAAATTTGTCACAAGTGTACCAGTTTGGGGTAAATTTGTCAAATGTATACCAGTTTTGGGTTTTTGGTAGTCAAAAAAATAGTTTGGAGTAAATTTGTCACAAGTGTACTAGTTTGGGGTTTTTCAGGGTATTAACCCTTCTGTTTTTAGGCTAAGTAAATCTCGCTCTTGGTCCTATATCATGTCATATAGATGTTTTTTAAATCATTTTTTGTATGAACTCTCTCTCTCTCTCTCTCTCTCTCTCTCTCTCTCTCTCTATGTATGTATGTATGTATGTATGTATGTATGTATGCATCAGAAATTTAGTCGAAAGGTGGGATCCTCTAATTTTTGGAAATAAATTCACATTATGATAAATGATCCACTGCAAATTTTTGGCCTCTTTCCCCTCCTACTTTATGTTTCTCCCTGACGAGAAAGTACTCGGTAGTTAGAATGCACCATGTCATAGGCGGACGTGGCATTTTTGAAGTCCAATCAAAAAATGCCATGTGTCGATGATGCGGACATAAATAAATAAAATTAAAATTCTCTCTCTCTCTCTCTCTCTCTTCTCCCTCCGCCGTCCATAGCCAGCTCCTCCATCTGCAATCATCAGTAGTGTCGCCGGATCCACATCCGGGGCGATCGTCTATGGTCGAGCCACCCGCTCTGTCATCATGCCGGCCCGCATTCATTGCCCGTTCATGGCCGAGCTAGCAACCTACAATAACTCGCAGCTCGTCCATTTGCTTCCCCAGGCGGTCAACCAAAAGTAGAGACTTTCAAGTCAATCTCACTTTGAGACCATCAATGGCGTAGCCATTGAAGCATACGCCACTGGAGTGAAGGTCCATCATATTAAAAAAAAAAAAAATTAACTCAAGGTTGATATCTTTAAAGGGCCATCAAATATGTCTCTGTACAAAACTGGAAATGGGCGCTGCTCCAAATTTGTCTAACTCTTTATATGATTATATGAGACCAGCAAGCAATGTCGACGCTCGTCCATGGCCATCGTTGATGTCGTTCGTCCAGATCCGGAATTCTGGGCGCTCGCAAAAACATGAAAATCCAAGGTCCATGGTCGCCGAAGGAAACTTGGAAATCCAAGGTCCATGGCCACCGGCGGGAGTCATCAGAGCTCACGCTGGACTCCCTCACGTTCCCCCACTCTCCAGCAAGTAGCAAAACAGGTTCTTACTAGCCTGTTCTAATGTCTTCAAGGTTTTTAGTTTTAGGACGTGCTATTTGAATTTTTGATGGAAACTTAAAAAAAAAAAAAACATACACACATTTTTCAGATTTCGGGCCATGCCCAATCGTATTGGCTCTGATGGAAAGGAAAAAAAAAAAAATACACCTCATGGCATGGTTTCGGTTTGGGCCAAGTCTTTGGGCTAGAATATCCCAAGCCACGTATTTTTTTAAGGCCAAAGAATTGATAAGAGTCCGCAGGGATCACATTTTAAATCATTCATGAAACGTATGCTAACTCAATATAAATTTGGATACTTTACACTTGGGAATCTAAATAATTGATACAACGCAAAAAAGACGCGATAACATGGATGCACTAAATTACTTCATTTGGGAGCACATGAGATTGGCCTTAGTTACACTAGATGTTTCATAAAATTCATGCAATTTCGAAATTTAATACTACATACCTTTTTTTTTTTGTCTGTAGCTCTCATCTAAGGGTAATCGACATAGCAAATTGGACTATATATCTCTCAGATAAGAACCAGCCTAAAATTGTCCTTTGAAGCAACTTCTGCTGGTCACTTCATTCGGCCAAACCGTCATGGGTCGATCTATCAATACGGAGCATCCATCATGTAACATTGCTGGTGTCTTACTGTTCCTCGAGCCCCTCATTGCTCCATTTCTCACTTCGCTTTCGTGTCTTACTGTCAAGCATTTTGGCCTCGGTCACCGAGCAATTAATTCGTCCTTTCAGATTGCAATGAAAGTAAATATCTTCATACGATTCCCTATCAATTGTCATGAACCAAACGCAATGAGATGTACTATACATGATTCAGATTTCCGCAGCATCCTTACAACAATTATTTTACTCTTCTGAAAAGAAGAGCAGGTGCACGGATTCACAGCTTTTCTTTAGTCCCCTCCTTTAAACTCAAAGGGCGTGCATGGAAACGTTTCTAAGAAACGTTTCCGGAACACTTCTGTACGGAAAGTGTTAACGGAACAAAAAAGAACAGAAACGCGTTTAGTTGCGTTTCTGTTTTTTTTGTTTTTTTGTTTTGGAACGAAATAGAAAAAAAAAAAGAAACAGAAAAAAGTTGTTTCTTCCAAGAAGAAACATTTCTCGGAAGAAACAAAAGAACAAAAATCTTCTTCTTCTCTTCTTCTTTCTTTTTTTTTTCTTCTGTTCTCTTTTCGCCGGTCGCCGGCCTCGGCCATGGCCAGCGCCGATCGGCCGCCGAGGCTCGGCCTCGCCGGATCCGGGCGAGGCCGAGCTCGCCCAGCCACGGCGAGGCCGAGTCTCGCCCAACCACGACGAGGCTCGGCCTCGCCGAGGGCCGGCGAGCCTCGCCGTGGCCGGGCGAGGCTGCCCGGCCCGTCGGCCGAGTCGCCGAGGCCGGTGACCGAAAAAAAAAAAAAGAAAAAATAAAGGAAAACATGAAAAATAAAATAAAAATGTTTAAAAAATTAAAAGAAATAAAAAAAGAATAAAAATTTACCAAACGTGTTTCTGTTCATTTTTTATTCCCACCAAACGTTACCAAACGTTGCTTTTGTTTCAAAAATCGTTAGGAACGTAAACACTTTTTTTTTGTTTTCGTTAGGGAATAAAAAAAGAAGTAAATAAATCCATGCGCACCTAAAGTTACCTGCGCGATCTCAGCTGTCGAATAAAAGAAAATTGATATCGACCGTTGGATTTGACAAGACCCTTTTGTCCTGGCAAACCCCACTGTCCCAGACGTTGTGCCAAAAAATAAATAAGCTGAGCCATACCGTCATTGCTCTGATCAAAGGATTCTCTAGCTTTACACTTTTGGAGAACGCAATCTGTGCTCTGAACCATTCATTGCGTGACACCTGTCCATTTGTCAGTCCACGTCGGCTCCCTCGGCTCCCTCTTCTCTCCGACGTCGTTCCAGTTTAAACCAACGCGCGGGCAATTGAAAAAAGTGGAAAGGGCATTCTCTCTCCTCTGTCTTCTCTCTTCCGACGACGACGCTCCTTCCGGTCTAGCGATTCCTCCGACGACCGTCGCTCCCTCCCGACGACGGCCTTTCTCTCTCCACTCAACGGCCTCATCTCAGGGCTCCATTCTCTCGGCGCACTTCTTCCTAAATCGCGCTCCCTCCCGACGGCCGATTTCGCTCGCCTCTCTCTGTCCCCCGACTCACGACCGAGAAGCAATCGCTCGGCTGGTGCCGTGGTTTCTCTGTCGTTTTCCGAGAAGCCCCACTTCAATTCCTTGCTCTGTTCGTCCAGCGAGTGCCATGTCCGAAGACCCGCTTTTAGAAAGTGGGTGCGTGAAAAGGTGCGGCCTTAGGAGGAGCCTGAGCAGCTTCTCGCCTCTCTCTGTCCCCCGACCCACGACCGAGAAGCAATCGCTCGGCTGGTGCCGTGGTTTCTCTGTCGTTTTCCGAGAAGCCCCACTTCAATTCCTTGCTCTGTTCGTCCAGCGAGTGCCATGTCCGAAGACCCGCTTTTAGAAAGTGGGTGCGTGAAAAGGTGCGGCCTTAGGAGGAGCCTGAGCAGCTTCTCGCCTCTCTCTGTCCCCCGACCCACGACCGAGAAGCAATCGCTCGGCTGGTGCCGTGGTTTCTCTGTCGTTTTCCGAGAAGCCCCACTTCAATTCCTTGCTCTGTTCGTCCAGCGAGTGCCATGTCCGAAGACCCGCTTTTAGAAAGTGGGTGCGTGAAAAGGTGCGGTCTTAGGAGGAGCCTGAGCAGCTTCGTGACGTCTGCCATCGCCACGCCGAACTCGGTGCTGAGCGAGGAGGCTTTCAAGAAGTTGGGGATCGGTGGGTTCTCGGAGAGCGAGGTTGACGCGAGTGAGGATGAGGGCGGCTTCATGTCTGAGGGCGGCGAGGCTGAGAGTGTGAGCGAGGACGAGCTTTTTCTCTCCAAGCTGGGTTTGCCTCAGAGGCTCGTGGAATCTCTTGAGAAACTTGGCATTACCCATCTCTTTCCCATTCAAGTATGCTTTATTCTTTGTTTCCTTCCCGTGTTATCCAATATTTTCGCTTTGGTATGAATTGCTGTTGTTTATTGCTGGCTGAGTTTTTCTTTGTTTGAGCATACTTAGTTGGCTGGAAAATTAAGTAGAAAACCTTGACCTTTGTTAATGTGCTAGGCGAACCAGTCAGGTTCGATTTTATTTCCTGGGTTTTTATGTTCGCATCTTTGTTTTGGGGGAGAAAGGTTGGCCTAAATCTGCGACCAGAAGTTTGCTGGTTTATTGCTTCTGATTCTAAGCGCAGCAATGTGAGAAAGCTTAGGCGAACCATTCATGACAAAACGACAGTGATTTAATTTGCTTGCTGTCCGACCATTGTTTCGTGCAGATACTTGAGCACTTGGCAGATCTCAAGTCTCCTTGGAACTGCCCTGATGGAAGGGCGGTCATGCATCGTTGGTCGACTTGATGGCAATAAGCAAAAGGTAAGACAAGGACTCTGCTTAGTTCTGGTGATTCATGACTTGATGCTGCCGTCAAGTGCATCGTTTCCTGCAATGTTGTTCTTACATAAGCGAACATTTTACAGATGCTGGTCTCACCAGTGTAAGGATGGCAGCATATATCTGAGATGTCGCTCAATTATTTGCCTCTACATTTAGCATTGCCTAGACTCTTTCGATTATTTACTTGAATTTTAACAGTGCTTAGTGGCCAATTTTTTCAATAATCCAAAGGCTAATTGAGTCTACCACTGTAGCAATGTAAGGGTGTTAAATTGATATTTTGTCCTTCATGAAGGACGGACGACTTGCTCGTGAGATGATATTAGTATAGTTGTGGGTGTGAATTCTTCTGCTTCTTCTTCTTCCAACAATCAAGCTTGATGGGTGAACGTGCTTATGTCCTGAAAATAACTGGGAGTAATTGATCATGCGTGTTCAACACATTGGATGAACTGTCTTTCCTTTACTTGTTTCGGGAGAAATATTATTTGATCAAGAGAGCACCTGATCTTTGAACCTTCAACGTCTTTGCTGTTCTTTTTTGGTTTTTATTGTGCATATTTGGTTGTCTAATTATGCTTTTTTATGTTTCCATTTCTTCAGCAAAGCTATATCATTTTAAAGGAGGAAGACATACGACAACATCAAGAGGATGATATAATGAGAGTTGCAGGCGTCCTATCTATACCTAGAGTTGCTGCTATCACCCTGCTGCACCATTACAATTGGTAAGGGGGTCCTTCGTTGGTGCTTTAGCTGTCGCACCTGATGTGCTATATGATGTGGCTTTCTTGCCATTGTTTGTTTCTGGTGGTGCTTGGCATTATAATGCTTTTGACAGTCAACCTGTATATGTAATTTATTTTTGGAAAATTGCATTTATCTCCATGCTGCCGCTTTTAGTTGTGGTAATTGAGTTGTCTATAGAAATGCTTGATGTCGTGATGTTTAGGTGGTGAGTTAAAATTTAAGTTTCTACCATTCCTGCTATGCTTTTTAATGGATTAAGTTGGCATTGCAGGAGCGTAAGTAAAGTTCATGATGCACGGTTTGCTGATGAAGACAGAGTGCGAAAAGCAGTGGGCTTATTGGAAAGACCGGTTGTTGAGCATCCTAATTTAAGAGAAGTATGTTGTCTTAATTGTCTGAATTGTTTCCAGGCTCAGTTTCCACTTACTTTCACTGACTATGGACCGCTCTCTTTGCAGCTTACCTGTGGAATCTGTTTTGAGTCCTATCCACGTGATAAAATTATGTCAGCTGCTTATGGTCATCCTTTCTGCAGTACATGCTGGGCAGGTTTTGTCTGATTTCCCACTCTTGTCATCCCGATGTTTGGGTTGTTATATGCAATGTCTTCACAATCTTCACTATCTATAGCTAGTTATCTAAAGAATGACTTCACTATCTATAGCTAGTTATCTAAAGAATGACTGTTAACATATCTTGGTTCTTTCGTTGTTTATTGTAATCTATGGTTCAATATTGGGTCTTTTGCCTTTTGAAGTAATCTGAGATTTTGGGGCATGTTTGGTGATTATGGAAGGGTTTCTTCCTCAAGAACTAATGTGTTAGAGCTGTTTTTTATGAACTTCTTTATTCATTTAATAGATTTTTCCGTTGCTATCCAAAATGATGTTATATTTTCTTTCCATCTAGTTCTTTGAGAATATAATCATCAATTTAAGATGGTGCATGCGTGTTCATAGTAAGTCTCTGACCAGCAGGCCTCAGCTAATGTTAATTTTGTTTTTTGGATGTGTATGTTTGCAAGGTGACAGCTAGAATTTGTCTTATTATCCCTTGGTCATATCTTTCTGAGGGTTGCTTCTTGGAAAAGCTGCGGCATGCAGGGGCTTTGAGTTCCTGTAGACTGTAGAGCAAAATGAAAATGTGTGAAATGTGAGAGTGGGACTGGAAAAGGCAATAGCACTCTGTAGATGATCTTGGAGATTTGCTTCTTGGCAATTGCATTTTGAAGCAGTCCTCGCTCTATCATTTTGGTGAAAAGAAGTACCCCAAACAAAAAGATGTGACTATTACCAAACATCATCTGTGTGTTTGTCTTCAGCTGATAGATATGACTCTCTTGGAAGTATTTCTTTGGATTAACTGTGCACCTTAGAAATTTACATGCTTTTACTCCTGCATCTTTGCTGCCATTTAATGAATGTGAGCATTGTGATAGGTTACATAAGCACATCAATAAACGATGGTCCTGGATTTTTAACATTGAGATGTCCCAATCCATCTTGTGGTGCTGCCATAGGTCAAGACATGATAAATCTATTAGCGCCTAAAGAAGATAAGAAAAAGTATTCTCAATATCTTCTTCGCTTGTACATTGAAGACAATAGAAAGGTATATGTGCAACCGTATTATTTTTCTTTGTCTGAAGTTTTTTTTTTATTTTTTAAAGTGTGATAATGACTTTGCACTATCGGGGTGCCCGTTAAATGAAATATAACTTCCTTTACCTCATTTCCCTACCGCGACCAAGTGGTGTCCCGCCCGGTTGTGAATACGCTGTAGAATATATTGCTGGCAAGTGAAGGTTACGATGTTTCCTGCTCTTTCAACTTTTACTTTGGAATGTAAGCTTCTTTTTGGAAATTTCTTGTATCGATATGTAGCAAGTAGTGTGTTGACGTCCGTTTGATTTGATCTGCATGCAGTGTACAGAGGAAGCTCACCGTCCAAAGATTGTGGCACCGTGGCACGGTGGATCATGAAGAACGTAAAGTGCTGAATCTGAAAACATGAACTGGTACGAGATAACTTTAAGCATGTAGAATTTCCCATCATTTGGGTTCTATGACAATGGTGTACAACGGATTGTGTGGCCTTTCCTCATTCAAGAAACAAGAATGTTTTATGTGACTTACTAGGTTGGACATAGATAGTCCTATTTTGGCATGCTTTTATCAGGTATGAGATATTTGAGGGCCTAAAGGGCTATCATATATGGTGTAACCATTGGACCTTCTAAAATCAACCGGTCCATTTTTCGCATATAGGAGTTCCACAATTATGCCATTTCTGTAGTTAAATTTGGAATCCTTGGAATTTCTTAATAGATGGATATGCTTGTTCTTGCTATCATATGGTTAGTGCATTCACATATTTTCTCTGGAGGAGATCCAATAATGCTAAACTGGATGATTTGTCTGGAGGATAATGATGTCACCCATGTCAGTTTGAAGTTTAAACATACAACAATTCTAAATGTGTCATTTCTTTTTTCTTATTTTAGGAAAAATACTAAGTTTAGCCACTGCAATTCTCCTTTTGATTTATTTATGTATGTTTATTACTCCCATCTAGTCCTATACAGATATAGAACTACCAACAGGCGGGAAAAACCATCTATATGGATTATATAACAAGTCAATGCTTGCGTGGAAGCTGACTAGTGTTATTTTCCCTATATAGTTTTCCAGTTGATTTTTTTTTTTGGGGGGTGGGTGGGGCGGTGGGAAATCTTTTGGAGATACCAGGTAGGATTTGTTTAAGTGTCTATATTTGTGCTTGATCTTAAAATTCTACATTCATGATCCTTCTGACCTCGACAAATGTCTATCAATATGAAAATTTATAGGATAAGGTCTTTTTTCTGTGGAGGGTGGTGGATGGGACCGATGGAAATGGAGTCCAATCATTCTGCTACATTTCAAAGCTTTGATTGAGCTAGTAGTGGTAGGAGGCGCTTCAACAGATCCGACGGGATGGGTTTTCTAGAATACTTTTAATGATTGATATGGTGTTGTCAAAATTAACACTATTGTTTTGATGTCACCTTTCCTGATGGAATCTTTTTATCCTGTTTCCGGACGGTTTTGTCGGGCTTATCTCTGTTATTTTGTCTGCATTTTGGGTCATACAGAGTTTATCAGAGCAGGCCGGGGATTCATGCTGAAAATATATGTTTGGAGAGTTTGTTATTTGTGAACTTGTTGGTGCCATGTTGACAACCTGAGTGAATGGAATTGAAGCTCTTTTATAGAAATAAAATTGACCTTGTGGAGAATGTTGTGATGGGACATGCTAAAGTTTGATCAACCAAGTGCCGGTTGTTTGTATTTTTCATGATTTGTTGTGGCAATATGTTTTGTTAAAGTGGGATGACAGGATAGAGCTGAGGTTTACAGAATGTCTGGAAGAATATGACTCTTTATTTCACGTGAAATGTTGGCAATCCTACCTCAGGTTTGCCTTTAAGAATGAATTTGGACAGTTGTGCTCCCTCCAATAATTGCCACATTTTCTTAATTTGGATGCAAAAGTTTGAGGAAGTCTTAAATAAAATAGTGATTCAAGTGTCCAGAAATGTCATTATGTGCAAATATGTGGTTGTTGCTTGGCTTTCCTAACAGATATGAAATGATATGCAGGATTCTATCCAATTCAAAGCCTTGTCCGAAGTGTAAGCGGCCAATAGAGAAAAACCAAGGGTTTATGCATATGATTTGTACACCTCCTTGTAAATTTGAGTTCTGCTGGTAAGGTTATTTTCTTCTAAATGGAGCATTTTCATTTATTTTTATGTACTCATTTTTATTGGGCGTATTCCTGTGGTGATACAATGTAATTCCCTTGGAACCGGTATTCTATTGCTGGTTTCAGTTGTTAAGGAAACCTCATCAAAAACCCTTCTGGAGAAACAAGGCCTTGTTGCTGCTGCTGCAGGATCTCACCCAATTGATCAAGACAGTGCTTTTTTGAGGACATGAGGTTTCCTGCATAACATTCACCAAGCCAGCATCTTTCAGTTTTTTGGCACGCATTTGGAGATCTCCTTTTCACTATTTTCATCTTTTGAGAAGAGGAATCATACGGACACGATCCTAATTGAAACAATTCACTTGTGCGTTCGCTGTCTTCATCTTCACTTCCACAGGAGTCCGGGCTTTCCCACTGATTCAAGAGCTCATATGGAAAGGCTTTGCACTACAGCAAGCCACAGGGAAGACTTTAACTTTCGGGATTCCATACTGAAGCGTCTTTCGATGGTGATGAACATAGAAGTCTGAGGTATTTGAGTAATAATTTTAATTATCTTGGTGACCTCCAATGTTTGAGCATTTTTCTAATGACAGATTATACTGTAAATGTCTCTTAGATGTGGGCGACTTCCTAGAGTTTTGGCCCTAGCACCAACAAGGGAATTAGCAAAACAAGTAGAGAAAGAAATTAAGGAATCTGCACCTTACTTAAACACTGTGTGTGTTTATGGTGGAGTTTCTTACATCACCCAACAAAGTGTCCTTTCCCAGGGGTTCGATGTAGTCGTCAGGACTCATGGTCGAATCATTGATTTGATCAACGGTAACAGCCTTAAATTGGGAGAAGTGAAATTTTTGGTACTTGATGAAGCTGATCAGATGCTTGCTGTTGGTTTTGAGGAAGATGTGGAAGTGATCTTGGAAAAGCTTCCCTCATAGCGACAGAGCATGCTTTTCTCTGCCACAATGCCTGGTTGGGTGAAGAAACTGGCGAGAAAGCACTTGAACAATCCTTTGACAATTGACTTGGTAAAGTTCTTCTCTCAATAACAATCTCTCTGTCTCCGTCTGCCCAAACTTCTTGCATGATCTGATATTGGGCATAGGCCTGAATTTTTGCATAGTACAGTCGTAGAAATGGAGGAGTGCGGCTCATCAAAATGTCGTGTGATGGCTTATGTGGTTTGCCTGCTCTTCATTTTCCTGATGTAGGTTGGAGAACAAGATGAAAAACTCGCAGAGGGAATTAAAATTTATGCCATATCAGCAACTCCAACTTTGAAGCATACCATTCTAAGTGATGTCATCACGGTAGGAGATGCTTCCCTCATATTTGATATCTTTTTCCCCAATCAAGATGCTTATTTGATTCGCTAACATTTGCATATGGATGTCTCCCATTAGGCATATGTCCTGAATTTCTCTATCATGCTGTTTTCTTAAGATTCTTCCTGCTTAATGGAAGAAGGCTTTGATTTTGTTCTTGCCTACATGCTTTATGGTAGGCTTTAATAGATTGTGCTTTTACTAGATAAATGACCTTTTTGTATATCTATCTTACGCGTATGCGAAAGGTGGGAAGACCATTTTTTCGTTCATAAGATGAGCTGCTGCCAAGCTTATAGATTTTGCACAAACATGTGAGTCCTGAATGGTGCATAAGAATCTCTTTTATTTTTCCTTCATGTAGATCGATAGCAACACGGATGAGCTAAGTGGATTTTACTGAGTTTGTTGCAGCTACTCTTCATGTGCATCGAATGGACGAACATGACTCAGAGAAGTGGCAGCTGCGGTCACAGGCCACTTTTTGAAAAATTTGACATTGATCGTGATGGTTATATAACCCCATGGTTATATAACCCCAGAAGAACTTCGACTAGTAATTTTGACTGTCTTCATTTATTCATCCCTTCCACATTCATTTGCCCTCTAGTTCTCATTTGTGTCACTATGGGTATGGGTAGAGTGAAAATTAAATTACGTAGACAGGGCTAAATGTATTTGTTTTAATTTGTAACTGAATTTTGACCCTGTCTCTTGAGAGCTTGAAGTTTGTTTCTTGCAAAATTGCCCAAAAGTTGGGATAAGTTCTGTCTTTTTGCATATTGGGCACAAAATAGTAGCATAGCTACTTTCTGTTGCAGCTTCACATAAAGAAACTGTTCAGCTTGTGACCTTGATAATTTGGTTATTGTCTCTTCTGAAAATACTAGCCGAATGTATTGCCTCTTGTTGTATATTCTGCTCAAAGTAGTGGCGCAGGTTTTTTATGTTGCTTGCTACAAAGAAATGGTTAAGCATGTTAACATGTAACCTTGACATGATGCTCCCATGCCCTATTTAGCAGACAGGTTTGAAAGGCTCCCTCGGTCCTCTGCTAGAGGAAGCCAACGTCGACAAAGATGGGAAAATAAGTTTATCAGAGTTCAGAAGGCTGTTAAGAACTGCAAGCATGGGCTCTCAAAACTTGCCGAGCCCATCTGGTTATTGGAATTTGAGGAAGATATAGATCCATTATGGAGCTTTTGGGTGTTAAAAAGAGAGGAGGGAGCACAAGACAGGTTACGTATTTTGGTTACTCAAGATATACCGAGCCAACCATGATGACTGCCTCTGTACTCCGCTCCATTGTCAGTGGAAATCCCTGTACAAAAGTTAGTATCAAGGGATTTTGCATGGCACCCCAAGTTAGCCGAGAAGTGCTTGAGGATGAAGGTTTGGAGAGATTGCTGGCTGTGGTCGTTTACTTGGTGAGAGGGAAGGGCTATACGGGCGTACGTCTTCTAATGAGTGTGGGACGTGTAGGCTGCGAGTGTATATTTAACGCCCTCGAATGTGGGGGCCTGTTCTATTATAGAATGGGCAATGCTTTTTTACTTGTAAGGCCTTCTCTTTTCCCAATTTTTTTGGCATCGCAAATGAAATTAAGTGTAAACATTTTTCAGTCTCTCTCAGAGATGGGCAATGCACCTGCTTTTCCTGTGAATTATTTAGAGATGTATGCTGAGCAGCCATTAACAAAAATAAATTGATCATATTATTTAGGGTGACGCTTCTTGGTTTCAACAGCCATTCATTATCGTGTTGAATCATGGCCAATATAATAGCGAATGTAGGAGGTGATGCGCAGAACATAAAGAATTCGCCTTTTTCTGCTCCGGTCAATGATGTTGGGAATACCCAAAAGCATATGCTAGCTCACATCTCCATCGGTACACTGATTCGTTACCTCTGATTCGTTACCTCTTGACGACAGCATCTCTAGAGACTTTTTTATCTAATAACCACCAGGGCATCACAAATACACGATGCGAATGACTCATGCAGGAGTACAACCTGGCTTTTGCCTCATGGCAGGTCAAAAGTCGCAAGATAGTTTGGATGCAAAACAAAAGCTCCAATCAATTATGTCATGGTTGCTGGAGCTAAACCCTTAAAAAAGTAATGAATGTGCCCTTCATTGTTCAAGTTCCAGGCATATGCTCTGAAATCTGTATAAACTAAAAAAATTCCCCGTAAGTTAAGCAAACGCAACATAATATACAACTGACCAGCCTCGGGGTACAAACTACGAAAGGACTAGAAAATGAGTTAGGCCTGTAACAGGAAAAGAAAATTGTGGCATGGACTCAACTCTTCATCTACTGGACTTTGGGTTGTCACTAACACTATTGGAGGAACTATCTGGAAAAGCCTGAGATGAGGAAAGCTTGCTCAACGAGCTCCCACAGTAAAATACTTATCTCCTTCCTCTGGGTCTGCTTGCCCTTCTTTTCTCCGGACGTCAAGTCCTGCATAATATATACTGTTATGCATATTGTGCCAAATTACAGAGTAGATCTAGCTCTGGTTCAGAATAAAAAAAAAAAAAAAAAAAAAAAAAAAAAAAAAAAAAAAAAAAAAAAAAACCTGATGTGATGATGTTCCAGGCATCTTAAGTTCAAGGTCCGTTGCCACGTCATTTGAATCTTCGTCTTGCTCTGCAATGTTGCCCCGTTGATGATCTGAAGACCTGCTTTTGGAGTCTTTTTTATTTGACACATGAGAAGTGGAAGCATATTGGGTTGACTGCTGTTCAAATGTGGGATTGGCAGGCATTGAATTTGGGATAAAGGTAGAACACGGAGCAGGAATAGCACTTGCATTCTGAATTCCAAAAAAAGGGACAAGCTGAAGTTGTGAGAGCATGGGTATTGGACCTGGAGTGACGGGTATTGGAACTGGATATGAGTAGGCTGGACCCATGACGACGGATGGATCCATGGCAGCCCAAGGGTACATAACCCTCGTCCTTTGCTGGTACTGGACATTAAGATTTTCAACTTCAGATTTTAAAGATGATTTCTCTTCTCTGAGCTCATTCTTCTCCTGCATCAGCTGGTTGTAATGCAAAGTTACTATTAGCCTCAACGCAAACAATGGACATTAGAACCTCAGGATACTGGATGAAGATCAAATCACCTCACGAGATTCTTCAATAAGAGCTGCACATTCAGCTTTCAATTTGTTGACTTCCGTGGTTAAATCCTTCAGCACCTGGATTGTGTCCGTAAGAATGGTTGCCTTGTCATTCTTAGGTCAATCAGGATCTGTAGTTCATATAGGAAAGGCAAAAGCAATTGTTCAAAAGTCTAGCATGAACAAAAGGCAGCTCTAATTACAGAGAAACGGCACATGCTAAATAATATAACCACAGCATTTATGTCCCTGCAGTAGCAAACCAATGCAATGATTTATTATAATGCCTCCTTCCCAAATACCCTTTTGATGAGACTTCAATTTTGTTTCTCCACGGTTCATCTGGATCAGATTAAGAAGCCATGGGTGGAACATCTTTTAGCCTCTGAGAGAAGAAAGTTTGTCTTTGAACATCTTCTGGCTAAGCGCGTTCAGCATCGCTCTCAACTACTGGCGTGAAGCCATTTTCCAGTCCATGACCGTTCATCATGGCCTTGAATTCATCATAACTGATTCGACCGTCCTGGAATACATCCATCACAAAATGAGCACTCTATTTCGTATATGAACAAGATATACACAGATTCCAAATTGCAGGTTCTACTGGTTATGTATTACCTTATCTACATCAGCATCAAAAATGATGTCTTCAATAAATTTTTCGTTGTTCGGACCAAGATTGTCATCTATCAAAGCTTCTTTCAACTCATCGAATTCAATATATCCGCTTCAATTCTTGTCAAAGAATTCAAAAGCTTGAGTAAGGTGGTCATCGTTGCCAAGCCGTCTCGAGTGGACTGACATAGTCACAAACTCCTTTAAGTTCAGGGTTCCGCTTCCATCTTCATCAGCCTGTTCTCATATAAGATGGAGTTCTATTTTTAGATGCTAATACAAGAAATCGTGACTCATCAGCATCTGCACATCAGGATCAGCAACTTGCTGTCCATATTTGTGCAGGCCATGTTTCAACTCTTCAAATGTCAGATCTCCACTTTTATTGGTGTCCATCACGTCGAACAGCTCTTTCATATGATCCACTTGCTCATCAGGCAAATTGTCTACTACTACCTACATTAACAATGCGGGAAACACAATTCGAGTTTAACTTTGCACTAAGAACAGCAATGAAATCCAACAAGGCAATGTTCAAGGACTCACTCTGAGAACTTTCTTCTTGAACTTATTCATCAAAGAGAACTGCTTTATCCTCGTCTGGCAATGTTCAAGAACTATCTTTGCCTGAAGATCTGTAGGCAAATTAGCATATATCGGGCATATAATGAGTTCGGCAATTTTGGAGCCAAAACCCTTACCTATGCTTCAAAAGCTCTTCCGCTGCTTCAATTTCCTCTTGAGCAACACTTGCTGTTTAGTGATGCAAGAGCAGACATCTTAAGTCAAAAACACTAACCCTTTCCAGTACATCAAAAGCTTTCTTCCTTAGCACAGCATCCGATGTGCACATGATGACGTTCTCAATCCCCTAGATTTTGCACTTTAATGATAAGAAGAATATACAAAATGAAATGGCATAAAATCAACATCTTTCACTATAATAGCTGCAAGGCAGCAAAATGGCTATGAACAAATGATGAGAAATCTATAGTTTCACTCTCACTCTCCTGAGAGATATCTCCTTCTGTGGTGCAAAGCAAGAACTCAATGGCATGTTTCTCTAATCTCCAAGGTAGAGAAGCTGAACAAAAAATGCCTTAGCATGCCAATTGCTTGCCACCTTCTGGTTTGACTACCCTGAATTTCATTCTTTACAGCAGTTAAATCCTCCTCAGCATTATGAGCAACAGTTGGTTTGACTATTAACAGTTATGGTCCTGGTTATCACGTCAATAGCAGACCCTGTTATCAAGCCAATGTAACATAAACGGCAACATCTCAAGAAGTGTGAAAGTTCAATCTCAAGGCGGTAGCTAAACTAGAAAAATGGACACAAAAGTCAGATACGAAGCATGAGCAGAGGAGCAGAAAACTGTTATCAATAAAAGAAATGCAACCATTTAATTCAATTCCAGGGTGTTCATGAATCTAGATACACCCACCAACTATTCCAAGAGATCTCAAGTAATATTAGTTTCCCCATGTGTTCAGTTCATCGAAAGAGTCACATTAGTTCAGTGTCTACTCTTCCTATAATTTTTCTTGACAAACAGCATCTAAGATTAACTAGCTTTCAACAGAGAGAAATACCGTGACTCCCAACTTGTCCAACTTCAACAAAATCAAAATTTTCAGCAAAACCCACTTTCTTGCTCGTTCCCCACCAACGCTCATAGCTCATGCGAACCCGCTTTCTTTCAAAAATCATACCGTTCGCCATATATGGGACGTGGGGTCAACCACTCCGCGTTAATCTCTCACAATTCAAGTGAAACCGGCCCGATTCCTTTCTTTTACTTGTAACATCCCCACCACTTCCTGAAACCAAACGACGAGGGAAAAAACGAAAGCAGAGAAGGGATGACGACATACCGAGAGAGGACAAAGGAGGCGTTTCGGTGTTGGGGTGATTATTGTGGGCACATTTCTTCTCGCCTGGAAGTCTGCAATGACGGAACAGGCGATTGCCCCCCCCGGAAAATCTTGAAACCCCCCAGACACAAGCGATTCAACAGCTTGGTGGAGCGAAGCAGCGAGATTACGTCGGGCTTCGACTTGACGGGTCGGCCTAAGATCATGTATCCAGAAGTGGGCTCATCTTCGAATTTGCCAAGAACGGAAAAACCGGACAAGGGTAGAGAGAGAGACAATCGCAGTTTCACTTCTCGCGTTGCTGCGCTTAGAATCAGAAGCAATAAACCAGTGAACTGGTCAAGCTTTCTCCCCAAAACAAAGATGCGAACATAAAACCTCGGGAAATAAAATCGAACCGGACTCGCAGATTTAGGGCTTCTCGAGCGACTGCTTCGAGCAGGGCGGAGCGACTACTTCGAGCAGGACGGAACGATTGCTTCTCGGTTGCGAGTCGGGGTACGGCAACAGGCGGCTCGGCGACGTATCGGGACAGCACGCGGGTCGTCGGGGCTCGCGGACGGTGGCAGATCTGGAGCGACGCCGTCGGGGCAACTCCGGTGCGGCGGATCATGCGGCAAGATCGGTGTCCTCCGTGGGGCGGCGCGAGCTGGAGTGCTATAGATCGGCAGCAGGGCGGCGTGGCAGCGCAGGGGATTGGGTCACAGATGCTGCGAGGACCTCGGATTTGTAGGCGGAGGGACTCCGACCGCTGGATTTCGGCTCGGCTGCAGTTGCGATGCAACGGCGTCGGACGCGGCGCGGCTGTGGTGGAATGGAGCGGACTCGCGGGTCACCGGCGGAGCGGCGATGGGCGGCGAGCGAAATCGGCCGTCGGGAGAGAACTCGATTTACGAAGAAGTGCGTCGGAGGAGGAAGAGAGAGCAAAGAGGAGAGAGAAGACAAAGGAGAGAGAATGCCCTTTCCACTTTTTTCAATTGCCCGCGCGTTGGTTTAAACTGGAACGACGTCGGAGAGAAGAGGGAGCCGAGGGAGCCGACGTGGACTGACAAATGGACAGGTGTCACGCAATGAATGGTTCAGAGCACGGATTGCGTGGCACTATTAGGGTACCTAATATTTTCTCTACACTTTTGACATGAAGCAATTATCACTAAAATTCAATGCGCACCCATACTGAAGCACGCTGCTTATGGAAACTGATCTTGCATCCAATTTGCAGAATTTGAAACTTATTAGTTTTCTTCCTTTCCTTTTTGCACTTCGGTTTGACTATGATAACTTATTGTCATGGGCATGTTGCTTTAATTTTTTTTTATAATAGATAATTAATTCCAAGAATTTCCTCAAGAAAATGTGGAAAGGATCTCTAGAGCTTGGTGCTTCTCAAGGCTCTAGCCAGTTCAGCCCAAAGTATAGAACTAGAAATGTGAAACGATGACATGTTTTTGCTACGGAAAGGGTAGCAAGAAATCACAGAGCTTTAGTCCATTGGTCATGTTCATATCATAGTTTTCAAATATCAAGGGAAATCCTCTTTTTGCCTAATATTATTTAGTGAGAGTGCTTGGGAGATATTATGATGACGTATAGTCTTACAAAAATGCAAACAATAATATAAACTTAGCATGCAATTCACTAGATCTATTAAAATGGACTCGTATTTGATGGATGAATCATTATATGAGTTAATTATATTTAGAAAATGGGTTATATATAGGTTTAGAATATCAAAATTCAAAAATATATGGGTATTAAATGAATTTATAGTTTATCATAACCTAACCCACCTTTGTAACTCTTTTCACACCTTCTATGAGAAAATAATAAACTCCTTGGACTATTTCAAATTTTTTTATTGTCTATAAAAAATATGATCCCAAAAATTTTCTTGAGAAACTGTGAGAAGGACCTCTCGAACTCACTGCTTCTCGAGGCTCCTGGCAATTGAACCTAGAATATAGAACTAGAAAAGTGAAGCAATAATATCTTCTCGTACGTAGAAAGGGTATTGGGGATTCAAGGAGCATGACTCCGTTGTTCATATCCACATCATAGTTTTAAAATATTAAGGAAACTCCTCTTTTCAAAAATGTTATGATGATGTACAATTGTGCAACGAGGCAATCACTAATTTAAACTAAGCAAGCAATTCATTTGGGCCTTGTTGAGAGCTGTCAATTTTCGCTTAATAATTGGCTGACCTTTTTCTTAATTGATCATTGCCTCGGGAGGGGAGGGTTGAAGTGGGAACGCAATGTTTCTCGACAGTATAAGGAAAGAGGCCAGACAAGTGAGGGCACCCAGTCAGTTGTCATACATTTATGAGGATGCAGGGAAAGGAAGTTGTCGCATTAAACAACGTCTCAGCTTCCCCCAACTATTTTCATTTAATCTCTATGTCTCAACTACCCTAATTAAACCAATCTTATGTATACTTATATGTTTGTGCATTAGTGCAGACGAAAGGACAAGGAGATAGACATCATTGATGGTGAATGGTCAAGTAAACGAACAGTAAAATGCAGAAAACCATCCATTTCTAGAAGAAGGACTCATTGCATTAAAGCCATCTCAACTCCCACAACTACCCTCAATTACTCTTGTCCCTCCCTCTCTCACAACGACCCTAATTAATGCAATCTTTCGTATATTTAGGGGGTTGTCCATGAGCAGCGAAAGAAAGGCCGTAGAGACTTGGATTTTTTGTGATGGTGACTGATCAAGGAACAGTCAATTGTAAAAATAAAAAAATCATCCATTTACATGTATGTACTTTTCATGGGTGATCTATTTCTATCACTGGATTGTCTATAAGACTATTATCGTTCTTTTCTTGATGGAGGCAACCGAAGTATAGCAGCCCGTTATTATTTTTTATTTTTGGCCAGTGACGACGTGGGGCAATTTGCTCGCGATTCAACTTCCCAAGTGTAGCTCCATCCATACTCAACTCCTCTCTCTTCCCTAAGGTTTTTGAGTCATTCTTAAATTTTACAATAGCTGGATAGCTAGTATTAAAACTCAAACTCGACCGTTTATTGTAAACTTTTCCAGCAAAATGTTGCTGTTTTATGACGCTCCCCATCCTTCAAAAAAATTAGAAGTGTAAAAAAGATTAGGTTTTATAAATTATGGAAACCCACATAACTTCACTAGGTAGTAATTGTATGCTTTTGAAAATTTTTAAAACGGATTTGTGATAACTTAAATATTTGAGAAGTAAATGTCAAAGTAAAGATTAGCAATAGACCCAAGCATTTAAGAGGAAGGGGGAAACTCCAATTGGAATGAGAGACTACCAAACAGTGGTAGTGGGGACTTGGATTGTTTCCCATATCGTTTGTGTCGCGTAAAGAGTAGCATTATTCAAAAAAGTAAACTCATATAAAATGTTTAATTTATTTAGAAGTTTTGATCTAACAATTATTTATGAAGTTCCATCTAATGTAACAATTACAATTGACATTCTAATGTAACAATTTGCTAAATTATATTGTTACTTCTATATTTTAAATGGGGTTAATGCCAAGAAAAACCCCAAATTAGTAACCTTATAACAAATTGATTTTTTGACTATCAAAACTCTAAAATAATACGCCTATGATAAATTTATCCATCCATTATTTCCGTAAATTTTACCATCAAATTGCTAAATTTAATGATGCATGGCAGTTAACAAGCATACCAGTTTTGGGTTTTACCCTCCACTTATCACAAATGTACTAATTTGTTGTTTTTTGTGATAGTAATCTAATTTAAGTGAGGGAAATTTGTCATAAATGTACAAATTTGGGTTTTTTTTTTATAGTAACAAAATTAATTTGGATTAAATTTGCCATGTGTATATCAATTTGGGATTTTTTATGATAAAAAACAGTTTGAGATAAATATTTCACAGATATACTAATTTAGGATCTTTCTTAATATTGAACCTTTTAAATATGATTTCATTGACTCACACAAGGAGCGAATTTAGGACTAGTACCTAATCAATGTTTGTCCATTAATGGTGGAGGGAAGGATGAATGGATAGATTAGGACTAATTAATACATTAGCGGTGCATCAATGTCTGCCCATTAGCCGAGGAAAGGATGGAATTGGTGATGGTGACTGGTCCACTAAAGGAACAATAATGTAGAAAATCATCCATTTCTATGCCCAAGGAATTGATTGACGTTTAATTAAGGCCTAGACTAAGGTTAGATTCAGATCCCCCAAAAAAAAAAAAAACTGAAGTTAGGTTAACGAGCTTGTACCCATCTCCTCTCTTTTTTTCTCGTGGTTTGGGTCTTTGTTAAAAAATTATCCATTTTCATGTTCTTTGATTAGTGTTTACGTTTAAAAGATATTTACTTGAGTGTTATAACTTTCAATGGATCACTTGCTTGTGGGGATGTTAGGGCTTGCTCCTATTTGTTGCCTTACACCATCAACCTATTTGTTTAAGTCGAACATTAGAGCTCAAAGATTTGGTGATTTACTTTAGCCTCTTGACCAAGCACCAACGCTGTTTATCTAAGAAGGAACAACATCATTTCTTGTAGTTTTAGTCTACTTCACACCATCTTCCTTAAATGTAGGACAATTGGCCGTGATTGGACTAATGCGTTAGTTAAATCAGGTGAAACTTTACAAAGCACTTGATTATACTTTTCCTCGAAATATTAATTATGTGCAATATGTTGTTTTTTGATTGTGTAATTTTCCAACAATGCTACTGAACTTTAATGAGAATGGAAGATTCTTTTAATATCTCCATATTGATCATGACAGAATCCTAACCTCCTATATTTCATAATTTTTTGAGTGAATTGATATTTTACACTTGTCAATTTTGTTTGTCTAATTGTATCTTCTCCCTTCATCATGAAATTCTATTTCCACGTGTTAAAAACTCCACGCTGTTAAAGTAATTAGATAAAGTAAATATATGAGAGATATTTGGTATCAACATGTATCATTTGGGTCTCAAGTGAAAATCACATTACACAGAGTAAGATCATTTGGGCTCATGAGGACTGGGTTCATGCAATTAAAAAACCATTTTTTCCCTTCAAAATTGGCTCCAATGGCAACAAGGAACGTCCTTCCCTCATGCGTGATGGATTTTCCTAAACAATGGTTACGGTCAAGGTCAATCTAATCTTTTATATTCTTCTTATTTTTACAATCGTTTGAGTCAAAATAGCTCGTCTTTTCCAATTACTCATATTTTTTTAAGTTGTAATGTCTTCTCGGTGTAGTGCGTCTAGCAAGGCACAAATCAAGACAAAAGTTTTTGATTCTTTTACACACAAATCGTTTGAGTATTATCAAGAAAGAGTAATGATGCAACTATAAGAATTAATTTATAAAACCGATTTATAAATGTGATGTGAATAAGTTGGTCAGACTACCACATCGTTTGATCAATCATTTCCAAATGCATTATTCTTAATAGGATTCAATTAGCCAACAAATTTGAATTGGATCATCCGTTTTTCAAAATGGTGATATGGCTATCTTATATGAATATATCCATGGAAAGATCCCAAGGTTGATTCATTCATGGCATGTCTTCAAATTTGAAAGCTTGCCATGTATTATAGTTTGTTCTTAGCTCAAGTTTTCACTTTGTTTGATTTATCCCTTATACTTGCGTCTTCAAATTTCTTGAGAAGCTGTGAGAAGGACCTCTCGAACTCGATGCTTCTCGAGGCTCCAAGTAGTTGAACATAGACTATAGAATTAGAAAAGTGAAGCAATAATATCTTCGAGTCCGTTCATTTCGCGGAAAATTGGTCATTTCTAGAAAATATTTTCCTAGAAGTCATTTTCCAGGAAAATGACAATATTTTTTGGTGTTCGGCTAAAACCTGAAAATGTTTCGGAAAATATTTTCTAAGACTTCACCACTTAGGCATGCATCACTTACCGACCTATAAATCCATCAAATATGAACCTGCTTTTAAATCCAGGCAAACTTGCTTCATATATGTGTTCCTTCATTGTCACTAAATGCTTATCTACTCTAAAAAATTATGGATTTTAAAATGAAGCAAAAGAGAAAATAAGCAAATTATGTACAGCCCTCATGAGAATCTTCCAGTTGAATGGCCTGTTCTCCCCTTGTGTCTTTTGTGTTCTAATAAAAAAAAAAAAAAGAAGCAAAGCATGTAGAACTCTTTGCTTGAGCAATGTACAACTACAGGGTAAAATAAATAAAGAAAAGAATAAGTAAGAGTGTAGAGTGCGAGCTTAAGATCAACGAGCTTGAGATTCGCCTAGCAACCGACGACTAGCTAAGAAAGAAGAAAATGGGAAACAAAGAAAAGAAAATTTAAATTAAATTAAAATAAAATAAAGAAAAAGGAAATTAAAAATAATTCGAATTAAAAAAGAAAAAGAAAATTAAAAAATAATTCGAACAAAAAAAGAAAAGAAGAAAAAGAAAAGGGTGGAGGAAGTGGGGATTTGTAGAGGTGTGAGATAAGAGAGATCAAGTGAGGAAAATATTTTCCACTTTTCAAAGTTGAAAACATTTTCCCTTAATTTAGAAGACTTTAAAACATTTTCCCCAAAAAATTCATTTTCCGTGAAACAAACGTTGGAAAATCCAGAAATTATTTTCTCGGAAATTATTTTCTGCAAAATGAACGGAGCCTTCTTGTATGTAAGAAGGGTATTGGGGATTCATAGAGCATGACTCCATTGTTCATGTCCGCATCATAGTTTTAAAATATTAAGGAAACTCCTCTTTTCAAAAATGTTATGATGATGTACAATTGTGCAACGATGAAATCACTATTTTAAACTAAGCAAGCAATTCATTTGGGCCTCGTCGAGAGAGATGTCAGTTTTCACTTCATAATTGGCTGAGCTTTTGATTAATTGATCATTGCCTCGGGATGATTGAAGCGGGAAAGCAATATTCCTCGATGGTATAATGAAAGAGGCCAAACGAGTGAGGGCACCCGGTCGGCTGTCATACATTTATGAGGATGTAGGAAAAAGAAGTTGTGGCATTAAACACCGTCTCAGCTTCCCCCAACTATTCTCATTTAATCTCTGTGTCTCCCTCAACTACCCTAGCTAAAGCAATCTTATGTATACTTATATGTTTGTGCAGTAGCAACAGACCAGAGGACAAGGAGATATACATCATTGATGGTGAATGGTCAAGTAAACGAATAGTAAAATGCAGAAAACCATTCATTTCTAAAAGAGGGACTCATTGCATTCAAGGCCATCTCAACTCCCACAACTACCCTCAATTACTCTTCTCTCCCTCTCTCACAACTACCCTAATTAATGCAATTTGTCGTATATTTAGAGGGTTGTCCATCAGCAGCTAAAGAAAGGCTATGGAGACTTGGATATTAGTGATGGTGATTGATGAGGGAACAGTAAATTGTTTAAAAAAAATCATCCATTTCCACTTATGTACTTATCGTGGGTGATCTATTTCTATCGCTGGATTGTTTATAAGATTATTATCGTTCTTTTCTTGATGGAGGCAACCGAAGTTTAGCAGCCCTTTATTATTATTATTTTTTTTTGGCTAGTGATGACGTGGGGCAATCTGCTGGCCCTTCAACTCCATCCATACCCGACTCCTCTCTCTTCCCTGGGGTTTTTGAGTCATTCTTAAATTTTAAAATAGCTGGATAGCTAGTATTAAAACTCAACCATTTACCGTAAAATTTTCCAGCAAAATGTTGCTGTTTTTTGACGCTCCCCATCCTTCAAAAAAATTAAAAGTGTAAGAAAGATTAGGCTTATAAATTATGAAAACTCACATAGCTTCACTAGGAATTTTATGTTTTTGAAAATTTTTAAAACCAATTTGTGATAACTTTAATATTTGAAAAATAAATGTTGACCCAAGCATTTAAGAGAAATGGGGTAACTCCAATTGGAATGAGAGACTACCTAACAATGGTAGTGGGGACTCGAATTGTTTCCCATATTGATTGTGTCATGTAAAGAGTAGCATTATTCAAAAAAGTAAACTCATATAAAATGTTTAATTTATTTAGAAGTTTTGATCTAACAATTTTATATGAAGTTCCATCTAATGTGACAATTACAATTGACATTCTAATCTAATAATTTGCTAAATTATACTATTATTTCTATATTTTAAATAGGGTTAATGTCATGAAAAACCCAAAACTAATAAATTTATGACAAATTTAACCCAAACTAATTTTTTGACTATCAAAACTCAAAAATAACACATCTAAAACAAATTTACCCATCCGTTAGTTCTGTAAATTTTATCCATCAAATTGATAAATTGGATTATGCGTAGTAGTTGACGAGCATACCAGTTTTGGGTTTTACCCTCCATTTAGTGATCTAATTTAAGTTAAACTGATAGATGGTAAATTTGTAATAAATGTATCAGTTTGGGGATTTCTATAATAAAAAAATCAATTTGGGTTGAATTTGCCAGATATATCAGTTTGAGATTTTTTATAATAAAAAAATTAATTTGAGATAAATATTTCATAGACATACCAATTTAGGATTTTTCTTAGTATTGACCCTTTTAAATATGGTTTCATTGACTCACGTAGGGAGCAAGTTTAGGACTAGTACCTACGATGGAGGGAAGGATAGATTAGGACTAATTAATACATTAGCGGTGTATCAACGTTTGCCCATTAGCAGAGGAAAGGATGGCATTTGTGATGGTGATTGGTCCACTAAAGGAACAATAATGTAGAAAATCATCCATTTCTATGCCCAAGGAATTGACTGGCGTTTAATTAAGGCCTAGACTAGAGTTAGCTTCAGACCCAAAAAAAAAAAAAAACTAAAGTTAAGGAGCTCCATAGTTTGTACCCATCTCCTCTTCTCTCCTCGTGGTTTGGGTCTTTGCTAAAAAACATTCATTTCTATGTCCATTGATTAGTGTTTATGTTTAATAGATCTTCACTTAAGTATTATAACTTTCAATCGATCACTTGCAAATGGGGATGTTGTGGTTTGCTCCTATTTGCTGCTTTATACCGTCAACCCTTTTGTTTAAGTCAAACATTAGGGCTCGAGATTTGGTGATTTTGAACTTTAACCTCTCGACCAAGCACCAACGCTGTTTATCTAAGAACAAACAATGTCATTTCATGTAGTTTTAGTCTATGTCGCACCATCTTCCTTACACGTAAGACAATTGGCTGTGATTGGACAAACGCGCTAGTTAAATAAGGTGAAACTTTACAAAGATCACTTAATTACACTTTTCCTCAAAGTGTCAATTATGTGCAATATGTTATTTATTGATTGTGTAATTTTCCAGTGATACTACCGAACTTTGATGAGAACAAAAGATTCTTTTATATATCTTCATATTGATCAAGAGAAAATCCTAACCTTGTATGTTTCATAATTTTTCTAGTGAATTGATATTTTGCACTCGTCATTATTTGTCTAATTGTATCTTCTCCCTTCATCGTGCAACTCTATTTCCACATATTAAAAAAACTCCCTACCATTAAAGTAATTAGATAAAGTAGTGCATGGGAGATATTTGGTTTCAATGTGTATCATTTGGGTGTCAAGTGAAAATCACATTACACAAAGAGTAAGATAATTTGGGCTCATGAGGACTGGGTTCATGCAATTAAAAAACCATTTTTTTCCCTTCAAAATTGGGTCCAATGGCAACAAGGAACATCCTTCCCTCATGCGTGACGGATTTTCCTAAGCAATTCTTATGGTCAAGGTCAATCCGATCCTTTCTATTCTTCTTATTTTTACAATCTTTTGAGTCGAAATAGCTCGTCTTTTTCAATTACTCATATTTTTTAAGTTGTAATGTATTCTCGGTCTAGTGCATTTGGTGAGGCACCAATCAAGACAAAATTTTTTGATTCTTTTACACACAAATCATTTGAATATTATCAAGAAAGAGTAATGATACAACCATAAGAATTAATTTACAAAACTAACTTATAAAAGTGATGTGAATAGGTTGGTTAGACTACCGTATCATTTGACCAATCATTTCCAAAAGCATTATTCTTACTAGGATTCAATTAGCCAACAAATTTGAATCGGAGCATTTGTTTTTCAAAGTGGTGATACGGCTATCTTATATTTATATATCCATGGAAAGATCCCAAGCTTGATTCATTCATGGCATGTCTTCAAATTTGAAAACTTGCCTTGTATTATAGTTTGCTTTTAGCTCCAGTTTTCGCTTTGTTTGCTTTATACCTGTGTTTGCTTTGCCCATATCCACATCATAGTTTTAAAATATTGAGGAAACTCCTCTTTTCAAAAATGTTATGCTGACGTACAATTGTGCAATGATCAAATCACTAATTTAAACTAAGTATGCAATTCATTTGGGCCTCGTCGAGAGAGCCGTCAATTTTTCGCTTCATAATTGCCTGACCCTTGCTGATCATTGCCTCAGGAGGGTTGAAGTGGGAAAGCAATGTTTCTCGACGGTAAAAGGAAGTTGTAGCGTTAAACACCGTCTCAACTTCCCCCAACTATTCTCATTTAATCTCTATGTCTCTCTCAACGACCCTAATTAAAGAAATCTTATGTATACTTATATGTTTGTGCAATAGTAGCGGATGAAAGGACGAGGAGATAGACATCATTGATGGTGAACAATCAAGTAAATTGCAAAAAGCCATTCATTTCTAGGAGAGGGACTCATCGCATTTAAGGCCATCTCAACTTCCATAACTACCCTCAATTACTCTTGTCGCTCCCTCTCTCACAACGAGCCTAATTAATGCAATCTTTCGTATATTTAGAGGGCTGTCCATGAGCAGCGAAAAAAGGGCCGTGGAGACTTGAATATTAGTGATGGTGATTGATCAAGGAACAGTAAATTGTAAAAAAAAAAAATCGTCCATTTCGTATGTACTTTTCATGAGTGATCTATTTCTATCATTATATTGTTTATAAGACTATTATTGTTCTTTTCTTGATGGAGGCAACCGAAGTTTATCCTTTTCTTTCTGCACTTCGGTTTGACTATGTTGAGTTATTGTATAATGAAGAATTAATTCCAAAAAGTTTCTTGAGAAGCTGTTGAAAGAATCTCTCAAGTTCAATGCTTCTCAAGTCTCAGGCCAGTTCAACTTATAATATAGAACTAGAAAAGCGTAATAGTAACATCTTCTCGTTGTGGAAAGGGTGTCAGGGACTCACAAAGCATTACTCCATTGGTCATGTTCACCTCATAGTTTTCAATTATAAAGGAAACTCCACTTTTCGCTTAATATTATTTAACGAGAGTGCTTTAGAGATATTATTATTACGTACAATTGTACAACAACGCAATCACTAACTTAAAACTAAGCATGCAATTTGGTGAAATTGTGAACATTCAGAAGGCTATTTAATACATGCATGAATTCAAACGAACATTCAGCATGGCGTCGATTTAATAAGTGAGATTAGCCTAAATTGACATGTAGTTCCCATCATTCAATTTCACTTCCCTGCAAGGTCATACAAGGTCATATTAGTATATCAGATTATAGCAATGTGGACTAGAATCCTTGATTCCAACTTTGAGAGAAGTATACCAAAAGTGTCTTAACTTGTATACGGCGCTCACTTTAGTGACACAATTTTTCGCAAGCTCACTTACGTGCCAAAACCGAGGAAAACGATCACTTAAGTGCCTCACGACGAAAAATTTCGATTAGAGAAATTACGTGACTTTTATAATTAAAATTTTTATATGAAGTGGTTTTTTTAATACTGAAGTGATCACATTTTCATTAAGATTAGCACTGAAGTAATCATTTTTTAACAACAATTGGCACTGAAGTGATAATTTTTTTTACAATAATTGGTACTGAAGTGATCACTTTTTAACTTGTTATACAATGACGTTTGAGGGTTTTTTGGTATTGAAATGATCACTTTTCATTAAGATTTACACTAAAATGATCACTTTTTAATAACTTTTCGCACTGAAATGATCATTTTTTTCTATGATACCTATTTCACATTCTAATCTAATAAGCAACTTCAATTTTATTTTGTGAACTGAGTTTTTTTTTCCTTCACTTAAAGGGTCACCTAGAGGGGCTTTTTGTCAACAAATCTGTGAAAGATGATATGTGAAAAAGCCAAGAATTAATTCTAAGTAATGGTTAATACTAGTTTGATATAAGGATCTAAGTTAGCCCAAGTCTAATGTGTCAATAAGGAGAACATTATCAAAAACTGCTATTTGATATATAATCTCTACAATGGAAAATCAATCATCCAGATCACTCATCCAGATCACTCATCTCTTAAACTCTTAATAGGACATCACATATCCTCACGCAACAAGTCTTTCATTGAAGTGAAGGGAAAGCTTACTCGTTTGGGCCTCATCAAGAGAGTTGTCAATTTTACCTTAATAATTTGGGACTCTTTTGCTTGATTGATCATTGTCTTGGGAGGGGTGAAGTGGGAAAGCAGTGTTTCTTGACAGAAGAAGGAAAAGAGGCTAGACAAGCGAGGGCACCCAGTCAATTCATGCATCTGCGAATGCCTAGATGTTTGCTCAGTAGCGGTGGGCCAAAGGACGTAGAGGTAGACATGGGCGACGGTGACCAGTCAAGTAAAGGAACAGTAAGATGCAAAAAAACATCTTAGTCCTGCAACTACCCTCAGTTACTCTCTCTCTCCCCCACTTACCCTAATTAAAGCAATCTTTCGTATATTTAGATGGTTGTCCATGAGCAGCGGAAAAAAGGACACAGGTACTTGAACATTAGTGATGGGGACTAATCAAGGAACATTAAATTGCCAAAAAAAAAAATTATACATTTCCATATATATATATATTTTTTTTATGGGTCATCTATTTCCATCACTGGATTTTTTATTAGTCTAGTATCGTTCTTGTCTTGATGAAGCAACCGGCCTTTCTTCCATTTTTGTTATCGGGCAGCGACGACGTGGGGGTAGTTTGCTCACCACTCAACTTCCCAAGTATTAGAACCCAGCTGTTTATTATAAACCTTGTCAGCGAAATATTGCTGTTTTACGACCCTTCCCATCCTTCGAAAACAATAATTATGAAAACCCACATAACTTTACTTGGCAATAATTTTATGTTTTTGAAAAAATTATTTAACTGATTTATGTAAATGCAATATTTGAAAAGTAAATGTTACAAGTAAAAGACTCGCACAAGACCCAAGCATTTATGATAAAAGAGGAGACTCCAAATGAAATGAGAGACCATGAAACAATGTAAGTAGTGACTCAAATTGTTTCCCATATTAATTGTGTCCGGTAAAGAGTAGCATTATTCAAGAAGGTAAACTAGTTTAAAATACTGACCAAAAAAAAAAAAAAACTATTTTAGAATGTTTAATTTACGTAGAAGTTTTGATCTAACAATTCTATAGGAAGTTATGTGTAATGTAACAATTACAATTGACATTCTAATCTAACAATTCACTTAATTATAATTTTTCTTCTATATTTTAAATATGACTTCATTGACTTGTGCAAGGGCCTATCTGGTAACTATCTAAACATGATGCCGATTCTTATTTTTTGTTCCTATGAGCGAGTTTGGGAACAAAATCGCGTTTGGTAAAATTTTTATTTTCGGGAACAAATTTCTATTTTTTTCTCAAAATTAGATTTGGAGCAGAATCAAAATTAAAAAAAAAAGTTGATTTTTCTTCGGAAACAAATCTAAGAATCAAAATCATTTTTCTCTTCTTCTTCTTCTTCTTCTTCTTCTTCTTCTTCTTCTTCATCTATTGCTATCTTGCGGTTGTCGTCCGCCGCTGTCCGCTGGCAATTGATCTGGCGAGATCTCTGGAGGCTCGCTAGGCTAGAGCGAGGTCCGGCAAGCTTGCGGAGAGGCAAGCCTAGCCATCGATGAGGCTCGGCCTCATTGTTTTGATATAATACATGCTCTAAAGAGGCAACTGTTGGGCTCAAAGAATTTGCACATCAATAATATCTAGATAAATATTTGTAGAACCATCCCTATTAATGATAACTCTAAGAAAAATGATTCTCTTTAAAAAATTAAAAATTATTTTTCAAAATATAGTAAAGTATGAATACTTGGACTAGAAATTCCGCGCTTGAGTATAGAAACGGTAAAGTTCGTTTCCGAATCGTTGGCAGCGAAGTTGGGTCCATAGACGCTAAATCCTAAACCTCCATGCTCGGGTCTTTGACTTTTGAACCCAGATCCATCGAGGCAGCGCCCGTGACATCCGTGCTTTCTAACTCGGTATGCGATGAATTTGTAGGTGTTATATACATTTCAAATTCAAATTCGCGCAAGCGAGCGCATGCCAATATCGATGAAAATGTTTACCATCATGAGGAAGAAAAAAGATGCCCTTTAATGAATTTTCTTAAGTACTCTGCGAGTTCCGAGGGTCGACTCCTGCTTTCTTTCTGGCTCCGCCTTGGTATATGGTCCACATACTAAATTGAGTTACTTGACAGACTGGGTAAAGTTACACGTCACGTGTTCTCTTGGGCAAACAGTGCAATGATTGCCGTTCTACGCCACGTCACCTGGATGGTTTAAGACGAATCGTTTGTTTACTATTTAACAGCTGATAATCATCTCTCTCTCTCTCTCTCTCTCTCCACTCGATTGCTATTCTACGCTCCCCTTCATCCATTCCTTGCGCTCGAATCTCTTCGCCTCGTTTGTCTCTCGCTCTGTTTCGCTCTTTCTTCTCCTCGGCACACCCATTCTTCCTGAGTCTCTGCCTCCTCTTCCTCCTCTTCAGTATCTGCTGCTCTTTTTCATCATTCCATTGCCTGTTCTACGCTCCCCTTCCTTCCTTCTTTTTTGGCACTCGAATCTCTTCGCCTTGTTCGTCTCGCGCTCTGTTTCGCTCTTTCTTCATCTCGGCACACCCATTCTTCCTCATCCTCTTCCTCATCTCTTCCTCCTCTTCAGTATCTGCTGCTCTTTTTCATCGTTCGATTGCCTGTTCTACGCTCCCCTTCCTTCGTCCTTTTTTGGCACTCGAATCTCTTCGCCTTGTTCGTCTCGCGCTCTGTTTCGCTCTTTCTTCTTCTCGGCACACCCATTCTTCCTCATCCTCTTCCTCCTCTTCAGTATCTGCTGCTCTTTTTCGTCATTTTCTCTTTCTCTGCCTCTCTGTTTTCTGGCTCTTCGTTTCTCCCAAAAAAAAAAAATCAAAGAGAAATGTTGATCGAGTGGGGCTTTCCTACTGTATTTGGTATCTTGAAGGGGGCAGCTAAGTTGATCCAGCGTCCAGTGAAATACGTGATGTCCTCCGAGAGCTTCGCTGACGATCTACGGAAAGAAGTCCGGAATTTGGAGAACGAGGCTGGGAGGGTCGGCGATTTGGCACAAGTGGCCAGAAACAATCTTCGGAGTTTCAATGATTGCTTCACGGAGTGGCAGCAAAGTGCCCATAAGGCCTTGGAGGAGGCGCGAAACCTGTCGGACGCCTTCGATGAGGCGACCAAGACTTGCTGCTACGGGACTCTTCCCGACCCCTATTGTCGCTATCAGTTCAGCACGAAGGCCGAGGCCGAGATCAAGGACATTCGGGAACTCGCTCAAAACTGCATCAGATTCAGGGCGGTGGACGACATTTGCTCCATCGATCCTGCTCCGAGAAATGTGGCTGCCCCAATTGCGGCCAGGAGAGAAGGCAAAGATGTCATTGAGTCGATCACTGCGACGGCCCCCGTTTTTTCAACCTCGATGCCGATTAAGCTTAGGGATGCTGGCGTCTTCGAATCCAGAGCTTGGATGATACAGAACATCATGGACGCCCTTGGAAATAAAAGCAATAGTGTGGTCGGGGTTTATGGGATGGGCGGGGTCGGCAAGTCCACCCTTTTGGATGAAGTCAAAAAAATACTAAGCGAAGAGAAGTCGTTTGATTGGGTCGTTAAGGCTGACGTGTCGGAAAATCCAGACATCAAGACGATTCAAGGACAGATTTCGGACGGCTTGAAACTTACTGACATAGAGAACATAAACATAATCAGCGGGCGAGCGGAACTTCTGCGCAGGAGGTTGGAAGAAGAGGAGAGGAATGAAAAGAAGGTCCTCATAATATTAGACAACCTTTGGAAGGGGCTCGACTTGAAATCAGTGGGCATTCCTTCGGGACCTGACAACAAAGTCAAGGGATGCAAGTTGTTGTTGACGTCAAGAGATCGTGATGTTTTGCGAAGGAAAATGGGCTGCGACAAGGACTTCCTCCTCAATGGGCTCAAGGAGGAAGAGGCAAAAAGATTGTTTGAAAGGATAGTGGGAGACAAAGTTCATGATGACGAGTTCAAACCCTGGGTGAAAGTAGCACTCGACAAATGTGCAGGTGTGCCTTTCCTAATTGTTGCAATGGCGAAACGTTTTAAAGATGCTGAATTATATGAATGGAGGGATACTTTGAATAAATTTGAGAAGTTTAAAGATAAAGAAACCAATGATTTGATAAATCATATGTTGCAATGGAGTTATGATAAATTAGAAGAGGATGCGAAGTCATTATTACAACTTTGTGTTGTTTATAGTACCTCCAAGCCTTCTCTTGAAAATTTGGTGAGGTATGGCTTCGGTTTGGGGTTATTTGGAGAAGTTAGTAGCATGGAAAAAGCTAGAGATAGGTTGCACTCACAGATCCGCACTCTTCAAGCCTCTTCACTTTTGTTAGACGGTGAAGATGTTGATGTTTTCAGGATACATGACTTGGTTCGTGAGTTTGTTGCCTCGCTCGCTTCAAGAGATCACCCTCTTCTCGTGTTGAAAGATAAAGATAAGTCGATAACAGAGTTGTCGAAGGACAAGCTCAATAGTTATAGGGCGGTATGCTTTCCATACATTGACATGGAGGAGCTTCCCCAAGAGTTAGATTGCCCTGAATTGCAAATCTTTTTGTTTTTCACAAACAATGAATCTCTTAAGATCCCAGATTCATTGTTTTACTCTATGAGGAAACTCACAGTCTTAAATCTTACCGGGATACGTCTCACTTGCTCCCCTTCATCACCATTTCAATTCTTGGAGAATTTACACACTTTATGTCTTGACAGTTGTTCATTAGATAATGTAGCCATTCTTGGCGAGCTGAAAGGGCTACAAATTCTTAGTTTTGTGAACTCCAATATTCATCGATTGCCAAAAGAAATTGGGCAACTGGTAGAGCTGAGGTTGTTAGACTTAAACTATTGTCCACAACTTGAAATAATTGAACCGGGTGTATTTCAAAGCTTGATCAAGTTAGAGGAGTTGTACATGAATAATAGCTTTGATCAATGGAATACCATGGACCAAACTCCACAAACTAATGCTAATTTGATTGAGTTGAATCACCTGAAGAATCTCCACACTCTGCATGTGTCCATTCCTAATTCGAGTGTGCTTCCAGAGGATCTAAACGTTGAGAAATTAACCAAGTATGAAATTAAAATAGGTAATGCGTGGCGTTGGCGGAGCAAGTTCAAAGGATCGAGGACATTAGAGCTCAAGTCGGATCCATTAGGCAATGTTCTTTGGAAAGGATGCATTCAAAGTATCTTAGGCAAAACTGATGATCTGTTTTTGGACAAGTTGGATAGAAATGAGCAAAGTGTTTGTGCGTTATCCCAAAAAGGTTTTCCAAAATTAAAGCATCTACAAGTCGAAAATAGTTCCTCTATCCATTACATCCTCCAATTGCCATCCCATACACATTTTACGATGTTGGAGTCGTTACTTCTCAAGAATCTCATTAACTTGGAGATGATATGCAACAGCCAATTCTCCTCCAAGTCCTTCAGTACATTAAAAGTAGTACGAGTAAAAAGTTGTGACAAGATGGAAGTATTGTTTCCTCTTTCGGTTGTGAGAGGACTTCCACAGTTAGAAGAGATCAAAGTGGTCAATTGCAAGTTAATGCGCACGATTATAGAAGCTGATGATTGTGGCAAATTTGAGTTGCGTAATTTGCATGTATTGAAATTGTGCAACTTGCCAGATATCAAGAGTTTTTTCAACACCGGGTCAGCTCCTTTGAGTAGTACATCAGGTGACCAAGTTAGCACTCAAATTGCATTCTTTAATGGGCAACAGGTAACTATTTATGAACTTTTCCTTCCTTTGCTAATTAGATGCAACACGGATTATGATGCTTATTCAATTTGTTATTTTCAGTTTATTTTCTTCCTAATTAATTTATCCGTTCATGCCTCCTCTTTAATTTTATAAAGCAATCTCACATTTCTCTTATTGGGTAGATATCCAACTAATTATATGAAATTCATGCAAATTTAGTATGTGATAGGTTCTGAGTATTTTGCAACTTACATGCTGCAATTATATCTATACTAATAGGGTTTCACCAAGCAAAATCGAACATAATTTTGGGATTAAAGTAATATCATAATTAATGTAATTTTTAATCTTTCACGAGGGATTCCATTGAATTGAGTTGTCAAAATTCATTATTATCCACATAATGTATAATATAGGTGACTCTCTTTAAAAATTAATACGGAGGATGGGAATGAGGACTGGTTTTTTAAAAAATAAAAAATAAAAACAACTATGCTAATCTAATTGATACACATCTTTTATGTATTGTGTTTAAATAAGCACTTAATCATCGCATAGGCCCATTATAATAAGAGTAGAGAAGTTTGTGCATGTTTATGCCTACATATAGTATAGATAGATGTATTTGGATGTACTTTTGGCATCACAAACACGAATTTATGTTTGGCATCCTATTAAATTGGTATTGACATTATTGTTAGAGATAATTACCCACAAAATCTCACAATTATGACCAAAAATTGGTTATCGACGGTGATTTACTAACATTAAAGAGAAATTGGTTAACCAAGGACAAGCAACTGCCCAGTTAAGGAAAGGCATGTGACAATTTTGTACAGCAAAAATTGCCGGGTCTATTTCGTTGACTAGACAAGATTACCTTTCCATAACGGCCCATTATAACTGAAGTTGATGGTGGGGCCCAAGGCTCGTCCGATATGTTAATTTCTTGTCAATAAAGGAGTCGTGGAAATTCAGGTTGTGGGTCCCGCATGCTGGCGTGTCTGACTACAACTTATCTTCCTCCCATGGTTTGAGCTTCGATGGTGAGAGCCCGCTTTTGAGGATATTGGAACTAGATCGGTGAAATTTTTCAAAGAGCTTTTGCGGCTTTGCTTTATTTATTTATTTTTTTTTTTGGTGAAGTAATCTTGTCTGGGATGACAATCGCCCAATGAATGAAACAGTAAAAAGTCAAACTTCTTGTATGAATGGGAGCAATGGGAGATGATGAGGTAGACGGGTGATTGCGATCGACAATGCAGATGAAGGATTTTATGGAGTTATAGAAATGAACTTATGGGGAAGACAAATTATTCTTAACCCAAAAAAAAAAAAAAAAATAAAGCTTTCCATCGTAATCAAGGACAATTGGGTCTTTCCACCTAAAATGTTACGGTTTCAGCACGTGGGGACGGATTTAGACTTATCCTTGAGGAAATTGCAACAACAAGGATGACTATTTAGGACTATATGAGATTACCTTATAGTAAGTAATTTAGGAATAAGGGCACCACAAGCTCCATAACTTTCGTACATTGCTCACTGAGCATCACATATTTTTTCAATCACTTAAGTACCATAATTTTTATAAAATGTTCACTTGATTGTCGCAAGTTTCAATCGACCACTTAAGTGCTAAGAATTTTTAAAAACGTTCACCCAAGTGCCGGACACTTGATGTGGCATAATATTTGGTGAACATTTTAAAAAAATTATGACATTCAAATGATCGGAGAAAAAGTTTTGGCATTCACAGGAGCATCGTACATACTTTATGGCACTCAAATGATCGAAACAAAAAGTTATGGCTCTCAATTAAGTGTCATATGAAAGTTATGACACTTGTAATGTCCCTTTCTCAAGTAATTTACCTTGAAAGTACTTCTTTTTGCTTTATGGTTATAGGTAACTAATTTTCGTTTTCATTAATAAACCAAATGAGTGATAATTCTTGATGACTATAATTCCCCTTATTGTTAGGAACTGCAAACAAAATTTAACTGATGCCTCCCTTGTTATATTGTAAATAAATCTTAGTTGTCTTTTGGAGTCATATAATTCCTTTTTGTATTGTAAATTATCTTTTGTTTATCATATATTTTTGTGAATGCAAAAATCATCCTTAAAGTTGTAAATTTTATTGCTTGTAATTTTGCTTTAGTGACTATTTATATAACCTGCTACAAGATGCAAAATTCCTACTTGTCCTTTGTAATTGTAAATCTATTATTGATGGGTCTGTCCGTCAGGTTTCAATCCCATCCTTGGAGTCCTTGACAATGGAAGGACTTCCCAATCTAAAAGAGATATGGAGCGATGAATCTCCATTGGAACTAAGCAATCTCCAATCTCTCACAGTGGTGCGGTGTGAATCTCTCTTGACGGTTATTAGCTCCAAGTCATTGTTGAAACTAGACAAGTTACACACTTTAATTATCAGAGACTGCGTTTCGGTGCAAGAAATCTTTGACCTTGACAAACAAATCGATAGTGGAAATGTTGAGACTCTCTCTCATTTAACCATTTTGAAATTAAATGAAATGAGGAGCTTGAGGTGCATATGGAACAAGAATCCTTGTGGAATAGTGAGTTTCCATATTTTAAAGGAGTTGCAGGTGGATGAATGTGACAACCTTAGGTTTATATTTTTCGCATCCATGGTTAAATATCTCACACAAGTGAAAGATCTAAGGGTAGAGGATTGCAAGAAGATGGAGGCAATCATTATGGAGGAAGAAGGGTTTGGAATGGAAACATCGGAAATTCTAGCACTCCCAATGTTAACCAACTTAAACTTGAAATATTTGGAAAGTTTGAAGTGCTTCTCTCACGGAAAGTGTAAGATTGATTTTTTGTTTTCATCACTAAAGATCATCTTGAAGATAGATTTATCCTTGCAATACAAATGATGCCATTCTTTTCATCCAATGAAAAATCAATGACAGGTTCACTAGAAGCTGGAAGTCAAGACCGGGTCCAATCAAACTCCACCGCACTCTTCAATCAAGAGGTACGTGATTAACAATACGTCATTTTAAATATAAAAAAAGTATTAAATATGTAGGAGACAAAGCATAGCCAAAATAAAAACTAAATTAATTATTGACAAAGTGTATTTTGGTTAATTTTTTTAAAAAGAAAATGAGTACCATACAAGCATAAGTGTTGAAAGTTGCTTCATGTATGAGTTGCAATTTCTTGCTTTTAATTTCTTTGGAAATAGTTTCCATAAAGATGGTTGAACATCTCTTATGATATCTGCACAAAGCATGAACGGCAATAGAACTATCAAACAAGATCTCTAAAAGCTTTCCGATACTCACTAGAAACCTAAAACTCTCATTACCCTCACATGCACAGCTTCCCTTGCTAACCCATTTCTAAAGGAGAAACTTTCGAGATGGAATAAAATTGGCTCTTTGTCCAATTAAGCTCTCAATTTAAAGTTATTTTCCCATGGAAAGACTAGTGAAAAATTCCTTGTCGTTTTTAGTCAGAATTTTAGAAAGCTTTTTTGCATTTATATGAAATACTTCAAGGAAATAAGAAATGACAATACTTTTGTGGAGATTTTTTTCCTGCTATTTTGTATTTTACTTTTATTTTCTTTTGTGCAATTGAATAATCTCCCTCTCCCTTTGGTACCCGTCTATATTTACATCTTGGAAGTTCTTGAATTTGTAATCTAAAAGAAATTGAACAGCATACATGCATTTTATGTTTCAAAATGGCCCATATGTTTAAGTTGAAATTTCTTACTTTTTATTTCTCTAGAGATAGTTTTCATAAAAATGGCTGAACATCTCTTATAATACCTGTACTAAGAATGAATAGGCAATACAATATACAAACTACCAATCAGGATCTCTAAAAGCTTTCGATTTTCACAAAAATCTTAAAACTCTTAGCGATTTCATACATACGGCTTGGACATTGTATGCAAGTACATTGAAAGCAATTGAATATACATTTGAGAGGAAAGTGAGCAGCAAAGTTTAAGAGGCTAGATATGAAAGGGCCTTTTAGATGCTCACTTGACTCTGTTTGCACTTGCAAGATCTCGGTTATTTTCCAATAAAAGAAAGCTTTACTTTCTCATAATTGCACAACCAAAAGGAATCTGAGCCATCTCTATCACCAAACTGAGCAAAGATCTCTTGGGTCCAAGGCTTAGGAAATCACCCATTTTAGTTTTACAGGAATTGCAAGACCAAAGTGATCCATTCAGTGACTTCTCTAAGTTTACTGCAATTTCATATCCATATTGTAACTTAAATAACTGTCTTTGAGTGTTTTGACAGTTGTTACATATACTAGCTATTTCATTCTTGGGCTAGGAAAAAAAAGCACAAAGTTTATTCGACTATTCAGGGAAATTAATGAAATTCAAGAGTTGAGAGGTTTTATTTTAAGCTTGGGATTATGAGATACTAATGTGATTACATATGATACTTATATGAGCATACCCAAATTACCATTTTACCCATTCTCAACAGAATCAATTTAGAGTTCCTACTTTTCGTTTTGTCTTGACTAATTCCAATAGCTTGCTCGTCCTAGAGTCATCAACATTAGTATGGAGATGTTTTGACTAACTTTTTTTTACTTCATTCTTCTTTCCCTTTTGTGCAACTTAAGATAGAATTATCAATTCTGTGAATTCCTAATTTATATTTTGGCACTCATCTATATGTACATCTTGAAAGTTCATAATTAACTCAATGACCAATTCCGTGAGTGAATATTGTAGGTTGCATTTCCTAGCTTGGAGGCATTAAATATCGCTAGCTTGGATAAGATCGAGATGATATGGGACAATCAAGTTGCTGCAAATTCTTTCCCTAAGCTAAAATCGCTTTGTGTGGATGGATGCAATAAGCTAGTGAACCTTGTTCCTTCTTGCATTCTAGGACGACTCTTGAGCCTAGAAATTTTGGAGGCAAGCGACTGCGGTGCACTTGAAGTTGTTTTTGGACTTCAACCACTTAACCATCTAGATAGAAATCCTATTGCTCTTCCATTAAAAGAGCTGATGGTATCAGAACTACCAAAGCTAAAGTGTGTATGGGATAAGGAACTCCACTGTCAAGTTAAGTTTCAAGGTCTACGTTCTATTAATGTTTCTAGATGCGAGAGCCTTGCTTCTCTATTTCCAACTTCAATAGCCAAAGATCTCATGCAACTTGAGGAGTTAAATATCGATAAATGTGGCATTGAAGAATTCATCGAAAAGGAAGATGGACTAGTTCCCAGGTTTGTATTCCCAAAGTTAACCTCTCTTGAGCTTAAGTATCTGAGAGAGTTGAAGTGCCTCTACACAGGAAAACATACTTCCCATTGGCCAGCATTGAAGAGCTTGCAGGTGCATGGTTGTGACAAAGTGGAGATACTTGCATCGCACCTTGAGAATGAGATGCCACTTGATAAACAGGCTCTCTTCTTGATAGAAAAGGTATGACCCAAGATTATTTGTTTTGCTTTTATGGTGAATATTTAAATTGATGACTAAGATCACAGCCAAGCATTTCATACAAGTAGCTCTATACATGAAGATGTAAAAATTTTACAACTCTCCTTAAATCCATAGTAAAATTACAAAATTGAAACCTCATATATTCTTCAAATATTGACTAAAGTTCTTGTCAATGTCCGATGTATCAAATCATACTCATCTATCCCCCTTTAAAAAAGGCATAGGCTAATTTCTTTCAAATTAGAGAACACACTTGTGCCATTGTAAGATCACCCCACATGCCATGTGCTTTCAATATTTGTGGTACTTTAATGACTGATGTTATGCTAAAAATGGAAAGATGGGACATTTTCCTTGACATTAAATACAGCATATAAAATGTGATTTGATTGTTTTAGGTAAGGAACTAAATTGAAGAGAGAGAAAGATTTGATTAAAATTTAGAATCTATGATAGAGTAATGTGATTATGTCATTGATATAGTAGCATATCCCAATTTCCCAATTTCCCAATTTCCCAATGTCAAATTCATATATGGTTAGTTCTCATTAGACATTGGCCATGCAAATAATTTGAACTTTTGGGCCAAAACATGATGTCCAAATTGTGGTTTGTTTTATTATATGCACAGAGATAAGTAATGCTTCCCTTGCTAACCCATTTCTAAAGGATAAACTTTCGAGATGGAATAAAACTGGCTCACTATCCAATTAAGCTCTCAGTTTTAAGTTATTTTCCCATGGAAAGACTATTAAAAAATTCCTTGTTGTTTTTAGTTAGAATTTTAGAAAACTTTTCTGTATTTATATGAAATACTTCAAGGAAATAAGAAATGACATTACTTTGGAGATTTTTTCCTTCTATTTTGAATTTCACTTTTATTTTCTTTTGTGCAACTGAATAATCTCCCTCTCCCCTTGGCACCCGTCTATATTTACATCTTGGAAGTTCTTGAATTTGTAATCTAAAAGAAATTGAGTAGCATATAGGCATTTTGTGTTTCGAAATGGCCCATATGTTTGAGTTGAAATTTCTTACTTTTTATTTCTCTAGAGATAGTTTTCGTAAAGATGGTTGAACATCTCTTATGATACCTATACTAAGAATAAATAGGTAATCCAAAATAAAAACTACCAATCAAGATCTCTAAAAGCTTTCGATTTTCACAAAAAACTTAAAACTCTTAGCAATTTCATACATACGGCTTGGACATTGTATGCAAGTACATTGAAAGCAATTGAAAATACATTTGAGAGGAAAGTGAGCAATAAAGTTCAAGAGGCTAGAGATGAAAGGGCCTTTAAGATGCTCACTTAACTCCGCTTGCACTCGCAAGATCTCGATTATCTTCCAATAAAAGAAAGCTTTACTTTCTCATAATTGCACAAGCAAAAGGAATCTAAGCCATCTCTATCGCCAAACTGAGCAAAGATCTCTTGGGTCCAAGGCTTCGGAAATCACCCATTTTAGTTTTATAGGAATCGCAAGACCAAAGTGATCCATTTAGTGACTTCTCTAAGTGTACCGCAATTTCATTGAAGAGTTTCATCCATATTGTAACTTAAATAACTATCTCTAAGTGATTTAACAATCATTATGTATACTAGCTATTTCATTCTTGGGTTAGGAAAAAAAAGCACAAAGTTTATTCGACTATTATAGGAAATTAATGAAATTTTAGAGTTGAGAGATTTTATTTAAGCTTGGGATTATGAGATACTAATGTGATTACATATGATAGTTATATGAGCATATCCAAATTACCATTTTACCCATTGTCAACAAAATCTATTCAGAATTCCTACTTTTTGTTTTGTCTCGACTAATTCCAATAGCCTTCTTGTCCTAGAGTCATCGGCATTAGTATGGAGATTTTTTGACTAGCTTTTTTTGACTTCATTTTTTTCCTTTTGTGCAACTTAAGATAGAATTATCAATTCTGTGAATTCCTAATTTATATATTGGCACTCATCTATATGTACATCTTGAAAGTTCATGATTGACTCAATGACCAATTCTATGAGTGAATATTGCAGGTTGCATTTCCTAGCTTGGAGGCATTAAATATCACTAGCTTGGATAACATCAAGATGATATGGGACAATCAAGTTGCTGCAAATTCTTTCCCTAAGCTAAAATCGCTTTGTGTGGATGGATGCAATAAGCTAGTGAACATTGTTCCTTCTTGCATTCTAGGACGACTCTTGAGCCTAGAAATATTGGAGGCAAGCGACTGCAGTGCACTTGAAGTTGTTTTTGGACTTCAACCACTGAACCATCTAGATAGAAATCCTATTGCTCTTCCATTAAAAGAGCTGACTATATCAGAATTACCAAAGCTAAAGTGTGTATGGGATAAGGAACTCCACTGTCAAGTTAAGTTCCAAGGTCTACGTTCTATTAGCATTTCTAGATGTGAGAGCCTTGCTTCTCTATTTCCAACTTCAATAGCCAAAGATCTCATGCAACTTGAGGAGTTGAAGATCAATGAATGTGGCATTGCAGAAATCATTGAAAAGGATGATGGACTAGTTCCTAGGTTTGTATTCCCAAAGTTAACCTCTCTTGAGCTTAAGTATCTGAGAGAGTTGAAGTGCATCTACACTGGAAAACATACTTCCCATTGGTCGGCATTAAAGAGCTTGAAGGTGCATGGTTGTGACAAAGTGGAGATACTTGCATCGCACCTTGAGAATGAGATGCCACTTGATAAACAACCTCTCTTCTTGATAGAAAAGGTATGACCCAAGATTATTTGTTTTGCTTTTATGGTTAATATTTGAATTGATGACTAAGATCACAGCCAAGCATCTCATACAAATATAACTATACATGAAGATGTAAAAATTTTACAACTCTCCTTAAATCCATAGTAAAATTACAAAATTGAAACATCATATATTCTTCAAATATTGACCAAAGTTCTTGTTAATGTATGATGTATCAAATCATACTCATCTATCCCCCTTAAAAAGAGGCATAGGCTAATTTCATTCAAATTAGAGAACACACTTGTGCCATAGTAAGGTGACCCCGCATGCCATGTGCTTTCAATATTTGTGGTACTTTAATGACTGATGTTATGCTAAAAATGGAAAGATGGGGCATTTTCCTTGACATTAAATACATCATATAAAGTGTGATTTGATTGTTTTAGGTAAGGAACTAAATTGAAGAAAGGGAAAGATTTTATTAAAATTCGGAATATATGACAAAGTAATGTAATTATGTCATTGCTATAGGAGCATATCCCAATTTCCCAATTTGCCCACTATCAAATTCATATATGATTAGTTCTGATTAGACACTGGCCATGCAAATAATTTGAACTTTTGGGCCAAAATGTGATGTCCAAAGTGTTGTGGTTTGTTTTATTATATACACAGAGATAAGTAATGCTTCCCTTGCTAACCCATTTCTAAAGGAGAAACTTTTGAGATGGAATAAAATTGGCTCACTATCCAATTAAGCTCTGCAATTTAAAGTTATTTTCCCATGGAAAGACTATTGAAAAATTCCTTGTCGTTTTTAGTCAGAGTTTTAGAAAACTTTTCTGTATTTATATGAAATACTTCAAGGAAATAAGAAATGACATTAGTGTGGAGATTTTTTTCTCCTATTTTGTATTTTACTTTTATTTTCTTTTGTGCAACTGAATAATCTCCCTCTCCCCTTGGTACCCGTCTATATTTATATCTTGGAAATTCTTGAATTCGTAATCTAAAAGAAATTGAGTAGCGTACAAGCATTTTATGTTTTGAAATGGCCCATATGTTTGAGTTGAAATTTCTTACTTTTTATTTCTCTAGACTTAGTTTTCATAAAGATGGTTGAACATCTCTTATAATTCTTGTACTAAGAATGAATAGGTAATACAAAATACAAACTACCAATCAGATGTTCTTCAAGTGCTGACTGAACATTCTTATTAGATGTATCCAATGCATTTTTGTTGGTCCCCTTTTAATAAAGGTTTAGGCTAATTCCAATAGTTTAGCTCTCTCCTAAGTGCCACGAAAATGAAAACACGTGGCATGTGTTGTGATCTTAGCATGTTACAAATGTGTTGTCTAACTTGAATCCTTTAAAATTTACTAATGTTTTGCTAAAAATGGAAAGATGTGACATTATTGTTGACATTAATCATTGAAATCGGTGCAAGTGTAATTGATGCAGAAGTTATTTTCACAAGGGATTTATCTTTAGAATCATGAATGTAAGGAGTTACTTAAGCTCAAATATGGATACAAGTTGAATATAAAGATCATTGATAATGTTTATTTGATGTAGGCACATTTCTTTTTATTGAATCACATGAGACTCAACATTTTATAAATGTAATTATTGCACACAATATGCAAGACTTATATCATAATACATGAATGCTATTTTAACTAAGCTGGCTATAAATTCTGATTTGACTATTTTCTCAGGGCGCATTCCCTAATCTCCAAGAGTTAAAATTGGATTTATCGAAACAGATGGAGATATGGCATGGGCATTTTCATGATGGAGAATTCTTTTGCAAGCTTAGTTTGCTTAAGCTTCGTCATCTCTCCCAGGAGTCTTCAATATCCACATGTCGCTTTGTTGAGAGTTTAACCAACTTGGAAGAGCTTGTTGTATGTGAATCTTATCTAGAAGACCCAAGCAGCAATGAAGAAGCCATAAAGGCACGAGTCAAGAGATGAAAGTGATATTACCCTTTTCAAGATATATTCGACATCTGCAAACTCTAGATGTGTCACATTGTGATGGGTTGTCAAAAATGTTCACACCGACAATTTTTGAAAATTTGGTGGCACTCACAAAATTGAGGATAAGTAATTGTAGAACATTGATGGAAGTCATTAATGATGAGAAAGGTGGGGATGGTTGTGTGGTGGCTTTCAATCAACTGAAGTATATGGAGCTTGATGGGTTGACAGGGTTGAGAAGTTTCAGCTCAGCTGGATACACTTTGATGTTCCCGCTCTTGGAAGATATCATTGTGACTAGGTGTCCCAACATGAAGTTTTTCTCTCAAGGACCGATAGAGGCATCAAAGTTAAAGAGAGTTCAAGTGTCAAAGGAAGTGTGGTTTTGGGCGGGAAACCTCAACATCACTATCCAAAATATGTTTGAAGAAATGGTATGCACCCATTACCAAATTCCTTGTATTTGGATGGTTTTGACCACTAATTGAATAATCGCTTTTTGCTAGCTAGAAGTTTATGCTTAATGATGCATTTTTTTTTCTTTGATAGGGTACGCTTGCTGGAGAAAAGAAAATGCTGCTATTTGAGTTCCCCGGGCTGATTGGAAAATGGCATAACGAACTTAATCCCATCAAGTCGTATTGGCAATTAAATCAGTGGTGGTAGATAAATGTCCATCATTTATTAACGCTATTCCATCCAGATTGATGCTTGTCTTAGACAATTTGGACTATTTGCAAGTGCGTGATTGTGAGTTGCTTGAAGAAATATTTGATTTGGAAGGGTTGGAGGTTGTGGAAAGCACTCAAGTACTACCTCAGCTATGGGAATTGAACTTGGTCAATCTACCAAAATTAAGGCGACTGTGGAACAGAGATCTTCAAGAATTGCTATGCTTCAATTCTCTAGAAATGCTCATCCTTTATAATTGCAGCAACTTGGGACATGCTTTCTCTCCATCAATGGCTCAGTGCCTTGCCAATCTTGAACTAATGGAAATAAAGGAGTGTGGTCAAATGGAAGGAGTGATCGTAGAGGAAGAAGGAGAGGGAAGCGCAATGAAGAAGATTACATTCCCAAAGCTCCAGCAGATGACGATGGAATACTTGCCCAATTTGACTTGTTTCCTCTTGGGAAAAAATCATATGCTGGAATGCCCCAAATTAGAAATGATGATAATTGCCCATTGCCCCAAGATGGAAAGTTTGATTGGGCAATCTTGGATGGAGGATGACCACGGCACCCCTTCATTTTTCACTTCCCAGGTTAGTCTTTCAAATAAATGCGTCTTTGGTGTTTCATTGGGACTTGTTCTCGTAGTATTGGACAATGCATGGTATGATGCAAATTTTGTGCTTGTGCCAATTTATATACATAATCTTCTAATATTTAAGATGAAGATTAAAAATATTCTAATCCTCAAATAAATATTACTATTATGTGTACATCTCCATATCCTATTAGAAATGTTAAGTTGGTGTAAGTTTATGAAATCTTATCATACGCAGTACTTTAGAATTAATCGAGGTTCCTAAAAAAGTTATCACAATAACCATATAAAAACATTTACTTTTTGCAATTTCAATTATAAAGAACTAAAACAGAAAACATCGAATAGCATCTAAAAATGGCAGAAAAAATATTTAGTATCGCCCCTTCATATTTATTTGTGTGGAAGCAAACTAGTGTCATTCTATTAAACATGAAGAAAAGGGAAAAAGAAAACTTCATAATTGTAGAAGCTAATTTCACAAATTGCTTAACTATTACAGCTCATTATACCATAATCAGTGGAGCCAACTTTTGTATTTCTTAATAATCATCTATGCTTGAGCTAGGTCTTGATAATAAAAAAATAAAAATAAAAAAGGTCAATATGCATGAAGTGGTTCGCCTTCCTTGTTTGTAAATCATATTTGAATTGCAATACTCCAACAACCTATCAAATTACGCACCTGTATTATACAATAAATATTAACTTTGGTTTATCATATTGAGTGATAATTAGTGTGATACTGCGCACAATCTATATTTGGCAGGAGAAAATATAGATTACTTTTTCCAAAAAAAGAAATGGCTAAAAAAAGGAAAAAAATAAAAGAGAAAAAAGGACAACTGGATAATAAATAGTAGCAATTCCGAGGGCGGTTGCCGACATTGCAAATCTTATTTCATAACTAGATGACAATATTTAGTCAATGTCCTAAGCTAAAATAAAAAAATTTAAAAATTGGAAAAAAGTTATCCAAGCAACAACACCACCGAAGGGAAAATATTAGGTGCATTAAATACCCTGCATAGGATTCGTATTGAATCATCCGCAGACTGACACGTGGCAACGCCGGACCCATTTGTCAGTTGAACCATTAAAATTTTTGCTCCCCCTCTCTCTTCATTAACGGCCCATCACTAGAAAGCTCTGCTCTCCTCTTGGCTCTGCTCCCTCTCTCTCTTTCCTCTACGAAGGTGCATCTCTATACGTGAACCACACCACCGCCTTGGCCTCCATCGTTTGCGGTGCGCTCACTAGACAAAGGAAATAAAAAAAAAAAACAAAAAAAGCAAGAAATTAGACAAAGTCTATTTAGTGTTTTAGACTTCTCCCCTCTTAAGAATTGTTCTCTCTCAGCCATTTTGGTCCACCTTGATCCTCCTTTTCGCAACGAGGAAAAAAAAAAAAGTGAACCAAATCTACAGAGTCAAGTAATAGTAACTCTTCTTTCTTCCCCTCGCCCCCCTTCCTCCACTTTCTTTTTTTGGGGCGATTGATTGGATGGTCCGTCCAATGGTTGCATCGGAAGCTTCGGAATCGCTTCTCTGAAGCTCGCCTCCTCTTTGCGCGCGTGCATGCGTGGGTTCCGAGTGATTACGGGAACCGGAGCTTGTTGGTTATGGTGGGTCGAAGTGGATCTCCGATGCGGAAGCGATTTCGGCGTCGATTCGGTCGGGGCATTGATTCCGGCGAAGAAAAATTAAAAAAATCTTATCTTCAGCGCTCTCTTCCTTCTCCTTCGTCCACAGCTGCCCGACCTCCGCCCCTCCTTCGCTGTCGCCAACGGCGGAGTTACCGGCGCCTTGATTAGGCTGACCCTCGCTATGTCCAAGCCGAGCATGGCCGGCTTCCTCTGTTTTGTCCGTCTCATCGTTCTACAGATCTTGAAATCTGGCCGTCCATAGAGTTGGTGTTGCAGATCTGGAAGTCAACCACCGTCGCTCGCAGCCATGGACGAGCCGCTGTCGCTGGAGCCATGGTTGCAGATCTGGAAATCCCATCGCGAGCAACGACGGCTTATGGACTGCCATTGTCCCCTTCGTCGTCGCTCGCGGTTGGCTTGTGGTCGGCCCCGTCCATGGCCGAGCCACCCCTCCATCGTCACAGCTGCTCGTGGTCGTTGCCCGTCCAGATCTGGACTGGAGTCGTGCCTCCAGATCTGGTTTCGTCCATGGACGCAAGCCTAGCTCGTCCATGGCTCGCGAGGAGGCTCCCTCACAGATCTGGTGACTGCAGCTTGTCCATGGCCATGAGCCTTGACGGTGAGTTTGAGATCCCAACGGCCATGGACTGCGAGGTCAAACGGCGAAAGAAATAACAGAGGAATATATGTCAGGGAAGAGAGGCCATGGACGAGAGGGCCGGAGCTTGAATGCGGCCATGGACAAGCGGTGTCATGAACGGGCAGACCACAAAGACGACGGAGAGGGTTGGACGCCCGGCAATGGTCGCCTTGGACACGGCGCCGGCAACTCCGCCGGTGGCGACGACGAAGGGAGGTGGGAAGGTTGGGCTCAATGTGGGTGGAGATGGAGGAGAAAGCGTAGATGGAGAAGGAAAGTGTGGTGGATTGAGATTTTTTATATTTAGTTACCAAAAAATAAAAAGAGTCAATATTTAGTCAATGTCGTAGCTACATAAAAAATTAAAAATAGTAAGAATAAATCATCCGACCATCACTTCATTCCGTCTCATGAAGTTCTTCTCATGGGAAGACTAAACGCAATAAATGACAACCTCCACCGGCCTGAGGTACTTGAAAATGTGCGATATCCACCCAAATTTGAATTTTTGGCGTTCATTTTTTTATTATGGATTCCATATAAGTTTCGGTTTGACGGAAGAAATGCTTGTGTTTTTTCTTATTCTAATACTTTTGCATAATTCTTTCTATTGTTGCCTGTGAGTAGAATGTTTAATTATGAGGAGTATCTATATATTTGTTTACTTTTTTATCGTAAGAGTTATCGCTAATTATTTATTTACTTCTAATGTCATTTGCATGTATAAGTTGTCCTGTAATAATAGGTATCCTCACACATTTTGAGGATATTTCAAAAAGTCATTATTACATTGAATCAAGAATACTAATAAATTTGGGAAAGCATAAAAATAGTCATATGATATTTTGGTAGCGACAAGTTTTGATAGCGTTAATTTCATTTTTGTGTCATTATGAGCTTGTAATAATAAGTTTCTCCCACATTGTTAGATAATTTCAAATACTCATCAAAATTCTCAATTAAGAGTATTAATAGATTAAGGGAAGTGTGGAAAGGCATTTTGTTTTTTTGGCTATGACAAGTCATAGTTGCATTAATTTTATTGTAACCAAATGAAAAATATCAATACTTTGCTTCTTGTACAATCCGTCAAAGGTCATAACACGGTAAAAAAAAAAAAAAAAGAACATAGTTGATTTTCTCACCTCCGGATTTTCTTTTGTACAAATAAACATCAATGTACATGCTACCTATTCACTTTTGTTAATAATTTTTAGATTTCTCTAAATCTACTAGAGATGAAAATGGGAAGTCAATTTCTTTTAATTGATAAGAAATATATATATATATATATATATATATAGCTATATAGAACCAGCTTATACCTATCGCTGGAGCATCATAATCTTGCACCCATCAGCGCGGCATTGGAGTCAAAGTAAGGAAGAGAGAAGGATGATATGTATGTGTATCCCGATCAGATTGCAGTACGAAGCACGTGCATCAAAGCTTCTTTGAACTGTGCTTTAGCTACATCCATTCCTTGAACCAAATAAATTTAAGAAATTCTTACCTTATCTAATGTTGCATTATCGAAAGATCAGTGCAAGCAACTTTGATAATGATCAGTGTGAACAAATTTGAAAGTTCGAGAATCCAAGTATTCATCATTGAACTTTCCAAAAATTAAAGGGATAAGGCATTTCTAGCATAAAATGTCAATTGAGGCACTTAAAATTCGATGCTCAATGTACTATTGATTATAAATGCATTTATAGTTTCATGCTTGTTGCAATGCAACATACTTGGCCTCACTCATTAGTCAACGTAAATGAAAGCATCAATTGGCCACTCCCTTTTTTCTTGTCACTAACAAGCTCTTGCATTCTCATGATTTGTGAGAGTGAGGGAAGTATAGAAATTCTTTCTTTGAGATCATAACTCAATGTAATCATATTCGTTACGTCATTTTTCTCAATATGCCAGGTACAATGTCCCGAGCTTGAGGAGATGGATCTCTCCCATATGGACAATTTAAACAAAATATGGAGTGACAGCCCTCAAGAAACTCTCACTTTTGACAATTTATTGGAAGTGCGGGTTCAGAATTGTAGGAGCCTTCAAAATGTGTTTCCACATTGGGTGGCTACAAGTCTAACCCAACTTAAGGAACTTCATGCGGAGTCTTGTGGGATTGAGGAAATAGTCACTAGTGTGAATGAGACTCCACATTCCAATACTACTCAAGATCTTTTCCCAAAACTAACCTCTCTAGTGTTACATGATATGCCACAACTCAAGAACTTCCGCATTAAATTGCCCACTTTGAATTGGCCATTCTTGAAGGAATTGCGAGTAACTCACTGCAATAAAGCAAACATGCTGTCTTTTGTAGTATCTATGAGCAATTGGGCTCAAAAAGATTATCAACAGGGCCTTTCAAATCAAGAAGTACACTCTTTATTTGAGAAGGTACGATTTCAGTTGCTCTCCCTTAGTTTCTATTTTTTTCTTTAAAGCACTCACTGATATCATATCCACTACATAATTCAAGCCACATTATATTGCTATAGAAAACATGATCTTCCTTACTTATTAGTTTGTTGACAACACTAAAATATTTCTAATATCTTAAGTATACGTTTCATTTGTGGACACCCATAAGATATTTCATTACCTATAATTACAAAAGTAATTATAGATTTTTGTTGAAAGTGTAATATATTCCTAATCTAGTCTAGTGGTGCTCCTTGGGGAAATCAATGAAAATTTGACATGAGGTCCACTTCATTGTTGAAACATGTTGCACATTTGAACTTTTCTTCTCTATTTCATCTTCTAAAAACTCTAAAAAAAAATCAATACAAACGGTTTTAACAAAAATAACATTAGTACCTTAATGCACTAGTTTCTACTGTATTCCTTAATTGATCTCGTCTTGTAGATAGTCATCCTGTTATATTACTATCCTTACCTATGAGTTTGAAGACAACATAAGATATTTTATTATATCTTAGGCACACTTTTAAGTTTGTGGACCCATACCTTTTAGTAATATCATCCGTGCATCCCATTACATAAATTTCCAGAGATGACTAATTTTAGTTGACAAGATAAGATATTTCTAATAAAAGATGAATTTGGTGAGCTTGGAGGGATCTTGACAAGTTCACTCTACAAACTTAACCATACCAACCTCTATTTGAGACTTTTAGAAGCTTGAGACTTGAATGTAGGGCTCTTGAGATATAATGAACTTTAAGAAGATGGCCACCTTCCATGCGAATCATCTTAATAGGTTTACTTTTTATAACACATGATTTATTGTCGAAACTTTGTTGAATTTACTTCTCTTGTTGTATTGGCAATTCGACAGGACTTTCCCAACTTGGAGAAACTTTTATTAGTCGATAACAATATTCAGATGATACAACATGGAAATTTTCCGGATGACATGTTTAGCAAGTTGAAAGCACTAACACTAGCATGCTTTCACAATAAAAAGGCCGCCTTTCCTTCCATATTCCTCCTAGAGAGATTTCAAAAGCTACAGAGCCTTGAGGTCTTCTGTAGCTCCTTTGAAGATTTATTCTCGGACGAAGGTATTGTTGAAGAAAGGAAAGATTCAGTGCTTAAAAATTTAAGAGAACTTAAGTTGAACAAGCTACACAACCTAAAGTGTGTGTGGAGAGAAGACTCTTTAGTGTCGAAAATTCTTCAGAGCATCGAAAAATTTGAGGTTTGGGATTGTCCTTGTTTGACGACAATATTTCCGACTATGACATCTTTCCAGAAGTTGACAAGCTTAGAGGTGAAGAATTGCTCTGGATTGGTACATCTATTAACAGCTTCAGCAGTCACAAATTTGGTGCATCTCAAATGGATGACTATAATAGAATGTGAAAGAATGAAAGAAGTAGTGGCCAATGATGGAAACGAAGAAGGAAAAGTGATTTCTTTTAGGAATCTAGAATGGTTGACACTCCAAAATCTGCCAAGCCTAGAATGCTTCTCTTCCATCCCAAGTTGCACTTTTAGGTTCCCATCCATTGAGGTAATTGAAGTAAAAGAGTGCTCGAAAATGAAGACCTTTTCTAAGAGTACGCTAAGCACACCAAGACTACATCATGTGTCGCTGTTTAGATACGAGTTGAGAGTGATTTGGGGGATGGGTGATGATCTCAATACAACCATACATAAGTTATCAGCATAAACAAAGGCACATAAAATTGGTAAGAACCAATTAACGTCATTCTCTCATCCATTCTTTTTTCTTTTTCTTTATTTTTTATGGCAACACAGTAAGTTTTTAAAATTTCTTTTTGTGACTCTTCTATCATTGATGATGTCCGATCAGCATGATCGTCAGCCCTATCGATCGATCGATCTTGGCTCATCCTTCACTGAACAGCAGGAAGCGAAGCAGGGCTCTCCTTCTCCTTCTTGACGCCAGAGGCTCTCTCTCCATCTTTCTTCTTCTTCTTCTTCTTCTTCCTCCTCGGTGGAGCGAAACTGGGGGAACCTCTGCTGCCTTCACGGAGGACAAAGCGAAAATGAAGCATCAGGAATTGCCAGGACTGAGAGAAGCGAAGCTGCACTTAGCGGAGCGGAGCCAAGTAGATTCAACCAAACGCTGTCGTTGTCGCCGTCATCGCTGCCGAAGGCGGCACAACCGAGTCTGGACAGTCAATCGTCCACTCACTTCGTCAAAGAAGAAGAACATCACACTTTCTCTCCGCATTTGCATCCAACAAATCGTAAGTTCATGTTTCTTCCGATTTTGGTGTCTTAGTGCGCGTAAATTAGGGCTCTATTCTTCAAATCCGTTCCACATTCGAGTCTAAAAGCAGGAGTTCCTCAAACTAGCAATTTATTGCCCTTAAATCTACATATTCTGTGCTTCCTTCCCGAGCATTGGCAAGATTTCTGCGTGTTTGAGCTCTCATAGATGGAGATGATATATTGTGTTCAAGGTCTCATGTTGAAATTTCTTTAGGTAGAGATATCTCTGTAACATCAGGTACAAATTTCTACCAGGAAAAAGGGAGAAATCATGGAACTTGAAAATATTCCGAGAATTCCATGCCTTGTCAAAAATATAAAAAGTCACTTTTATGCCTTGGTCGCAATATAGTCTGGATTATCTGAGGAATCACCTATAATCTTGATTGGTTAAGTGATGCTGGGAGGATAAAATTTATCTCCAATTTATTCTAAAATCTTTTCATAGCAAATCAAACTAATGAATTGTACTTAAACTGTCTCTAAAGTTGTTGTTTAAGTACATCCTGAGCTGGTTTTTTAAGGTCCCATGCGCCCAAGGCCTCTCACTGCTCTTACATCGGCCAACAAATTTCAAATGGAGCATCCCAATGGAGCATCCATTTTTCAAAGGTGGTGAGGAGGCCCTCTTATGTTTACTTTGGCTTGGTATGATCCCACGCTCATTGACCCAAACTCGCATGTCTGAAAATCAAACATATGGATGCTGTTTATATCTTTGCTTATACTCTAGTGTATTTCCAAGTTGACTTAATGCAGCAAACAACATGACATGTTATATTCCTTGAAGTGTTCATGCGTATATGTTTAAAACCAGGTATATGTCTTAACAATGGAGTAATTGGAGCAGGGGAAACAATGAAAGGACAGTTAGTGCGACTTAAACTGGTGGTCGAGGTTTGAAAAAATAACATTTGTCCCCTTTTTGTGAATACATGTGTTGGAAAGCAATTGCTGAGGCAAGTCCAAAGAATTAGAATCCAATTCCTCTTATACAGAGGAACTTGACAATGTTATTCAATGCTGTAAAAGTAGAATATATATGTAAATCACACGAGGAGACTCGTTGATTCGGACAAGCAAATTGCAAAGAACGTCACTACCTCCATAACTACAGGGAAAGACCTGAAAGATAGGGGGTGGCTAGTTATGGTTCTGAAATTTCATTGTAGATCTAATGACTGATAATTTTGTTTTCAAATAGGAGATACTATTTTATTTGTTACATTAATCGGAAATTTGAGAAAAAAAGATGAGTTTACTCTATCAAATTGATTCAGTATTTTGATAAAATTCGAGTTGTGCTTGAAATAATCAAACAGCTTAGATTAAAAAATTTCACTTCCATCCATGTTCCGATCATTGATGTCTTTGCCTTTTCCCCTGCTCTTGTGGTTTGTGTGGCTTAAATTCATCGTTTCAAATATATATGGGACATGGAAGGCTTTTTCTGGTCATGTACCCTATTGCACCTGGGAGCGTATATTTTGACATTTGACTTTGGGTTGCAGTCTGAGATTGTCTACTATCATTATAAGGTTGATTGTCAATTAAAACTCCTAAAAGTAGCAACTACTGCCTTATATTCACGCTGTGTGATTAGATTCTCTCATTAGTGTATGCTTATGTTTTGGTCTTTCTTCACCATAAGTTGGTTTTCAACCACATAAATGAGGAGACTACTCCTGTTCAATTCATCAGGCAACATAATCAGGAAAACAAGCAAATTGCAACTCTCAAGTATTCAGACGGGTCGTGGATGGTGAAGCTCAGGAGCCATGGACTTTTTTTTTGCTGCTTGACACCCAATTGCTAGAGAAGCTCGTTTGCATTTAGGAGATGTTTGTGTGTTTGAGCTCATCGATAGGGGGGATGTGTGTTTAGAGTCTACATTTCCACTAGTGCTGGTAAGGACTTGGTTTGCATTGACCGAAATGAATTTTGGAAGTGTCACTTTAGATAGTCCAAAATAAATTCAGTTTTCATAGTTATATCTCTTTGTTTAGTCTTGGTGAATCAATGAAGTGTACGTCTTCCATTCCCATTGGGTTTGTGAGTTTCACAATAATCTAGATGCACACTCATTAATGCTACATCCCAAGTCTAAATTAACCAAAAAGAATGTGCTTCAATGTCAAAGCGAAAATTATAACCTAAACGCTCAGCATGAGAATTTTGAGGTGTGACTTGTTGGTTTCTAAGTTGCGCTTTTCTGCACAGTGTTGCATTCTTTTTCTTGGTCTGTCTCAAAAGTTATGAAATTTTCCTGATAAGATTTTGTATATTGATGGGTGACATTATGATTTAGGAGATGCCAAGTGTAGCTAATGTGTTTTGTCTAATGTGAAAAACATGTAAACCTTAGTAACATGATTGGATGCATTGATTTGTAGATCGTTGTAACTTGACAGAAGGTTTACAGCAGTACCTATGAAAACTCTCCTTTTTCTTTTGTGCAAGTTGGACCAAACAATCTAAATGTCAAGTGAGCCCCCATGAGCAGTTTTGCATGGTTCCATGTTTTTGCGGTCTCCCCTGCTCTTGAAAAAACTAGAAAATTTGAATCGAAGTATCCATCTCTGAAATTGGTGATGTGGCTGCTATTATTAAGGATAGAACTGCGGTATGGCCCCTGTGTCCTTTCATAATTGGCATAGCTCAACCATGATGCCTTCTACATCTTTCCCTTTAGTCCACTCTTTTCCCAAGTCGTTTTAGTTTTTCATAGGAATCACGTGAGATGTTATTTTCTTTGAAGTGTCCATGGCTATATGTGTAAAACCGGGGCAGTTTTGATTTTGAAATTTCGTTAAATTTATGAATTCATAAGATTACCAATTCTAAAATAAAAGATTGTATTGTTTTGGCTAATCAGGTGTAAAGAAGATTACTTTTATTCATAGACTAAGAGGATGTGGTGGGGACGATCAGTGTTAGCAACTCTTGAACTTTTGCCATGAGAGTTAAAAAATTATGTACACTACTGTAGAGTCTACAAGCACTGTATTGTGAAATCTTAACTTCAAGTTGCAGGTTGGGATCGAAGACTTCTATTACCCAGTTAACACTATTAATTGAACTCCCTGAAACTGGTAAATACTAGCATAAATTTACATTTGTTTGCGTTTTCCGTTTATTATTTCTTTGTATTTATTCTTTTCCTCATTATACTACATTGGTAGTGTTCCTTGTGAATTTGTAAAGATATATTCAGAAGAACTAGCAAATTGCAACTCTTAGGTATTTGAACAAATTATGGCTGGTGCAGCTCAAGACCTATCAACTCCATTATCCAGCTGGTCAGGCCGCATTTGTGAAAGAAGCTTGTTTGGATGAAGGGGATGTCTGCATGTTTGAGCTCATTGATAGGGACGATTTTATGGTCAATCTCCATCTCCAATTATGCTAGTAAGGACCTCATTTAGGTTGATTGAGATGGACATTGGAAGTGTCACCTGCAAGTAATTCATGTCTTCTTTATTCAGCTATGACAAAGTGCACTTACTTTTAGCTTTGCGTCTCTTTCTTGACCTGCTTAGTCTTACCAGAATTCTCCTCTTTTTTTTTTTTTTTTGGGAGGTCAGAATAGATAGTCTAAATTTCCAGTGAGCCCTCTTGAGCAGCCTTTTCATGGTTTCAATTGTCCGAGGCCTCTCACTGCCCTTTAGAATGCTGGAGAATTCAAGTTAGAGTATCCCTTTTTCCAGATGGTGACATGGCCATCTTTTCTTAAGAAAGAAATAATGGTGAGGCCCAGATCTCCATTCATAACTGGCATATCTCAATTATGAATGCCACCTATTTTATATATGTGCCCTATTGTGCAATTTTTTCCTGCATTAATTTGCTTTGTATAGAAACACAGGATATATTATCTTCCTTGAAGTGGTCATGGTTATATGTTTAAAACAGGCTCCTTAACAACTAAAGGGACTAGGGAAAAACAATAAGTCGACAGTAATCAGGAAATTACATAGTGATAGGTGGGTGTGGAGACAAGGTCAGAGGGTTGAGACAGGCAATAACAACCATAAATTAGGAATTTAATGATTTCTAATTGAAGTATAAATTCTTCACAAAGATGACTACTTGGTACTTTCTCTGTCTTCTAGTTTAAGTATAAATTCCTTCCAAAAATGACTACCTGGTACTTTCTTTGGCTGCCTAGGCTTGGGAAGAAGAGGCGACACGAAATGCCCAGCTTAAGCAATAGCTATTGCAACAGGCCTAGGCTTGGCATGACTGGGCTCACTGCAACAGCACGGCAACACTAATCGAATATTGCTCCCTGGCAAAAAATGGTTTACTAGAGCTACTATTGCAAGCAGGTTCAAACTTGTGATCAGAAATGAAGCGAAGGTAGTGCAGCCCTAGACCTCAAAAATTAGTCCCACCACCTCCGTGGTATGAAAAGAAGAAAGGCAAGCTAATTTTTTTTTTTCTTTTTGCCAGGCAAATGAAGATCACTTTTTGTGTATATGTATCCATCTAGAATGGTAGGCGTAGCTTTTCATGTTCGTTCAATGCATATCGCGATGCGAGATTGGTGACTTGGAAATCCACCAGATTTGTGCATGTCTCTATATTGATTACTCGTACCTAGTGTAGAGTCTAAGAGCACAGGATTGTGATATTTTGATTTCAGATTGCAAGTTGTGACTAAAAACCATCTCATCAAGCCTTTTAGACTGCTAATACAGATCTCTGGAAACTTCAAATACTATCATAAATGTACGTCTTGTTTGCCTTTTCACTTTATTGTATGGTTACATTCCTTTGTCTTATCATACATTGGCTAGTCAAATGTCTTCATGGGCAGAGCGTTCCTTATGAATTTATAGAGACATGCAGTCAAGAAAACCAGCAAATTGCTACTCTTAGGTATTCAGACACATTGTGGCTGGTGACCATCAGGACCTATCAGCGCTATGCTGTAGTGAACTTCTCTATTGGTTGGTCCAAGTTTGGGAGAGAAACTTAGTCCTGAATGAAGGGCATGTCTGCATGTTTGAGCTCCTTGATAGGGATGATTTTTAAGTTGAATTGGGATGTGAACACTAGAAGTGTCACTTTAGACCATATACTAGTTAGAAGCAATCTATGCCTCTGTTCTGTTGTGATGAACCGGATGAAAGTCCACTATTATTTCTGACTGCTTTTTTCTGAACTAGCTACAATCTTATAATTTCTAGGCCTAGCCACTCCATTTATCGGATATTGTGATGAATAGCCCTGTACACATTTTCTACTTTGGGTATTTCTCTTGCGCTTGTAACGCTTTTATCATTGCCCTCTTGGAAGGGACCTTAGTTCAGCATTATCGTGGTTCTGGTTATTCAACCTGGTTTGTAGAACAAATGAAATTTATGCAGCATGCCATCAGTCATGGTCACTTGATAGTTTTCAAAGATGGGAGAGATAGACTCTATACTCATGTAATTATATTTGATTAAAGTGCTTATATAGATACATCATCCCCTCAAGCAAGATGAAACATAAAACCCAGAGGGCGAATTCTTCTCGAGAAAATGGGAAGAATCTAAAGACCTCACGGACCTTGAAGATTCAGAGGGTTCCTGGCCATGTTGGAAACCATTGGCTAAACTGCATTTACCTTCTTATCTGCCTTCTACGGTGATGAATTCCTTTTCAATTTGTGAGTTTCAAAGTGATTAAATTGCACACTCATTGATGCGACTTTTCAAAATAATATGCTTGGAACCAAAAAAGACTAACCTGCGAACGTCAAAGAGTGACAGAAGTTCCAAATTGTTCCTCAAGATAATTTGGAGGTGCTTGCACATGTCATAGTTTTCTTAGTCACTCTTCAAATTTTTAAAAATTTGATGAGAAGCTTTTGGTATGTCGGTTGATGGCATTGGTTTGGGTGTTCGAAGTTGTAGTCAATCAGTTATATCTAATACGAAGAGCGTGCAAAATTCTGTTTTATGTTCGCACTTGTTGATTTCCAAACTATGCTGGATCTTTTCATAGTAAATTGAAAAAATTCACATTTGTGCCCATGAGAGTTCTTTTTTTAACCGGAGGTCTGACCAAACAGCCTAAATGCCCAGTGAACCCTGTTGAGCCGGTTTTTCAGTGTTTTACTTGTCCAAGGCCTCTCACTGCACTTGAAAAAGCTTAGAGAATTTTTGAGTCAGAATATCCCTTTTTCAAAATGGTGATATGGCAATTTCTTGTCATGAAAGGAAAAGAACTGTACATTCCTCATCTCCATTCATCATTGGCATACTTCAAATATGAGACAACGTGACATGTTATTTTCGTTGAAGTATTTGGGGCCAACCGACCATCCTAATGGCCGAGTAATGGAACTTGGTAAAATGGCAATCAAAATGGTAATTGTGATACAACCTTCATGGTTGTGTGTGTCGATTCAGATTATTAACTAGTTCGTCTACCTTGAAACAATCTACTTCTCTAGTTGCTCCATCAAGTTGTCTTCTGCTCCCTTTTTACAAGTGGAAATCAAGATGTGGGTTTTTAAAATAATATTTCAATATATTTTTTAATTTTTTATAATTTTGTTATTTTCTTTTCTTCTTTTTTTTCCTGCCCTTAAGGTCGGCCTGGATGTGGGCGCGCAGCAACTCACCCAGACCAAGTGAGGGCTGGTGAGGGTGTGCAGGGAAAAAAAGCAACTAAAAAAACCAAAAGAAAAAGAAAATAAAAAATTCAAAAAAATTAAAATATTATAAAATGTCCACATCACTTTCAGTAGTGTCATGTCAGCGCTAGTTGATCAATATTAGTAGAATTGACTTAACGGCATAAATGCGAAAAGTTTAGAATTGTATTGACAAAAAAAAAATAGATTCAATTAGCACAATTACAATAAGTTTATGAGTTTTTTGATAATTCTCCCGACATTGTTTTGTTATTAGTGAATTTTTTTCTCGCAATTCAAGGTACAAAACGGCATTGTTCTTCAGAAAAGCTTGAAAACGTATATATATTAAAATAATTTTGTGAGAACGAAATATCTTTTTTTATCAAGGAATAGAAAAGGAAAAGGAAAGAAAAGCAAACAAGAAAATAAAAATAAGAAAAATTACTCTTTGCCATGCCAACCCTAACCTAAAGGTAACAAACTGTCAACACGATACAACTTTTATTTATATCACAAGATTCTATATGCTCTTCGTCCATTTATTACTTGTTAACTTTTCCGGACTTGATACATCATGATCCTTTTCCTCTTTCTTTCTCGATTCAACAATAGGGGGAGAAAAAAAACACATCGGACCCTTTTCCGCAAAGATGGACTCGCGGTCTCGTCCAAATATGAACTAATCGATTAATTGCTCATTGAATTCATGTTGCTCGCATCTAATTCTATAGTCAAAAAACTGAAGCTATGCTTCGGGAGCGTGCACAACTCTTTAATTTGACCACAAGCGAAATCCATGCAAGTAGTACGGTCCGACTACCCCAGCACGGTAGCACACTTTCCACGGCCGAAGCATCTGGCGTTGCTGTAAGAGGCACTGGTGCATTAGTTGACTCCCCCGATCGCGGTGTCAAACCTCAGATCGGTCAAAACTTGACCCGAAGCTTGTGCATAATTGTTCAGGTACTGCACGCCATTGCATATCTTGTACATAAGCATCACATCCAGGTCACTTCTTACGAGTCAGACCCCCAAAGAAGCCCATGAACATAAGTGGGAGTGTATGTGATGTGGACAAGGTCATCCAAGAGCCTTGTTTCCTCCCTTTTGGTTCTATTTGGTTTGCTACGAGGAAACAAACAATTGAGTTTGGCTATAAAAAGGGTTTGTCTCCATAGTGCTATCCATCATTTATTCTTTGTTATTAGGCTAAGCTAGTACCAATTTTAGTCATTTATGACGTCACATGGATTTTTTTGATAACTTCCAGAGCTTTTTCTATGAATTATTTGTTCATTAGTGTAATATGTTGTTGCTGTCCTTGCAAACCCTAATCTCATAATTTTTAATGAAATTTCCCCCTCTCTCTTAAATAAATTCACATTATGATCAATGACCCACTTCTATTTTTTTGTCTTTCTTTTCTCCTACTTTTGCACACGTGTCAACCTCATACTGAGTCTTGAATATATTTCTATATGTAACATTGTAAACTTAGGTCATGTAATTAATGGAGTTTGTAATACTTATATAATCCAAATAACACCATACTTTTGTTGCTGCTAATACTACTACTCAGAGTCTATTAAAAAAGAAAAAAAAAAAAGCCCAAACACCTGGATCAAACCACCCGAACCAGCCTGATAATTTTGGGCTCAAATAGTCCTTGGGCCGGCCACTAGGCCTCAAACTATCCTTGAGTTTGGGACCTGAATGATTGCCAAACCAGCCCAATTCATAGATCGGAAACTGTACATATATATGTCCCCCTATGTCAATTCCCTTTCACCTGTTGAGGGCTCAACTTCTCTCATTCGCTCATTTCTCACGTTGATCGAGATCTGGCTGCCACCAAGCTGCCATCGTCGCCGCGGTCAAGCCCCAGCACTCGCCATATGGCCTCCGTCTAATATGTCTCGCTCACTCCCTCAGTCCCTTTTATGCTTGCTCGCGTCTTGAGTCTCCCTTACGCTCCCTCGCTCTCTACCTAGTAGAAAACAGGTCCTTACTAGCTTGTTTTGATGTCTTATGGTTTTTGATTTTTGTACATGCTATTTAAATTTTTTATTTTAAATTTTTAAATGATAGATAGTCCCTCTTTAAAAAGATGCAATTACCTTTTTATTATTTTTGTTTCACAATTAATTAGTTACATTTAGATTGTGGAGAGCAGTGGAGGGTAGGGGAGAGTGGCCATAACTGACGATTTTCATTTTTTAATTACAAAATGAAGAGAATCGCCCCTTAATTCGTTTAAAATTTAATTGGAGTTATTATGATAATTGGGTTTTTGAGTTAATTTAAATTGAGATTTTTTTATAGGAATCTTTTAAAGAATTAACAAATTTGTAAAATTTTTACAAATCATCAATTTATGATTTTTAATGATCAAAATACTAAGTTTGAGGAAAATTGTTACTTTCAGTGCATACTCTATTCATGAATTGTTTGAGCTTGGGTTGATGATTTTTCGAGAATTAATATCTAGTCAAGCCCAATACTTAGCTCAATAAATTTTGTAAGCCTAATTCAAAATTTTGATTGTTATATAATTATACATAGACATCGTCATCCACATACAAGTATATTTAGTGTATCGACTTTTCGTATGAATCAAGCTCTAGCATAAGCATGAAGTTAATACTTGGTCAAGCTCAAATCAAACACTGAGTAAGGAGTTGAGTTTTAAGTTTGGCATCTGATCAAGATATAGACCCCTAGGAACCTCTCCCTTGACAAGAATTACAAATGGTAAAGTTATTTTAAACCATATTCTTTAATATCCTTATGTTCAAATGAAAGTTTAAATTATCAAGAAATCTCATTATTCAAAATGTACTCATGATTTTCGCAAGTTTCAATCCCACTATAATTTTCAATCCCTATATTAACCGATAGGTCAGATGATAAAAGTAAGTGAACATTAATAAATGTAGGAAATCTTCAAAAGTCACTTTTCCGAAGTCCTAGCTGTATTATCCATGGGACGTAGCTTGGCTTCACAAATCCTTGTTGTAACTTCTATCCGATAAAATGGCACTCAAGTTCCATGTACTTGGTAATGTTTATTGAAAACTGGGCTTTTGCTGCAATTTTTGTCACAATTTCCCTTTAATTTTCAATAACCATTTGACAATAGCAAAATTCCTTGACCAATAAGAAATTTTAAATATCAAATATCCTCCTGTTTATTTTTCATAAATTAACTTTGAGTGTACATAAAGAGATCCTTGATAATTTTAACTTTTGAAATTAATTGGGAAATCATTAAATTTGCATTGCTAGTCTCTCTTTAACAAAAACTTCCTATTGTTAAAGGAAAGTTCCACTTTTTATTTCTTGCAACTTAAAATCTTAAAAAATTTTTTTTCAATTTTCCTAGGTCTTTAATTGAAAAATTAACCCAATTTCATTCCAATTATCAATATATATCATCATCACATCAATAAACTAAAAACCATGATAAATGAATTTCCTCTCCTTGAAGTAAATAGGGAAAAATAAATAAAATATCAACAATTGTTAACATCTGAGAAATTAGAAAGGAAAGAAGAAGAAGAAGATCCGTTAGGTTTTCCAGTTTTTGCGTTTCAAGCATTCGGTCACTCTCTGCTTCTTCTCTCTCTCTCCCTCCAACCCTCGAGCCGAGCTGCACCGCCGTATCGCGGCCTCCGACCGCCGCCGCATCCACGCCGCCGGGCCACCTCGGCGTTCGGCAGCAGCGCCGCCCCTCTCTCCGCCTCCTCCGAAACCCCCCCCCAAAAAAAAAAAAAAAAAACCTAGGTCCTCGCTTCGGTTCTCCGGGATTGCTCGAAGATGGACGAGGACCAGGAGATGGAGAGGTTCGGGATGGACAACGATTACGACGACGGGCAGTGGATCGACGGGGAGTTCTACTACCGCCGGCGGAGGGAGAAGCGCCCAGACCAAGGACGACGTGCTCTACGGCGTCTTCGCGTCGGGGGACTCCGATTCGGACTACGACGACTCCTCCAAGAGGAAGCGGAGGAAGAACAGGGACCTCCTAGGTAAGGCCGATCTGTCGAAACCCGTGAATTTTGTGTCCACCGGCACGGTCATGCCGAACAGAGAGATTGATGAGAACTCGAAGAGAGAGAACGAGGATGACGAATCCGCTGCCGTGGATGAGGATAGGCCGGGCTTGGGGGTCTTGGGAAGAACCAGCAGGGGATTGTGACGCTCGTTGAAGCAAAGTTGCGTCCTAAGAATATGGGTATGGATTTCAACGACTTACAAAGCAACTCCTGCAAAGGCATCTGTTGCCTTGTTGGAGCCAGAGGAAAAGAAGCCATTACCCGACGTGACCGGTAAGGAGAAGCTTTTGGTCTAAGCAAGCGAAGAAGGCGACGCTGAAAAACAAAGCGAAATATATTACAGCAGAAGAGCTACTGGCGAAGAAGCAAGAGCAGGGCGTTAAAGTTGTGCGAAAGGTACTCGACGTGCGTGGACCTCAGGTTAGGGTATTAGCAAACTTGGAGAATCTGAACGCGGAAGAGAAGGCGAGGGAGAGTGATGTTCCTATGCCCGAGCTCCAGCACAATATAAGGTCGATTGTGGACCTGGCTGAGTTGGATATTCAGAAGATCGATAGGGACCTGAGGAATGAGAAGGAGAAGTTGCAAGCTGAGGCAGAACACCAGAAGAAACAACTGAATAACGTGAAGGAGATAATGAATACGCTAGGCCAGGTTGAGGAGGAAAAGTCAATGGGACGTGCGAAAAAGGCTTCCTGATGATTATAAACTTAGTAACTTATCCTGCATTGCTTGCTTATTTGCACTCCCTCTTGTTTATCAGAGTATTTCAGGGATGGGATCCTCTTTGGAATTCCACACATGGGTTGGAAGTTGTTTCACGGTGGAAATCTCTATTGCAAGGACAGGAATGTCTTGATATATGGGATTTGGGATCCCCTTATACCCAGTTGGTTTCAGAAGTTGTCTTGCCTGCTGTGAGAATATCAGGCATTAACACTTGGGAGGCAAGGGATCCGGAACCAATGCTTCGATTTCTTGAAGATTTTGTGATCAGTCTTCTCGCATGTGGGCGCAAATTGAAGTTTGTCAGTTTCTTCTCATGTGAAGAGCATTCGGAATTTATTTATTTATTTATTTTTTCATATTAACTGAATGTTGATATGCATGACAAAAGCAAATACGCTGGCATCTTTGCGTCGCTGCGGCACGACTCTTCTGCAGCCTCTCTCTGTCGACAAACACAGCAGCCTGAGCCTCCGGCAGTGGCTTTTCGTCTTAGAATCGGCAACATCCCGGCGCTCTTGAACTCGAACTTGCTCTCCCCGCTGGATAAAGCTCGCTGATTTCTCTTTTCTCTCTCTTCCTTGCGAGAGCTCGATACCTCATCCAAAGTGCAATCAACGGCAATGGAAATTTGGAAGATGGCGAGAGGATGGGAGAAAATAAAAGCAAAACGGAAATCAAACAGACGAAATTTGGAATGAATCGAAGACAATTCTAGAGTTCAATCGGAGATGGAACGTCCAGGTATTTGTTGACTGTTGATTGAGGAAACTCCGTGGTCAAGTTCCACTGCCACGGCAGCGAGGCGAGCGGCATCTTCAAACCGGTAGCGACGCTTTTTGTGCTTCGATCGGTGCTGGAAGCAACAATCGTCAGAGAGCTCAGTCTCGATGAATCGTTGGTGGGTACTCCGTTCGCGGTTGGATTCTCTCTCTCCAGATTTTCTCCGACCAGATGTTTTTTTGCATCTTTTCTCTCTCTCGCTCTGGATTCTCCTTATTCATCTCCACCAATTCAGATCTATCTCGCTTCAGATTCCCACAGTGAACGACACCATCAGATTCCACATTTGAGTCGTGGCCACACTAATTCCACTCTGATTCGTGTCGTCGCTTTCCTGTCCTTGCACATGTCTGGACCAGATTTATATGTGGCCGGGCCATCTCGAGCTCATGCTGCCATTGCCGCCAAACCATCATCAAGGGTGTTTCATATCCAATTGAACTTCCGAGTCAAAATTTCGATTCACTCCAGAATATGTTCTGTCGATTCTTGCTTCTTTCTGTTCGCTCCCACTTCATCGCCATCTTTCGAATTCCTTTGTTTTGCCCATCTACGCCTCGCGCAAAGGGAATGCGGGGTGGTGTTCACTGCTTAAAAGAGCTTTATCCGATTGCCAAGGCTGAGGTTGGATGGATCATCATCATCTGGACAGGATCCGCCGATTCAAAGGATGAGATTCTTTGGGTTCACTCTCGGCACTCCTGCCGGTCCAGCGTCGTTTCATCAACCAACCGCAACAGAGGCCAATCTGAGTCATCAAAATCATCCGAAAAGATACGCCAAGCATGAAGATTGGCGGTGGTGAGCACGGAAGAGAAAACAAGGAAGAATAAAAAGGCGAGAAGCGAAGCGAAGCAGTGGATGGAGATGATTCGGATTTTGCGTGGGGATTGTGGGGAAAACGGGGCAAACAAGGTGAAGCCGGCGGTGGTTCTTTGGATGAGAAGGAAGTAAAGTGTTGAAATTTGTTTTTTTTTTTAAAAAAGAAAAAGAAAGAAAAAAGACGAAAAGGAAAATATAGAGAGCCCATGAGAAATCGGTCAAAAGGAAGACTTGCACGAAAAATGTAATTCGTCATTATATCGAGCACCTTCATTGCAAACTCGATCCCTCCTCCACAGTGCAATCGACGGCAATGGGAATTCGGAAGACGGCGAGATAATTGGAGAAAAACGAAATGAAATAGATATCAATAGACATAGTCGGTATGTATCGAAATTAATTCTAGAGTCGAATGGGAGATGAAATGACTTGGTGGTGAGTACGAATATTGACTTGACAGATATTATTGTCCGAATGTCAGCGAGGAACCGGCTTTCCGTGGATATTTCTTATGGATCGATCTTCCTACCTCCGCTTTTTGTTACAGAATCGTCTCACTCTCTATTTCTCTTTGGGGCAACTCAACGAACACCTTCCCTATGTCCATCTTCATTTTTCAGCAAGTCTTCCTCCATCAGGGTCGTTTCCTATCCGATTGAACTTCCGAGTCCAATTTCGATTCATTCCAGTATACGTTCTGTCGATTCTTGCTTCCTTCATCTCCGCCTTTCGGATTTCAAATGCCGTTGCTCGCGTCCTTCGTTTCGTCTCTCTATGCCGCACACAATGGGGATGTCTGGCTGGTGGATAGGATCTGCCGATTCGAAGGATGAGATTCTTTGGGTTCACTCTCGGCCCTCCCGCCGCTTCAAGAAGCAGCAAAGATTTGCACAAAAGATGGAATTCTTGAGAGGAAGATTCATCCCATAACTCAGCCATCATTTTCTTTTTCTTTTCCTTGAAAAAGGCATCAAAAACTCCAAACGACGCCATCAAGGACGCCCATTGCGTCTCTTCGCTTCAAGTACCTTTATTAGATCTCTCCCTCCATCCCGACGCGCTCCCCGGCTCAGTGAGTTCCGAGTCGCTCCACCATCACCCTCGCTATCTACTCGCCTCGTGATCGATCGCTGTCTTTCCGGTGATTCTCTCTCTCTCTCTCTCTCTCTCTTTTCCTGTCCTTCTTCCGGTTCGAATCATGCATTCGTTTTGTGGATTCTTAGGTGTTTTGACAGAGGTTTGAATCTGGTGTCCTTGAGTGATGTTTAATGCTATTGTCGTTTTGCTCATCAATGGAGTTCATGTCGGATTTTTTTCTTTTTTTCCTTGTTTCCGACCGTGAATCCGAGACCACTTGGAAACGAGCGATGATTGAACTGAAAACGTCCTGAGAAATCGCCGCAGTGAGCGAAAGTTGTGCAGAGTTAAGCTCGGTCGAACAGTGGTTCGGTTTTCCTCTATTTTTTTGGCATTATATAGTCACTTCTGGATTCAGTTGTGGTGCGAGGGTGACTCGCTAGCCGTTCCTGATCGGTCCTTCGGTTAACGCTTTTCTCTGTATAGATTTCCGAGCGGCTTGGGACTTGGAGATGGGAGTAGCACCGATGAGTTATGACATGGAAGAGGGGACGCTGGAGATCGGCATGGGTGAGCTTTCGGCCCTCTCCGCTTTCCAAATTATTATTTTTTTTTGGAGCTACGGACAATAAAAATCTGCTGGGATGCTTAAATCTCGTAATTAAGTTTTGTCTGTATTGTGGGGAGTAGCTTTGTCTCCTTGTTCGTGGCTTATTATGTCTTTCGCCATCTAAATTTCACCGTGCTTGGAATAAGAACTTTAGTCATGGGATATTGTTGTTTTCGAGGCTTTCCATATAGCTTTCTCGTTTCTGAAAAGTTTATGCTGCCCCTGTTATGACAACGGTTAATACATTTATTACTTAGATCTACACAATCTCTATCATTTCATATATATTGGCTGAGAGGTGAGGAATGATTTAGCTCTTGTCCGAGTCAAATGTTTAGCATGCCTTAGTCGCTGGGTCTTAGTTATCAGTTGTTCAGACAATTGCTTTGCTGCTTGCAGAGGATAGGACCGTCTCTGGTGTTGCTGGGCCGTTGGTTACACTCGACAAAGTCAAGGTAAATTTCACTGGTTATAATTTTATGAGGTTCAGTGGACTCCTATACTAACATGTTGGATTAATTTTATTGTATATCAGGGACCAAAGTATCAAGAGATAGTAAATATCCGCTTGGGTGATGGAACGACTAGACGTGGGCAAGTCCTTGAAGTTGATGGAGAGAAAGTTGCTGTGCAGGTTCAGTCTCAGTTGCCAGCCTCTTCTTTTTTCCTTTAGCTCTCTTGATACTGCATTTTTGTTGTTTGGACTGCAATACTTGGGTCAACTTTGTTTGCAATACTTTTCAGCTGATGACCCAGTGAATTCTCTGTCATTCATTGCAAGCATTAGAAAAAGTAGATTATGAAGAGTGTTATCTTAGGTATATGTGATGAAATGTGAGAACATCATATGGGATGATAATTGAAATGTGATTGAATTTCTTGAGAACAATGTTAAGAATCTAATTAGCATTCCGTTTAGGCAATTATAGATCCTCTCTGCTCTCGAGTGATGGAAGTCTAGTCATGGTGTGGGTTATTTTGGCTCTGCAAAAGGCTAATAATCTTTCCTATATGTCTCTAATTGTTGTCAAACTTCTGTAGGTTCTGTTATTCACTAGTTTCTCTGTCAGTAAAATTTAAATATAAGTATTCTACTCATGCTTGTGTGATCGGTGGTTGTTCATCTTAGACTTCCAGTACGTAAAGCTTTCTGGTCATCCATGTTTCACTCTCTTGTCGCTAGGTTTATGAAGGTACTTCTGGGATTGAAAACAAATACACCATTGTGCAATTCATTGGCGAGGTAATTATGCATGCTGTTTGTTTTTGTTTTCCTAATAAAACAATGTTTCATCATTCTGTAGAAATAAAGAGTTAGATTTATTTTTTCCGTATTTGGGAACTAAATGCTCCTACGTGTTGGCAACAAGATTTCACTTGTAGCATGAGAAATAATTTGGCACATGTCTTGGCCTTGGCCTCATGAAAGGCTGTCAAAAGTGCATTGTTTTCCTACCTTTACAAATCTCTTCAGCTGTGTCAGCATTTACTCTCTTTAATCTTGGATAAATAAAAGAACCTTTAGAAATTTATTGTGGAGTTATCACATTTTTCTTTTAATGCAGGTTCTGAAAACACTTGTGTCCTTGGATACGCTTGGGTTCATATTTAATGGTTCTAGAAAGCCCATTGATAATGGCTCTCCAATTCTGCCAGAGGCTTACCTGGATATTTCTGGTGAGTTGTGTCATTGTGATAGTAATTTTGATTGGCCATGGAGCCATTTATACTCCATGGCACCTATGGCAATCCCAAGAACTTTCTTGTGGTGTCTTATATAATAGATAAACTCCCTCTTTTTTAGGAAGTTCTATAAATCCCAGTGAAAGAACCTACCTGGAAGAGATGATACAAACAGGAATTTCCTCCATTGATGTAACGAATTCCATAGCTCGTGGACAAAAGATCCCACCTTTCTTTGCTGCTGGTCTTCCTCATAACAAAATAGCTACTCAGATTTCCGCCAGGCTAGTCTTGTGAAGCGATTGGAGAAGGCTGATGTATTTTGCATCTTTGTTGTATACCAATGTTATAATACCCTGCTCTATGAGTTTTATTGCCTCGATAATTTAAGGAACTACCATTAGTTTTACTGAATTTTCCTACGGTTTTGGAGTTCAGGTTCAGAATTCACCTACAATGTATTTTATCCTTTGACTAACTAGCTCCACTATTATATGCTAGACTTCTCAATTGCTAAATGCATTCTTTGTGAAGATTTTTGATCTTATTTTATTTGTTGTTTTTTTGAGAATTCAATGCTATGAGTCTTCATCTTTCTATTCCAAACACTCTCTTTCAATATCATTTATGAAAATGTGCTGCAAATTTATGTAGGATGATGAAGAGGACAATTTTGCCAACAATGTTGCCATAGTATTTGCTGCTATGGGAGTGTACATGGAAACTGCACAATATCTCAAACGTGACTTGGAGGAAAATGGGTCAATGGAGAGAGTGGCCCTTTTTCCTTAATCTGGTAATATCTAATGAGCTAATAGTTAATTGTCTCGCAGATTGTTTCTTTCTGGCAATTTTTGCAAGTTCGTAGATTCAGTTCGTGACATATATCCTTGCTGATTAAAGGGTTGTACGGATGCCTGTATTTCATTTTACGAAGTTTGGTATTTTCTTTAGGCCAATGATCCAACTGTTGAATGCATCATCACTCCACGAGTGGCGGTCACAACTGCTGAGTATCTGGCTTAAGAATGTGACACATCTATAGTGATTTTTTTTTTTTTTTTGTGATGTCAGAATCTCAAAATTATATCCACTATGGATAAGGATAGGCGGGGCTTGGGGTCTTGGGAAGAACCAGCAAGGGATTGTGACACCCATCGAAGCAAAGTTGTGTCCTAAGAATATGGGTATGGGTTTCAACGACTACCAAAGAAACCCCTGCAAAGGCGCCTGCTGCCTCGTTGGAGCCAGAGGAAAAGAAGCCATCACCTGATGTGCCTGGTAAGGAGAAGCTTTTGTCTAAGCAAGCGAACAAGACGATGCTGAAAAACAAAGCGAAACACATTACAGCAGAAGAGCTGTTGGCGAAGAAGCAGGAACAGGGTGTTGAAGTTGTGCAAAACGTACACGACATGCGTGGACCTCAGGTTAGGGTATTAGCAAGCCTGGAGAATCTGAACGTGGAAGAGAAGGTGAGGGAGAGTGATGTTCCTATGCGCGAGCTCCAGCACAATATAAGGTCGATTGTGGACCTAGTTGAGTTGGATATTCAGAAGATCGATAGGGACCTGAGGAATGAGAAGGAGAAAGCTCTGAGCTTGCAAGAGGAAAACAGAAGCTGCAAGCTGAGGCAGAACTCCAGAAGAAACAACTGAATAATCTAGCAACTAAATTGTGCACATGGAACAGCGGAAGCACAATCACGGTAGAGTCTGATTCCGTTAGTTTGTACCCCACCTGATGATGCCAAATTGCGCTGAGTTAGCAGCATGCGATTGGGGAGGGGTGACCCATAGCGCCGGAGGTGTGCAAGAACATAGCTACATCCGAGGGATCATTGACAACTGTGGACATCGAGTCGAGGCTCGGCTCGGCTCTACGTCGGTCGAAGAGAGAGTGATTTTGGTATCGGCAGAGTGAAGATTGGCGGTTAGGTGGGGGATGTTGAGCTTGGAAGCAGCGGATTGAGCCCGTCGGTTTCCTTCTTGCAGTGTCAATAGGAGCTTCGGTTCTGAGTCGGAAAGGTAGAACTCGAGCACCTTAGCTGTGTAGAAGGGATTGAGCGGAGCTGCAGTGGCTCGGCAATGGATTACCGCTGGAAACAGGATCACAAACTGCAAAACGAACACATTTTCCAATAAGAAAACTATCACACCAGTCCCTGCGGATTGGAGATACTCACACATATGCAGGATATGCAGACAACTAGTTTGTCAACGTTTAATATCATTAAAACCATCCATCTCCTTCTGATAAGCGTTGACTTTGTTTTACGATGAATCGGTGCTTGTACGTCCCAGAAAACAACCCTTGGACCCGACAGAAAATTCTCTTCATGCTTTTCCCATTTCAATTTGTTCCTGTTCAATTTGCACCACGCGCTCGCAGAAATTTCATGCCTCAAATGCAATTTTTTTCAGTAGAAATCGATGCCATTTCTGTCTCTCTGTTCTCGAAGTACTGTAAAACTCCAAGAAACATCTACCTCTTTCTTTCCCAAGCTATTTCCCAGTCGATGTTTTGCAAGTCATCGATCTCATCATTAGAAATTCATCGTCACTGCAATCTTCCAGATATTGTGTTCTCGAATTTAAACAGCATCATCCGTACTCGCGAACAGACCGAGATGACACAGACATACCTCGATGTTGTTGAGGAAAGTGAGCGCGACGGTGTCGGTGCGAGGCAGTGATGAGCGCGGTGGCGCGGTTGACAAGCTCTCCTGCAGCCACATGTGTGTCAGGTCGAGCTCCTCGCAGGCGGAGACGGCTCTCTTGTTGGGGAAATCCGACGTTGCCTTCTTCAATAGGTCCGTGAGCGTAAGTTCTCCCATCGCTAACCACAGGAACGAATCGACGGCAATCGGCTTCAGCCGAAACCAATCCCCGATCGAACTGAAGAGGGGCACCGCAATCGCTTGGCGAGACAAGAATGAAGGATCGACAAGAACAGGAATTCGCACGACGTGGACGATAACGGAGGAGGAGGAAGAGGAGGGAGGAGGGTTGAGATTTGTAATTTGTTTATAAAACAAATTAGACCAATGATCATTATTTTATTTATTGAGAAAATTCGGATTTATTTCTATAAAAATTAAACTTGTTGAAACAGTGTGACTGTTCGCGAAAAGTTACGTTTATTTTTTATTTATTATTTATTTAATTCCGAATTTTTATATCTTCAACATAACCTTTGAAACGTCTTTTCACGAAAGGTTGTCTTTGTTGTTTTTGCAACCTTTTGAAAAGTTGTCTTTATTTGAAAGACAAATATAAGTACGTTTGTTTTGAGATCAAACTAATATCTTCTTTCATTTTTTCATTTTCTTTTGAGAGAAACTACAGCCATTATTTCCAATTGTTTCTCATGAGAGACACTGGAGAAATACTAGAATTGCTATCCAGTATTCTCATCCGAGACTTTGTTGTATCCTGGAGGAAATTTGCCGGTGACCATTAGCAACGTTGTGGGGCAAATAAATCCTTAAAGAAAGTGATATCACGCCTCAAAGTCCGACTTGAGTACTCTAACGATCCGACTTCATTGTTCTACCCAATTCAAAGTCATATTTTCCCAACAATTTTAAGGATTTATTTCGCAACAATGGAGTCAAGTGGATGAAGCGCACGGAACGGTTTGTCAAAATGCCCTTTAGACATCTCTGCCAAGTAATTTGCGATTTTTGTGTAAATCTGAGAATGGGATGTGGTTTAATAATCTCATTATTGTGAAGACTTAATTATGCTTACGTTTCTTTGTCGTTAAGATGAAAATCTGAGCACAATTTTTTTTGTCATTCTTTGTCTCTCTGTATCTTGGAGTATTCCCACATCCGTCCATGGTGATCGTCCGAGAAAGATGTCCGAGGGGTGTGGATGAGCATACAAAGGAATCGATGGCCGAAAAATGAGATAAATTGATCGGCGACGCCGCCAAGAACCAGGTCTTCATGAATCCCACCAACTCCGTCTCTGATGCAAATTGGTTGTTCGGGAGGAGATTCAGCGATCCTTCGGTCCAGAGTAATGTGAGGCACTGCTCGATGTCGATGCTGCGGTCGCAGACCGGCAAGGAAAAATCTGCGAATCGCCTTTCTCTGGCGGAGCATGTGAAAGCCATCGTTTTTATATGAAGCGTACGCAGACGCGGAGATGGAAAGATCCGAAGTTCCGTTGTTTGAACGAGAAGACAAGGATCATGAAGGGCGATGACTATCTTGAGTATCTCCTCCTAAACCTCAACCATAGTCTCGAGGATGATCTGTTGTTCCTCGATCCGGAATTCATTGAGAAGTCCAATGACAACACTCCTTGGTCTGACAATGGGATTCGGAACCCGAACCTATTTGATGATCCCGCCGTTTGGCACATGTTTAAGGGACAAACATGGTAACGGGAACAAAGGTGCCGGTTCATCTCATGCGGGTTCCTCTTGGGTGGGCAATGACGGCGCAGAAGATTGCTTCTATCCATGACCAAAGGATTGGAACTATTTCTTGCCAAGGCTGCTCGCCAATTGGTCAGCGCCTCCACTTCCATACAATTGCAATTGTTCTCTTGTGATTATAGAAATCATTAATACTCACGTGCATTTTGGGGATTTTCCTCACGTCTCTGGTGGGCCTTGTCCTACTTTACGTCCTGCACCGGAGGAATGGTGACGTGAGAATGAAGGTTCCGAAGGAAGACGGAAATCATGTCATTATCCATGACCCGTCACCGAATGATACTGCGAATGGCAATTGCTCATCGGAAAATGCCTTTGACGCTACTAGTGTAATCATCATTAGCATCAGAGTTGCCGATTGCGCTCTGCGCTCTTGCGCACACCCTCAGCAAGGTATGTGATTTCATTGTTTGAAATTTGGGAAGAAAATGATCATATCGATTGTGACAATATTCTCGATTATTTGCTTCATTCCATTTATTATTTCATTGGTCTTGAGTTGGACCTTTGACAAGTTGAGTTGGACTGAGTCGCTCATCGTTGTCGAAAGTTGCTAATCTCATCGAAATCATCGAGTTTGATGTGGCCTATTAAATAAAATTCGGATTGGCTGTGGGGCAAGCAAGAAAATGGCCATCAAAGCTTCCTCCAATGCAGGTTCTTGTTTCTAATCAAATTGAAGTTCATGAGTGTTTCATGCATGATTAGCCAGTGGTGACATCCTGGGTATGTTTCTTTTATTGAGACATTTGTCTGCACATATTTATGTTCTTGCGCCTCTATAGGAGGATTTTTGTTGTGGATGGAATTTGTGTATGTACAGGGGATAAATCAATTAGTAAGGGTAAATTGAAGGGTTTGTCTCTGAGATATCAATTGCGCCATGGGATTTTTACTTCTGCATATAGTAGTTTCTAACCTTTATTGAGAAAGAAAAATTGAAACTTTAAAATGCAAAATTCAGGTATCGTCAATTTATGGATGAATTTGTTGCAAAAGAAAAATGAACAGGTGTGAAGGTAGGAGTTGTATGAGGAAACTAAAGTGAGGAAATGAATCCTGAGAACATGATCAAATAATGAATTCGTTTTCATAAAAAAAAAAAAAATTGATTAAAATCTTTTGACTCGTCGAATTTTTCATACTTGTTCAGTTGCAAATGAAAGAGCTATGCTTACTTAAAAGTTGAATCCCATTGTTTGGGAATAGTGTTTGTTTCCCTCTAGCCAGCAACCTTGAATTTGTCTAGGTGGCTCTGAATGTGAATGATGCATAATGTATTTGATTCATTTGAACTTCAAAATGTCAAGTCCAACTTTTATGTCTGGATTGTGCGTAAGTTCCTCTTTAAGGACTTCTGTTGAAGTATGTATATTCATTTGTACATTCCTCAATTTTGCATGTTCAATTATCATTTGCTGATACCTTTGACGGTTTGGCCTCTTGAAGTGGCTGCATTTTTTCAGACAGCTTATATAGTGTCGGATATGATCGGTTTATGCCTTGTAATGCTTAATAGTGATGCATTGCTTTCTAGAGTGCATGCATTTCGAGAAGTTGCAAAGATTGAAAGAATGTCTTCTTATGGTCTCGTGAAATTATAAATTTATTGGTTTATGAAAGTGTTAATGGTCATTGTAGTGGCATCGAATTTTACGGCACTAGAACTTGGCATTTTTCCGCATGAACATTCATTGATATTTAGTGCAACAGATTTGACATAATTCTGTGATCAGTGAAGAACATCAAAACTAATGTAGTCAACCCGGGGCACTTTAGGATGTCTACGTTGACTCCATGTCATGACGAAATGATGCAGTCTTGCATGCCAAATTCTTTAGCTATTAAATGTGCCATCATCAATGGTTAATAACTTGCTGGAAATTAACCATGTGAACATCCTGTTTATGAGTTTGCACACACTTTGAGCGGGTTGAAACTTTTGCTGTGGATTTTCATTGAAGAGGAATAAATATGACTCCATTCTTCTTCGCGTCATGGGGTGCTTCATCCCCAATGGGAAAGGCGGAGTCGATATAGATCTTGGATGCCTCTTAAAATAGTCTTGAAGTGGGGGTATTTGAAGGGGACTATGGAGCCAATGTGATTGGAGTCATTGAGACAAAAGGTATCTAACTTTCATTTTAAAATGAAAGATTTGAGTGAAGTAGATACCTTATTGGGTGTTAAAAAAAAAAAAAAAAAATAGTGGGGGTTATTCTTTGAGCTAAAGTGATTACATGGAGAAGATGTTGCATAGATTTAAACATCTTGTTTTCGAATATATGAGTACTCCATTTGATTCCTGGTGGAGAGTTTTTAATGTGAGTGATATTGGTCTTTAATGTATGCGATGCATTATACTAGACCTGATATTACTTTTTATATATGCAAGTTGAGTAGATATACTAATAATCCAATTATAGAACATTAAAAGGCTATTATTAGAATTTTTGGTTATTTTAAGAGAACCTAAAATTTATGATTGTTCTATAATAATTATTCGGTTGTATTATAAAGATACGCCGATATTAGTTGGATTACAAGTATGGGAGATGAAACTTCTGGATGAATTTTCATATTACATGAATGTGTTGTTTCTTGGGCGAGCAAGAAACAAAAGTGCATAATTCACTCAACTTTGGAATTTGAATTGTTGCGTTAGCCAAATTTGGGAAAGAGACTAAATGGGCTATGAATTTGTTGTTGAATATCAATTCATGGCTTAGTCTTATGGCTCTTATTTCTATCCATTGTGATAGTTAGGCTACTTTGGTAAGAGCCTATAGAAGAACCTATAATGGTAAGTTTAGACATATTAGTCTAAGACATGAATATGTGAGACAATTGACTAAATATGGTACCATAACAATTGTCTATGTGAGGTCAAGTAATAATCTTGCTGATCCTTTGACGAAGGCTTCACAAAGAGACATGGTAATAATGACCTCATAAGAAACGGGGCTGAAACCCTTTAATTGAAATCACCAATAATGGTAACCCGACCTTTTTCTAGAACATCACTAGTTACAAGGTTTAATGGGTAAGAACAAGTTATTGAATGTGATTGTTTGATACTAACGTAGCCCTGATATGAGAAGTTAGTATCGTCTGTTACGTTTTGAAGGCTGAATTGAATTTTTAATGAAGTATGATACAAATATGTAATGTGTTGATAGTAACAGAAACACATGGTAGATACTTCACCTATATGAGCTTAGAAGTGGTGCCGCTTCTTACGAAAGTTAAGGTTGCTTTCTAGAGAGCTCATGAAACAGGATCAAGCACAAGGCCATAATAGTGCGGAGTAATATAGAACTTCTCGCTGAAACAAGAGGTTAGTGTATGTGTGGTATGTCCGGTTCTATTATATAAAAGTACAAGTTTAAAGCCGAGCTACTTGTCACTTTGATAGAGCTTTGAGATACTTGCACTAAGTAAAGGTTTAACTCGAAAGAGACCTTTATGTATGTATATTAATCTCACGGAAATTTTGGTTGTATATTTCTAACGTTTTATATTTTGTTTTTGTTTTATAAACAAAAGTGGGGGATTGTTGGTAATTTGTTTATAAAACAAATGAAGAGATGCCTTGTCCCACATCAAAAGATGTGAGTGCGCACGTGGACGAGATTTGGCATTAACCAATGATCATTATTTTATTTATTGAGAAAATTCGGATTTATTTCTATAAAAATTAAACTTGTTGAAACAAAGTGTGACTGTTCGCGAAAAGTTACGTTTATTTTTTATTTATTATTTATTTAATTCCGAATTTTTATATCTTCAACATAACCTTTGAAACGTACTTGTTCACGAAAGGTTGTCTTTGTTGTTTTTGCAACCTTTTGAAAAGTTGTCTTTATTTGAAAGACAAATATAAGTACGTTTGTTTTGAGATCAAACTAATATCTTCTTTCATTTTTTCATTTTCTTTTGAGAGAAACTACAGCCATTATTTCCAATTGTTTTATGAGAGACATTTGGAGAAATACTAGAATTGCTATCCGTATTCTCATCCGAGACTTTGTTGTATCCCGGAGGAAATTTGCTGGTGACTATTAGCAACGTTGTGGGGCAAATAAATCCTTAAAGAAAGTGATATCACGCCTCAAAGTCCGACTTGAGTACTCTAACGATCCGACTTCATTGTTCTACCCAATTCAAAGTCATATTTTCCCAACAGCGTATGCATATGGGATGGAGATGAGACCAGAGGGAGGGAGGGAAGTTGGTACAATTGAGGTGGCTCGTTTAAGGTGGCGACTGAGACTTCACGGATCAAAGGCTGGAACTATTCTCACTAATGTCTTCGCGAGAAAATATTCAGTAAACTAATGATAGCCACGTCATCAATACATTTGTGCAAGTCTGCAAGTCCATTCTGGACGACAAAACAAATGTCGTCCAAATTTGAGATAAGAAATGAAAACCACAGCATCAGAAAAGGTCATCGCCAAAGGATTAAAATCCAGTCCAAGTTTGGGGCAATGGCGATTCTGACGCTCTATTCTTTGCATGCGCACACGCAGATCTCGCGCTCCTTTACAACAAATTACACATTCAAAACTCGATTCTGTTCATACAGAACACTTTTAACTCAAACCAGAGAGATCAGCATGCAATGAGATAGCAATTTTGAGGTCATTATTCGAGCAAACGAGACGAGAATCATAACACCATTTGACAAATGAGCATCCTATTCCGACAAAGCCGGCCATAATAAGGCTTCGATAAGTTGAGAACAAATCGAAGTTATGTAATATGATTTTGTAGTTCGAGGATCGAATCGAATTTACATACTGATCTAGTACGAGCATTTCATCGAACACCTGATACGCATTTTGATCAAGGAGTTCATACGCAAATACAAACCGACGATATACTTTCAGATCCTCACAACAACAGTACGAGTCCGAGTTTTAAATTGAGCTTCAATCTCAACTGATTTACTCACAAACATTATTACCTAAAGCTTACGGGCTCTGTTTCGTTCATAAGTGGTAGAAATAGAGTGTGTGGAATTTAGCTCGATGACATTTAAGTTTTTGACCTCGGACTGTGATAATATCACTAACAAAGCTCCTGATGGTGTCGACGTCGATGATCGGGGCCGGCGAAAGCGGAACAACCAAGGTTCGTGAACTTGCGAGCGTCCTGACCAGAAAACATAGCAGAAGAAGAGTTGGCCTTGCTACAGTGAAAACGGCGATAGGAGCAACTACGGTGGCAGCTAACACTGTCTGGAGGATGACGGAGAAGGAGAACCGATGAAGAAGCCTCTAGAATTCCTGAGAAAGAGAATTGCTTCGTCAGCTTCAGCGTATGCGTTCTGTTGTGTTATCGCTGAACTTGTGGCGGCCGTCCATGGTGGTCGACGGTGGCTGTTTTGGTGATTGGAGACGGCAACGGGAGATTTCTGGTGTCGATTAGCGAGAGAAATTGTCAAGGCCAAGGCTTAATCTGATGGGCTTGGTGTGATCTGGGCTACGCTTGTGCATCAGGCCCAACAGATCGACCAGGCCCTTTCAAT